>OZ004719.1:32854661-33454661 GCA_963924515.1 Vespertilio murinus
CATCTGCATGTATCTTGCATCGCTTTGTGCAGTCAGCTGTCTTGACCACACATGGATACCTGGTATGTTTCCTCAATTGGCATGCAAGGTATTTGAGGACAAAATTGCTTCTTGTCCGCTGTAACTCTCACAGTACTTAGCACACAACCGAGCACCTATCTGAGGCCCAACAATAGTTTATGACTGCTCTCCAAAGTCATTGGGTGTACTTGAACAAGGCAGGGCATGAAGCTGGGATGAGGAAGGGAAGTACCAACAACCACTCGCTTTCAAGGGACACTTCATATGAGCCGGGCACTGTGCAAAGGGCTTCATGTGCATTGTCTCATCGGATCCTGGCAACTCCATGCAAGGCAAGCTCACTATTTAACTCCCTGAGACCACAGACAAAAATTAGAGGAGATTTACGGCATCTGCCAAAGATCACTCAACTAGTGAATTCGCCCAGGCAGTCCGATTCCACGCTCTCGCTTTGCACCACTTTCTACATCCAAGACCAAATGCATGCACGCCACAGCATGAGCTGAGAAAACAAACCTGGGGAGGGAAGAAAGGGGATAAAGCTGACCATCTAAGGCACATGAACGGTCCTAACCAACAGAACATCCTTCAAGACCAGTGAGCAGTCTTGGCCTGTTTTGGTCTGTCCCCGACATGTCAGCATCTGGGTAGACCCCAGAGGCCGTCACCAGCCCGCCGAGGAACAAAGCATTCTTGCTCTCAGAAGCCCCAGCTGCAATTTCTTAGGGTGTCATCTACAAGCTCCCTCTTCATTTATCAAGAAGAACCATACACTGTGTTCAGAAAGGGTTTTTCCAGCCTGGCTCAGACTGGGGCCAACACCTGACCCAGGCCCTGACCCCACTCCTAGCCTTCCAGAACCATCTAGCAGGGCCCAGCACACAGAACTCACAGTCTTTTGCTACATCTCCCTTAACCTCAGCCTTCCCCTAAACCCGTGGTTGGCAAACTGCGGCTCTCAAGCCACATGCGGCTCTTTGGCCTCTTGAGTGTGGCTCTTCCACAAAAATACCGTGGCCTGGGCGAGTCTATTTTGAAGAAGTGGCATTAGAAGAAGTTTAAGTTTAAAAAAAATTGGCTCTCAAAAGAAATTTCAATCGTTGTACTGTTGGCTCTGTGGACTAATGAGTTTGCCAAACACTGCCCTAAACTCCCAACTGTCAGTTCAGTATGACAACCCATTGATGGCCCTGCTGCTGAAGGCAGCCAGACAGAGAAGAAAAAGGGTCAGAGACCTCAGGGATTGGGGGAGGGGGGCACCAGGCAAACCCATCCAAGTCCCAGGACCCCAGTGGGCTTGCTTCATGCTGATTCCTAAAACCCTCAGGATGGGTTGTGCTGGGGTTGCCATGGGCCTGAGGGGGTGAAGAGATGAAGCACAAAGACCCCAGACCTCTGCCGTCAGATGGGGTGTTTGCTGGTGTCACTCAGGCCGGCCCCGGGGTGAAGGGACCGAACTAGAAGTCCTTATTCCTATCAGAGGAGCAGCTTGCTGACCACGTAGAACCGGAAACAGAAAACAATTCTCAGAAACAGAAAACCCCGGGGACACTCAAAGAGAAAGACAGAGGGACAAGAGCCAAAATAGAAAACGGGGACTCAGCAGAGAACACTGAAGCCACACAATGGATAAACCTTCTGTGCTGAGCATTAAACTCTGAACGCTTCATGAACAACGCTTCAGAAAGTTCTGGATGTTGTAAGCCTGGCTCCCATACAGGAAGGCAATGTCCCAGCAGTTTCATGGGAGAAGGAAGACAAAATCAGCCAAATCAGGACCCAGCAAGAGGACGAACGTGGGCCAGACAGGAGCAGTCAGCCGTGACGCCGTGATGAGTGCTGGAAATCCCACGTGAGACCCCCATGAGCGAGCGGGGTGTAGTGCCCGGGTGGCCAGGCTTGCGTTCCTGTCTGCTGAACCGTATGTACTTCTCCTTCTCAGTGTGGACTCGGTGAGTCTCACCTAATCGCTGATAAGGCCCTGAGTGAAAGAAGTCTTCCAGGTACAGGCAGGTAAGCGCCTGGACTAGCTGGGTGCCCCCAGAACTGGTCAGACCATGCGAATCCGCCCTCCCCTCTCTTTTACCAACCAGCTCAGTCAGGCTGACTTCTGCCAGAACGTGCCCTTGCAATGCGGCTGCATTGCTGGTGCCGGCGAGGGGGCAGGAGGACCACCAACACTGGGGCCCCTCTCAGTGCTCAACGTATGGGAGGAGAGGGTCCCGCTCCAGGTGGGAGCACAGCAAGGAGAATACTCTGTTGACATTCATCTGGACCAGGGGAGGCTTGTGGCTCTGTCCGCCTTCACGCTCCATTTTCTTTCCGCACCAAATGAAAAGCAAGTCTATGTTGGCAAGACGGACAAGAGCCGGGTTCATTGTCTCTGTCGGCAGAGGGGGGCCGCGGGGGCAGGTGGCGAGTCTTCTATGGGGAGGGCGTCCCAGCCTCAGCCTTGGGGACAGAGGCCTTACAGAGCAGTGTCGCCATGACTCAGAGAGCTGGGGTGCCAGGAGACCCTGGCATTCCTATGGCAGCCTGGAGCGTCCGTGACGCCCAGACCCTTCTGTACAGCCCTTCAATACAAGTGACTCCTCGCAGACCACGACGCTTCTCAAACACAGGTGCCCTCAGCCCGTGTGGGAGCCCGGACTTGGGAATCAGATCCGCGCCCAGCTCTGCCACTTAGAGCTGAGCCACCTGGGCACGCTGGTTCCCCTTCTGAGCCCCCATTTTCTCAGTGTCATGAGAATAACATCTAACCCAAGGGTTGTGATGAATCTGTGGGGTGACAAGGCCAAGCGTCTGGCACAGTCCCTGACACACAGTAGGTGTCCAGTCAACAGCACGCTGAGCGCCTTATTCTGGAGACCGAGGCACATGGTGGGACAGCCTGGGAGGTCGGTTAGAACAAGGGTCAGAGGAGTAACAGCTTAGCCCTGCCACTTTCAAAGTGAATCCTTAGGTGACTGCTTATTTGTACAAAGCAGCGCCGACAGAGCCCTTTCTCTTGTATTATTATTTAAATAGCCCTGTCCGGGAGACATGATGATCTCCATGTTACCACTGAGAAAAACCAAGGCTAAGGAAGGTGAAATAACTTACTCGTTCGGTCCCTATCCTCCTGGTCTTCAGCTCCCCGCTCCAGGGCCCTTTCTGCCACCCACACTGGAATAACCATCCACTGAATGCGTGTCTCCTGGAAGTTTACCAGGTTCCAGGCACTGCAAGCCCCTCTCACCTGTTCCAAGCCAGCCTCCTTCTTGGGTCCCTCGAGGCTGATGGGACATCACAGGGCAGAGCCCTGGGCGTCACGCTGTCACCCGCCCAGTGAACCACCACGTGCTGACCGAGAACTACTAAGGGCCAGCCAGCGCTAGTCATGTGACAGGAGACATTCTCTGCCCTCCGGGCCCTTACGGTCTCTTGGGGAAAGGAAGGCGAAGCCAGCGGAAACATCAGAGGGAGGAGGAAAGCCATGCAGGGAGCCGGTGCTTCTCAGCCTGGCTGTGTATCAGAACCACCTGCAGAGCCTTCCCCCATCCCCATCCCCAACTCCCAGAGATGGTGGTTTGCATAGGGTAGAGTGGGTCCCACTATCAGAACAATTTTTTTTTCAATTTTCTCTATTGATTTCTAGGGAAGCGGGGAGGAGAGAGAGAAACATCAACAGGAGAGAGAAACATGGATTGGTTGCCTCCTGAAGGCACCTGACAGGGGCTGGGAAACCTGCAACCGAGGTAAGTGCCCTTGGCCAGGAATCGAACCCGAGACCCTTTGGTCCACAGGCTAATGCTCTAACCAATGAGCAAAACCAGCCAGCATCCAGGATCAGAACATTTTGAAATCTCCCCAGGTTGGGCTAGCATATTACCGGGTTGAAAATCCACGTGGAGGGGTAATGGCATTCCCTGGCAGGCTGACAAAAATGCAGAACCCCAGGCCCTATCCAGACCTCCTGACTCTGCATCTGCCCTTCCACAAGAACCCAGGTGGAAATGGAGGGTGCAGGAGGGTGGAAAAGGCCAGGCTCCTCCCGGCCCAGCTGGGAGGCGCAGCCCACCTGCTCCCTGCCACGCAGCGTCCATCCCCCGAGAGCAGAGCCGGGGCTCAGGTGACTTGTGGGCGCCATGTTCCCTCACGGAGCCTCCCGTCTCCTCCAGAGCCGCACCTGGGCCTGCATCGCAGGGCTCCGTGCACAAGAGCTGCTGGAGTCCCCACAAGCCCCCTCTGCAACCAAGCGACGCCTTGTCACCATGTAAGTGATTAAGAAGAAGAGGGAGCTTCTTTCCCTTCCACACAGTTCTCTCCCCTGGACCTCCTCCCCTCCCCTCTTTTTCCTTTCCCTCTTCTCCCCTCTCCTCCTTTCTTCTCCCCTCCTCCTCTCCTAGAGCTCAGGACACTAGGGCCTCAGCCCTGCCCCAGCGCAGCGGCGTCGAGCTGCCTGCCCCACCATAAAGGCGGCACTGTCCCCGCAGGCGCGGAGGTGGCTGGTACCAGCTCAGCCTCATGAAGCGGGGAATCCTCAAGAGAAGCCCAGACAGAGACACACACACATAATCTGGCCTCTCAGTCACGCTGCACCCCACCCCCAGCCCCGTATCCTGGCTACCGCGTCTTTGTTTCTGTCGTGTGTGTGTGTGTGTGTGTGTGTGTGTGTGTGTGTCATTTTTCACACACGCCTGCCTTCGCTCTCCCAGTAGACTGAGAGCGAGCGTCCCGGGCTCCTCCTTTGTCACTGTCCCCGGCCCCACGGGCGGAGGCGCACACCAGCAGGGGCTCGGCAAATGGCATTTGTATGCACGTGCACACACGTTCCGGGAGTCAAGGCTGTAGCTCCCGGCTCACAAAGGACCGCCCGCAAGCAGGTGTGTACAAAGGATTACTATCAGCACGCTGGGATTCTGAAGGAGGAAACAAGTGAAACTGCAAGGCATGGCTACAAAAAGCATGCACTCGGGTTCAGGAAGTCAGACTTACACAGGGCAAGCCTCAGACAGAGACCCGGGGAAGCCGGCACGTTTGTGACAGGGTTAGGCAGGCCTACGGGCACTGGCATGTGCCAACACCACGGGCACTCCCCTCCAGTCTTCCGACAGGCTATTATTACTTACTTTATTGGTGGGCATTTAACGCATTTTCCCTCTGGCACCTCTACTGCTCACCCATTCCCCCGTCCTGAGCCATGTCCGCTACACCAAGGACACAGGACACAGAGATGCCCGGGGTTAGGAGGGGAGCTGTCCCAGGACCAGGAACTTCTCCCTGCTGGGTGCCCAGCGGACACGGCAGCACATCGCCTGTGTGCCACTTCGGCCCCGAGCAAACTCCCTGGGCCATACACACTGCACTGCTCGCCCATTCAAGCCTCCAGCATGTCCTGGATCAGGTCCTGGTACCCCAGCCAGAATTCCAGGAGCCTGCTCTCTGCCCCTGAAAAGAAAAATGCGTTGCATTTTCACTCTGACAAGGAGAAAGGGCAAAACTCACAGCCGCACGCAGACCTCTGGCTCCCGTTCGGCCTGGGGCTTTCTCCAGCAAAGTTCCAACTCATCCAAAAGCCCGCTTTCCTCTACATCACAGGCGTGTAGGTGTGAAGGGCCGGAGGTCGGGGGCAACGTTCTGACTGTAAAGCTGTGAGGTGCGATACAGCAGCCACCAGCCGCCCATGGCTGTTTAAAGTACATTGAAGTTAAATAGATATTCCGTTCTCAGTCACATGAGCTGCGTGCCACGCGCTCAGCAGCCACGTGTGGCTGTGGCTGGCTTGTGGGACAGCAGGAATGCAGGGCGTTTCTGCTGGATGGCACCGGTGTTCCATTGGACGGAATGAGTAGGGTGTGCCGGGAACTTCTGTTCCTCTCTCCAAGTTTGCTGGAGAGGTTTTGGGAACACTAAAATGTCGGGTGGGAGTGCATTTTTCACAGGGAAAGAACGCATGCGCGAAGATTCTCATGCATAGAAAGACTCTAAGGCAAAACTTACGGGGCTACAGATCGGGTCGTTTCAGCATGTATGCGTGCACACTCGCGGCCTCTCCCCCTCAAGAAGGCATTTATCAGTTTCCCGAGCCCACACTTTTGCTTTCCTCACAAGGACTGTGAAGTCAGATGCTGTAAACCAAGTTTACAGCCAGAAGGTGCACGTGCAACCTAGTCCTGGACACAAGTGTTTTCTAATCCTTTTGGGGTGGTTCTAAGCATTCCCCGGCTTGACCTTTGAGCCTGGCATTACTGGGGAGAAAAACCTTTCAGAGGGCAGGTCAGCACCCTGGACAGCGACAAGCTCCCGGCCAGTGTCCTTCCAAGAGCAAGTACCTGCACTCCCCTTTCCCCAACACCCCTGTAGAAGAAGCAAGAGCAAGCTCAGCTAAGAAGCTTTAACTGCTCCTCACCAACCCCAAGAAAAAAGACCAACTCCTCAGTCATTCTCTTCCGCCGGCCCCTGCCAGTCCCTCCAGCCACACCTCCCACTGCTCCAGACTGGCCAATTCACTAGCCACACCTTCCCTCCTCTTCACCTTCGGTTATGCCTCTTTACCCCACCAGAAAGCCCATCTCCTTTCCATTCTATTCAAATCCTGCCCGTTCTTAGAGACCCAAACCGGCCCCTCTGTTCCTTTTCTAAATCTTCCCAAAGGACTTTACATTGATTTCCTCTCTTCTCTGTCATCGCAAAGCACTTCTGGTCTAATCGTGCTTTAGGGAACTTCATTACATATCGTCTTGTCCAATTACTGGGTTCCGACATAACACTTTTAAGTTCCAGTATGTGGAAGAACTCGCTCCATCACCACGCAGCCACACAGCCACCCTTCTGAGTCTGTTTCTTGATCAAGAAAATAATGATCTTGGACTAAATCACCTCGAACTTGCTAGGATTCTCTCAAAACAAGTTGCCACCTAGGCACGTGCTCTGCACAGAGTAGAAGCTTCCAGGACGAACTGCAAGACACAACAAGTATTGTGTAAAAATTACCCCCGGGGCTGGGGTCAGCAGAATCCTGGGTGAGCTCCCAACATGAGTCAGAAAGGCTCCAATTCTTCTCCGTGTGTGATGATGCTCAGATAGCGATCCAGTTTCTGTCCTCGCCTACAGCAGCATAGGAACATTGCCTGTGGCCTTCGAGGCACTTCCTTCATAAAGAGCATGTCACCTCCCGCATGTGGAAAAACACCACACAATGGGTACTGTAGCCGGGGCTTTATAACAATGTCGCTCAGACAAACACACATGAATAGGGCAATCAACACTTGACAGCAGTGGGGATCTGCACCATTCATTATGCACAAGCCCATAGACTGTGGAAAACAGCGAAAAGCAGAGCCTTTGGGGGTCCCCTAAAATAAAATTCCGGCGGGTCTCCCAAGTCAAGCAGTTCTGAGGCAGAGGGATCACTGACGTAACATTTCAGCTCAACGTCATACTTCTTGTCAAAATGGTAGTTATAGTGCCTCCTCATGTTGAAAACCCTATTCTCAAAGCATTCAGCTTATAAATATAGACACAAAAATTAAGGCCCACGAAGGTTTAATAGCTTTTGTATTACAGATAAAGGTCAGACTGGAACCAGAGTCTAGTGTCAGCAAACTCATTAGTCAACAGAGCCAAAAATCAACAGCACAATGATTGAAATTTCTTTTGAGAGGCAAATTTTTTAAACTTAAATTTTCTCTAACATCACTTCTTCAAATTAGACTTGCCCAGGCCATAGTATTTTGTGGGAGAGCCACCCTTAATGGGTCAAAGAACCGCGTGTTGCTTGCGAGCCAGTTTGCCAACCACTGGTCTAGTGGGAATGATTTTGCAAACACAGGCTGCACCCACACAGAGACCTGTGCACACACGCATGCACACGAAGCACTCAGGGAACTCTCAGCCATGGGAAGCATGCGTGAGGAAACTCGCAGACCCCGTAGCTGGAAGACTCCACTGAATCCTTGCACAAAATGCATCTGCCAAAGCAAACTGGCCACCGTCAGTGAAGAAGGGGGGACTTCCATCACTGGGGAAAGTCCTTGGCATTGTTCTGCCGGCCATTCACTCTCATCCCAGAAAGTCACAGGATCTGAAAACAAAACTTAGCGACTGGTCAACACACCCCAGGTGGCCTGAACTGGATCCAGGAGAGTGAGCTCAGCAGGAAGGCTAGAACCATCCAGTCGTAGGCCTTTCTCCAAGCTGGCCATCCCAAGTGCTCAGAAAAAGGAAAGCAGGGAGACCCCAGGTCAGCCAGGGTACAAGAGTACAGACTCCAATGCCCAGGCTCCTGTACAACTGTGCCTGATTATACTGATCCAGACTTATCCACACCACTGAGTTACATGCACCCACAGGGTATCATGATTCAAAGGTACCCTATGAAATCCTGCCTTTGCATCTGCTCTTCCTCCAGCCATTCTGATTATTAAATCTTTATTATTATTATTATTATTTTTATCTACACTAATAAAAGAGAAACATGCTAATTGACCTTTCCTTCGTGACGCTCCCTAGCCAATTAGGAGTGAGTATGCAAATTAACCCTACAAAGATGGCGGGTTAATTTGCATGCACAGGCACCGAATGGCCAGAGGCATTCCGAATCACCCCAGCCACTCAGGGCCTCTGGGCAGCGTGCGAAGGTGGAAAGGCAGCTCCAGCCAGAGCAAAGATGGTGCTGGCAGCCAGGGGAAGGAAGGCCCATTCTTGCACGAATCTTCGTGCATTGGGCCTCTAGTTATTATTAATTATTATTAGTTAATCTTCAAGTCTCAGACCTACCTCAAGTGCTTTCTCTTGCTAGAGGCTTTTCCAGATCACCCAAGCCCAACATAGTCTCCTACCAACCTCCTAGCATTTACTGTCTAGAATTGCGAATGTTTCTTATATTTGAACTTATTTCTCCTCTCTCTTAGCCTCCACATTGCTCCAGACAATACCCTTGGCCCACACAGCAGGTGCTCAGTAAGTGCGTGGTGGTGGTGGTGGGAATGAGACCCTGTCCAGAGGGTCACTGCCACCTGAGGGCAGAAGTAGGTCTGAAGCTAAGTGCGTGGGCTGGGTGGGACAGGCAGCAACAGCCCCAGGGCAGCTGGCACCGCCTTCCTCCAACTCCGGGTGCCAGGTTTCTTCATTCTGGGACTAAGCTGGAAATCCTCCCGTCCTACCCTGAGCTGCTGATCCCGGGCTGTTTATCCCCTTCACTCTGTTTATTGTGATCCTGGTAAGAGGTTCAGGAGCCCTCCGAGCCCCTCTCTAATTAAATTCATTAGAACAGATTGGGGCTTTCCCTCTGCATCTCAGAAAAATTAACAACACGATTAGCATCATAATGATGGGGAGAGGCTGCCAGGGAGGGGAAGAGTGTGGAGGAGCAGGTGAAGGAGGAGAAAACAGATGCCCACACAGCTGCTCCCCAGAGGAGGGGAGCTGCGGGGGGCAGAGAGGAGGAGAGCCACCCCGGGGATGGCCCCACCAGGCCCCAGGCACTCCAACTTTTTCACGGCATGGCATTGGGGAGCGGGAAGACAGGATGAGAAATTGGTCAATGAAATCAGTTCCAGAGGCACGGGCTCCTGGGACAAGAGGCTCTCGGCAATCTTTCAGTTTTACAGAGAGAAATACGTGTAAGCCCCGTTCACGACGGGGCTGCGGGCAGAACACAGGCCCTCCTTTTCTCAGGACAAGCTTTCCTGCAGGAAGCTGGGAGAGCAGACTGATGTGGCAGGAACTTCTTCCCCAGAGAGCCCACACCCACCAAACTTCTGCGTATACACCTGACGAGTTGCCTGCCCATCCAAAGTCCACCAGGTCTCCACGCTCACTCCCATTCCCACCTCCTCTGTGCCCAGAAGCCAGCATGTGACCACTGACTCCCTGGTAGGCGCTGTGCTGGGATCTTTACGACCGTATTGCATTTAGTCCTGATATTATTCCTGAAAGGTTCGTGTCAATTGCCCTGTTTTCTAGGCTGGGAAGCTGCAGCTCCTAGGAGAAGAACCAACGTGTGAATGCAGTTCGGTCTGACCTCAAAGGTGAGCAGTTTCTACAAAGCCTGACTCTAACAGCCATACTTAGGAAATGTTACTGCTCGGGGTCTGAAGACTTAATTAGAAGCTGTCTTAGATTTTGACAATTTTGGGCAATTAGAACCTTGCCCAAGAGGTTTCACCTGTTTCTGTCTTCTCTCCCCCCCCCCCCCATGTGAAAGCATGAGCCACATTTCTGTATCCTTCAGAAGGACGTAGTAGGTCTTCAAAAGTGCATGCTAGCTGAGCCCTTCTAGCAGCTTTTCTAGAGGGCCCGGTGCAGGTAGATAAAGAACATCCCAGTTCTTTATTTCTCCACCAGGGAGGGGAGCTCAGCACAATACACAGGAGAGGAGCTTTGACACCAAACACATTTAGGTTTAAATGCTAGCTTTGCAGCGCACCTGATCTACATTCTTAAACAAATAACAACCTCTCTGAGTCTGTTCCCTTGTCTGTAAAACCAGGATCCTAACACTATCTCTTTACGTAGGGTTACCTCTTATGAAGGATAAATGAGATGATGTATGTAAAGCTCAGAGTAGGGTACCCAGCGTGTAGTAAGCACTCTATAAGGGTAACTGTTGTATCATTCCACTTTAAATTTTCCTGGCTTGCCTCAAGACCTGATAAAAGGAGGGTGGCTCAGGAGGAGGGTGGCTGGCACCATTTGACCAATGCCCCAGGTCAGCAGAGCTGCGGAAGTGCCTATCCACACACCCAGCTCAGCCATGAGCTCCCAGCCCTCCCCTCCGTCCCAGGGACCAGGCCGTAGTATGTAGTATCGGCCCTTGCTGCTAGGCCTCGGCCCTAACTGGGCAGTTTGAGCAAATGCTCAAAACCTTTAACATCAAGCTGCTCTAGTCAATGCCAGGAGGCCACCTAATCTGTTATTAGGCTCCTACAATGCCAGGAGCCCACCTAATCTGTTATTTTGTGTTCTGTATAATGCCTGTTATCTTGCACTATATCACCAGTTTCCATCTCTGTATGTGCAGCATGACATGTTCCAACACCTAGCACCGTCCCTGGGATATACCCACAGGCTCAGGACACACTCAGGATATGAACTAAATTAGGGGTGTGAGGAAGAGGAGGGGTCCTCAGAAGATGAGGCTGAGTGTCTCTACCCTCAGCCCTTCCAGATCAGCTGTGGATGTTCACGGTGACCTCTGCTCCAGTGTCTGCCTCCTATGGATCTCCCCTGCTCACCCCTAGCCACCCACTTCTCTGATGACTCCCACCCGACTGACCGCCCAGAACTCCAGGACCTTCCACCCACAGAGCTCACAATCCTTCCATCCACCTTGCCTCTGAGCACAGACCTGGGCGTGACTTGCTACTTCCCCCTCAGACAGGAGCTTCGAGGACAGACACTGGCCTCCACCCTCTGTGACTCACTGACATTCTCAGCACATCCTCACCACTCTCCCCTCAAATGCCAGCGCCTGGGAAACAGGCATGGGCGAGTTGAACAGCCTCCATCTTGTCCCCGAGTTCCCTATGGGTGCTCCCTTTAGCCAAGGATCTGGTGACATCTTTCCTCTCACCTCCTCCTCCTCCCATTCCTCACAGTCCACTTCAGGGCCAGCCCCAGCCTACCACTCAGGATAGCATCAACCCAGCCCCCTGGTAGGTGTGGAGGAGAGGGGGCTACTACCACTGGGGGAAAGACGATGCTGTTCCACACCCCGGCCACCCCTGGCCACCCCTGGCCCGATATTCTCACTCAAGCATTATTTGTCTGATCACTTGCCTCTTCATTCTCCATGTCTGTATCTCCAACATGACACTATCTGTCTGATCACTTGCCTCTTTTCCGTTACCCTGGGAGCTCTGGGAGACCAAACCTGGGCTGCTTTTCACCTCTAGGATGCCAGCACCCAGCAGAGCCGCGCAAGGTTCATGAGTATTTGTTAAAGGAGTAAATGTGGAATTGCCTTTCACCTCCTTCACCCTCCTCCTCCCAAGGCAAACGGAGGACTGAGTGAACGTCTCGGCCTCTCCCTGTCCGGTTTCCTACGCATTTCTTTTCCTAAAAGCGGAGTGATGATCCTGTGCCCAGCTCTGGGATGGTCTTGGAGGACAGCGGTGCCGGGGGAAGGACACGAGTTGCCACCACAGAGTGATGGGAGTCTTGGGAGCCCGTCCCTCGGTCACTGCAGAAATGGGACTCTCTTCTGTGTCTCCTCCCCTCAGAGATCCAAAGCCAGAACCCACACACACACACCCCTATCAGCCACCTCCTCAACGTGTCCCTGAGAGAACCAGCCCCACAAGCCAGCCTCTCAGCCAAGCTCCTCTTTCTGAGGGCCTCCGAGTGTCTCCGTGTAGCCTGCATGATGTCAAACAAGGCCCGTGGGCTGAGATCCACTTCACAGAATTAGGAAACGGGTACGCTGTTGTCAGAATCCCCCACTTAACCTGAGCTCTGGTCAAGCATTTCAGTGGCAGAACCTTAACCCAATCAGCTCTCGGGGATGGCTCCAGGTGATGCCTCCTCCTGGTCCAGGAAATGCCGGGCGGAGCTTCCTGTCCCACCCCCATTCTGACGGGAGGGGCCCAGAAGGGCCACAAAGCCGAATGCCCCCTGCCAGGCACTGCCTGAGCCCCGCTCAGAGTTGTGGCCCATGTGCGGAGTCCAGCCACTCAGATTTGTAGAGAGAGGGAGGCTGGCCGAGAGGGGACAGCGACTGGCTCTTCACCTCCAGCGTGAGGCTCCGGGTTCAGCTGAGCTCCCCGAGACAGGAAATGGGCTGCCACTCGTTTCACCGTTTCATGGGGCAAACCAATTTGTGGGCTAAGTGTAAATGTCTCTTTCCTTATATGTGTTCTTTTCATCCTCTCTCTCTCTCTCTCTCTCTCTCTCTCTCTCTCTCTCACACACACACACACACACACACACACACACTCAGCGGAATCCAAAGACAACCAGGGGAAATTACTTTCTCAGAAATACCAGCTCTACGTAAGGTAGAAAGTACTAGAATGGTAGCACCCCCAACTCACCCCCCTCAGTCTTCCTGCAATGCAATTCCACCAGATCCCCTGATCCCCAAACCTGGGGGAGGGCAGGCCTCTCTGCCCCCCACTCCCGCAGCCAGTATGGCCCCTCTCCCCGGGCCTTCCTCATTCCACGCACATTGTCCCGGCTTCTCCCACTTAAGTCTCAAGTTTGTTGGGCTCTGAACTTGCCAGTCTCTGACCCCAGACAAACAGTTCAGCTCCGGCCCTGCCAGTCTGCCCTTGCTGAAGCTCTGAATGAGGCCCAGCAGGCTCGCCACAGTGCCAAGGAGAGAGGAGACATACCAGGCCCGCATCCCAGGGAGACAGACAGGCAGAAAAAGAGGCACAGTCATCCTCTCCTCCGGACTGAAGGAGTAGGCATCTCCGCTCAACACACACACACTCACACATTCATCCACACACACTCACTCACACACACACACACACTCACACACATACTCTCACACATAAACACTCACACACATTCACACTTATACACACTCACACACAAACACACATATACTCACTCTCACTCACACACTCACACACACACACTCACACACACATTCACACTCACACACATACTCTCACACACACACACATTCACACTTACACACACTCACACACACACACACTCACACACACATTCACACTCACACACATACTCACACACACACACATTCACACTTACACTCACACATACACACACACTCACACACACATTCACACTCACACACATACTCTCACACTCACACACACACATTCACACTCCCACACATACTCTCACACACACTCACACACATTCACACTTACACACACTCACACACACACACACTCACACATACTCATACACACTCACACACACATACACACACTCACACATATATTCTCACACACACACACTCACATGCACACATACACACACTCACACACTCACATGCACACACACACTCACACACACATACTCTCACACACAAACACACACTCACACACATTCACACTCACACACACTCACACATACTTATACACACTCACACACCACTGCCAAATGCCAAGAGGGAACCAGGAGCAGTGCGGCTCAGGCTGGCTGGAGGGGCTGCCGTGGGCACCAGGCTGGTGATTCAGCACTCTGCCCACTCAGCCCAGCCCATCGGCCACACTCATGACAGCTCCTAGAGCCAAAGTGCTGACTGGGAGGGAAGCCGAGGAAGAATCCTTTCTAAAACCCGAAATCCTCCAGCCCCGCACCCCAGGACCCCGAACAACCCCAGGAAGAGGCTCCTCAGCCTCCTCAGACCCAGCTCTTCCCCATCCCGCTGCTGTCCCCGTGCCTGGCACCCCTCCCCCGGGCCCTCTAGGAAACAGGCTGAACAGCTACGGGGAGAGTGGCCTAGGAGAGGCCTACCAACCCCAAGCATCCTTTGCCCCCAAACCACGAACAGGACCAAACACGCCGGAAAAGGTTATGAGTGGCAACAGCGAGTACCCGGGTACCGGGGCCTGCAGAGCCGGAGGCCTCCCGGAGCAGGGAGGGCGGGCCCAGAGGCAGGTGAAAGGCTCCGGACGAGCCCTGGGCTCCAGGCATCTCCAAGGAGGGCAGGTGGGGAAGGCGATGGAGGGCAGGCCGGATAACACCGAGGAGGAGAGAGGAGATGGGTTCCTCAGAGGGACTGTGAGGCGGCTGGGAGAGGAGAGAAGGTGTGCAGAGGAGACCTGGGGAGGACCGGGAGAGGGCTGGGGAGACAGCACACCGCGATGGGGGATGCGGCAGGGAGGAGAGCAGGGAGGACACGGAGAGCGCCTGGTGGCCGGGGAGGGAAAGATGGAAGGGATGGGGGTCAGACAAAGTGGGATGTGGAAGTCAACAGAGGTATGGGGCAGGGCGCGCGGAGGCCGGGCTCCCGGACCGGACCGGGGCAGAGGGAATGGGAAGGAAGGTGAGGATGCGGGAAGGGGGAAGGGATGCGGCCGATGAGACAGAACGGGCGCGGGGCGTGCAGGGGGTCGGGAGCCGGAAGGGAGTGGGGTGCAGACATGGACAGAACAGGGCGGATTCTGAGCAGGTGACGGTGTGGAGAGGAAGGAAGGTCGGGGACGTGGACGGACGGAGGGGGATGGGGGACAGGTTCGGGGATGGAGACGGACAGGGGAGGGCGGGACCACGGGGGTAGCCGCTCACTCGGTGTCCCTGTCCCCCGCTGCGCCCCCAAACCCCCATCTTCCCGGGGTCGGGGCTCCCCTACCTCCGGGGGCTCCCCGCTCCGGCCCCGGGCGCACGCAGTCGGCGCGGTCCGCCGCCGGCGCAGCCACTGCCCCGCGTCGTCGCAGCGCCTCCAGCCGCCGCCGCATTAGGGCAGAGGCGGCCGGCGCGCCCCCGGCGCCGCGCGCCCCGGCCCTGCGTGCGCGCGCCCGCCGCTCCCCGCGCGCCGAGCGGACCGGGACCGGGAAGGGGAGGGAGGGATGCTCCGCGCGTCCCCGCCCAGCGCCAAGGGACTGGTCCGCGGAGCCTGGACCAGGAAAAGCCCTTTCTCTTCTCGCGGACCCACGGCCTCCCTGCGCACCGGCTTTGAAAATGATCACCGAGAGCGTTTGCCCAGCCCCAGCGCATCACGTGTCTGTCCTGTGAATGCCTCTCCACCATCAGACTGTGGCTTCTCGCGGGGCGGAGATTTGCTCTTCCTCCGGAGATTGCCCTGCTTAGGAAAGACTCTCCAGGAACGTGTGTTGATTGAAGAGTTGTAGGATCCCAAATTGGGGGTCTGAGAGAGGTTGTGACACCTGCTGGGGGGGGGGGGGGAGTGGTCCTTAAAAAAGGGGGCGGTTTCATCTGCCCTAAAGGGGGGCAGGCCTTGTCCCGTGCTTGAGTTAGTTGGAAGAAGCCGAGGCCCGAGAGGCAGAGACCCAAGGGCAAGTCCTGGTGGGTAAGTAACCGCTCACACGGGCAGGACACTGCTCTGGGAGGCTAGGTTTCCGCAACCGCGCAAGGGAGAGTTGGTTGGGGGATCCTTTCTGGAACCTTCCAGCTCAGACCTGGAGAGTGCATTGGGCCCTGGCTAGCGTGCACAGGCAGGGGCGGAGCTCACGGGTGGCCTGGAGCAGCGGAAAGATCTGGATCCAGGTGTGGTCTTACGCTTGGAAAAGCACTTGGAAGTCTGGCTCCCTGTCCCAGCGTCCCATTCTCGGCCACGTTAGGCCGCCTCTCTGAGTTCACACGGCGCCTGCCTGACACCACCTTGGCTGAGCTATACCCACCTGCCTGCCTCTCTGTCTCCCTCCTCCACCCCTACCACCCGCCCCCAGCCTGTGAGCTCTGGGAGAGCAGGAATCGTCTTGTTCCCCATGCTCCCCCCAGCCCTTGAACATAGCAGGTTCATAAACACTTGCTGAAGGAATGTGTTGACTACTAATGATAGATAAACATCACCCAGGAAACTGACAAAAGTCCCCCTCTTCAGTCAGGTGCTTTGAGATCAACAATTACAGCTACCGGCCAAAGACTGGGCCATGGGAAAGAGGGAAAGAGCCATGGCAGACCCGAAAACACAGCTGCTCACAGGTGTCAGGGATTCTGGGAGAAAGTTCTATTTTGTTTCGCTTTTTGCAGGGTCCCTGTCTTTACAAACAACTGTATTTCGCTCAGAATCTTGTCTCAGCGTCGTTCTGGCAGCCTGGTTGCGCACAGTCCTGTGAATGAAACCGCGCCTTGCACAGAGTCGTGCACCCTCCTGGAGCCACAGCGTCTGGGGTGACCTCACCCCAGCCGGTCCTGGGGCTTGTGGGGGTGTCTGGAGAGAGAGAGAGAGAGAGAGAGAGAGAGAGAGAGAGAGAGAGAAGTGAGAGAATTGGGAAATTCTCTGAAGGGCAGAATCTGGAAACTGGGGAGCCCTGTCCAGATGGCACCACGGGCCCCAGCCAGTCCCAGGCACCGGGGGGGGGGGGGGTGGTGGGGGCTAGGGGTGGGGAGGAGGGGGGAAGGTAACTTAGAAAGCGTACAGGAGGTGCTTCAAAGCACAAGTGCCCCTCAGGCCTGGGTCCAGGGCAGGGTCGCCTGTCCGCCCCTTGCTGTGCAGCTGTGGCTGGCTCTGTGGGACAAAGGAAATAATTTCCCTTTTCTAAGCCCCTGTAGTCCACCAGCTGCTGGTTTTCTTACATGCATCATTCACTTGCTTTTCACGGCACTCGGAGGTAAATATTTTATCACGCCGTGCGTTGGTGGTTAAAACTGAACGGGAAGTCGGGTGTAAAGAAAGGAGGAGGCCTGGGTCTTAGGGAAATGCAGAGCTTGGGGGCCTGAAGGTGGGGAGGGAGGCGGTCCCCAGCCGCAGGCGGGTTCTGATCAGGCGAGGGGCGCCCCCTGCTGGCGGTGGACTCCGGGATGAGGCAGCCTCCGACGGGCCGGCTGGCCTGCAAGCTCATCAGGAAAAGACTTAGTGCCCAGGCCGCAAAGTGGTCGCTTTTTTCTTCCCAGTCTTTGGTCTGGCCTTCCTGCTTGCTCTTCTTCCCTGAGTTTGTATCGCTAGCTCTGTCCCCAACCCCGGCCGGCGTGGCCTCTGCTGGCCCTGGCCCCGAAGCCTCCCTCGCTGTGTCCCTTTGTCGCGGCAAATGGCAAGTCATTAGTGATGCTTACATTCCTGAGCATCTCCTGGCTCCCAACCAGATCTCTCGGGCCCGGCCCGCCTTCTCCTGGGCTCCGGCCCAGAGAGAGCCCCCGGGCACTGAGTCAGCGGTGCTGGCCGAGGACACCGGGCACAGGGACGGTAAACGCCCAGGGACAGGGCCGGGCCGGGCCGGGGCCGCCAGCGGCTGGTACACCTTCCAAGCCAGCCTCCTCCACGTGGCCACGGGGAGTGTGGGAGACGGGCGGTTTCCTACATTTCCGCGGAGGGGTAGCTTGCTGCAGGCTTTTGGGAGAGCAACTTGGAAATGCTCTCAGGGCTTCGAATGAGCCCTGTGACCTGCCACCGCGGCCTCTGACGGTCCACACGAGGATGATCCTGAGCCCGTCTAGGGCACAGAGGGCAAGTACTTTGTGGAGTCTGTGCAGGGGAGACGTGTGGCAGTGCTTGGCCTTTAAAACCAAGCAGGTGCCGAAGCTGGTTTGGCTCCGTGGATAGAGTGTCGGCCTGCAGACTGAAGGGTCCCAGGTTCGATTCCGGTCAAGGGCATGTACCTTGGTTGCGGGCACATCGCCAGTGGGGGGTGTGCAGGAGGCAGCTGATGGATGATTCTCTCTCATTGGTGTTTCTAGCTCTCTCTTCCTCTCTGTAAAAAAATCAATAAAATATATTTTTTTAAAAATAAATAAATAAAAATAAAAAAATAAAAACAAGCAGGCATGAGCAAGACCCCCCCCCCCCAAGCTGGGAATGCCGGCATTTAGGAAACCTTTGTCAAGAGTGTCCCCTTTCAAACACCTTTGTGCGAACAGTCTTGGGAGCGATCTTGCGCTGCTAACCACAAAGGTATCCCTTTCGCCGTAATCAGATGGTGAAGACGTATGTTAAACAACCCCTTTTCCTGGAACCTCTAGTTCCTGCATCGTTGTGGTGAGCAGCTCTCCTCGCTTAAGACTCAGTTTAAACACTGGGCGTGGGAAAATGTCCCCCTCGGCCAGACCCGGCCTCCCATCTGGGCGGATGATGAGGGCCCCCTCGCCACTCGGTGTCTTCTCACAGGCACGCCTCCCCGACGGGAAGCTCCCCGAGAGCAGGGAGCCCTGTGTCCGCAGAGCCTCCCACAGCACGCTCCCAAGGGCTGGCGCTCCATAAACACATGTCGAAGGGATGTCTGAACGGATGGAAGCAGAGCTGCTCTGAGCCTAAACTGCACCGTCTGGGGCTGGCAGCCACTCGCTCTGTGTGACTACTTAAATCAGCGTTTCCCAAAGTGTGGTCCTCGCACCCCCAGGGGTGCGGGAAGAGTTTAGTGGGGGCACACGTTGCACCGGAGTTCGGTGGGGATATGCACTGCACCACGTCTAATTCTACGTTCTCATGAGTCAAGTCAAGACAGTCTTGTGAGGCGTGAGATGGTCTGGTGTGCAAATAAATGTTATTTATAATAGAACTTTTATTTATATTTTATTATGAATAATTTTATTTTTCGTTTATTGTGTTGTGTATGTACCAAAAAAAAGAAAAAATAAATATATTTTTTCTGTTACTAAAATATGTCCATTTTTTGCCGAAACCGGTTTGGCTCAGCGGTAGAGCGTCAGTCTGCGGACTGAAAGGTCCCGGGTTTGATTCCGGTCAAGGGCATGTACATTGGTTGTGGGCACATCCCCGGTAGGGGGTGTGCAAGAGGCAGCTGGTCGATGTTTCTCTCTCATCGACATTTCTAGCTCTCTATCTCTCTCCCTTCCTCTCTGTAAAATATCAATAAAATATATATTTTTTAAATACGTCCATTTTTTTTTTGACGAGGGATACTCAGCGTTACGAAAATTGTAGAAGGGGTACACATATGTCGAAAGTTTGGGAAACACTGATAAATGAACCCAAAGGACAAATTCCGTTCTTCGGTTATACCAGCCCCATGGCCAGTGGCCAGTGGCCACGATGGCACTGGCTGACGCAGGGGGAAGAACGGGTCCGATGTGGCGGGAGGGTCTGCGGGCAGCACTGGTACACGGGAAGGCTGTGCGTGGAGCTGGGCCGGGTCCGGCCTGCAGAGCGGCCCGAGTGCCCCTGCGCCGGCCCTGGGCCTGTGTGTGCCCGTGGCCGCAGGCGGCCCGGGAACCTCTCGGAGCAGCCGGGAAGAACACTCCCCGGGCAGATAAATGCGGGCCAAACGGAGGACGCAGGTATCGTCAAGAACAGGGGGAAACGCACAGACCCACAGAGGGAAGCAGAAAGAGGTGTGGGTGTCCCGGTCGCCTAAAAAGCAATGCTTCCTTCTTATATTTTCAATGGACGTGACTTTGCCAGAATTATTTTTGGGGGGAGGAAGTAAACATAGGAGGCAGAAACCATCATGCTGGCTATGGAAACACAGCCAAGGAAAATATTTGTCTCCGTGCAGAAGGCCTCCACAGGGCGGCCACTGGTTTTTCTGGGGAAGACACGATGTGCAGTGCCATTTCCTGTTGTTTCCCACAACCAGCGAAATGCCCTAACCATCACATCAGCCCGGCCTCCAGGTCATCTTCCCGACACGCCCCTGGGACACGGCACCCGGGTAGATATGTTTCCACCGTGTGTCCGGGTTTTCTATCAGGAAAGTGTGCCCGCGGGTCCTTCCCATTTCTGCCAAAGGAACTCGGAGTCCAAATGGTTACGGATGCCACCTTGTGCCTGGATGGAGCAGACCCAGCAGGCTGGGCACAGGGTCCCCTGCACTTTTCTCCAGGCCGGCCCCCAAGCTCCTCTGCTTCTTCCCCATCCCCTCTCCCTTCTCCCTCTCCCCAGAAGTCCCTGTGGCTGCCAGGATCCACAGGAGCTGGGAGCCAGGAGGCAGCAACTGAGAACCAGCCTGTGGGCCCGGCTTTCCCAATTAGTGTATCTTATTGATGCCAGTGCATTAGCACGGAACCCCTGGGAGGAGAGCAGGAGGGGGTGTCTGTTTTCAGTAAGCGTCTGTGCTCATGGCCGGGAGCTTCACACCTGGGCTCCCAGGTGGGCGCCCCCGCCTCCCGCCTCCTCTGGGTGGGCGGACCCAGGAGAGAAGACGTGCCGGGGCAGATGGGATGGCGAGCGCTCCTAAACGCAGATTTGTCCCGGGCTTCACGGGTGTTTGTGCAGGGTCCTCCAAGAGTTCCTCTGTCAACCAAGAGTTTGTCTGTGAAACAGCAACGGCTTGGTGAAAAGAGGAGAGCCGTCATCGTGGCAGCTTGCTCCCTCTCAGGTTTCACAGGAACCAGCTCCTTCCGTCCCGCAGTGCTAGGAGCTGGGGCAATGCCGGCTTCCGGGTCTATAAGAAGTCCTCGCACCCTCGCGGAAAGGGGGCTGAGGGAAGCGTGCCACCGTCTCTCAGACACGAGAGAGCATTTTAAGCGGGTCGATGAACAGCCATCATTCCAGACCATCCCAACGTTTTCATGGGCCAAGAGCTCCTTCTGCTCCACAGGGTCCAGGTGCCGTGACTGGATCCTACCTGCGATGGGGGGGGGGGGGGGGTGAAGAAGGGGCACAGAGAGGGGGGGAGGGGGCAGGGGAGAGAAATCCCCCCACACACAGTGTTTCTTCTTTTCCTAACGCCCAGCTTTACTAGCAAAACTTCCAAGAACAAACAGAAGCGCCTCCCCTTCTCCTCCCCTTGCCCAGGGGGATCCTCCCTAGGCCTGGCTTGATATTGGTGGGTGTTTTTTGTGGGAGGGGGAGGATGAGCCGGTCTGAACCAGGGATGTGCCGGGTAATGTTGAACCGTCGGTTGGCTGGGTAAGAAGGGAAGCCCTGTTGTGTAGGGGTGTCTGGTGTAAAGTCTCCCACAGTGGTCCATTTCAAGGTGCCAACACGAGGTCATTGAATGTGGAGTTGGAAAGAGACACATAGTAGCTCACCATTATACACCATTTCCACCAAACCCGCACCGCAGGCCCCTGTCCCGGGGCCCACTGGCTGCAGGAGCCGCCTCTCTCCTCCCTCCCCCCCTCTCTCCCTCCCCCTCTCACTTCCCCTCTCCCTCTCCCTTCCTTTCCCTCTCCATCTTCCTCTTCCCCTCCCTCTCCCTCTCCCTGCAGGCTACACGGGCCAGGTGCAAGTTACTCATGCAGGTGCAAAGCCGGCCCCTTGCCCCCTTGCCCCCTTGCCGAGGGGCTGTGCTGCGGAGTGAGTTGCACCCAGAGCACCTGTGGGTCAGGCCGCCGTCGGTCTTCACCTGAGCCATGCTAGGCCCTCCCTCCTGCTTCCCACACCCCTTTGCCTGGCAGCCCCGCCTCAGGGAGCCAAATGCACCGACCCTGCCTCCGGCTCAGGGAACTTGACCGAAGACGCCCAGCTTCAGAGGGAGGTCCTGATGCCCCCAGCGACCACGGCAAGGGGAACCCAGGTCTCCAGGTTTCCAACCGAGCGTTCTTGCCACCACCCCTCAGCTGCCGCTCCGAACCAAGACGAGTCCCTGTGGAAGGAAGCTGTAGCCCAGACACCTCGTGTGGAGGTCAGGCCTCTGGTACAAGCACGTCAAACCCAAAGGCTCACGCGGGCCAAATAAACAAGGTTTGAGTTTATGTGGGCCGCAAAAAAAACCCAAAAGCTTCCATTTTCATAGAAGCGTAGGTTTATTTCGATAGAGACGTGCTGAATACAAAGGGCTGACATGAACGAGTCATCGTTAACATAAAACAATAGAACATTTTAATAAAAATTAGTATTTTTTTTCTTGGACATTAACTTACCGGACACTGAATAACTGCACAAATTTAATAAGCGTAACACAAATAAACCTATTTTTCTTGTACTCTGAAAGCAAAATATTTCCTATTGCGCACACCAAACAAGTTAGTCCAAGACTAATGAAGTGGCAATTGGCTCTAAAATAATCGCTGCTGCCAAAGCCGGTTTGGCTCAGTGGATAGAGCGTCGGCCTGGGGACTGAAAGGTCCCAGGTTCGATTCTGGTCAGGGGCATGTACCTTGGTTGCGGGCACATCCCCAGTAGGGGGTGTGCAGGAGGCAGCTGATCGATGTTTCTTTCTCATCGATGTTTCTGGCTCTCTATCCCTCTCCCTTCCTCTCTGTAAAAAATCAATAAAATATATTTAAAAAATAAATAATATTAAAATAATCGCTGCTAGTATTAGCGGAGAGAAATGGTGCGCCCTCGCGTGAGGCGCGTAAGGGAAATGAATGCAACACGATTACAGTGATCAGTCACTAGCGAACGTTGTAGTTCGTTATTAATAAGTAGGTATAACGGGATATTGTAGAAATGAAGTTATGAATTTTTTATTAAAACATTTCTTACTTACCGTTCTATTGGCTGGGCCGCAACCATATCCGTTGTGGGCCACGAGTCTGACACGCTTGCTCTATCCCAGTGGTCGGCAAACTCATAGTCCACAGGGCCAAATACCAACAGTACAGCGACTGACATTTCTTTGGAGAGCCAACATTTTTAAACAACTTCTTCTAACGCCACTTCCTTCAAAATAGACTCGCCCAGGCCGTGGTATGTTGTGGAAGAGCCACACTCCAGGGGCCAAAGAGCCGCATGTGGTTCTCGAGTCCCGGTTTGCCGACCATGGGCCTAGTGCTTTGAGCCCGGCCGCCCTTCCCAGCCTCACGTCGGTCCAGGAACCCCTCTCACACCCTGGACGTCAGCCGGAGCCTCTGTTCCCCAAGCCGGCCCTGGGCCTCTTGTCTCCAAAGCTTTCGATCCTGTTGTTTCTTCTCAGTCCTTCCCGCTGCACTCAAGGCATTTACTCCGGAAGAGCTGCCGTCCACGTGAGCTGTCCGTCCTCGCAGACAGCAGAAGTCTTTCCAAGAAGCATGTGCACAGGGGGACTGGCCCCCAGTCCTCAGCTTCCTAAAAGAGTGTGCCTGCAGCCCCCACAGCCCATTTTCCTCCTTAAAGAAGAAAGGAAGCCGAAACCGGTTTGGCTCAGTGGTAGAGCATCAGTCTGCGGACTGAAAGGTCCCGGGTTCGATTCCGGTCAAGGGCATGTACCTTGGTTGCGGGCACATCCCCGGTGGGGAGTGTGCAAGAGGCAGCTGGTTGTTGTTTCTCTCTCATCGACATTTCTAGCTCTCTAGCTCTCTCTCTTCCTCTCTGTAAAATATCAATAAGAATATTTTTTTTTTTTAAAAAAGGAAATCCCCTCAGCTTCCTCTGTGTTCACCAGGGTGCATTGCCCTCGAATGTAAAAATGGATTTTTCAAAATATTGGCTTTGGGGAGAGGGCTCCTCAGGGTTTCCAAGGTCCGAGAGGCCGTGACGGAACCCATGGCCGAGCAAGGATGGCCTGGGATCTGGGCCAGGCCACGGGTTTTAGCCTGGGTGCTGCCGGAAACGGGGTCAGTGACCCCGAAACTGGGACTTTGGCAGGATTTGCTCCAGGTCAGTGGTCGGCAAACAGCGGCTCTCGAACCACCTGCGGCCCGCGAGCCTCGGTTTGCTGCTCCGGTGCCTAATGAGTTTGCTGACCACTGACCTAGACTCTCCATCCCAATCATTACAGGCTATTGTTCCTTGGGATTGAGCCCCTATCCCAGTGGTCGGCAAACTCACTGGTCAACAGAGCAGCAAACCGCGGCTCGAGAGCCGCAGGTGGTTCGAGAGCCGCAGTTTGCTGACCACTGCTCTAGGTCAACCTTCCCCTGTGTCTTTGCTTTACAGCACGGGGCCCTCGGTGCTGTATGGAGGGTTCTAGAGCCCGGCAAATCTTCAGGGGTCATCACTTCTGCTCCGATCTGATGGGGACCGCGATGGGGTGGGGAAGTGTAGTAATGCAGCCTAAGTAACTGCACATTGGGTAGCAGAGTGACAATCGCTAACACAGATGTGCCCCCGTGGGCCTGTCCCTGGTGTAGGAACCCGCTCTCTGTCAGATCTGCTGAATCGCTACGTCACGGCCACGGGGAAGCCAAGGCTGCCAACAGAGGCACAGTGCCTTGCCGGGTCTGCAGCTGGCAACTGGCGGCTTCCAACCCACGTGGGCTCCAGGGCCTGTGCCTTGAACACAAAACTAGACGCCTCAAGGCAAATGCAAGTTGATGCTTTAAGGGGAGACTCCTCGGCTTGCCGCTCCCTGTGGCCTGCCTCCTTTCCCGGCCTGTGGGGTTTGGTCCCTCTGCTGCGCAGTCCTCGGAAAGGCTCTTTCGTCCTCTGGTCTCCGGGTATTCTTCTCCGGGGAGATAAGACGGAGCAAATGGAGGAGGGGTTAAGGGTGTCACTCCAAGAAGAGATGAGGGTAGACAACAGGCCTGGGGGTGCCATCTGCAGGTCCGTGGAGTTAATTTCCCTCTGTCTTCCAGCTCCAAGGGACGCTTCAGGGAAGGGGGGGAGGCAGGGGAACACCTGCTGGGCTCAGGAGGGTGAGCACCTCTCTCACCACCTGGGCCGTGGCTTTTCGGGAGAAACCCTCCACCCAGCAGGGACAGCTGGGGGGACCATGAGAGAGGACACGGGGCAGGACAGCCCCTAGAATGATGGGGGGAGCGGTCCAAGGGCAGAGAGGGAGGGTGACAAGTGGAAATGGAACCTCTGACTGGGTGCTGCTGGGAAGCTCAGGGAGTCACACTGGCTCCCTTGCCCGTGGCCCTTGACCTTGGAGATGCCCCCATCTCCAAGAGTGACTGGCAGCCACAGCACACTGCTCTGCAGAGGGCTCTCAGCGGCCACAGGGGCATCAGGATTGGGGCACTCAGTGGCCACAGGAGCATCAGGATGGGGGAACTCAGCCGCCACAGAGGCACCAGGATGGGGGCTCTCAGCGGCCACAGGGGCACCAGGATGGGGGCACTCAGCAGCCACAGGGGCACTGAGATGGGGCACTCAGGGGGCACAGGGCACTGAGAGGGGGGAACGGGGAAGAGTGAGAATGGTCCCAAAGGGCTTGGCATTCGGGGTCCATTTGGAGCCTGACTTAGGGAGGAAGCTGGGGCTGCTGGTCCCCAGGACTTCCTGTAGGTTCAGCGATGACTAGAAGGACTCTCAGGAGTCAGCAAGGCTCTTCTCCTGCTGGGCAGTTACCACAGGGCGACATTAGAGTCAGCGGCACCAGGGGCAGGGCCGAAGGCGGGGTCCGAGCCCATCCCAGCTGCCCACTCCCAGGGAGGTGTGTGAGCAGCACTCACTGTCCCAGCACCGACCCCTGGCCCGCCAGCCAGGGGCACTCAGCCACGGTCTTGGTGTCGGGGTTTGAATTGGGCCTCGGTCATGTAGGCGTGGCTGACTGTGGTGTGCAGCCCCTCCAGAGGTGGCCCAAGGCCCCACTGCACGCCTCCGTATTAGCCTGGCCCAGTGGTCGGCAAACCTCGGCTCGAGAGCCACATGCGGCTCTTTGGCCCCTTGAGTGTGGCTCTTCCACAAAATACCACGTGCGGGCACACGTGTACAGTGCGATTGAAACTTTGTGGCCTATGCGCAGAAGTCGGTTTTCGGCTCTCAAAAGAAATGTCAATCGTTGTCCTGTTGACATTTGGCTCTGTTGACTGATGAGTTTGCCGACCACTGGGCTAACCCGTCTGGCACGGCCAAGGTCCCTCAGTGCCCAGAGACGCTGTCACTAGGCAGCATATGCCAAGGGCTTCAAGGTCAAGTCCCAGGAGCCGGGCAAGGCCCAATCTTTCCTTGGGCAAGATTAAGACTCCTCTGCCCCATGACCACCCCAAGTCCCTGTGGTCTCTGGAACCAGAGGGTCTCCCCACCCCCTTCCCTGTGGGCCCTCGGTCCCTGCTGCCATGCCCTGCCTGCAGGGAGAACCTTCCAGAACCTCATCCATGTTCAGCCTCAGGGACACACCGGATTCTTAGGTTGTCCCAGCTCCACGGTCCACAACTCGGCAACCTGCAGCCTTGCTCCTGAGACCAGTCCCTGCCTTTGTCCCAGGCAGGCGCCTGGTCTTCCCGCTGCGACCACCACCGGGGCTCCGGTCCTGGCAGCTCTCAGCCGAGCCCTGGTTGCTCTGCCCGTGCCCTTCTCCGGGATCCCGGCCCCGCCCGGAGCCCCCTGTCTGGGGCTTGGACCTGGCTGCCACTTCCGGGCCTGGACTGCGCATTCCTCAGCCTGGGTTCCCGTTCCTGGGCGCCCCCCGGCTGCGGGAGGATTGCTCCTGTGGACGGAACCCGCCCTGACTCAGCACCGACTGCTGGACAGAGGCTCAGGCCGCAGCCGGACGGTCCCGCCTTCGTGGGTTGTGCAGCCGGGCGGTGCCCTTCGGCCGGCGCTGCCAGCTGGTCAGGCCATCTCCACGTGGCGTCATGGGGCTCCGGAAGGCTCTCCAGGCGAGCGTGGCCCCTCGCTCTGAGGCAGGGGACGTTCAGAGGGCCGTGGCTACCTGACCACACGCATGGCAAGGCCGGACCCCCTCCGTTTGTATCTGGTGCTCGTTCACAGGCTCTGTTTACAAGGAGTTCTGGCTTCGCTGTGGACATGAACGTGAAAGGTCTGGGATTCCTTTAGACCAGGGGTGGGGGACGTCCAGCCCGCAGGCCGTGTCCTCTGGTCTGGCCCGGCCAAGGCTACTGCAGGTGGGACTCGAAATTCAATAAATCTAGGAGCTATTTCCATAGCGATGTAAGCGTTAAGTTGATAACTGTGTGTGGCCCACGAATGATGTTCTAAATATCCAAATGGCCCTGCTGTTCCATTTGGGCCTCCGTTTCTTCCCCTGCTGGGTACGTGGTCCCCCAGCTTGTGGGTCATCACAGTCACCTGACTATGGTAGGTCTGGGTGGCATGTAGAAATCTGAGCTTTATAAAAGCTCCTTGCTATTACAATGATAGCACAAAAAGGGGGGGTGGGGAGTAATTGACGCAGGAGAAACATTCCGACATGTCACTGGAATCAAGCTATTATAAATCTGAAGCTGACTCTAATGAGTTAAGATGTTTATGGACCCGGCTGGTGTGGCTCAGTGGTTGAGTATTGACCTATGAACCAGAAGGTCACGGTTCAATTCCTGGTCAAGGCACATGCCTGGGTTGTGGGATTGATCCCCAGTAGGGGGGGTTGCAGGAGGCAGCTAATAGATGATGTTTCTCTCTCTCACCGATGTTTCTATTTCTTTATCCATCTTTTTAAAAAGATGTTTATGGCAAGGCCTAGAACAGTGGTCGGCAAACTGCAGCTTGAGAGCCACATGTGGTTCTCGAGCTGTGGTTTGCCGCTCTGTTGACTAATGAGTTTGCTGACCACTGTCATATGCTACCCTTTACCTCTTTGCACACAATAGGCGACAATCGCCTAATCCTCACAGCTTCCAACTACATGGTAACATTTAGTCTAGTCCAGTGGTCAGCAAACTCATCAGTTAACAGAGCAGCAAACCGCAGCTCACTAGCTGCATGTGGCTTGTGAGCCACAGTTTGCCGACTACTGGTCTAGAACAACCGTTAAAACCATAACTAAAAAAAAAAAGTTAATTTACCATAGCAAAGATTTGGAAACAGCCTAAGTGCCCATCAACAGATGAGTGAATTAAAAACCCGTGGTACATCTACACAATGGAATACTATACTGCAGTAAGAAAGAAGGAATTCTTACCATTTGCAACAGCACGGATGGACCTGGAGAGCATTATGCTAAGCGAAATAAGCCAGTCAGAAAAGATAAATATGGCATGATCTCACTCATTTGTGGAATATAATGAACAGCATAAACTGATGAACAAAAACAGATCCAGAGACAGAGAAGCATCCATCAGACCATCAAACCTCAGAGGGAAGGTAGGAGAGAGCGGGGGAGGGGGAGAGATCAACCAAAGGATTTGTATGCCGCATATAAGCCCAACCAATGGACTAAGACACCAGGGGGGTGAGGGCATGAGTGGGAGGGGGCAATGGGGGATAAGGACACATATGTAATACCTCAATTAAGAGAAAAAAGTTAAACGTCATTAAAGAAATTAAAATGCTATATTAAAAGATCCACTTAATGCAAAAGAGCAGTAGAGGAGGAACAGGAACATATATGAGACATGAGACAGAGAGAACCAAAAGTAAAACGCAGAGGTAAATCCAGCCAGATCAATAAAACATTAAATGTGACTGGATCAGAAGGCAGGGTTGTCAGAATAGGTAAAATGCTCCAACTCTACTCTGTCTACAGGAGGCATATTTTATATCGAAAGACAAACAGACTGAATGTAGAATGGGAAAATGTATATCATGCAAACAGAGCCACAAGAAAGCTAGACTGGCTATCCTGACAGATAGCAGACAAAATAGGCTTTAAAACAAACAAACAAATGTTAGTAGAGATAAAGAAGTGCATTGCAGAGTGACAAATGAGTCATTCCATTCGAAAGATTAAAAAAAATTATAAAGGCGAGACCGGTTTGGCTCAGTGGATAGAGCCTCAGTCTGCGGACTGAAGGGTCCCAGGTTCGATTCCGGTCAGGGGCATGTACACTGGTTGCGGGCACATCCCTGGTAGGGGGTGTGCAGGAGGCAGCTGGTCGATGTTTCTAGCTCTCTATCTTTCTCCCTTCCTCTCTGTAAAAAATCAATAAAATATATATATTTTAAAATTATAAACATATACGCATCTCATGACAAAGCACCAAAATACGCCAAACAAAGACGGACGGAGATGGGGAGAGACGACGCAACCGTATCCACCTTTTGAAAATAGAGAGAAAGACTAGACAGAAGGTCAATGAGCAAATAGAAAACGTTAACACCGTGAACCAGCGGGATCTAACCGGCAGCGGTGGAACGCTCTGCCCACAGCATGAGGCGCCCTCTTCTGAAGAGCCACAAAGCGTCCTCCAGGCGGACCAGACGCGGGGCCATAAAGCAAGCCTCCGTGGTGCTCCGGGTATTCAGAGCAATGCACACTGGTGCTCAGACAGAAGCCTGTGTGGGACCGACCATAAAACCTGAAACAGCCCAGATGTCCTTCAGTGGGTGAATGGCTAAGCTGTATTATTTTACCATAATTACTAAAAGGTTTTTTTTGTTTTGTTTGTTTTTTTATGGAAAACCTGAAAATCTTACCAGCCAGAGAGGACGTCAGCTACCGCTCTGCTGAATCCCACCAACATCCCACAGGCGCACACATTGCACACAAACAGGCACGCGTACACCCCCCCCCCCGCAGTCCCCTCCCCTGCTCCCTCCCAGCATAAACCCTCAAAGGAAGGCTGTGTGTCCGTCCCAGAGGGGCAGACCACAGAGGGGCAGGCCACCGTGTCCTGGCCGAGGGGCTGGGGAAGGCGGTGTGATTTGAACAACTGCCCAGGTGACTCTGAACATCTCCCTTCTCCAGGGAGGCACCCGCCTTCTCCACTCTCTACAGTGTTTCCCAGACTTCTCTCATGATGAGAATCACCCGGTGGAGTTGTTAAAATACAGATTCCTGAATCCCAACTAAGAAGTGCTAAACTAGAATTTTTGGGAACATATAGGTAAAATTGTATACTTAACTAGTGCTCTAAGCTTAGTATACTTAACTAGTGCTCTAAGCTTAATATTCAATTTTACTTATATGTTCCCAAAAATCCTAGTTTAGCACTTCTCAGTTGGGATTCAGGAATCTGTATTTTAACAACTCCACCAGGGGATGAAGTTTGGGAAACACTGCTCTAGAAAAACCACTGAAAACTACACACCTGGGGCCATCACACACATGCCATTCTGTAAGTTGCTTTTTACATTCCACATCATTATACCTATGGTGTACTTTTTTTTTTATTGTGGAAGCAGAATTTAAAAATTAATTCCATGTTGATATAATATAGATTTTTTTCATTAAAAATATAAACTTTTGAGGTGAACATCTTCTGTATAATTAGCACCTTAGATTCAGTTCTTCTCAGTAGAATTTCTGGGTCAGTGGGTTTGGATATTAACAATTTTTGGAACATAATGGCAGTGCTTTGTAGAAATATTGAGAGGATTTATGTCCCCATCAGTGCTCATTCCACAAATATTGCATCAGGCATTGTTTAACCATAAGAGCATCCCCCATGCCCTTGAATCTCTAAAAGTAAGTTCCAAGGATATTTGATAAAATACTGACCTCAGGGGACGATGCTAACATTTACTCTTAAGTTCCGACACCTGCCAGGAGGCACCACGCCTTTTCTCTTCAACAAGCAAGGCTGTTTGCTGCGCTTTACTGCCGCCTTGTGGTGAAACAGGAGAAGTGCATTACGGGAGGACCTGAGAGAGGACAGCTGACAACCCCTGACTTCTGGACGTGAAAGCCACTGCTCATCTGTCCTAAATGGATCAGAGACACAGAGAGGGGGGCCGCTCTGGGCTTCCGTGCGAGAGCCCCGGACAGAGCCTAGAGGACGCCTTGGAGTGAGGGCAGGCTATGCAGTCCCAGTCCGGCTCTGCCTCTGATCTGCTTTGGGGCAAGTTTGTTCTTTGACCCCCACCCCCTGTTTCTTCTCAGTGGAAAGAGGGTCTGCCTAGGTTGGCGTTTTGTAGACTGCAGGTGGTGACCCATTAATGGGCTGTAAATTCTATTTATTAAGTTGTGGCAAAAAAATTTTTTATGGAAAGGACAGGATATAAAATAATGGAAATGTCAACATGCATTGCGCACAGTAAGGGTCGGTATTGCTTCCTGAACCTTCTGGACATAGGGTGTCCTTCCAGTTCTCGCTGGGACACTTCAGGTGGGAAGGCTCGGCCCGTGCAGGGAGCTCTGGTGCAGTGACATGGTCTTTACTCCTCCCCTCCCCTCTCAGCTGCTCTAGATGACAGCGAGCCCAGCTCCGATGCAGATGGCTGGTGAGCGTCTCTGTGGGACCCCAAAGCAAAGACCCCCAACGCAGCTCCGGGGGGGAGAGTTCCCTCGGAGCGGCTTTCTCTCGGGGTTGCTGGGTCTGGGGCTGACAATGCAGCTGCACGGGCCGCCGCTGTAGCAGGGGCCCTGGCTGGAGTCCACACCTGCCGTCTACAAAGCACTGACTGGGCCACAGCCCTCACCTCACCCTACCAGGTGAGGGCCCTTTGCCCTGCTCATCGCCACCTGTGGGAACTGCAGAGGGCCCAGGGAACCCGTGAATCCAGGAAGTGAGGGGAGCATCAGGGCCTGGGTGCTCTGGCCTGCCCCCAGCCCCACCCCCTGTTCCAGAAGGCTGGTGTTTGGGGAGGGAGTGGGGGTATTTAACTAGACCAGGAGCCTCTGATCCTCGGGCAGCCGCAGAGGGCAGGAGCCGCCACCAGGGGGCAGCAGAACGCTGATGTTGGAAGTTGGGAAGGGGTGTACAGGAGGGGGTTCTGGTTTCAGGGTGAGAACCACAGGAAAGCGGTCAAAGGCTCCAGGCAGCAAAGGGCCTGCAGAGAAGAGTGGCCTTGGTTGCTATCTCCCAGAGGGCCCAGGGAGGACAGAGATTCTGACTCTCAAGATGGGCGCCCACCAGGTGTTCTGGAGCCGGCCACACGGGCTCCTGAGAGACGATGCTACCTTTGCAAAAGATTTGCAAGCCAATTGTTTACACACAGCCATCCACAGAAAGGACAAGGAAGTGAGTGGAATTAAAAATAAGGACAATCAACCCAATGCTCCTCCCTGTGTTATACCACAGTCTGTTGTCTGTTCTGGGAGCTATAGGTGCGGTCCTGAGAGTGCAGTGGGATGCTCCACAGCATTCTGCTCCGGCGGGAGCACTGGCACCATGGAAACCAGCAGACGCTTCCATCGGGGAGGCTCCTTCTTTGGGAGAGCTCGCTAGCACTGAGGCACCGACCGGCTGACCTCCAGTTCTGGGGTCTCTTCCCCAGCCCGTCGGTCTCAGAGCTCTCTTCGGAGCTGGGGAGATGGAAGCCATGGCTTTGACCTCCAGCACCGAGAGATCAATGGCCTGGCCTGACAAGCACACGTGGAACCTCGCACCTGGGTTGGAGTTCCAGAGGAGGAGCATGGGTGGAGCAGTGCACTTCCCCTCACCCTCCCCGCCCCGAACCTCAGCCACGTGGGGGCAGGTGAGGAGGAGACAGATGTTCAGCCCGGAGCGAGGACACATGAAGGACGCCTGTCCAGGAGGCAAGGGCAGGGCCGGCATGGGAGTGGCGGCTCAGAGCAGAGCCGTCCGGGTCAGGATGTACAGCGAGGGGCCCGGAGAAGCTCAATCAGAGCCATGCAGAGATGGAACGAGATGGTTCCTAAGAGCTACTTCCTCCCCAGTGGACGGGGTGAATTAAAGGATCATTTAAGAATCGTATGAGATGCCGAAACAGATTTGGCTCAGTGGATAGAGCGTCGGCCTACAGACTGAAAGGTCCCCAGTTCGATTCCGGTCAAGGGCATGTACCTTGGTTGCGGGCACATCCCCGGTAGGGGGTGTGTAAGAGGCAGCTGATGGATGATTCTCTCTCGTCATTGTTTCTAACTCTCTATCCCTCTCTCTTCCTCTCTGTACAAAAATCAATTATATATATATATATATATATATATATATATTAATCATACGAGAACTTAACTAAACTCTTAGCGCTCAAAATGTGGTCCATGGACCAGCATCACGGTATCACCCGGGAATTTGTGAGAAACGCAGAAGGGCAGGTCCGCCCAGACCACTGGACCAGAACCTGCATCCTCAGAAGATCCCGTGTGGTTTCAGAAGCACTGAGCTAAATCACCTTTCAGATGGCTTTGAGGCGTCGCTCACCACATTACTGTTTATAATAGCACATTATGTGGAAATAATCTAACTCTCAATCATTTGGAGGGCTGTTAATAACTGACTACAAATTGATAAACTAACTATTGGCACAGTAAAAAGAATGAGATGGCTTTCATACACTGGTAAGAATGAGACCCAAGCCACACTGTTACATGAAAGAAAAGAAAAAAAGTCAAGTCATTTCTAAATCAAAATTTGCTCTGTCAAATATTTTAAGATAAGATGGAAACTCTGCAAATATTGAGGAAAATGTGAGAACATATTTTTATCATCGTCAAGTGTGCAAGATCTAAGCATATCCCAAACAGAAAGGTCATAAAAGAAAGGACCGATAGGCTCAGACATATAAAGATCACATTTTTATGACAAAACACACGATAGAAAGATAAAAGCACAGATGACAGATTGAGAAAGAACTTGAAACATCATAAACAAGAAGCTGCTTTAATAAATAAAGAGTTCCTACTAATCAGGAAGAAATGATAGCCCAGCCGGCAGGGCTCAGTGGCTGAGTGTCGACCTATGAACCAGGAGGTCACGGTTCGACTTCCGGTCAGGGCATGTGCCCAGGTTGTGAGCTCGATCCCCACTGTGGGGCATACAGGAGGCAGCTGATTCATAATGATTCTCTCTCATCATTGATGTTTCTATCTTTCTCTCCCTCTCTGAAATCACTAAAAATATATATATTTTTTAAATCCAAGTTCTTGGCTCTAAGACCAGTGGTCATTTCTCTGTGCTGGGGCTGCCCGCCCAATCAACTCCATATACTGCAATGTCGTGATCCCGCCTGCAGGGGGCGGGCCACTCATCCTGGAGACTTGCTGCAGGCATGCTTGGAAGATGGGGGGGGGGGGGGGGGGGCATTGTGAGTTAGATGCACAGCACAGGGACCTGGAAGGTGTCTCACCTGATCTGACACCTGATTGGAAGCACAGGGGGTGGCAGGGCAGCAAAGGTTGGAGTCTGTGCTCACCTGGAGGCGTCAGCAGGTGACCCACAGGGCAGTCCCCAAACACTGCCCAGGTAGGAAACCAGGAGCAACCCTCTGCTGTCCCTCCACAGGGGAAGTATGAAGGGGAAACTTGGGGGATCTTAGAGCCCCATCATCTCCCTCAGTTCCTCCAAAGCTCTCACCCCATAAGCATAGCTCAGAGGTGCGCTGGCGGCTGGAGGAGCTCCTGTCTCCTCAGCTCTGCCTTCTGTGACTTCGCGTTGGTCCATGAAACTGGTGGGCATGCTCACTCTGAGGAGACCCCATCGCCACGCATCTTGCAAGGCAACCGTCCCACAGTCGTCAACCCTTCACCCCAAACCACTGCCTGGAACAGAGCCCTTTAACAAAGCTGAGATCCCCTAGGTCCCCTCCAATGACCATCATTAAGTAACTTGTTTTGAAATGTATTGATTTAGAGAGACGGGGAGGGAGGGAAATGGGAGAGAGAGAGAAGGAGAGAGAGAGAGAGAGAGAGAGAGAGAGAGAGAGAGAGAGAGGGAGAAGGGAAGGGAAGGGAAGGGAAGGGAAGGGAAGGGAAGGGAAGGGAAGGGAAGAGAAGAGAAGAGAGATGAGAGGAGAGAGGAGAGAGAGATTTGTTGTTCCACCTGGTTACGCATTCACTGGTTGATCTCTGGACGTGCCCCGACCGGGGATTGAACCTGCACCCTTGGTGTATTAGAACGACTCTCCAACCAACTGAGCCACCTCTCATGGCCTTAAGTGCCTTCTACGGAGAAGTCTGGACTCACTGGTACACTGCTCCTTGCTCTCCTAGTGCCCTGCACTACATAGGTATCACGTATGTATTAAAAGCGAGGCTTGCATTTAAAATAAAAGCACATTTCAATGACAAATGGATGCTGTGTATAAATATGGACACACAGCACTTCTTCACCGAAAGGCTGTCTCTGCACCGGGCTGCAGCTCCATGAGGAGGTGCTCTCCCGCCTTCCTCACTGGCGCAGCTCCAGCACCCAGCTGTAGGTGCCCCAGAATGTTTGCTGAAGGAGCGCCCAGCTCCTGCCAAGCCGCTGCTGCCACCCGAGGGCCACACTGCAGAACCGAGGCCTTGGCGTAGAGTGACTCTGCCCTGTGTCTCCTGGCCTTGAACATCTGCTGAACCTCCCAGCGCTGCCCCCGAGCTCACTGCCCGCCTTCCCCACCGCGGTGTTGTAAGGAGTGAGCAACAGCATGCATCTGAGGTGCCTCAGTCCGTGTGTGGCACATAGTAGGTGCTCAACTAGCAGGATTGACCAGGAGCAAACCTGAGGTCCCCTCCCGCCTCTCCTCAGGGCCGACCCTCAGATCTGGCCAGGGCCGCCTCCTCTGGGGACCCGGTCTGTCTGTGCCCTTCCCTCCCCCAGCTGGGACAGCCTTCCTCTCCCTCCTCACCGGTCGGTCACACCCCATGCATCCTTTGGCACCCACCTGTGCCTTCTGAGACAGCCTGGGCCTCCTCTCCTCCTCCCGGAAAGGCTTGGGAGCGGTTTTGAGGCGACAGTACAATCCATGTGTGATTAGGAGCTGCCTTCCTTACAGTCCGGGAGCCTTGAAGGCGGGGACAAGTCTTCTGGCTCCGAGCACCTCTGGCAGGCAGCACGGAGCCCGGAGCCCGGAGCCGGCACCCAGTCCGTGCCCCGTGGAGGGAGCAAACCGAGGCTCTGTCAGGCCCTCAGCTGCCAGGCTTCGGGCCAGAACAGGGAGGTGACCTCAAAGAGGCTCGTCTCTGCCAGGAGAGGAGCCATAGAAGCGGTGACCAGGCCAGGCCGGGCCACAGGGCCGTGAAAAGGGACGCCCTGGGCTCTTGGGAGCACGCGGGAAGGTGTGAGCCAAGTCTGTGTGGGGGAGGGGAGAGGATGGAGAGAGAATGGGAAGGAAGGAGGGAGGGAGGAGGGAAGGAGGGAGGGAGGAGGGAGGGAGGGAGGGAGGGAGGGAATTTCCTCATCGTTGCCTGTCACGGGCTCAGAGGGGAAAAGCGGCCTTGTCCCGGGCTGAGGGGTCAGCCACTCGGCTTCCTACGTAGGAGGGGACCTGGCTGAGGCAGAGCCTGTGGGAGCTCCTGATTCCCCTGCTGCCTCCCCTCTGCCCACAGCTGGCTGTCAGGTGAGGATGCCCACAGGCCTGCTCTGCCCAGTGCGGGGATTGGGGGGGGGGGGGGCTGAAGGCTAGGTGCTGAGGGGTGCAGCTCGGGGGGTCCCTCCGAGCTCGCGGCCTCAGGTCCAGCCAGCTACACAATTAGCACACGCACACCGCGTTTGCTGGCATCCGCAGGCAGTCATTTCTGGAAAACAGAAACATGAGAGTATTCGCATACACAATGAGAGACTGTGTAAACACAGATAGGACGTGTTTACTTATTTTCCACCTCATTTCCAAAATGGGCTTCAAAGCAACTTAAATGGAACCTGGGGAGGGGAGGGAGACTGCACGTGGAGATGGGGTTTCGGATGAAACGGATTCCGAGCTCGCTCAAGACGCACGGCAAAGTTAGCCCCAAGCTCTTAGCTCCCGACTCTCAAGAGGAAGCAGGACTGGTCACCAAGACCCTCGGGGCTCCCTGCCCTGAGGTCCCTTCCCCGCCACAACCTGCTGCATCCTGCCGGCACCCGCCCCAGGCCCCGTGCGGCTGGGATGCGCAGACTCCCTGTGGCCTGTGGTCCAGCAGGTCAGGGTCCAGCCTTGGACTTGGAAGGGGCTGGCTGCCCAGGCCCCACCTGTGGGAACCCCTTTCACGTCCCACGTGGTTCAGGGTTCCGGTCCAGGGTTCAGGTTCTGGAGAAGGCCGCACACAAATGAAAAGAGACTAGAAAGGTATTGATTTGGGAATATTGGGGGCCAGGCGGGAGCCACCTCTAGTGGGAGGACGACACACGGCTCTGGCCTTGCTGTCCCTTCTATTGAGGCTGTGGGATACACCATGGCCCTTAGGCAGGAAACTCCAGTAACAAAAATACAGAAGACAAACAGAGGTGGGGGCTGCTTCCGCTAGCAATGTTTCCACTGGACAGCGAGTGGTTAGAGCAGTTAGCGTTGTGGGCCAGCCTTCCCGGCTTCCGGTCCACATCTCTCTGTTAGTGAGACAGCGATCGGTTCCCGGCACTGCCCAGGATTCCTTTGGGAGCCGGAGGGACGAGCAGGCAGCACTGACTCCCTGGCGGCTCCAGGAGTGGGATGGAGCGCGTGCTTGGGTCTTTTTTTCCTTCCTTTTGGTGTTATTGTGTCTCTGGCACACAATTTGTCTCACGTGGGGCTGAGGACACAACACCTACTTGACGGGTTAAAAATAATAACTAAGGTTTATTGAGCACCTACTGTGGACCCGGCCCCTTGTTAAGGGCGTTCTGCACATTATCCCACTTCGTCCTCACCATATAACCCACGAGGCAGCTAGAAATCAGAAAATGGAGGTTTACAGTAGGATCCTGAGACTTATAAAATGTGAAACCACTGTCCCCAGACCCCATAGCTGGTGAGTAATGGAGCGGGGACCGCCAGCCAGCCGGGCCTCACCCAGAACCCTGAGCGGGCTGCCAGCTCTCCCGCCTCCAGGGAGAGCTGGAGGTCAGAGAAGAGGAGGAGTCCTACCCTCAATGGAGGGACCCACAAACTCCCAATAGGGGGTCCCAGGCGGTGTTTCCTCCTTCCTCCCTCCTCTGCTCTCAGGGGTGAGAAAGATCTTGATTTATGGAACGAGGGCTGACGGATCCTGTCTTTAAAACATGGGTATTGTGTTCATTATAGGCTTTTGCATCCATTTTGATTTTTTTAAAAAATATTTCACTAACATGATTCCTCTCGGTTCACTGAGATGTGGGCCCCTCCCCCCTAAATCGTGCACCCCAGAGGCAAGTGCCTCCCTTAGTCTCCACGTCCGGAGAGCCTGGCACTAACCATCGCCACAGCCTGCCCCTGGCTGTCCGCTCGCTCCATCACTCAGCCGGTTCCTGGTCACGTGGGCGGACAGAGCCGGCTCCCTTCTGCCTGGCAGTCAGGAAGGAGGCGGAACAACAAACCCATGGGCTGTTCTTCCAACCATCACACCAAGCACTCTCCACCCGGCATACCCGCCCGCGGACGGCCACCCATTTTACAGGCGGAGAAACTGAGATTCGGGGTCAGAAGCCTCACCCCAGGCCACGCAATCAGGCCGGGACTCTGGGTCCGAGGCTTTCTCCACCCGCCCCTCCCGCTTCCAGCCCCAGCCCGCCCTTGGGTCCTGCCGGAGAGCGAGGCGGGTGGCTCTGGTCCCGGGTCACTCCCGGGACTCGGACAGCGGCCTCCTTGCATTGCCTCCGGAGCTGTGAGCACCAGTCCAAATGGGCTTTATGGAGAAACTTAAGACGTTGTCTGAGTTAATAAGGTAACAACAATTTAATACGTTCTCTACCCTACCCCAGCCTCCGTCTTACACAAGCTAGCGAGGGTTCCGTTTGCCTTGAAGTAATTTAGGGAAGGCATTTGAAATTCCCATCTGCCCGGCTCCCCAACCAGCGATGTTTCTTGTCACGGGCTAACAGCATTTAAAATATTTACAGCCCTTTCTTTGCCCTGGGGATATATCAGAATAAATCATTGTTACCACCAATAAATCAAAAATTAATCTCCAGAAGCTCAATGCCTGTCCTATCCCTCAAATAACAAGTAGCAGAATCTGTCCCCGGAACTTGGCAGTAGCTGAGTCCTCTTTCCCCCAGCATCCCCAGGGAGGGGGCTTATAGGCAAAGAAACCCGGCTCCACACTGCCCCCTGGTGGAGCTGCGCCAGCCCCTGGGATTGGACACCATTCCAGCAGCACCTCATTATACCTAATCCTACCAGACACCACTTTCATCCTGAGAGAGCCTGGGAAAGTACCTTTTCCTTTGCCATTTTCCCACTCATGTTTTCTCCTCTTCTCAGTCCTCCTCTTTTCCCTCTTATCCAACTCCTTCCTTAAACTTTTTCTTTTTTTTTTTCCTGTTTATATTTCTCTCCCCCTTCCTTTGAAAGCTCCGTCCCTCCACTTCCTTCCACCTTTCTTGCCTTGGAATCCAGGATAGAAGAGTTAGAAATCTAACATGTATGTTATATGTCAAGGACCATGCTAAGATACAGAAGGGCAGCAAGGAAATATTAAGATCATCAAGAGAAGGCGGGGGGGGAGATCACTAAGAGCAAAGATATGTCATTAGATCATCCGCACCTTCGTATTGCTGATTACTAGGCATGGAAAGGAAAGCTGGACAGTGAAGACGGTGTCTGGAAGGAAAAGAATTGAAACATGGTGTTGGAGGAGAGCTGTAGGGACCTCCTACAGCATCGGGGAAAGGAACAGGTATGTCCCAGAGCAAATTAAGCCAGAAACATCGCTGGAGGCAAAACTGACAAAACTGATGCTGTCCGAGTCGGGCACTTCGTGAGAAGGTAGGGCTCTTTGGAGAAGACGATAATTCTGGGGAAACTGAAGGCAGCAGGACAAGAGGAAGACCATGTCAAATCTGAGATGGACTGACTCCATAAGAGAAGCCTCGGGCATGAGCCCACGGAGCTGAGGACAGGACACCGTGGGCATCACTTGTTCATGAGGTCACCGGGCGTCAGAGCCGACTCAGTGGCATGCCCAAAAACAAATGATGCTAGACAAGTTTTACCTCTCAGTTAATCCCCAAACAGGTCCGTAATGTTGTCCCCATTTTATAGACGAGGAAACTTAAACTCGGAGAGCTTAAGTAACTCATATGCTACTTAGGTAAGCTCATAAGTATACCCTCTTAACCACCGCAGTACCACAGATGGTCTTCAAAGACAGGTGGAAAAGTTTGGGAGTTATGTGGAGTGCAATTTAGACCCACAGAGACGTTTTCCTTACAAAAAGTGACATCAAAATTTCAGATCTGTGTTTTAGAAATATCTGGGAGAATTAAAGACAGGAATTGGTGCTCATTGGCCTGTCCTAGATTGGGGCAGTATACAGCTCTTCACTGTGTTATTTATTCTCAATGTTCTCTTCTGTAAGAAGAAGGATCTCATACTCTTTTTTAAATTAGAGAAAAACGTATTTGTGGGGTTTTGTGGGAAACAGAGTGTCTGGACTATGATAGAAATATGAGGGAGATACAGTGGCCTAAACACTGCATCGGGATGAAGGGAACCAAGATGCATTCGAAAGATATTGAAGAGCCGAAACCAGTTTGGCTCAGCGGTAGAGCGTCGGTCTGCGGACTGAAAGGTCCTGGGTTCGATTCCGGTAATAGGGCATGTACATTGATTGCGGGCACATCCCCAGTAGGGGGTGTGCAAGAGGCAGCTGGTCGATGTTTCTCTCTCATCGACGTTTCTAGCTCTCTATCTCTCTCCCTTCCTCTCTGTAAAATATCAATAAAATACATTTTTTTAAAAAAGAAAGATATTGAAGAATAGAAGGGCCTTAAGAAATGAGGCTAATCTTTGGGCCGAACGGCAGTGAGATGGGGTCCCCGGAATATAGTGGAAAATAGTAGAATTCTCCTGAGATACATCAGAGGCAGTTGTTCGTGTGGGTTTGGAGCTAAATAAGTTGGGGGTAAATTTGGGGAGACACTGGAGAGCAAGGAAGTGCTGTGAGGAAAAAGAAAATCTAAGGGTAAACCCTGGAGGAACTGAAATAATGGGCAGAGAAAATGCAAATGAAAACCACAGTGAGATATCACCTCACACCTGTCAGAATGGCTGTCCTCAATAAATCAACCAACAGCAAGTGTGGGTGAGGATGGGGAGAAAAGGGATCCCTGTGTACCGTTGGTGGGAATGCAGACTGTTGCAGCCGCTGTGGACAGCAGTATGGGGTTCCTCAAAAATTTTAAAAAGGAACTGTTGTTTGACCCGGTGATCCCACTCCTGGAAATGTATCTGAAGAAATCCAACATGCTAACTTGAAAGAATATGCATCCCTATGTTCAATGCAGCATTACTAGTATTTTTAAAAGCCAAGATTTGGAAGCAGCTCAAGTGCCCATCAGTAGATGAGTGGATTAAAAAGCTGTGGCACATCTACACAATGGAATACTACTTGGCCCTAAAAAGAAGAAGAAGGAGAAGGAGGAGGAGGAGGAGGAGGAGGAGGAGGAGGAGGAGGAGGAGGAGGAGGAGGAGAAGGAGAAGGAGAAGAAGAAAATCTTACCTTTTTCCACAGGATGGAGGGACCTGGAGATTAGTATGCTAAGTAAAATAAGCCAGTCAGAGAGAGACAAATAATTTATTATTTCACTTATATGTGGAACATATAATAGAAACAGGCTCTCAGATACAGAGAACAGGCTTATTGCTATCTGGGGAGGAGGTGAAAAGGTGAAGGGAATAATAATAATAAAAATTTTTAGCCGAAACCGGTTTGGCTCACTGGTAGAGCGTCGGTCTGCGGACTGAAAGGTCCCGGGTTCGATTCCGGTCAAGGGCATGTACCTTGGTTGCGGGCACATCCCCGGTAGGGGTGTGCAAGAGGCAGCTGGTCGATGTTTCTCTCATCGACATTTCTAGCTCTCTATCTCTCTCCCTTCCTCTCTGTAAAATATCAATAAAATATATTTAAAAAAATTTTAAAAAACCATCATAGACAGGTTCAACAGGATGGTGATTACCTAAGGGGCAGGGGGTGGGGAAGGCAGAAGAGGGTAAAGAGGGATCAATGGTGATGGAGGAGACTTGATTTTGGGAGGTGAACACGCCATTCAATATACAGGTGGTGCACTCTAGAAGTGTACACTTGAAACTTACATCATTTTATCTACCGATGTCACCCCATAAATGCAATTAAACTTTTTTTTAAAGAATGAAGTTTCTGCTCTGCTTTGCGGGCCTCAGTCTGGTTCCCTTGGCGCGAACAGCGCTGGCAGGACGGGGCAGAGGGCAGGCAACACTTCAGAAGAAAAATGTCAGTTTCTTATCAACTGAGCCTACATTTACCATACAGCTCAAAATTCTACGTCCGGGTGTTTGCCCAAGAGAAATAAAACTGTGTCCACACAAAGATTGTAAAGGTGCGTTCACAGCCATTTTATTCCTCATGGCCCCAAGCAAAAAACAACCCAAAAGCCCAGGAGCAGGTAAATGGAAAAATGTATTGTACCACATCTATCTGATGGAATACTACTCGGCAATAAAAAGGTGAACTATTCATATGTATATATGACATGATCAGTTCAAAAATATTAGGTCGAGCAAAGGAAGTCAAACGTAAAAGATTGTATTCTATGTGATTCCATTTACACGAAATTCTGTTACTGCCAAAACGAATGGAGCGTGACAGAAAGCAAAGGTGTCGCTCCTCAGCATAGGTGGCTGGGGAGGGAGGGAATCTGAGAGGGACCTGACTGAGGGGCAGCTTTGGGGCAAGACAGAACCGCTCCATATCTTGATTGTGGTGCTCATGCTCACACGGGTGCATTCATTTGTCAAAACTCACCCATTTGGAATGCAGGTTGGTGCAGCCACTGTGGAGAGCAGGATGGAATTGCATCAAAAAATTAAAAATGGCCCGGCCGGCGTGTCTCAGTGGTTATGTCAACCTATGAACCAGGAGGTCGCAGTTCAGTTCCAGGTCAGGGCACAAACCCAGGTTGTGGGCTCAATCCCCAGTAGAGGGGGTATAGAAGGCAGCCGATCAATGATTGTCTCTCATCATTGATGTTTCTATCTCTCTTTCCCCCTCTCTTCATCTCTGAAATCAATAAAAATATATATTTTTTAAAATTACAAATGGAACTGCCTTATGACCCAGCAATTCCACTTCTGGGAATTTATCCAAAGGTATCCGAAACACCAATTTGAAAGAATACATGTACCCGTATGTTCATTGCAGTGTTATTTACAGGAGCCAAGATTTGGAAGTGTTTGCCAGTAAATGAGTAGATTAAAAAGCTGTGCCATTTTTTTTTTTTTACACAGTGGAATACTACTCTGCATAAAAAGGAAGAAAATCTTACCCTTTGCAATAGCATGGATGGACCTGGAGAACATTACTCTAGGTGAAATTAAGCCAGTCAGAGGAAGACAAGTAACATACGATTTCACGCATATGTGGAAATTAATGAGAAAACTGAACTACCAAGCAAAACAGAGACAGACTCATAGATAAAGATAGGCAGACAGCTGGTGGGAGAGGGGTGTGATGAGGGGGTGAGGTGATGAGAGGAAGGGTGGAGGGATTGAGCAAAAAAGAGAAAAAAAGAGAGAACTCTTGGAGATAGTGTGGTGGTTTTGGGGGTAGGGAGGTGGTGGGTAGAGGTGGAAGAGGGCATAGAGAGGATAAAGAATGATAAAAAAATTAAATTAAAAATAATGAAACAAAATAGTCTCAAAAAATTCACCCACTTGTTAAAATGATTGCATTTTACTGTATATAAATTATGCTTCAGTAAAGCTGATTAAATAATTAAAAAAAAAACATATAGGAGCCTTAACCGGTTTGGCTCAGTAGATAGGGTGTCGGCCTAAAGACTGAAAGGTCCCAGGTTCGGTTCCAGCCAAGGGCATGTACCTTGGTTGTGAGCACATCCCCAGTGGAGGGTGTGCAGGAGGCAGCTGATCAATGTTTCTCTCTCATCGATGTTTCTAACTCTCTATCCCTCTCCCTTCCTCTCTGTGAAAAATCAATAAACTGGAAACTAAATCCTAAGTGTAAGAGTTTAGTTTGAAGAGTTAATCTTAAATAAAACAAAATATACCTTTTTCTTTTATCTTTTTAAAAAATATATATTTTATTGATTTTTTTTTACAGAGAGGAATAGAGAGGGATAGAGAGCTAGAAACATCAATCAGCTGCCTCCTGCACACCCCCCACCGGGGATGTGCCCACAACCAAGGTACATGCCCTTGACCAGAATCGAACCTGGGACTTTTTAGTCTGCAGGCCGACGCTCTATCCACGGAGCCAAACTGGTTTGGGCTGTACTTTTTCCTTTGAGCTTTACCTGGAAGGAAGAAAGCGAGGGTGCAGAATAGTAGAGAGAGCCCTGGAAGTAGTAGGTGTTGGGGGCGCGTGGGTGGTGGGGGTGGAACAAGAAGTCTCGGGGCCACAGTGAAACGTTACCTTGAACCTCCACAGCCCAACAGTCCAGTCTCCCTGAGGAAGGTGGTGATGGCCGGCATTTTGTCTATAGTTGGAAGGGTTGACCAGATGGATTTCGAAGGCGATCCAAGGACACCACCCACGGAATGCAGGAGAGTGGGTTGCTAGGCTGGGCGTGCAAATACGACCCTTCGCCCGGGTCGTATTTGCACAAAGCCATTTCCACGTTGCAGGAAAAGCAGCCGGTCCCGCACACCGTCCAGGTGCGTTAGCCATCCCAGGAAGCCTCTGACCCTGACGGGTCACCATGCAGGTGGAGCTGCACGCTCCCTGCTGCTGCCTTGGGTTTAGGGCCCAGTGGTCGGCAAACTCATTAGTCCACAGAGCCAACTATCAACAGGACAACAATTGACATTTCTTTGGAGAGACACATTTTTTAAAACGTAGACTTCTCCTAACGCCACTTCTTCCAAATAGACTCGCCCAGGCCGTGGTATTTTGGGGAAGAGCCACACGCAAGGGGCCACAGAGCCGCATGTGGCTCTGAGAGCCGGGGTTTGCCGACCACGGGTTTAGGGGAAAGAGGCAGCCCCGCGGCGTCTCACACATGCTGTTGGAAGTATTGTGACAGCCGAGAAATTGGGCTGGTGTCAAAAGAAACACACTGGCTGTTTCCTTTCTATTATTTTTCAAAAAGCAATTTGATCTTTCAAGCCCCGTGAGAAAAAAGTTTGCTAAATATACCTCTGCGGGGGCGAGTGCGGATCCAGGGTTTATCTTGTCTGGGACCCCAGAGGACACACTCCTCCTCCGGGCCTCTCACCCTCTGCCACCACCCGGGGACCCGCCACGCCCCTCCCGGGCTGCCCGGACCCTGAGGGCGGGGTGAAGGCTGGGGCTCTGTCTGGAGAAGGCAGGCCAGCCTCCTCTTGCCACATGTGCCTTGTGGTTACAAACACAGAAACCAAAAAAGAATTTTTTTTTTTAAAGAAAGAAAAGTGAATTTGTGGCTTATGTAACAAAAGTCCAGGGAGGACCAGCTGTGGCTGTGGCTGGATTCAGGGTTCCAACCTGCCCCAGGACATGACTTTGCTCCTTTCTCCATTTGCCATCCTCTCTGTTGGCTTTGGTCTCTGTAGAAATCGGGCAGCAAAACCTGAACCCCCAATTCCTCTCACGTTCTTATTCCTCTAATGAAATTTCACAAAGGTACTTTTTTAAAGATCTGTAAAATGTTTTTATTGACATTTTAGAGAGAGAGAGAGAGAGAGAAACATCGATCAGCTGCCTCCCAGCTGGGGATTGAGCCCATAACCTGGGCATGTGCCTTCACTGGGAATCAAGCCAGCAACCTTTCGGTGCACAGAACGACATCCAACCAATTGAGCCTCACCAGCCTTTTGGTCTAAGGCCGTGCGTCCATCTTTAACCAATCATTGCCACTTAGGAAAGGCGATATCTTGGCTTGCTTAGGACCTCGACCCAAACCACATGGCCTGAGAGGAGTGGGGGGAAGGTCCCCCAGAAGCTTTATCACGGAGTAATTGCTCCCTGAAAGGAAATGGGTGATGGGAGGCCAGACAGCCGGTGTCCACCTCACTGGGAGCCCTCAGCGGGCTCTTCAAGGCTCTCTGCTTCGGGCTCCTCAGAAGAGGAAGGGAAGGTCAGCGGGTTCCCCAATTCCCATGGGGCTGGACAAAGCGCTGCAGGAGAGTGCTGCCTGGCGGGCCTTGGAGAGGACGGGAAGGATCCCTGGACCAGCTCTCAAGGCTTTCTATACCTTGGCAGCAACCTTTGCCTCCACTTCTCTGCCCCCTCCATCCTAACTACTCCCATGTAGCATGATATAAAAGCTCGAGTTCAATGGCCAGCCAGTGTGGCTCAGTGGTTGAGCCTCGGCCCATGAACAGGAAGGTCAGTGTTTGATTCCCGGTCAGGGCACATGCCTGGGTTGTGGGGCCCATCCTCAGTAGTGGGCGTGCAAGAGGCAGCCAAAGGATGATTTTCTCTTATCATTGATGTTTCTCTCTCTCACCCTCTCCCTTCCTCTCTCTGAAATCAATAAAAAACATTAAAAAAAAACCCTCAAGTTCAAACTGCCCAGGTTCAATCTGCAGCCCTCCCCTTCACTCTCTGTATCACCTTGAGCCAGCCTGTTTCCTCCTCCGTGAAATGGTGATAACAATAGTACATGCCCCATCAGTGTTTGTTTTAAAGGACGAAAGAAGGTATCGTTCGTGTAAAGTGAGACACCCACACGGCTTTTATTCTCCGTTCACCTGCTCCCTGAAGTCCCACCTCAGCCCCTCTTTGCTCAGTGTGAGGCCCAGGAAACTCACTGCTTTTGAACTGCAATGCTGGGCTCCTTTGTCCCCTGGCTTCCCAGAGGAGGAGGCTGGAGTATTTCTTTCTTTCTTTTAAATATATTTATTGATTTTCCACAGAGAGGAAGGGAGAGGGATAGAGAGCTAGAAACATCGATGAGAGAGAAACATCGACCAGCTGCCTCCTGCACACCCCCCACCGAGGATGTGCCTGCAACCAATGTACATGCCCTTGACCGGAATCGAACGTGGGACCTTTCAGTCTGCAGACGGATGCTCTATCCACTGAGCCAAACCGGTTTTCGGCTGGAGTATTTCTTACCTGCCCCTTCCTACACCGTGACACGTCTCCGGCAGTGGCTCTGACCCTCCCATGTGTCCCCTCCACCAAGACTCCACCTCCCACTTTCTCCTTCCGTGACACTGTTTCTTTCATTGTCTTCTCAGCCCTAGGTAGAACTGACTTTGCATGGTGGCCGCGCCCTGAGTTCCTCGGCCTCCCTCATTCTGTCTCTTAACCAGGCTCGCACCTCCACCATCTCTCTCCATGAAGGTGTCTTTCTCTGCACCATCCGGCACTGGTGCTTCTGCTGAAAGCCTGACTAATACAGTAGTTGGTAACAGGAGTGGCCCCAGGAGACAACCTGCAGAGTGGGATTCTGGGGCCAGGGCTCCCCCTTATTTCATGGATGCATAATTGATCTTGTTGCTGGGCAGAATGGGACACTGGTGACCTGTGGCACGGAGGAGCATGAAAATGTTCAAATTATCGCTAAGAGTGATGCAGGATGCAGAGTCAGTGGAAGGTGGGGTTTTAAGTGATCAAGTGGTGGCTGCACTTGATTGCTATGGCAACAGTGATAATTATAATAATTATAAATATCTCAGGCCGAGACAGAGACACACAGCAACTAGTTTCTTACGTCCCAACTCACTCCAATTCTCTTCTCCAGCTAGATTCCTCAGAGGTCTTGGCTGCGCCCTGACCGGTTTGGCTCGGTGGATAGAGCGTCGGCCTGCGGACTGAAGGGTCCCGGATTTGATTCCAGTCAAGGGCATGTACCCTGGTTACGGGTACATCCCCAGTAGGGGGTGTGCAGGAGGCTACTTCTGACTTTGGAGAGTTTATGGGAAGGGGAGGGTGGGAAACATCAATGATGAGAGAGAATCGTTGATTGGCTCCCTCCTGCACACCCCCTACTGGGGATGGAGCCCGCAGCCTGGGCATGTGCCCTGACTGGGAATCGGAAGGTGACCTTCTGGTTCATGGGACTGTGCTCAACCACTGAGCCACAATGGCCGGGTGAGATTGAGGAGCTTTAAAACCTGAACGTTCAACACAAGACTTGAGTATAGAACCAGATATGAGTATTGGCCTTAAAAGCATTCTGATTTCAGGGGGTGGGAAAAAAAATATAAAAAAAAAAAAAAAAAAAAGCATTCTGATTTCATGCAGCCCCAGAGAAGACAGAGCTGTGGGTCAGGCCTCAAGTCTGACTTTGTGGGTTGAAGATTTGCATGTACAACTTTACCAAGTCTCTACGATAGTGTTAGGGTGCTGGCAGAGGAGTTGGACACTGAGACAGGGCTAAGAACATGTGAGGTGACACAGATTAAACTTAGATACATGAACCCCTTAGTCCTCCTCAAATCTCCCTTGCTAGAGAAAGCGGTCCCTTGCATAAACACTATCCTATGATGTCACACAGGGCAGTTACCTAGCAAATCTATTGTCCTCAAGACCTAGCCCCACCTTTTCTCATTGCCTCCAGGCTCATAGTGTGAGTTACAGCTCATGAGAGAACACAGAAAAATCTGGAAGATCTTCTCCAGGAGGTGCGAGCTAAGCTCCAAAGGACTTGCAATATCTTTCTATTTGTATTGTCAGGAATCTTGGGAGCATTCTATGTGAATAGATTCCAAGAGTATTAGGCCAAGGAGGATGAAACATGGTTGGATTGGATCAAATTTGTCGATCTGGGTGAATTCACCTGGAATTCAAGATAGAATGCGGTAGTTAAGCAGTTGGCAGTGACTCTAATAGCCTGCTTGGCTGTGCCTGCCGGAGTGGCTCAGGTGGTTGGGTGTTATCTGTGCACTGAAAGGTTGCCGATTCGATTCCCAGTCAGGGGACACACCTGGGTTTTGGGTTTGATCCTGGTCAGGGCAGGTATGGAGGGAACAGGGCTCTTTCTCTCTCTCTCTCTCTCTCTCTCTCTCTCTCTCTCTCTCTCAGCACATCCTCGGGTGAGGATTAAAAAAATATATTGTCTGCCTGGTTGAGGAATTAAATATTAGATGTACTCGCTAGTGCCTTGGTGCAGTGCCTTCCTTCATGGGACTAGCTACATACTCAGTATGCAAATTCACCTCTTCCTGAAACTTGCCAACACTATCGTCAGGGGAGCGATTGAATCTCTTTTTCAGAGTTATCTTCTACAACATTGTCTCTGACAAAGGGATTCATATAAATATAAAAAATTATGCAGTAATAGCCTCCTGTCTATGGCATTTGGGGATCCTGTCCTGTACCCCATCATCTGAAGGCAGGTAAAAGAGAGGAATAGCAATCAGAGGCTCACGTAAAACTCTGAGTGACTGCACCCTGCGACATTAGGGTGTTGCTCTACAGGATGTCATAGATGCTTTAAACCTGTAACCAAACCAGTGGTGCCATTTCCCTCAAAGCCAAACAAAACATAAAGGTCCAAACACCAGGCAGAGGAGGTGGAACTCACGGTTATCCTAGCTAATAAAGAGGGAATATGCTAATTGACTGCCATGCCCTCAAAGATGGCGGCTCCCACAACCACAAGATGGCCCCACTGGGGCGGCAGGCCTGCCTCCAGAGTCCCCCAGTCTCCTCAGCACCCCAGCCACCCAGAGCCAGCCCGAGGCACAGGTAAGCCTTGGATGGCAGCTCCCTAGTCACCCAGGACTGGTCCGAGGTACAGGCAAGTCTCAGATGGCAGCTGCCCAGCTGCCCAGGATTGCACGATGCTCAGGTAACCAAGGCTGTCTGAGGCTTGTGCTGCCGGCAATGGCGGCAGCAGAAGTGTGATGGGGGCATCACCTTCCCCTGATCGCCAGGTCGCCTTCCTGCCCCCGAGGGCTCCCAGACTGTGAGAGGGGCCAGGCCAGGCCAGTGAATTGTCATGCACTGGGTTTCTAATATCTAATAATACATTTCTAGAACTTTTTCTTGATGTGCTCATTCTCTTGGTCTTGGCAGGTTGGGGGCATTTCGTTCTCAAGGAGCAGTGCTTCCACAGGAAACATACACAGTCATGTTCACATTAAACTGGAAGCTGACATCCCCTTCCCCCTAAACATCTGGGATCCTCTTGTCACTGAACAACAGCCAGGAAAGAGTTCCATAACTAGTTAAGGTGATTGGTTCCGTCACTGAGAGGAAATTAGGCTGCTGCTATATCCCAGGCCAACTGCCTGTTTCAGGGCCCCAGGGGATTGTTCTAGAATCTAGAGTCTAGATCAAGCATGTCAAACTCAAAGGCTAACTCGGGCCAAATAAAGGAGGCCTATGGCCCATGGGCCGCAAGTTTGACATGCTTTCTCCAGAGCAGTGGTTCTCAACCTTTCTAATGCCTCATGTTGTGGTGACCCCAACCATAAAATTATTTCCGTTGCTCCTTCATAGCTGTAATTTTGCCAGCTAACAAATCGTAATGTAAATATCTGTGTTTTCCGATGGTCTTCGGCTCTACAGCTGTGGTCACAGGTTGAGAACCGCTAGCAGGGTCGCCTAAGACCATCGGAAAAGAGAGATAGTTACATTACAATTCATAACGGTAGCAAAATGACAGTTATGAAGTAGCAAGGAAAATAGTTTTATGGTTGGGGGTCACCACAGCATGAGGAACTGTATTAAAGGGTCGAGGCATCAGAAAGGTTGAGAACCACTGCTCTAGATAAATGCCGCCCCCCAGGACCTTGGCAATGGCGGAGGGGACCTCCCGCTGGCCCAGGGCAGCACAGGCAGCTGCAGGGCCCTGGCTGGTCCGTTCCTCAGCCTCCTCCAGCTCCAGTGAGGGAGAAGACGGGGTCTGTGGAGTTCAATCCAATTCAGCAGCAGCTACTAGAGAGCTTTTGGAGGTAACAGAGCAGCGTAACTGACTAACCAGACATTCCGGAAATGAATTGTTCTGGTAAATTGAGTTTCCTAAGTAACCACGTTTCATTCTGAAAACGCTCGTTAAATATCTTCCTGAAATGCCCTACTCTGCTTTCTTCCCACCGTCAGCACAGTCTCGTGAGCACGGCTGGTGCTTTCTTTGATGAACAGGGATTTTAAAGGCCCTCAAGGTGATTATTTCCAGAAGAACAAGTCTCCGGGCGATGCTGCAGATGAAGGAAGGAAGGTGGCGTGGCTGAGTGAACTGCACAGGACAGAAGATACTTCAACGAAAAGATAAATTCCTGATATCAGCTTGATTTGCCAGCGTTTGCCTCCTCCTTCTCCTCCTCCTCCTCCTTCTCTTCCTTCTTCTTCTTCTTTTTTAATCCTCACCTGAGGATATTTTTTCCCCATTGATTTTTAGAGAGAGTAGAAGAGAAAGGATGGGAGAGAAAGAGAGAAAGGGAGAGGGAGAGAGATTGGTTGCCTCCAGCATGGGACCCCAGGGATCGAACTTGCAACCCAGGTATGTGGCCTTGACCGGGAATGAACCGGAAACCCTTCCGTGCATGGGGTGGTGTTCTAACCCCTGAACCACACTGGCCAGGACTTGGTTGCCTTCCGAAAGGGGAGTTTCTCGGGAAGCTCCGGTTAGGAGAAAGCTTGGGGAGCTGAGGATTGGTTGCCGTTACTGGTAATGGCTGCTCACCCGTGATGCTGGCGTTTACATGGGGCTCCGCATCTTCATGCCTCTCTCTTATTGACGCTCCCTTCGGAGCCTCACACCAGCCCTTTGAGATGGTGAAGGCGTGCTTTGTTCTCTTCACTGAACATCCGAAACAAATGAGGCACAGCGGAGTGGCAGACTCGGACACAAGTACCGCGAATTGCTGCTCTTTGTTTGGTGTCTGTTCCGGGGTGTTCTCCCAGGGCTAGGTAATGGGAAGAAGGCAACGCATTTTCATGGGTCTCGGGAGGAAAAGAAAAGGAAGAAAAACTCACTGTGGTGGTTACACAGCAAGGGGAAAGTTGGGCTGCTGGAAGGCCGGACAGCCAAGGGATGTCCCCCAAGTTCCCGTGAGCGGAACTAAGGGCGCCCTGCCCCTGTCACATGGCCAGCACCCCATGCCACGCAGCACAAGGGCCGTCCTCCTCCCATGGGGGCAACCTCCTGCCATCGCCCTGACGTGCTGGGCCAGGTCTCTGGCATCTGCCGCGGGGACGGCCAGGAGATACCTCCAGCTTGGGAGGCGGACTCTGGCCAAGGAGATGTGCCTTTTGCTTCCTGCTTCTTCCCCAAAATGGGGGGGAAACTGCCCTTTGGGGCTGACAAAGTGGCTCTTCCTAGTGGAGCAACCGGGGGAGCAAAGAGCATGGAGCTGGTCGTTAGGGACCTGGGCTCAGAGTCCCAGCAACACAACCGCGGGCCAGTCACCGAGCTGCCTGTGGCTCAGCGGATGCCTCCTGTACACGGGAGGGGAGAATCATCCGTGGCCCCCGCTGATTTGATAATTCCGAGACATTTTGTTCAGCGACCGCGAACCCCTCTGACGTGGAGTCTCCTCTTGGTTAAGCTAGCCCCGAGGATTTCTCTCCCTCCACTTTGAACTCGGCCCTGCCGGTGGATTCTCTTTGATTGTACGTTACCCAGCGCGCCCACGTGTCTGGAGAGGGGGTGGGCTGTGGCGGCAGCGACTTCTGCTGGCTTGGTGCGCCCCGCTGACCAGAGGCGCCCGGTCCTTGTTCCACAACGCAAGGCCCCTCCCCAGCAGGAGGCGAGACTCCATTCACGTCCTATTTTGTCCGATGGCTGTTCAGAGGCGTAAAGGCCCTCTTCCCTCAGAAGCCTGGCGATCACATGCCGCGATGTCTTTCGTTAGAAGGAAAAAGGAGGAAGCACGTTAGAAAGAGCCAAGAGAAGGCCCTGGCAGGCGTCCGGCGTGAAGACAGAGCTTCAGAGCTGCCGGGGAGAGGCGGGAGGGCGGGGAGATGGAGCCGAGCTCCGAGCTCCGGGCTTGGCGTGCTGAGCGGATCGTGAGCATCAGTGATCTTAGCAGAAGCTGCGCGCTGGCTGCATCATCCGGCGAGAAAGGCCGGAGGCTGCCTGGAGGTGGGGGAAGAAGATAAACACGCCAGCGCCCGGAGAAGAGGCATTTGTCACAGCTCTGCTAATGACAAAGCGTTTAATTTGCGCCCGTGGAGGCTTTATGTCTCTTAACCCTTCTCCAACTGGAGCCTTGCACAGCTTGGCGGGACAGTTTCCATGGCACTGGCTAATTAAATGCGTTTTAAAAAGGAACACAAGAGACTGTATCGGGTGTTATTTCTCTCTTCCGTCAGCCCTGCCCGAGGCATCCAGCCGCTGCGCTCATGCTCATTTTAACCAGGGAACACGGGTCACGTGGGGACCAGGCTCTAGAAGCCTGCAGGGTCCAGGAGCCCCCTTGAAGGGGGGACGTCACGGACATGGCAGTGGAGATGGGTCCGTAGGAGTGGAGTCCGCCCTACACAAACAAGGGGGAAGGAGGCAGTTTTCTGGCTACCTAATGCTAAGGGCTGGGGGGAGGGGGGGAGGGAAGCTACTTCAGCGGATGCTGCAAAGTCAGCAGAAGGATGAACCCCACTCCCTAGCCCCATCCCCCCACCCCACCCCCCGCCTCCAGGCTGTGAACAGTGGTAGTGAGTTAGTGAGTGTGGTCTCTACATGAGCGAATGACCAATGTGAATTCTATTCTTACCCGGTTCGTATGACTCCAATCACTACAGAACAAGCAGCCTGATTATGGGAGCTAAATAAACACCAGGGCCACAAATATCCCCAGAGGGAAGGGGTGAGGGGAGATGGGGAGAGAAGGGTCCTCGTTCCCTGGCTTAAAGCTGGCAGGAACATGGACGATGTCTCCTTGCAGGGTGAAGAGGAGAATGGCAGAAGCTGTTGAGTCCTGCTGTGCAAGGGGTGGAGGTTCAGGCCCTGCCAGGGCAGGGAGGAGGTCCTCTCACTCTTTATGCTGGGCGCCTCAGGTTGCGCAACTGGCACGATGCCTGGACCCCAGGGGTGCTGGAGGTCAGGGGGTGCTGGGACCCTGTCCTGGTCCTGATGATGATGATGATGATGATGATGATATAACACTTGCAGGGTACTTACTAAGGGCCAGACACTCTTCCAATCACTTTATATAAAACTCGTTTAATTGCAAGTTAGGTAAACTGAGACACTTCCCCCAAGGTCCCATAGTAAGTGACAGAGGTGGGATTCAGACCTTGGCAGATGGATTCAGGTACCCACGTTCTTAAACAAGGAAGCTCTGCTGCATTTTTATGTGGAGATACATGCGAATATGTAATAGAATATCAATGCTAACGATCACTGCTATTGATCACTGGCTCTAATGCCAGGCACTGTGCTAAGTATTTTAGCTACATGACCATAGCCAACCCTTAGGACAGTGGTCGGCAAACCGTGGTTCGCAAGCCACATGCAGCTCTTGGGCCCCTTGAGTGTGGCTCTTCCACAAAATACCACGGCCTGGGCGAGTCTATGTTGAAGAAGTGGTGTTAGAAGAAGTTTAAGTTTAAAAAATTTTGGCTCTCCAAAGAAATTTCAATCGTCGTGCTGTTGATAGTTGGCTCTGTTGACTAATGAGTTTGCTGACCACTGCCTTAGGACAACTCTGTAAGGAGAGTGGCAATATTACTCCAGTTCTGTAAAGGACCCAGGAGAGGTTCTTCATGGGTAAGGAGCTGGGGAAAGGTCACCCAGGTAGTAAGTGGCAGGGCATGTGCCCCGACAGGGAATGGAACCATGACCTTCTGGCTCATAGGTCGAAGCTCAACCACTGAACCACACCAGCAGGGCTCATGGAACTTTCTTGATTATAACCATTGGGCAGGTGAAAAAGAAAGAGAAAGGGGGGGAAAGTTCCAGAAAGATGAGGTGGTTTCTATTCTCCCAATAAAGTTAGAAGTGAGAGGCTTGCGGCAAGAAGAAAAGGTATCAAAATAGTCGTTTCCGGGAGAGGAAACATCTTCCCCAGGAAAAAACCAAACCTGCTGGAATCGCCAGGCAGAACTGGGTGCCGACCAGAGGGTTGAGATCAGCAGGAGGCTTTCTCCCAAGGACGCTGCACCGCTCGCTCAGGTGCGCGCACAGGATGGGCGCATGCGGGAAGGACCGAGTGGGAGGCGGCCTCAGGCAAGGAGAGCCACTCGCAGTGCAGTGCGGGGTGTGAAGTCCATTATGCAGAGGAAGCCTTTGTTGGCTGGAGGAAGGTCAGGGGTGTTGGTGAAGTCCAGGCCCGCTGAGTAGAACACCCTGCTTCCTGTGGAAATCTGAAGGCCTTGTCTCTCCCGATGGGCTCTAAGGATCTCAGTGCAGGGAAGACACTTCGGTTCCAAGAGGTGAGGCCCGCTGTCAGTGAGGCCTGGAACACGGATTTTCTCATTAGCCTGGGCGTGTGCCGTGTCTCTTCCCTGGCGAGGCGGTGTGAGCACAGGCTGCCACCGACACAAGCGAAATCCTCATTCAAGTGAGCACTCAGCCAACGCATTTCCGCCGTAAACAATGTTTTCCCTTGAAAACGGTAAGTGAACATTTTTTGATGTAGGAGCATGACCTTTTTTGTAAGTATCAATCTACTGTGGGTGTTTTTTTTTACCCTCGTCTTTCTTCCATGAGGCATCAGTGACCACGGACTTGCATAGCCACCTGAATGCAGAGTCCTTGGGGGTTCTACATACCCCTTCCCACCCCTGCCCTGCTCACCTTACCAACAACTCGAGCTTCCCTATTCCCTCTTATAAAAAAATAATAATAAATCGCTTTTATGGGCTCTTTCCAACTTAATTTTCATAGAAACAACTCTTTGGGGGTTCATATTTCACCGGTTTGCATGCTATTTAATTAAAAGCGTGTAATTACAAAAGAGCATGACTGGCACGGACAGATCTTGGGCCACACACAGCTGGCCGTCGGGAGGCAGGGAGTGCGAGGGGTGGGTGAAGGGGAGAGGGGTGAAGGGCAGGCCACCGTCACGGACACCGGTTGTCTGCGTTTTTCTGAGGGGCGTGGTGGGCTACGTTGGCTTCTGTAAACTCCCTCCGCACCAGGGAGCCCGGGCTCTGGGAGGCCGGGCTGAAGGCTGACTCTGCGCCGCCCGCACCGGTGCCTCGGTGGAAACACGGGCAAGTCCTTTCTCTAGGCCTGGACCTGCCCCTTTCCCCCACCGGCCTTCAGACTCCACAGTGGTCCGCCCTGCGCGTCTTTCATGCGAGAGAGAGAGAAAAATAACCCTCAAGCTTGCGTAAGCCCCTGCTATTCCGAGTTTTCTATTGTTGGCTGCCAAGCCTGTGGCACCTGCTACATCCTCCAGATTGACTTGCGTGCCTCCGGGCGCTGTGCAGGCTGCTGCTCGGCCCGGGCTGGCCTCGCCTGTGCTCCCCGGTCCGTGCATCTCTCTCGTAGAGCAACATCGCAGCTGCTTGTTTGGCCATCTGCCTCCACGCCGGGAGGTCACCTTTCTTATGTACTCTGTACCCGCAGAATTTAATCTAATTAATTTAATGTAATTGTGAAAAATAACACCTCTAGTCTTATTTTTAAAAAGCAGGATAAAATAGTGTGAAGTTGCATGTATTGGGGTGCACTCCTCTCCTCTCCTCCCTCTGACTGACGTTGCAAAAAGTCTTTTATTAATGATCCTTCAAAAAGTCTGTCTCTTATTCCACGGTGAAAGGAAACTTACTTTCGAGGAGTACTTATACTGCACATTGGGCACGTTACATATTATATTATTCTCTGCAGCACTCGGAAGTTCGTTACGGATGAGGAAGCTGAGGCTCAGAGAGGTCAAGTCATACTCCAAGGTCACACAGCTAGTCAGGGGCAAATGTAGGCAAACCCAGGACTATCTGATATCATAGCCTCACGTTCGTATAAAGGGTGGGTCGTTGTTTAAAACAAGCGCGTGGCATCACAAGTACTCACCTGGGGTTCCACAGGCCTGGATTCTAATCAAGCCTCGTACCTTTGGTTGGACCTCGCTTTCCTTCACTATAAACAATGGCTGATTTCTGAGGACCCTTCTCGCTCTGATGGCGGATGGTTCTATGACAGGGGTGGGCAAACTTTTTGACTTGAGGGCCACAATGGGTTCTTACGCTCTACCACTGAGCCAAACCAGTTTTGGCTGCCCATGGTTTTTAGTAGGCGGCTGAGCTGGGGCTGTATCCCTGATTCTGATCCCAAACATCGTTTGTTTATCCTGCAAGTGTTTACCGAGAACCTGCTAGACGCCAGGTATAGAAACACACCAGATGCCGAAACCGGTTTGGCTCAGTGGATGGAGCATCAGCCTGCAGACTGAAGGGTCCCAGGTTCGATTCCGGTCAAGGGCATATGCCTTGGTTGCTGGCACATCCCCAGTAGGGGGTGTGCAAGAGGCAGCTGATAGATGTTTCTTTCTCATCGATTTTTCTAGCTTTCTATCCCTCTCTCTTCCTCTCCGTAAAAAAATCAATAAAATATATTCTAAAAAGAAAAACACACCAGAGGGCGGTGCACCCTGGCCTGTCTGCTTGGGCACGTGCGCAGAATACCAGGGGCTGAAAGGGCACCTCACAGCAATACCTAGCACCTACTGAGCGCTCACTGTGCTACACCCACGTCTCCTTTCACACATCTGTTTCTGTGTTATTATCTATTTATGTCTTGTTACTTATAAACATAATTACTATGTACTATCGTGTTATATTCCTATTTATATATGCATCATCACACCAGCGTTGCCCATTTTACAGGCAAGAAAACAGAGGCACAGAAAGGCGAAGTCACATGCCCAAGGTCAAGTGGCAGTGCCAGGCCTGAAGCCCGAGCAATGTAGCTCCAGAGGCTGCATCTGGGTGGCTGCCTGAATCTACCTGGGGCATCTGGCAGCCTGAGGAGGGCGGTCTCTGAGCGGAGGCCTGGAGGGTGAAGAGGGCAGAGTCCTCCAGGGCCCAGGGGAAAACATGGGCAGATGCCCGGCAGCCTGAAGAGGAAAGACATGCTTTTGGGGATCAGCTGGAACCTAAAGCGTTAGGGGAGGAACTGGTAAGAGAGGAAGCTGGAAGAGGCACAGGTTATGTAAAGGGCTTACATTTTATCTTCTAAGCAACATGGAGTCATTACAATTCTTGTCAGGGGAATGACAGGATCAGATTAGCCTGCTAGCAAGATCACTTGGAGAGCAGGGGTGTATGGGAAGTGGGAAGGAGACTAGAGAGTATTATAACTTGGGGGTCTGGGTCCACTCGCAGACCCCTTCCCTAAACCTCCTTGTCACTCATTCCCTCTGAGTCCTTCCACATCCCTGGCCAACCAGCCAAGCCATTGACTACTGCTCACAAGTCACTCTGGACGCTTCCTTCAGGTCCTCTCTTCCCTTGGGAAGAGTGGTCAAAACATACCACTGGTCTGCTCAGTGGATTGAGCACTGTTCTATGCACCCAAAGGTTGCTGGTTCGATTCCCGGTAGGTCGGGGCACATGCCCAGGTTGTGGGTTTGATCCCCAGTAGGGGGTGTGCAGGAGGCAGCCTAACAATGTTTCTTTCCTGTCAATCTCTCTCTCTCCCTCTCCCTTCCTTTCTCTGTAAAATCAATAAAAACATTTTTAAATATATATATACCTCTGAAAGCTCTGTCCCTAGGATGATTTGCCTTCTCTGATGTCCTTCAAGGCTGGCCCTGCGAGCACTTCTCATGCCACAGCAGTCCCTTACGGTGTCATACCAGCACAGTGTGGAGAGCTACCTGTAAATCAAGCTCCAATTTGTCCTCCTCAGTCAACAGGTCATAGGAGCTCTCCATGAGGTCACAGGTGTGGCTGAGGGCAGGGGGGCAGTGTGAAAGGAGCAGGTAGGTTGGCGTGCGGCCACATGCAACCTGCTCATGTCTTCAGGCCCAGCTTGACCAGCCCCAAATCTACTGCTTCCGTCTGATGGCATGGCATGGTGGTACTGGGCACACCCTTCTTGGCTCGTTGGTGAAGTCACACTTAGTTCCTGGTGGACAGCTTTGGGTTGCAAGGTCACCAGGTGTCCTATGTTCTGATGTTCAGTCTACTAACAAGCCAAGAGCTGCTTCTCAGATGAATAATGGCTTGATAAAGCATTAACCCACTCGGACTCTCCAGTTGGTGCTCTCCAGTGGCTCCATGTGGAATCCTGATGGACCACGGACATTGGTCATCATTGGTCTGCTGGCTGCACTGATCACAGGAAGAATATTCTTATGTGGCTTTGGAGCAAGCCTTGAGGCCAAAAAAAGCAGAGGCACAGGCACATGCTGGCATGTGACTGTCCCAGCTGCAGTGCAATCGGAAGGGCAGGGATGTGCCAGGGGCACCAAGAGCATCTACTCCGGAGGCTCCAGACCCTTGCCTGCAGGGGGCGCTTCCCTCCAGGGACCACTGGTGGTAACTTAAGGAGCTGTTTTGCCACTTGAGCCACAGGCTGCTGGAGTTCCCGGCTGGGTTTCCCCTGCCTTCGGCTCCAACCAGGAAGATTACCAATCCCTCATTTCTCCGACAGCTTGTTTTTTTGTCACTGCCTAAGACACCCATTTCTAGATCTGTTATGGTTTCTCACTGTAAACATCAGGACTGGCTTAGACTGATATAATCGGAAAAGGGAGTTTACTGAGAAATACTACCTAGCTAATAAAATGTTGAGAAGACTGGAGATCCACACTCAAATGACAGGCAGGCAAGAAGGCAGCCAGACCTCAGCCAAGCCAGCCCTCCATTCAGAATTTACCACGGGTCTGAATGCATTCAGGAAGAGCTGGACCCAACCACTGAGTAAGAGAACAGAGGGAGCTGTTGGTCTGGAGTCCTCAGGGATGGAGGCATGCCCCCTGGATAGGTGGGGAGAAGAGACCTGAGAAACCTCTCAGGGCATAGTCACAACACCCCGCACCCACTATAGACAACACCTGCACCCACTATAGACAACACCCACGCCCACTATAGACAACACCCTGCCCCCACTATAGACAACACCCACACCCACTATAGACAACACCCTGCACCCACTATAGACAACACCTGCACCCACTATAGACAACACCCGCACCCACTATAGATAACACCCGCACCCACTATAGACAACACCCCACACCCACTATAGACAACACCCTGCACCCACTATAGACAACACCCTGCACCCACTATAGACAACACCCCACACCCACTATAGACAACACCCTGCCCCCACTATAGACAACACCCGCACCCACTATAGACAACACCCTGCACCCACTATAGACAACACCCGCACCCACTATAGCTGTGGGAATCGGGGAGGGCTCCTCTCTCTTCTTGCTCCTCAGGATACAGGCTCTTAATTCACAACCTTTCATATGGTTCCGTTCTAGGGAGAGTTATTAGAATTAACAAGCTCAGTCATTCAGACTGTAAATCTACTTTGCTATGAGGAAAGAAAATCTTTAAAATGTATATACATTAAATCCAGTGGAGTAATTTATAGGCCTGAACACTGAATCCAGCGTGGCAACCACATTAGTCTGCTTCTCACAGGTTTAACTTTTACTGTCTTCTGGCTCCCTGAAGACCCAACATCCCCACTCTCTAGTGGGGACTGCAAGAGACTCTAGACCAGCCGTGGGCAAACTACAGCCCGTGGGCCGGATCCGGCCGGTTAGGCTGTTCTATCCAGCCCTCGGAGCAGAAAGAGCAGAGGGTTCTCTTACTCTCCCCTCCGCTCCTTCACCAGCAGCCCAAGATGAGAGTGCCAGCATGGTCAGGTTGCTTTTGTTCCGGCCCTCCGGTCCAGTTTAAGAACCCATTGTGGCCCTCGAGTCAAAAAGTTTGCCCACCCCTGCTCTAGACCCTAGAATCTAGCACTTGAGCCCCATCTGCATGCTCGATCCTGCCTCAACCCCAGGGATCATGCTGGCTTCAGTCACGGGAGCTTAAGAAGCCTGACCCAATTCAGGAGCTCAGGCACACTAGTAAGTCCTGCTCAGACGGCATGTCCTGGATCTTGGGCCTTGTTTGTGTCCAGATTCTCACCACACACCCCCATGTAGGCCTGACTACCTGCAAAAACAAACAAAAACAAACAAACAAATAAACAAACAAAAAACAACAACACTTGGTCCTCCAAAGTCTTCCATTCTTCCAGGATTCTTAATTCTTAATTCTATCATTCTTTCCAGAAATCTTGCCCAGAGCCCAGCCTGCTTCCAGTTCCCCTTGCTCATAGCCCTCCCTCCACCCCCCACTCCTTACCACCGTCCATTAATGCTGGGGTCCTCTCTTTCTCCCTTTGATACGCTTCCCTAAGACCACCCCCTATACCAGCCTCTGTGCCCATCTAGCGTGCACTGCCTGGCTGGATTCCCCCACTGCCTCCTGCCCACCCTGCCCAGCGAGTAGGACTGATTTCTCTATTCTGCCCACCCCCGGTGTGCCCCTTCCACCGTTTCCTGAGCCCCAGCTTCCCGATAATAACACAGCTCGCTTCTTTCCTTGAGCCTGCCTGCTTATCGCCCTGAATAATGGTTCTTTTGTGCTGGTCTCCAGGAATGAACAATCCACTGATTTCAGGTAACAGCTGCTCTCTCCACAAGAGAATGGCTCCAATCAAGTTGTTTATTCTTTTGAGAAAATAATCTTTTTCCTACCTCTCTGTGTGTCATTACATTTTGTTCATTCACTTAATTCGGATTTATTGAGCAATGCTATATACCAGCACTGTGTTAAGTGCTAAGAAGATAGCAGCAATGAAAGCATGGTTTGTACCCGAAGAGGGCTTACAGTCTATAGGGATAAAAGGTCCTATATCAGCTGAAACTGGTTTGGCTCAGTGGATAGAGCATCGGCCTGCGGACTGAAAGGTCCCAGGTTCGATTCTGGTCAAGGGCATGTATCTTGGTTGTGGGCACATCCCCAGTGGGGGGTGTGCAGGAGGCAGCTGATTGATGATTCTCTCTCATCGATGTTTCTCTCTCTCTCTCTTTCTCTTCCTCTCTGTAAAAAAGCAATAAAATATGTGGTTTTTTTGTTTTAAAAAGGTCTTATGTCAAAAGAAGTACAAAGCAACATGGTAGGTGCTATTTTTATTTGAAGCATGCGCAGAATATGATTATTTTTTTTTTAACTACCACTTAAGGGATATTTGACTAGGATCATGCACACAGAAAAGATTGGCACTGGATCCTAGGAAGGCTTAAAAATGCCTATGTCCTGCCCCAGCTGGTTTGACTCAGTGGGTAGAGTGTCAGCCTGCAGACTGAAGAGTCCCGGGTTTAATTCTGGTCAAGGGCACATTCCCGGGTTTGGGGCTCAATCCCCAGTAGGAAGCCTGCAGGAGGCAGTGATTCTCTCTCATCATTGATGTTTCTATCTCTCTCATCATTGATGTTTCTATCTCTCCCTCCCTCTCCCTTCCTCTCTAAAATCCATAAAAACATATTGAAAACAAAAAATAAAAAAAATCTATGCCCCGACTCCTAAACAGCACCCAGGTTGGGGGGCGGGGGAGACGGGGACAAGCTGCTGAGTGAGGCAGGCATGGTGCAAAGGAAGCTAACAAGCCCCAGCAGTGGATGGAAGTGAGAACATTAGCTAAGTAAATGTATCAAGTCCAGGTATGTCATTCATCATTGCTCAGCAAATGATCTCTGACAGAGAATCATTCTCTATATTAGAAATGCATTTTCTATTGTCAGGAACTACACCCAAGGGGAGAGTCCAAGAAGTTAAGGGAAAATAAGTCAGCTAGTTTCCCAATGTCTTTAAAGGGAGTACATACAGGATGACGTGACTTGCTGGACCAGGTCAAGATGACACGCATCATTTTATGTGATACGGACCAGAAAAATGAGCCAAGAATACCAGGTAAAAGTTGAGCGCCACTAAAAACAAACATTATGCTAAGTGAAATAAGCCAGAAAGAGAAAGATAAATGTCACACCATCTCACTCATTTGTGGAATATAATGAACAACACAAACTGATGAACAAAAATAGATCCAGAGACAGAAATATCAATCAGAACGTCAAACCTCGGGGAAGGTAAGGGACAGTGGGGGTAAAGGGGAGAGATCAACCAAAGGACTTGTGTGCATGCATATAAGCCTAACCAATGGACACAGACAACAGGAGGGTGGGGGCATGAATGATAGGTGAGGGTAGTGGGGGAATAAGGACACATATGTAATACCTTAATCAATAAAAAAAATTTTTAAAAGGAAAAAAAGAAAAATAAAAGCCCACTTATTCTTTTTTAGAATCCTAACAATTTTTTAATGAGATGAAATTTACATAACATTAACCATTCAAAAGTCAACAATTTAGTGGCATTTAGTACATTCACAGTGTTGTGTAACCACCACCTCTATCCACTCTCAAAACATGTTCATCCCCTCCAAAGGAGCTGCTGTGCATAGACGCAGCACTCTCCATGCCTTCTTTCTCTAGCTCCCAGCACTCACTACTCTGCTTATGTCTCTATGGATTTCCCTATCTGGACAGCCTACCTAATGAAAGAGTAATATGCAGATTAACCATCACTCCGCTACAGCCACAGGCCACGCCCACCAGCCACAACCACCAGCCAATCAGAGCAAGTATGCAAATAAACCCAACCAAGATAGCTACAGCCACAGAGAGCAGGAGGGAGGCTTGGGTTTCCCAGGCAATGGAAGAAGCCAAGCTTTCCACCTGCCCTAGCTGGCCTACGCCTCCACTCAAGGCTACAAAGTTTCAATTGTAGAAGGAAATAAATTCCAGATACCAGGGCCTCTGCTTTAGTTGCCAGGGGGCATGGCCGGCCTGCAAGCCACCAAAGGCCCCTAGCCCAGGCCGCAACATAACCCAAGGGAACCCCCATTCTGATCTGGGACACCCTTCAGGGCAAACCAGCTGGCCCCCAACCATGCACCAGGCCTCTATCCTATCTAATAAAAGAGTAATATGAAGATTGACCATTACTTCAACACACAAGATCAAGACAGCTGCCCCCATGTGGTCAAAGATCCTGCCCCCATGTGGACACAAGATGGCCACAACAAGATGTCCAACAGGGGAGGGCAGTTGGGAGGGACCAGGCCTGCAAGGGAGGGCAGTTGGAGGTGATCAACCCTGCAGGGGAGGGCAGTTAGGGCTCACCAGGCTGGCAGAGGAGGGAAGTTGGGGGCAAACAGGCTGGCAGGGGAATAGTTAGGTATCAATCAGGCCGGCATGGGGGTGGTTAGGGGGTGATCAGACTGGCAGACAGAAGCTGTTAGGGGCAATCAGGAAGGCAGGCAGGTGAGCAATTGGGAGCCAGCAGTCCTGGATTGGGAAAGGGATGTCCAACTGCCCGTTTAGGCCTGATCCCACCAGACATCCTTCAAGAGGTCCCAGATTGGAGAGGGTGAAGGCTGGGCTGAGGGACACACACACCCCGCCCCCATGCATGAATTTCGTGCACTGGGCCTCTAGTTTTATATAAATGGAATGCAATATGTAACTTTTTGTGTCTTTTTTTCATTTAGCATGTTTTTGAAGTTGATCTACATTATAAAATATATCAGTATTTAATTTCTTTGTATGGTTGAAATATAAATATACATACATACATATACCACCATTTGTTTATCCATTCATCCCATTGATGGACATTTGGATTGTCTCCATTGTTTGGCTATTGTGAATAGTACTACTGTGAATGTACATGTATAAATATTCATGTATAAATATTTGTTTGAGCACTGTCTTAAATTCTTTTGGTCTTATACCTAGGAGTAGAATAGCAGGATCATATGGTAATTCTATGTTTTACTTTTTGAAGAATGAGCTATTTCTCAACCATGAAATAGCTGTATACCAACCAAAACTGGTAGAGAAAAGGAAAGTGATTTCTAAAATCTCATACCTGGAGAGATTTAAGCAGATGCTGTTGGTTGATCATCAAACCCAATTCTTTGTCTTCCAGGACACACAGACTACATTTCCCAGTTTCTCTTGTGGCTAGGTGAGGCCATGTGTCTGTTCCTGCCAAAATAATATAAGCAGAGGTAGTAGTGGCGATCCATGTCTGAGCCATGAAGACCACCCACAGGCAGAGCACCCACTGACACACAAAATTCTGTCATCTAAAAAGGTTCTCTCACACGGCTGGTGTGGCTCAATTGTTGAGCATCGACCCATGGATCAACAGGTCACTGGTTTAATTCCTGGTTAGGGCATATGCCTGGGATTCAAGGTCAGTCGCTCATGGGGAGCATGAAAGAGACAGCTGATCAATGTTTCTCTTCTCTCTCTCTCTCTCTCTCTCTCTCTCTCTCTCTCTCCTCCCACCCCTTCCTCTTTCTCTAAAATCAATGAAAAAATGTTCTCTCTCACAGTACAAACCAATAAATAATCAATAAAATTTGCTGACTACATTTACTTGGAAGTTGAAACAGGCAATTGGCTTGAGTATCTCCCAATTACCATTTTCTCTTAATTATAACATGCATCTCCCCCTTCCCCTACACACATTTTACATTTCTAAAATAAGGATGTCTTAAAATAGATGTACATACTAATTGCAAAGTTTCCCCTTTTTTTGAAGCAGTTATTAAATCCATGGTGCATCTTATAATCAATGGCATATTGAAATCGAGGGGATGGGGTAATTACCAGAATTGATTTCCCATTTTGAGGTAATATAGACAGGATTATTCATCAGGCACCTGGAAGCACCTGTGCTTGCTGTTGCATGCAAAACTGTTTGTGGAAGTCCTCAGTCGGACTACACACACTCCCTCCCCCACCACCACCACACACACACAGCACATGCACACGCACCACCCGCCTTTGAGGTACTGGCTGGCTTGTGGGTTTAGATGCCATGGGACCCTCAGGGAGCCCAGAGAAATGCACGATGAGCTAAATCCTACCCTCCCTCGGAAATGTCATGGAGAGATTGCTTTTGGCCCACTCTGCTGCTGACTGTGCTGCTGATTGGTCTCGGCGAGGAGCAAAGACTCTATTCCTGGCAGGACACAAGGTCTGGCCAATGAGATTCCGGCGGGCAGAGTTGATGGTTGCTGCTGACACAGAAGCATGCTGGGAGCAAAGGTGCTTCCCACCTGGCACATGAGCTCTGGTCCCCTCGGAGCCTCAGCGACTCCTCAGGAGCCCTCACCGCTTAACTGTCTGCTCTCACTTCCCAATCCTTCTTCCTAAGAGAAAGGAAGGGTATGGGGAGCAAGGTAATCAAGGCTTGTCATGAGGAGCGGAGGATGATGAATCACCATTAAACCCCGTTGGCTAGGCCAAGGCGGTGAAGAACGTGAGTTAGAGGTCTGAGGAGGCAGCAGGGCATCTGCTGGAGATTCCAAGAAATTTCCATCAGGCAGAGTCAAGAACTGTGATGAATGACACACTGAAAGGGATGGGAAGCAACTCAGCTCACCAAGACGCTAAGTCCCAAATGGGCTTCAGAGTAGTTCCCAGCCCCAGAGCCTGGCCTTGGAAGGAGGAGTGGTGCCCAGTGGATGGGGCTCCCTCTTCGCAATCTGAGGCCTCTGGGATTCTCAAGGAAACGAGGCTCAGGCTCTGCTCAGGAAAAGGAAGTCCCACCTGGTCCCATTCCATAATGAGTTCTCTGTCCAACCTAAATTCTGTGGCCATGGGAAAACAGAGTGAAGGTTCCTCAAAAAAATTAAAAATAAAACTATCAGCCTGGCCAGTGTTGCTCAGTGGCTGAGCATCAACCCGTGCACCAAGAGGTTGCTGGTTTGATTCTAGGTCAGGGCACATGCCCGGGTTGCAGGCTCTTTTCCCAGTAGGGGACAAGCAGGATATAGCCAATCAATGTTTCTCTCTCAAGAAAGTTTCTCTCTCCCTCTCCCTTCCTCTCTCTCTGACATCAATAAAAACAGGTGACAGGAGAAGATTTGACTTTGGGTAGTGAGCACATGGTGCAGTATACAGATCTTGTAACATAGAAACCCGCACCTGAAACCTATATACTCATGTTAACCAATGTCACCACAATAAATCTAATTTAAGAAATAAAATAATGAATTAATAAAAACATATTAAAAATAGAAATGCCACATGACTCAGCAATTCCACTTCTGGATTTTTATTTGAAGAAACCCAAAACACTAATTTGAAAAGGTGTGCAGCACTATGTACAATAGCCAAGACACAGAAGTGATCTAAGTGTCCACCAGTAGATGGATGGATAAAGATGTGGTACATATATACAATAGCATATTACTCAATCATAAAAAGAATGAAATCTTGCCATTTGTGACATCATGGATGGACCTAGAGGGTATTTTGCTGAGTGAAATAACTCAGACCGAGAAAGACAAATATCATGATTTCACCTATATGTGGAATTGAAAAAAAAAAAAAAGGAAAGAAGTAAACAAACAAAACAGAAACAAATTTATAGGTACAGAGAGCAAACTGATGGTCGCCATACGAGAGGTGGGCTGGGGGAATGGGCGGAAAAGGTGAAAGGGATTAAGAAGAACAAAGTGCCAGTTATAAAATTAGCCACAGGGATGTAAAGTAGAGCACAGGGAATATAATCAATAATATTGTAATATCTACATATGGTGTCAGGTGGGCACTACTCTTACTGAGGTGATCACTTTAAAAGATATACAAATGTCTGGTTACTATGCTGTACACCTCAAACTATTATAATATTGTGTGTCAACTATAATTAAAAATAAATGTAATGAGCACATAAATAAATTGTGCTCTCTACCTGGCTCCCCCTTGAAAGATGGCTTTGTGCTGTGGGGTGGGCTGGGTAGGATGGGATAAGAAAGAAGCTTTGGCCATAACCGGACCTGCTCTGGCTCCTTCCTTCCAGATCAGAGGAGAGGGAAGGAGCCAAGTCGACCAAATGCTGCAGCTGCTGGCAGAGAAGCAGTGGCAGCCCCACTGAAGGATTACCCCCAGCCCCACAGCAGTGTCTGTAGAGAAACCCCAAGGAGATTGATCAGCTGGCATCTCTGATTTGTAGTTTCACTTAATGCTATTAAGAGGGCATTTGGGGCCATCTTCTGGAGAGGACTGGCAAGGCTCCAGCATCCGTGGCTAATGAATGTCAAGTATTAATCCCATTAGTCTCCTACCGTCTGCCACTTCTGACTAGGTCTGTCCCTCCCCTGCCTCTTCCTCCAATCTTCCTTCCCCTGGAGGAAGCTCCCTGATGCCCAAGGCTCATGACGTGTTCCCATAAGCCAGGACCTGGTGGTCTTGCTCACCAGGCTAGTTTTATCAGAAATTGAAATATCACCCCTGTGGGTTGACCAGGGCAATTCCCTCAAGAGAACCACAGTCTTAGTTTGAGGAACTCCAAGAGGTCATGGAATTTTCCCCAAGTTTTTCTTTGTAGCAGTGATAACAATTTTCAGGGGACACACACACACACACACACACACACACACACTCACACTCACACTCACACACACACACTCACCTCAGTATTTGCATTTCTAACAGATATGGTTAACATTCTTATGCAGACGGTCCATGAACCAACCATGCCTTTAGAGACCCTGTTCGGTAGTATCCCTGATGAATGGGTTCTGCTCTCTGATTGGACAGCTCTTCACTGTGAATCCATGAGAAGTAAGTCTAATCTTTATCTCATATAACCACTCTTCTTATATTTGGACCTCGGCCCCATGGGCTGTGTGGCAGAGGAGAGGACCAGGTATAGACTCACACCAATGTGAGAACTCATTCCCATTCTGCTTTTTACCCGCTGTGTGATGTGGGGCACACAGCCTGTGTGGTAGGTTGGGGTCTCTACTGCTGGCTCTTACATGTTATGGGACTCCCTGGTTTCTGGTAGGAGGAGTGGCTCACGGTAATTATTCTGTATCCTACTTCGAATCCTGTGATTTGGGACACACATAAATGAACCTGTTTCCTCATTTATGAAATGGAAAAATAATAATGTACTGGGGACTTCTGCTTCTGGGATGATGGAATAGATGTCCTTTTCCTGTTCCTCCTGCTAAGGACACCTAAACACTCTGGACATCACGTACAATACAAACCCGAGAAGACTCTGAAATGTGAGGAGCTGAAGGCAGAGTGGCCAGAAACCTCAGGGCCTGAGGAATGGCGTGGTGGTAAGGTCCTTGGGTTTTCTTCAGGCCTCATACATTCCAGACTTAGAGCTGAAGAAGCCATCAACCCAGAAAAACCAATCGGCACAGAAAAAAAGAAAAAGAAAGAAAAATCTGGTTGAGCTAAAGAACCAGGAGAGGGACAGCCAAGAGGAACAGAGAATGTTCAGATAATAACTACTCGACTCTAGCCAAATACCCCGGAAAAAAACATGACCCCACTTCTATCCAGGCCAGTGAAGGTTGAAAGAGAAGCATAGGTTTCACCCTCACAAAGCTGTACTGAGGTGTCCCAACATTGCTGCCAGGTTTTGTCAGAGAAGGCCAAGTAGGAAGCTGGGACTTTCATTGAGATGGCTAGAAACATGAAAGCCCACCTCAGTGTCAGTGGAGATCACATGGGAAGCCTGGACTTGAAGCTCCTCCCCTCTTCTTGACTGGAGTCCTGTCAGAGGAGACCTAATGGAAACTCAGGACTCTCACCATCAGTGAGTACTGACCACGCCTCCGCACCATGGTGCTAGAGGAGACCACGTGGGGAGCTGGAATTCTTACCCTGGGCCAGCATCAGTGAGGGCTCTCCCTTCCTGGGCTGTCAACAGAGGCCGAATGGGAACTGGACTTCTACCTTCACCTGGCAATAATAAGGTGGTTAGCTGCCCCACCTACCCTGGTCCCCTGCTAGAGCTTAATCAGAGAAATTCTAATAACATAGAAGGTTTACATAAAATCTGGAGTCTCATAACAAAATATTAAAATGTCCAGGTTTTGCCCTGGCCAGTGTGGCTCAGTTGGTTGAGCGTTGTCCCATGCACCAAAAGGTCACCAGTTTGGTTTCTGGTCAGAGCACATGCCCAGGCTCTGGGCTCAGTTCCCAGCAGGAGGCAGCCCACTGATGTGTCTCTTACATACATGTTTTTCTCACTCTCTTTTCCTTTCCCTCTCCCTCTAATCAATAAAAATGTATTTTTAAAACATGTCCATATTTCAATAAGTCATTTGTCATATCAAGAACCAGGAAGATGCCCAGCTGGTGTGGCTCAGCAGTTGAACATCGATCTATGAACCGGGAGGTCACAGTTCAATTCCTGGTCAGGGCATAGGCCTGAGTTGTGGGCTCGATCCCCAGTGGGGGGCATGCAAGAGGCAGCCCATCAATGACTCTCTCCTCATTGATGTTTCTTTCTCCCTCCTCTCCCTTTCTCCCTGAAATTAATAAAATGAACATTAAAAAAAGAAGAAGAAGAACCAGGAAGATCTCAAAATGAATGGAAAAATACTGATATCAAGAGATGCCAACATTGCCCTGGCCAGGTAGCTCACTTAGAGCATTGTTCAGATACGTCAAGGTTACAGGTTCAATCTCTGGTCAGGACACATATAAGAATCCACCAATAAATGCATAAATAAGTGGAACAACAAATCTCTCTTGTTCTCTCCCCCTCTCTCTCTAAAATCAATAAATAAAATCTTTAAATAGATGTGAACACCAAGATAACAATGGTCTGAGATTGTGTTCACATCTATTTAAAGATTTTGTGGGAGAAGCAGAGGAATAGAGAAGAGAGTTGGGCAAAGTTTATTCTTAGAAAGCAGGAATTCAAAAGAAGTGGAGGAAAGGATTGCATTATCGTCATTGTAGACTTAGTGGCACTATTGAATTTTTTTTAATGTACCTATGCATTGGTATGATTTTTTTTTAAAAGAGAATAAATAGTTTCTAAAACACGGCAGATGGTGGTCCAGGAGCTTCCTCGGTGCATCCAGCCCCTCCGGGGAGCTGCTCGGCTCTGCCTTTCCTGGAGCCTCACCAGCTTCTCCTCAGGGATTGATGGAGTCCCCTAACCACCGGCTCCGGCCCACTCCGGCTTCTCCATCTGCTTCTCTCAGTCATCCAGGCCCACTCCCTCTCTTGACCCTCCCTCCTGCTTCAGAAGCCTGGACCCGAGCCTGGCCCCGCTTGGACTCTGGACCTGTCAGCCTCAGCCAACTGCTCTGCTCCAGTCTGGCTCTCTGGGCTGCTCCTCCAGCCTTGTGAGCACTGTGCTGTGTGAGCGTCAGCCGCCAGCCCTGCCTCTCCCTGGGCCGAGAGAGAACTGCTCCACTGGGCACAGTGTCCGGGGGAGGGCTGGCACGAGGGGCCCAATGCCCTGTCCTGAAATCCAGACACTGCATCTGCTAACGAAGCCAAGGACCACACGGGCTTCTCAGCCACCGGCTCACTCCCCTCCCTCATCCTGAGTCCACTACACTCATGGGTCTCTCTCAAGCTGTGATCGATTATGTAAGTCCCCGTTTGTGGACTTATATAATTGATCTTTTTAGTCTCCATGCAGCAGATTTACTTATGTAACATTTTATCTTGTGTGGGTTTGTTTTTTTTTCTTAAATCTTGTTGTTTTAACTCATCTGTGGAATAAAGGGCAAGGAATACTACAAGTGACGTACGATGCAGATTCAAAGTGGAGATTCTCAGGCGTGTGGCTGGCAGGACAGGCAGAGTTCTCCCAGACCCTTGCCCCACCCGCATGGAGAGGCGTGTTTGGGCCAACCATGACTTGGAGTGAGTATGTGACCCAAGAGAGGGAATCCAGTGCCTTGTTGCTTTGCATTTTTATAATAATAAAAGGGTAATATGCTAATTAGACTGAGAGACCTTCCGGAAGTTCTTCTGGACAAAGCCATGGTGGCGGGGCCAAGAGGGGAGGGAAGTTTGTGGATGATCAGGCCAGGATAGGACAGCATTTGTGTGTGATCAGGCTGGTGGGAGGGGTAATTGGGGGTGAGCAGGCTGGCAGGGGGGGCCAGTTGGGGGCGATCAGGCTGGTGGGAGGGGCTGTTTGGGGTGAGCAGGCCATCAGTGGAGGGCAGTTGGGGGCGATCAGGCTGGCAGGGGGCAGTTGTGGGTGAACAGGGCATCGAGAGGGCAGTTGGGGGCGAGCAGGCCAGCAAGTAGAGTGGTTAGGGGCAATCAGGCAGGCAGTCAGGTGAGTAGTTAGGAGCCAGCAGTCCTGGATTACAAGAGGGATAGTCCCAGATTACAGAGGGTACAGGCCAGGTTGAGGGACACACACCCCATGCACGAATTTCATGCACTGGGCCACTAGTTAATGATAAAGGTGGAAAGGAATAGATCCTGAGCTTTGCAACCTGGGTTACCACCTTGTTGACATGAGAAATATCCTATCCCCCAACGCAAGTTACGTGAGGAGTTTGCGTATCAGCAGTGGTGCCCACCTGAGTCCTTGAAGCCTGCACACAGAGCCAGCACTCTGCTGGTGCACACAGAGAACTTCCCAAGACAGCCAGCGCACATTCTGGCTAGTCTCTCCTCCTCGAGTCTTCACATATCTGCTTCTGCTGGTTTTTATATTGTCTTTGTCTCTGAGATTTTTGCCATTTAGTCTTTATCTGAGTCACTGGTTAAAAAATTGAAAAGTCAAAGTCAATGGGAAAGCCCTGTGTTGACAATAATCAGCCCTCTTTTTGGCTATTAGACCAACAAAATCTCCATCTAACATACCATCATCCAATTTACTCCTCTAATTTAGCCACACATGTAGATATAGGAGCCTTTGTCCAATTCCTGCTAAAATCAATAAACCCTATACTCATCAGGTCTTATCCATGGCTAAGACATGGCAGGTGGGGCTGGCCTCAGAGGCAGGGAGTGAGGAAGGGGCTCAGGAAGTCACATCCAGCTGCACAGGGGACTGGACTTCTGTCCCAGGGGATGCAACAAAGGAGAGAAGAAGGCATAGCTGTGAGGAGAGCCCAGATCAGGAGCCTATTAGGGTGTGATCATCAAATATTCCCTCTAGGATTAGAGACAACTTCCCCACCCCAGACAGTCTGAAAGCTTTGGCACCTAACAATGGCACCATTGAAGGTGGAGAGGGGACAGAGAACTGGGAAAGAGGGTCCCCTCACCCACTCCATTCTCTCCATCAACCCTTCTCTCATAGCACTCCGTCTCCTCACACGTAGGAAGGTAATCACAGGCATTGTGTGCCACGCTCTTTTCTCTCCTGGGAATATCAATATATTCAGGCCACGGGACAATGCTTAATCACACAACTGCATTCCGGACCAAACCACACTATCGCATCCCTCACTTTCAGTCCAACGCAGGCGCCACTCCTGTGTGAGACCTTCCCCGTGTCCTCTGCCTCCACAGCCATTGCACTTATCACAGTGGGTCTGCAGATATGTGTTTACATGTCTCTCGCATCTGCTAGATTGTCAGCGGCCTGACTGGCGCAGGTGCTGTGCGATTCATCTTTGTACTCTCGGGGCCTGTCATGTGCCTGGCATACTCTACTCATTTGCACAATGGAAGCTGGCCCTGGGGGTCCTAGAGAGGGGGCCGGGTGGCAATATTTCAACTGCCCCTCCCTCCTTCACCCAACCAAGGTCAGTCAGCTCAGCGCTCGGCATATGGTAGGTGTCCAACAAATAATTGTTGAAAACATGAAATAAAAATATTTGCATGCCTATGAGGAAGGCCTAGCTAAAAACAACCCTTACAGAGCCGTTCTCTGCCTGCACCACTCATCCCTGCTCTCACCCAAGGCCAGTGAAAGGCCCTGTGGCTGACCACCACGCACTGCCCCTCAGGACAACAATCATCGATGTGGGGAGGAAAGCTCCCTTCAGTTCAGGGGTGACGAGCTGCCTTGGCAGGGCCCCTCAGCAGCCTCTTGTGCGGGAGGCATCCTATCCTCTTCACACTCACTAAGGGTTCTGACACTGGGCCCATACTGATGGAGCACCTACTGTGCGCCAGGCCGTAGGGATGGGGCAGAGACACAGGGAAAGTTCCTGTCCCCAGGAAGCTGACATCCTTTCTTAGGGAGGCAGACCATGTAAACACGTGCATAACATGGGGGTGGAGGTGGGAGAGATGGAGACACTGAAGCAGGGTGGGGGGACAGAGCACAGGGGCCAGGGATACTATTTTGGGTAGAGCCAGCAAGGAAGAACCTGGTTAGTGGGACCCTCCGCTCAGAGGCCTCAATTCAGGTTTCCTTCCTGTGCAAGTCAGCGTGCTCTGCCCATTCTGTTCTCCTCTGTCTCTTGCTGTCTTCTCCAAAGCGCCCGGCTCTGATTGCTTCTACCACCGGCAATGCTACTGTTCTTTCACCTCTTCAAGCTTTTTTTTTTTTTTAATATATTTTATTGATATTTTACAGAGAGGAAAGGAGAGAGATAGAGAGCCAGAAACGTCGATGAGAGAGAAACATCGACCAGCTGCCTCTTGCACACCCCCTACTGGGGATGTGCCCGCAACCAAGGTACATGCCCTTGGCCGGAATCGAACCCGGGACCTTTCAGTCCGCAGACCGACGCTCTACCACTGAGCCAAACCGACCTCGGCAACCTCTTCAAGCTTTTGTGTCAATGTCACCTTTCCAACCAGGCTTGCCCTGACCACCCTATTGGAAAGCACAGCTCCCTCCCCTCCCCATACCTTTATGATGCTCTATGTTTTCCCCTAACACTTACCACCTTATAATATACTATACTAGAGGCCCAGTGCCCAAAATTCCTGCACTCATGAGGGAGGAGGGGATCCCTCAGACCAGGCTATGCCCTCTTGCTGTCTGAGAGCCCTTGGGGGATGTCTGACTGAGGGCTTAGACCCACTCCCAGGCAGTCAGACATCCTAAGCGCTACTGTGGAGGCAGGGGCTTGCCAGCTGTCAGTCTGGCTCAGGGCTTCTGGCTGAGCAGCACTCCCCCTGTGAAAGTGCACTGACCACCAGGGGTGGCTCCTGCATTGAGCATCTACTCCCTGGTGCTCAGTGCGCATCATAACAACTGGTCATTATGCCATTTGGTTGATTTGCATATTAGCCTTTTATTATATAAGATAATTTATTTGTTTGTTGTGCTTGTGACTATTGTCCTTGTCCCCTTCTTAGAACGCAAGCTTAACTGTTGCAGGAATTCTCGTCACTTTGGTTCACTAATGTATCCCAAGTGCCAGGAATGACGCCTGGCACCAGGCAAGCACTCAGTACTTCACACATCCCCTCATTAGCCCACACCTGAAATGCCTACCCTGTGCCAGACACCCCTTGAGTAGCGAGAGGACCCTCTCCAACGGCGTGTGTTTGGTGTGTGTGGAAAGGAGACAGGAACACCGCCCTCACTTCCCCGTGAGCTGTTTGGTCTAACGCGGATGGCAGGTGGTGTGGCTGGTTTGGGATTTCTCTCTAGGCCCTACTTCCCTGCCGCCTGCTCCATCCTCTTCGCCTCCAAAAAGCTTAGGGCAAATGATGTTTCTCAGATCAGGAACCTGAATAGGACGCAGAGAGGGTGAGCATCGCTGGAAATCAGGCAGAGAACTGAAGAGGGCTAGGAGGGAGCCGGGGTGAGGCGTGGGCAGCGAGGGTTGGGCCTGCAAGGTGGGGTGGAGCTGAGGCAGAGAGGCACAGAACCTCCTGCTGAGGCCGAGGGAGGGAAATCCCAGTCCTCGTGGACTCCCTCAGGCATCCTATAATGAGCCTTGCCACACCATCCAATTTTCAACTCTGCCAGGCTCCTGGTGCTCTCAGCGGTGTGCGTGGGAGAATTAGCTGCCTGAATGCCTAATGGCAGACGTGGGGAGCAGAGAGCATGTCGTGTGTGCATGTGTGAGTGTGTGCACCCATGCGCACGCGATTGTGCAATAATGGGGAAGAGGCAGTGCCTTCTCTCTTTAGTTGTATTGCAGAATTCTGTTATCAGAGCCTCCATCGTCAGCTGGTCCCAGCCACCCCTCCCTGCACTACCACGACCACCATCCCTACATCTCTGCCCAGGAGAGACCTCTCGGTCTTGCCAAGCAGGGCTTTCACGGGCCTTTTCCTCAGGCTTAGCCTGAGTGATTGCCATGCACGGCGACCTTGCCTGTCGTGCCCCCCTCCAAGCTGACTGTTGTTTCTCTCAAGGCCCCAGTCACTTGATTGCCAACAAGAATTCCCTGGGGCTGGTCAGAGTGAAGTCCAGAGCAGTGTGTTTCTTCCTTGCTTCCTCCACTTCTGAGTTATGAAATTATCCATCAATAATTCATCCATTTAACCACGTTTAGTCTAAATTAGAGCTCACCACCTCAGGCTAGACTTTAAAGTCCTGCTTTACTTGTTTCCACCACTCCGCAGAGTCCAGCCAGCTCGCTGCCATGCTGGGCTTCTTCTTCCCACCACATATGCCCACACCGCTGTCCCCTGGCCCTGGAGCCCAATCTGATCCCTTGTCCCGAAGCCCATCCTTCCCTCCTCATTGTAACCCAGCTGGCTCTTGAAGGTTCTGAATCAAACCCAGACTTCACTGGCAGCTTCCCTGGGCTTCTGCAGCAAACAGAAGTATTTCACAAATTAGAAGCACGCGGCGTTGCATTTAATTACACTCCATTTGTTTCACATTTGCAAACTCTGTCTTCCCGTGGAGTTATTAAGCAACACAAGGGCAGACACAACAGTACCGGATCCTTCGCAACACCAAACACACTAAATTTTTCTACCCTTCTCTCCAGCTCTACCTCCTTCTCTTAATCTAAACCTCCTTTCACCCCTCAATCCTCAATTCTCCTTTTTCCTCCACTCCGAACGGATTAGACAACCCTGGGTACGTGACCAGACTTTGGATTTTAAAAGACGATGCCAGCTGCAAGCCCACCGAAGAGATTAGAAATGGGGCAGAGTGGCCCTAGCTGGTTTGGTTCAGTGGATAGAGCATTGGCCTACGGACTGAAGGGTCCGGGTTCAATCCCTGACAAGGGCACCTGCCCAGGTTGTGGGCTCAATCCCCAGTAGGGGGTGTGCAGGAAGCAGCCGATCAATGATTCTCTCTCATCATTGATATTTCTATCTCTCTCCCTCTCCCTTCCTCTCTGAAATCAACCTATATATATAAAAGCCTAAGTGACCAAATGACTGGTTGACTGGTTGCTATGATGCCCACTGACCAGTAGGGGGCAGACTCTCAACGCAGGAGCTGCCTGCTTGTGGTCAGTGCACTCCCACAGCCAACCTCCCATGGCTGGCTACCTCCCACCAGCCAGGCTAAGGGCCCCCACCCACACACAAATTTGTGCACCAGGCCACTAGTAAAAAAATATATATTTTTATAAAAGAAATGGGGCAGAGTAGACACGTGCCAGTTGGAAGGGGCCACTGCAGGGGAGCAGATGAGAGATGGTGGGAGCTGGCTTAAGGAGGTGCTGGTAGAGATAGAGAAGACTGGGTGGATTCAAGAGATAATCAGAAGGTGAAACGATGATTTGATGCTTCGTTTGTCAAGCACTCTACAGCTTCCAAAGCACCTTTGACTCTACTAAGTCCTTCGAGACTGATGTCCTTCAATAGCCCATGGCAGTTACTGAGTAGATACAATTGTTATCTCAATGGAGGTACCGAACCTGAGGCTAGGAGGGATGGAGTCCCTGGCCCGTTTGACAGCAGCTGGTTAGGACAACCTTAGGACCCACATCCACCTCCTCAGGCGTCACGTCCATGGTTGGTGCCAGTCTCCGGTTGGGAGCTCACACGGCCGGCCCGGAGCTGCTGCGGGAGGTCAGCGTTAAGTCAGTGCAGAGCCTGACTCGGGCACCTGCCTGAGGCTATTTACACAGTTCCCATTGATTTGTTGTTAACCTGTAATTAGTTTTGCTGAATTTTTTTTTTCACGCTCCATTTGTCTTCTGCTCCCCAGAAGACCAGCTACAGGAAAAAGCAACGTGGGAGAGCCTGTCTCTGGGTCTGGAGTAAAAGGTTGGGGGAGTTCAGATGCCCGTTTGCTGGCTTGCTCCCCCATCTCCCTTTGGCCTTTCTTCAGGCTCTCTTCCTTCCCGCAGGTGAGAGGTGGGGACCCTTGAGCCAGATCTCTGTTACCAGAAACCTGCCGGGAGGGGAAGAACCCCTCTAGCATCCCTAACTCCCTCTCTGCCAAGTAACCAATCCCATGGCACATCGCTCAAGACAGGACTTGTTGGGGGAAAAAAGAATGATAGAACACTGTTAGGCAAAGAGCCGAGGTCCGAAAAAAAAAACCTCTGCGTATTCTTTGTGGGTTCCAAAGAAAAGAACCCAGAAGAGTGGCGGTAAAAGACAGGGGTTTATTAGGGTTTCCACATGCACCAGTGGCCAACAGGGACGGGAGTGGGGGCAGGGTGCCATTGTTCTACCCAAACTTTTCTAGCACAGGGTTACGTGGAGTACAGACAACAGAGCAACCAGCAGGGCAGCTGTGTGAAAGGAAATGTTTCCCTGCCGTTTATAATCCGGGCTCACGTTCAGGAGCAGTTTCTTCCTGACCCGGAGCTGGCCAGGCTCCGAGGTCTCCCAGCCAGCTTCCTGACGGCCTTCACCATATTCCCCAGGCTGGGAGGGGCCCCTGCTCCTACTTACCACGCACACTCCAAGGATGGACTACTAATTTTCTAAATTAAATGACTCTGAAATGGCCACCTACCTCGCTGGTGGAATGTTCCGCTGTGCTTGGGGTAACCCCTTCCCCCCCTCCCGTGTTTTGAGTGTTCAGGACAGTCACTGAATTGAGAACACGTGGGGACAGGCTTCCGCCCATCATCCAAACTGCAGGGTCCTTTCAAGGAGGTGAGGGTTGCTCAGAGGGTCTAGTCCTCCATACTGACTTGGCCCTAGGCCCCCCAGACTCCAAAAGAGCACAGCTGGTGGGTGTGGAGGGCTCCACTCACAGGACTGTGCCTCCCTCGCCACCTCACTCCCCTCTGGGGTTCAAATCACTCCCCAGTTCCATCCTGCAGCAGCCTCCCTCCCCTCCCCTTGGAGCCAACTCTATCCGGCAAAGGCTTTGCTGAGCTAGGACAAGCCTGGGACCCACAGTGTCCCTCAAGGCCTTGCTGACATAGGTTTTTCTTTGGTTTGACTTTTTGGAAAAAATATATTTTTATTGATTTCAGAGAAGAAGGGAGAGGGGGAGAGAAAGAGAGAGAAACATCAATGATGAGAATCATTGATCAACTGCCTCCTGCATGCCCCTAGTGGGGATTCAGCCCACAATCCAGGCACATGCCCTCGACCAGAACTGAACCTGGGACCCTTCAGTCCCCAGGCCCACGCTCTACCCACTGAGCCAAACCAGCCAGGGCTGGTTTGACTTTTAAAATTAGAGTGGGGACACAAGGAAGCTGTTCACTAGCCTGAGACCTAACCTTGTGCTCACAGCCCGGATGGCCTTCCTGCGTGGAGCTGGGGGCCGCTGGAAATCTCTCCCCTTCTGTTGTGACATGGCTGACGGAAACAAACAGTTAATTTCTCAATGTGGGGATCCTACCACACTGTCACTTACCAGGTAGGTCACCAACACGATCTGTGATCCTCATTAGTATAATCTCAAGGTAGTTATTATTAACGTCCTTTTGCATATGAGGAGGCTCAGAGAGATTTTTTTTAAAACTTGTCTAAGGACACACAACTGTTACGTGATAGAGCAGGTTTCAAACACAGGCCTGGCCAAAGGCTGTCTCCACGCCGCCAGCCTCCACGGGGTGGACTTGAGTTCTCTCCTCCAAAGGTATTTGCACTATCAAAGACTCAGAAAAGCCAAAGAAAGAGCCGGTTTGGCTCAGTGGAGAGAGTGCTAGCCTGTGGACCAAAGGGTCCCGGGTTCGATTCTGGTCAAGAGCACGTACCTTGGTTGCAGGCTCCTCTCGGCCTGCGCCCTCGCCAGGGCTCGTGCAGGAGGCAACCAATGGATGTGTTTCTCTCACATCGATGTTTCTCTCCGTCTTTCCCTCTCTTCCACACTCCCTAAAAATAAATGGAAAAAATACCCTGAGGTGAGGATTAACAAAACAACAGCCACCACCACCACAAAAAATATATATATAAATAAATAAAATACTGATTTAAAAAAAGAACCTAAGAATGGACAGATGGATGGCTAGACGAACAGATATATATTTTTAAAATAGAGCAAACTTTTAGCTATAGAATCTAGGTTTGGACGTATGGGTGCAGTGGGTAGCCCATTTCATAATAATATGTTGGGGAGAAAATAAGGCACGCAGGTGGGTCACACTCACCTCGGGTCTGCACGCCACCGTGGCTCGAGGCGCTTAGCCGTCAGTCACCACACTCTTCCTACGGGAAGAGTCCTGGGCCCAGCCCCCCGAGCACACAGGACAGTGACGGGCAGTGTCTGCTTTGTGAAAATCCAGGACACCTGGCGAAAAATCGGACAATGTCATAAAACCAGCTGTCGTAGAGACCGTGGGCACTTTTCTGCCTTAACCGCGGAGGAGCAGGGTTACACATCGCTGGTAATTACACCATGTCCAAAGCCTCTCCTCCTTGACTTCAATGCATTGGAAAACCCACTACGGTTATAGAGTCAGGAAGGTGACCCACAGACCCTGGGGGTTAGGGACCTTCAGTGGAGCATCCAGCTGAGTCCCTCAGATCACCCGTGTATTAAAGAGCAGGCGCTGCTCCGTGTTGTGGCAGACTGGTTTAGTAGAAAGTTAGTGCAGTAGGAACCGAGCGAGTTCCAACTCTGCCCATTTATTTTTTTAATATATTTTATTGATTTTTTTTTTTAAAGAGAGGAAGGAAGAGAGATAGAGAGCCAGAAACATCGATGAGAGAATATCAATCAGTTGCCTCCTGCACACCCCCCCACTGGGGATGTGCCCGCAACCAAGGTACGTGCCCTTGACCAGAATCAAACCCGAGACTCTTCAGTCCGCAGGCCGACGCTCTATCCACTGAGCCAAACCAGCTTTGGCAACTCTGCCCATTTATATCAACTTGAGAAAGTCATTGTTCTCTTGAAGGCTTACGTTCCTCTTCTGGGAGGTCCCGGAATTATGGCCTGCAGCTGTTTTTACGTGGCCTGCAAGTTGAGAGCAATTTTTGTATTTTTAAATGGTTAAAAAAATCAAAAGAACAACATTTTGTGATTTGGGAAAACGATATGAAATTCAAAGGCCACTGTCCATAAATAAAGTTTATTGGAACATAGTTGCTCTCAATTTCTTGCCCATTGTCTTTGGCTGCTTTTAGCCTGCGATAGCAGAATCCGATCATTGCAATAGATACCATAAGGCCTGCAAAGCCTAGATACTTGCTCTCTCTTCCTTCCTCAGAAAAGTTTGCTGACCTGGGGTGAAATGGCCCAGCCACTGACTTCACTGCTCCATCGACCTCACTGCACAGAATAGCTGTGTGAAAAATTAATATGAGGTTTGAGCTTAGTGAACTGTAGGGTTCCGTAAAGAGCAAAGTGTTACTACTGCCCTCGTCTTATTTCTCTCAATACCATTCTAACAAAAGGGAGGGGGATCTGGGGGGGGGGTGTCTTATATGACAGATGGGGAAACAGGTTAACGAGGGAGCTAAATCAGGCATGCAGAAACCAATGCCCATCTAACCCAGAGGCTCCCACAGCCAGGACCTCAACTATGCACCTCTGCAAATTTTGAGATTTGTCTTGAGAAGGGCTGAATGGGAAGGGCCATCCATTTTTCAGGAATTTTCATGAGACGGTTGTTAAGCATAGTCACTATTAAAGCGTGAATTACATAAAGCTACAATTAAATAAATTATAAAAGCAAAGTGATGAAGGAAATTCATCACTTCCTAATTATTTTACTATATTTTATTATTATCGGCAATCTTGAGGCTATTTCTGTCTTTTGTATCTGTGTGGTGAGAATACTAAGAGATTCATATGCTGTGAATCTCTTCCTGGCTTGGCACTCAGTGACATCACATTTGATATCTTACAATTAGCTATGGTGGGAGTGTTTACACCTTGGCAATTGGCAAACCCTGCAAATCAGGCATTCATTCCCCTCACCTCAAAGCCCATGGTTAAGCATTTGTCTGCAGAATACTGAGACCAAAGCTTCTAGTTCAGGGGTGGGTGGGCAAACTTTTTGACTCGAGGGCCACAATGGGTTCTTAAACTAGACCGGAGGGCCAGAACAAAAGCAACCTGACCATGCTGGCACTCTCATCTTGGGTTGCTGGTGAAGGAGCGGAGGGGAGAGCAAGAGAACCCTCCGCTCTTTCGGCTCCGCGGGCCGGATAGAACAGCTGAATGGGCCGGATCCGGCCCGTGGGTCGTAGTTTGCCCACGGCTGAAATCTAGTTACTGGAGATTCCCAGGGAGAGAGTAGGCAAGTGAGTGGAGAATGACAGAGGACAGAGAATGGACACCATGCCAGAGGAGAAGATGAGTGTCATGGTCACTTTTCCTATCCAAGAAGCCTTTGAACCATAAGAGGAGCATTTGGGGAGTAAGGCTTCAGTACTTTGGGGGTTCCTCTTTGGGGAACACTAGAGCCTTCGTGTCTGCAGCCATTGCTGTGATCTGTATTCTCTGGTTACTCCTCTGTTATAGTGAGGCCTGGAAGAGCCTGGCTGCATACAGATGGGGCCACTGAGGCTCAGAGAGGTGCATGACTTGCCTGGAGTCAACCAGTGCCTGATCCAGGTCTAGAACCCTGAATCCTCCTCACAGACTAGCTCTTCGCACAACAGTGATGCTGTGTTACCAAGCACCTGCTGATGACAGGAAAAGGTCGTGAGGCATTGGCCTGCATGGCTGCTGCTTTCTTCTCATCAGTAGGAATCTGCCTCCCTCCGCTTCTGTCAGCAAGTATGCGGAGGCCTGGTCAACCCAGGAGAGTGACCACCCACGTCCTCAGCTCCTCTGTCCCTCTGCAGCCCTCTTTCTCAAAGCCCTTCAGACAGATCCCCAGATCTTTTTTTTTTTCCTAACACAGGCTCTTTAAGAGCACGGGCAGTGTTCACCTCATGAGATGCTTGGCACCTGCTGGGTGACTGACCATGGCTCTGGGAAGCTCCTGGGAGCTGTCTTGTCAGGCAAGTTGTCAAAGAGCGGCTTGTTCTTCAACCAGAGGGCCTTGCCTCTTGACTTTTTTTTTCTTCTTTCCTATGTATTTATCTATATGCCATTTTTTGTTAAGGTATAATTGCCATAGAGTATTATATTCGTTTCAGCTGTATAACATAATGATTTGATATTTGTATACAATGTGAAATGATCATCACAGCCCATGGTTAATGTGCAGTTATAAATATTCCTTTTTTTCTTCTTCTTGGCTTTTTGGATTCTTCAGGAGCAGACCAACAGAGAAATGCATGGGAGGAGGCAAGAGATGGCGTTCAGGAAGCGGTCTGCTCTGTTCACACCAGAAATGATTTCAGACGCCACTTCCATTATGTATCATGTGACACAGAAGTTTCTTGGAAAGTCATGTTTGGAGGGGACCCAAGCGATCATCACGTGCAGCACAGGACACTGAGGCCAGAGAGAGGCAATGACCAGAGGAACGTTACGCTGTCAGTAACAGTGTTGGACTCAAACCCAGGCCTCTCTGAGCTTCTTGCTTTCCTAAGAACAGAGCTAGAACTTGGCCTCTTGACTTCAGATACAATTTGAAATTTATGAAGCCATTACTTTTTTAAAAAAAGTAATCTATACTATATTTTCCTGAAGTACGTTGAGCACTACGAAATAAATTCAATCAACACAGTTCCTGCTATTCGCAGTCTGGCTTAAGGTATAAGAGTGAGAGATGGACATAGACACAAAAGGAGGTTAAGCTTAGACAACGGATAGATGGACAGAATTTGTATTCTACGACTAGTGATCATAAATGTTTGCTTGGTATGGGGGGTGGGGGAGGCATGGGCTTGAGAAACAAGGACCTGAGTTGAAATCCTATCTTTGCTGTTTACTTAGAGGGGTGAACTTGAGCAACATCCTTGGCCTCTCAAGACTCAGATTCCATGACTATACCAAGGGGAGAGTAATATCATCTAACAAGTATGCTGTGATGATTAAATGAGATGTTGATAAAGCACTTAGCATAGTATCTAGAGCAGGACAGGTTTTCAAATAATGGTAACTAGTCTTACTATTTAGCAACAGGTATTGCAAGGTACAGGGAATAGGTAGGACCAGGAAAAAAAATAAGTAAAATGGAGAAGAAAATGATTTATCTACCTGGCATTGGTCACAATAACAGCAAACATTCCTCACAGTTGCATGTCTCATTATAATGCACAGGTGTCTCTGAGAGAGCAGTGTGGGTCCTATTTCACAAGGCAACATACATTCATATTTTTTCAGTTAAAATTAGTTGTTCCAGCCGAAACCGGTTTGGCTCAGTGGATAGAGCGTCAGCCTGTGGACTGAAAGGTCCCGGGTTCAATTCCGGTCAAGGGCATGGACCTTGGTTGCGGGCACTTCCCCAGTAGGGGGTGGAGGTGTGCAAGAGGCAGCTGATTGATGTTTCTCTCTCATTGATGTTTCTAACTCTCTATCCCTCTATCTTCCTCTCTGTAAAAAATCAATAAAATATATATTTTGTTAAAAAAATTAGTTGTTCTAGGCACATTCCTGATTAAGCGGCTATAGTGATGCCCAACCAAAAGCTAATGAAAAATGGAACAGCCCAAAGTCCAATTCTGGGTTCTCTAGGCTGGTATCTCTTTCGGGCCTCACTTGTTCTTCTAGTTTGGGAAAGACCTGGAATACCCAGAATGTCAGGATTCTGAGGAGGAGAAAGAAGAAGTGAAAAGAGGATGCCAGGTGCTGACTCATCCCATGGCTCTCTACAGCACTGGTGATGGGTGGGGGCCACCTATGCGGCCTGTTTCCTTGATAGCCCTTCCAGAGTTGGCATGCACCCAGCCGGGTTCATGGAGGTTCATGCCCACAGGATATTGGCTTTTCAGTTGCTGCTCTGGGCTCTGTGCCAGGCAGATTCTGGCATTCAACCCAATCGAAGCCATAGAGCAAAGAACTAAAGATAGGACAGGTGCTGCATGTCGATGACAGGAGGGAGGAGGAAAGCACTCTTGCTCTGTTAGCCCAGCCTGCCGAGTGCCCGTGGGAGGGAAAGTGGGTAGTAGGTGTGCACACGGGAGCATAGAGGCAGCATCGCAGTGACCAGGTCTGGTCAGGAGCTTTCATGCATGATAAAGTGGAAGAGGCACGTATGTTTGTGTGTGCATGTGAATGTTTTTGTGGCATGGGTGTTTGTGTGCGTGCTGTGTGTTGTGAGGATGGTGGGTGGGTGTGAATGTGTGATATATATATATATATATATATATATATATATATATATATATATATATCCAATGTAAATAGATGACAAAGAGTCTGATGCCATAAGCCACAGACAAAATCTTTGTAGACAAACACTTTCAGCATGAACCCGTATGTGTTGTATGGATGTGTAGTTGGTACCTATGTTCAGTCTAGAGTGTATTTAAAAATGTGCCTGGGTAGATGAGTGAGGCTTGTGCATATTGTGCAGGAGGTTTTGTATGTGAGGGCTGGGTGTGTTATGTGTGTATCTATGTAAGTCTGGGGGTACTTTTGGCCAGGTCTGGGGACAGGATACTAGTGTGGGACAATAACAGATTCCTGTTCTCTATATCTCCCATCATCTGTTCCAATTTATTCATCCTGGGTGAAATCCTAAAGGTCTAGATAAATCAAATAAGGCTTTGAGCTCCAACATTATCCACTTGCTGCTCACATCCAAGGCACCCAGAGACACCTCTCCGATGGGTCCCACTACCAGGAGGAGCCTGTGACCCAGGAGCTGGGCAACTCAAGAGATGATCTTTTTTAGCCTCCCTCGCCCTGTCCCTCAGAGAGCAGTAGGGCCTGCTGCTGAACCTCAACAGTTCACATGGGCTCCCCTCTACAGAGCTCTGTACAAATGCCCCAGTTTCTCACCCAGGGCTTAGAGGGGCTGGAAGGAGGGCCCAAGTAAGTTTCCCACCACCTTGTCATCTCCTAAAGGCTGCTCACTCTGACAGGCCCCCTCGGCTCTGGAGCTGACATTCCTTCTTTACTCATTTCTCTCTGCTTTTGTCTAATGAGGTGCAGGAGGCTGCACAAACTGACAATAGAATTACCTGAACTGCTAGATTCTGTCCATCACCATTAGGCACCCAGGGAGAGAACAGTCAACGCACTAGGACACCTTGGTGCTCTTATTGCCAGAGCTCACTGTGAGAGCAACAAAACAACCTGTCCCCTAGACTCTCACCCTGGGCCAATGAGGCTACCTGGCCTCCTGGCCAGGCTGCAGCATCTACCTTACCCAGCCAGACCAACTGGAAGAGAGAAATGCATCTCACTGTGAGAGGGACTTGAATGTCAGATAGGGCCACCTTCCCCAGAAGATCTGCCTGATGGCTCTGCAATCCTTCCCCACATCAATGGCTGGTGGAAAGCCCAAAGCCATTCTATAATTCCCTTGTGACTTTCTATAATTTCCCGTCTGTGAGTTGCTCTAACAAATTAATGGAACCCAAGTAGGGGGGTCAGGAGTCATGGGAACATCTGATTTATCGCCAATCAGAAGCACAGGTGACAACCTGAACTTGTGATTAGCATCTGAAGGGAGGAGGAGGGCGAGCTTGTGGGATTGAGTCCTTAACCTGTGGGATCTGATGCTATCTCCGGGTAGACAGTGTCAGAATTGAGTTAATTGCTTGGTGGTGTTGAAAAACACACACTTCAGAATTGGTATTAGGATAATGGGACCACCATTTCAATGCATTGTGAAACTCAGTCATTTTCCTCAATTAACTCAAAAGGACTACTCAAAGATTATGTAAGGACAGCAAAAAGGACTCAGGACAAAGGACTCTCTTTTTCTTTGTTGTGAGCTTCCACAATTTATGAGAAGCACCTGGTATTTAAACCCCAAGATTCTTAGCTGCTCTGATTCAAACAGCCCCTCTGTTCAAACTATCAGACAAGTTAAGCTACTCTCAAGGCTACATTCTTGCAGCCCCCCTCCTCCCTGCTGTTTTCAGAACTTAGGGATCATTCACACCAAGGAGTCTCTAGTTAGTAGAGAGTTCCCTTCCCTATCCCCTTCAAATAAGCCTCTTTTGAACTCTCTCTAACTTTGCTCGAAGCATGTTTCATAGGCTTGGGAAAAATACTGATTAAGACACCTCCGTAGGACATCTGCCCGACTATCTCCTGGAAAGGAAACAAGCTATAACTTTTCAAGACAACCCCCTTGATGTCTGCTCAACTTCTGTCCCAAATACTCCTCCCTTCCTTGTCACCTAGCAACAGCAGCCATTACTCTTTAAAAGGGGAAGCCACCCTTTGTTTCTTGCCCTATATCGATTAGAAATGCAACAGCCCTTTCCTCCCTTGGAAAGTAAAAGTAAACTGCCTCTACATCTCTTCTTTTAGTTGTGAATTCTTTCTTAGCCCATATCTCCGGCCAAACCCTAACAGGTTAGTCTTTGCAATGATGGTGCTAGAACAATTGGACAAGCATATGCAGAAAAATGAATCTCAACCTATACTTCTATACCTTATACAAATGGATTGTATGGATCATTTTATATATGGGTCATATGTAAAACACAAAAACTAAAACTTCTGGGAGAAGCTTAAGAGAAAATCTTTGTGACCTTGAAAGCTTTTGTTTTGCACATGACATTGATAATATAATAAAAATATAATCCCAAGATGGAAAGAAAATATTGCAAGTCACATTTTTCACAAAGGACTTATATCCAGAATATATAAAGAATCCTCAAAACTCAACAATAAGGAACAAACACCCACTAAAAAATAAAGTGGACAAAAGATTACAACGTTTCCAAAGAAGATATAGGGATGGCAAATAGGTATATAAAAGGGTGTTCAACATCATTAGTCGTTAGGAAAATCTTAAATTAAAACCACAATGAGATACCGCTACAAGCTGACTAGAATGACTAGTTTTTATTTTTTAAGGCAGAGATTACTAGTGCTGATAAGGTTGTAGAGCTTCAGGAACTCTTATACGTAGCCCCTGGGATTACAAGTGATACGGCCACTTTAGAAAGCAGTTTGGTGGCTTTATGTAAACCTAAATATATACCTACCATATGACCCTACAGTCCCACTTTTCTGTACTTGAGAGAAATGGAAACTTGTTCACACAAAAACCTGTACTCGAATGTGCACAGCAACTTTCTTGAAAATGACCAAGACCTGGAACAATCCAACTAACATTTAGCTGGCAAATAAATAAACCAACTGTGGTACCTCCACAGACTAAAACACTCCACAGGAACAAATAGGAACACTTTCCTGATTGGCACAGCATGGATGAGTCTGAAGTGTGTTTTGCTAAGTGAAAGAAGTCAGTTCCAAAGGGCTATTCTTTGGGTGATTCCATGTATATGACATTCCAGAAAGGGCACAAGCTATCAGGACAAAAAGTAGATCAATAGTTGCCCAGGATTTGTCATGGGGAGAGGAACTGGATCTAAAGGGGCAAGACAAGGGCATTTTGAGAGTAATGGAATTGTTTTATATCATGCCTGCACTGGTAGATACACAACTCTGCATTAGTCAAGTGTACTGTATGCCATAAAAAGTAAATTTACTGTGTGCAAATTTTTAAAAAATAACCATAATGTTAGAGTAACCTAAAATGCAATGCAAACTAAGAAATAAATTATAAACTAGAGGTCTGATGCACGAAGATTCATGCAAGAATGGGCCTTCCTAAAAAAATAAATTAAAAAAAAATGAATGGGCCTTCCTTCCCGTGGCTTTGCTTTCCACCTTCCCATGCTGCCCAGAGGCCTGGAACAGCTGGGGTGGTGCAGACCACCAGCGTCTCTCCCTCCCCATCCCCTCCACCTCCCCACCCCTGCTGCTCAGCACCTGTGTTTCCAAATTAACCCACTATCTTTGTTGGGTTAATTTGCATACTCACTCCTGATTGGCTGGTGGTGTTGCAACGGTATGGTCAATTTGCATCTTTCTCTTTTATTAGTGTAGATGAATCATATGCATACTGAAGGGGACAGGAAAGAAAAGCAACTCTGGAAACCAGTTTTGACTGACTACTATAAAACTAAAGATCAAAATCAATAACAAAAATACTGCACACAAGAACCATGCTCCAGTCAGTGAAATTGCTCCACACGGGGTAGGAGCCAGCAGTTCTGAAACTGTTCCGTGTGTGCACATGCTAAGGTTTAACAACAACTAAATGCACTGATTTTGTTGTTGTTGTTGCTATTCACAGTAGTTGCTGAGAGAGCCAGTAAACTAGGACAAGTGGAACAGGGAAACTCAGACAGATAATTAAACTGCCAAGCAGTTTACAGCCATCTAGTAAATCGCAAAACCCCATCTTCCCTAACCAAGTACACTTAAGAGTAAATGGTTTACACTTCTCCTCTCCAACCGGAGAATAAATGGTTTAAATCACCTTACTCAGGGAGACATAGCAGAAATCCAATTAGTGCCATTTGTGCCAACCACACCAAAGAACAGATGGAGTTGAGGGACTAAATCTCATTTTGGTGCATCAGCATAGTCTAGTGTATATCCCATTGAGATCTTCCCCTAAAATCTCTCCCAGACCCCCAGGCTTTAAAACCCTCAATACGAAGGCCCCACAGCACCCCCCCTCTCTCTCTGGAGCACACCCACACCTTCCTTCCTTCTCAGGTGAGCATCTTTACTTTCGGCGAAGGGTCCCCCTAAGACTTGCAACCAGGGGAGCAATGGGCAGTGGCAGCTCATCTAGGAACAACCCCCCAAACCTGCTCCCAAGGCCCCCTTTTCTCTGACTCTCCAGTGAGCTGAGCAGCCCCCACCTCAGCTCACTTCTTTCCCATAACGTTTCTAGAGAGACAAAGCACCCCGCCTGGGCTCTTAGTGCTTTTTCTATCCTGGGCCCTTCCTTGCTCCCCAAGTCCCAGTTTTAGTAAACATACCCTCAAAACCACTTGGACAGCCGAGACCGGCTTGGCTCAGTGGATAGAGCGTCGGCCTGCGGACTGGAAGGTCCCAAGTTCAATTCCAGTCAAAGGCATGTACATTGGTTGCGGGCACATCTCCGGTGGGGACGTGCAGGAGTCGGCTGGTCGATGATTCTCTCTCATCGATGTTTCTATCTCTCTCCCTTCCTCTCTGTAAAAAAATAAATAAAATTTATATTTTTAAATCACCTGGACTCGTGATGTGAAATCTTTTCTGCATGAAGTCAAGAACCCACACACTACAGGCCGGCCCGGGGCGGACCTGCTCCAGGCCCAGTTCCTATTCCTGTTCCGTACCAGTTCTGGTCTACAAATCGCTGAAAACACGAGCTGACACATCCTGAGCCATCACTCCCAGGGGAACAGGGTCAGGTTCTTGTGAGCCCCAATGTTTTTTGTCAATGTATCAACACATAACCGTGTTTTATGTGTATTTCGGTTTAACGACACCTAATTTAATAGGCGGTTTTGATGCATTATCATTGAACTCACAGCCAACAGCACTATCGCTCACGCCTGAACGAGGCTTTTCTAATCACATTTTCCCCGTCAGGCGTGTCACAGCCTTCTCCCCCTTGGGAACACCGGGCAGCAAGCACCTCAGCATCCATCCGGGGGCCGCTTCCAACGAAAGGCAGGAAGGCGGAGAGCCGCCCCGTTTGACCGTTACCAGACCAAAGTTGGTGTGCCTGAGGCTTCGAGAGGCTGACACTCAAAATGTCAGGGTTGGGAGTAAGGAAAGGTGCCCTGGTGTAGAAGGCACGAATGGAAAGGATGGGAGACCCAGTGGCGCCTCAAATCTGCCTTGCTCGTTGGATCCGGAAAGGCATTGAGGAGGTTTGGAGGAGCAGGATGTGGAGGTGAGGGTGGGCAGGGGTTAACGGACCGACCTGAGAACCTGTCTTTGGGCCACCAGGTCTTCCTGCACCACGGAGTCTTTGCTTCTCAAATGGTTCCGGTGGCCAAGTTCCAGTTATGCCCCGGTCCTCTGGTTGGGGGAGAGGGTGGGTTTTTGGTTGCCGGTGAAGCTGGAGGTCAAAGTTCTCCCCTCCGCCCATGCTTGGGCTGCAGGACTGGCAGTTTGGGTGTGTTGTCTCTGAAAAGCAAGTCAGTACCTTGTTCAACAGATTAGGACCATTTGAGCGGGTTCTGTGGTTGCATGACCTCAGCTGGGAACCAACGTGTACCTCAGGCAACTCAAATGTTTTACTGTTCTTAACATGCCTGCAAATGACACCCCTCCACCCTGCCCCAAGCACCTTCATCATTGATTTTGGTATTACAAATAAATTCAGCGAGTAGGCAAATTTGCAAACACTAGCATAGAATCCATAGATAACAAGGCCCAACTGTATCTTGCAGACCAGTGATTTTCAACCCTTTTCATCTCATGGCACACATAAACTAATTACTAAAGTTCTGTAGCACGCCCGAAAATATATTATGTTATTTGCTGACCTGACCAAAAAAAATGGTATAATTTTGATTCATATCCATCAGACAGCTGCTGTTGTGTTGGCCATTGTCATTTTTTTTATTTGACAATCTAAGGACAAAGAGGTTAGGGTCCCTGACTGAAAGAAATCAGATTCGCATGGGGTTTTTGTTGTTGTTGTTGTTAATCCTCACCCTAGGATAATTTTCCATTAATTTCTGGAGAGAGTGGAAGGGAGGAAGAGGGACACAGAGAGAGAAACTTCGATGTGAGAGAGAGATATCAATTGGTTGCCTCCTGCACACGCCCTGGCTAGGACCAGGGATCAAGCCTGCAGCCGAGGTGCGTGCCCTGACCAGGAATAGAACCACCGAGCCTTTGGTCCTTGACCAATGCCCTATCCACTACGCCAAACCAGCTAGGGCGGCATGGCTTGTTGTAAAGTTTCCTGAGGCACCCCAGTGCATTTCTCCCCCTGCCCTCCACACGGGTGGAAAATTGCTGTTGTGGACAATGAGAACCAGGTGAGGGGAGTGAGGTATCCACCCTCGGTCCCCCTGAGGGCGGGTATGTCTCCTTGTGCACTGGACTTTCTGGAGCTAGACTCAGCGTTCCAGCAGGAGGGGTCCTCAGGGACCAGGCATGTGCCCCTCCTCTTCCAGGGGGGAAGCTGGGGCCTGGGGAAGGGAAGGGACCTGTCCAGGTCACACCTCACTCCGTCCTCTGCCTCCATCTTCCTCAACAACGCTGGGCTGTCTCCAGGGGTTGAGGCTGGAGAGTTTTTGCACAAAGGCCGAGGTGCTTGAAATCTAGGCCTCAGTGTACCCAGACTGGCGCTCTCCCATGCCACCGAGCTGCCAGAAAGCACCTCCCAGCAGCTCCAGCTGGGTCTCCCTCTCAGACCCCCTTTCCTGCCTACCACCAGCACTGGCTCCCAGGTGATCTCATCCATTCTCATCACTTTCAGTGCCATCTCTATGCAAATGTGCTCCCACCCAGACCTGGGCCCCTGGGCGCCACTGCAATTGCCAACTGCTCTCTCCACTTCTCCGCCTGGACCCTTAGCGGGCTTAAACCTGACGTCTCCAAAGCAGAACTGTTATCCCCTCCCGTTCTCCCCACCCCCACCCCCAGCACATGGTAGCTCCAGTGGCTCAGGCTAAACCCTGGGCTGCGGCCCTGGAGTCCTTTCTCTCTTAGTCTACATCTGGGACGTGAGGGTGATCAGGCTGAGACATCTGTCACCCCATTGATCGCCAGGATCGATTCAGCTGGTCCATGTGCACCCCTCCCGAAGCTGTGCGCTTGCTCAAAGAGGACGACCTTCCCCTCAGAGGAGAGGATGGACCGGTCTTGGGTCAAGGGTATGTGAGTAGCTGCGCTCCCTGCTAGGGCCTCCAAACAAGCTCTCATGCTCTACACCTGACGCAGCAAACAATTCTGCCCGCCCCAAGCACTTCCTGCAACCTACACGGCCACCCACTGTCATTGTCACACCCCTACCACCACCACCACCACCACCACCACCACCACCCCCTCAATTGCCTCCTAAGCGGGCTTCCCCGCCTCTAGCTTTGCTCTGTGCCAAACAGCGGCCCGAGGTGTCCTCGTGAGAAATCCAGTCACGTCACTGCTGTTGCAAACACCCTCCAGAGGCCTCTCTCCCCGAGTCACATCCAGGACCACAGCTGAAGTTCAAGACCTTCCTGAGCTCTGATCTCTCCTCCCTCTCCACCCCCCCCTCCTCGCTCCTGCCCCTGGCCCCTGGCTTTTCCTGACGCCCGGGGGCGCTTCAGCTGGCCCTGGCTCTCCCTGGTCCCTTTGACAGGAAGCTCGCTTCACAGAAAGCAGGTTTGCGTGTCTTCAGCACTCTCCCCGCTGGCTCCGCAGAGGTCTGTCTGGGCTGCCAACCTTTGCTGGCCCGGCCAGCTCAGGCCCACAGTCTGCCATCCCTCGGTCCATCACTCCCAAAGAGATCCTCAATTCCGAACAAGCTTTCCCCACTTCCAGGCCGGATTTCCACCTCTCCCCAAGCTGGAAAGTGTCCGTAATCACCGGAGAATCTAGCGACTACTTCTAAGGGAGCTCTCGGCCTCTGTTATGCAAATGGAGCTATAATTGTGTCAGGCAGGTTTTGTGGCCGTTTTATCTTTCCTCCCCGCTCCTCCTCCCTCCTCTCCAATACCCTCTTTTCAATCTCCTGAACCACAGAAACACTGGATTCCCCACTCAGGATCCCAGGAGCCACCACAGGCCTGCCTCGGGGCAAAGAGAAGGGAAAATAAACAGCGTTTGGCAGAATTTGTTTTCTTTCTTTGGAGCTGCAAACCAGACGGCTCCAGTTGCGCTCTGGGAGGGCTGTGTGGGGTGGGAGGGAGTTGGCTCTGGGAATGAGAGCAGAGACTTCTGGGAAGCCAGCCCTTTCCTGCCAGAGGGGCTGCACCGATTAGGGGGGGGGGGGGGAGAGACGGGAGGAAGAAGAGTGGGACACAGGGCCAATCCCCAAACCAAGACATTTGTGATTGTGTCTTTGAAAGTTTTAGGGTCTCTCTGGCAGCCTTGGCTGCAGAGCATTTGCTTCCCGGATCCCTATAGGTGGGCCCGCTCCCTGCCTGGCACGGCCCAGCCCAGGGCTGGTGACCTGCCGGGGCTGCCTCAAAGGGGACCGAGCAGAAGGCAGGGAGATGCTGTATGAGGTCTGTGTGTGCATTCAACAAACAAACTGCCCACCTACTATGGGCCAGACTCTATTCTATGTGCAGGAAATATGGCAGTGAGCAAATTAGACATGACCTTCCGATCTAGCAAAGAGGGATAGACAATGGACATATGGACATGTTAGGTCCGGTGGCAACGCATCTTATGGGGGGGAACAGATGAAGGGAATAGAGAGTGATAGGAACAGTGCGATTTGGAAAAGGTAGACAGAGAAGGACTCAAATGGGCACATGTGAGCAGACCCAGGGGAGAGTGCTGGAGGCCTGGAAGCTGCCTGCAGAGGTCAGGCTCTCCCCGACCAGCTGTGCTTCCTTGTGCACAGTGACCTCTTTGAGGCCCACCACGCACCTGTGAAGGGAGCAGCCATGTAAGCGTGTGGAGGTGAACCATGAGGGCAGGGCACGCATGTGGAAACCAGGCAGTTTAACTGAGGTCTCTAACCTGGCTGACTCAGCAAAGGCTGTGGGATGTAATTCTCCACACGTGATTCCTCGGCAATGTCAGGGTGTTGGAACTGGTGCCCCAGTTTCCAAGAAAGGAGTGAATTGCAAGGGTCCCCCTATAAGGGAACAGAGTCATCTCCTCACCTCTCATCTGGAATCCAACACTGGAACCTAACTGCCACAATTAGAGAGGGTGAGTCAGCAATCCATCTTCTCAACCTAACGGGTTTGGCCCAGTGGATGGAGCATCGGCCTTCGGACTCAAGGGTCCCAGGTTTGATTCGTCAAGGGCATGTACCTTGGTTGCGGGCACATCCCCAGTAGGGGGTGTGCAGGAGGCAGCTGATCAATGTTTCTAACTCTCTATCCTTCTCCCTTCCTCTCTGTAGAAAATCAATAAAATATATTTAAAAAACAAAACAAAACAAAAATCCATCTTCTCTCCAGGTGTGTGTGTGTGAGTGTGTATGTGTGTATGTGAGTGTGTGTGAGTATGTGAGTGTGTGTGAGTGTGTGTGTGTGTGTGTGTTCATGTAATTTGTGAACATGCAAGTATTTCTACAAGTCAAGTATTAGCTGAAGCTAAGAGGTTGTGTTCAGCTGGTTTCCATGGAAACCCATCAGCTTTCTCCGCTTCATCTGTCACGGGGATATCCTTTTCTAAAGGAGAGAAGGGGCCGCCATCCACATGAGTCTCAGCTGCCCCCACTCCCGCAGCTGAGGTGGAGTTGCTGTAAATGGCGAATCTGTTGGCCGAGGCTGGGCGCAGAGCTGGTGGATGGGCTGATGGGCTCCCCCCCGCCCCCCCCATCCCTGCTTAGCCCCGCCCTCCCCTGACAGCCAGCGGGTGCTGTAGGCACAGCTGTGCCCAGGGACTTAATTACATGTTTGGGATTCAGTTCTCTCCAAGACCAGGTATTAGTTTTTAAAATAGAAGGCTGGGAAGGGGTTGGAATAAAGACAGGAGCTGGGGAGCGGCAAGGAACGAGAGAATGACAGCGTCAGAAAAAGAGCGCAACAACCTTTTGACCCTTTGCTATTTCGAGCAAACAATAACAGTCCGCGGAGATGACTGATGGAGGGCTAGTCGGAAGGGGAGGACTCGGGCTTAAAACAAATGTAGCTTTCCCCCAAACATTTCCCAATGTGCAGGTCACCCATCTGGCGATAAAGACACGTGAACCCCAAACCCTTCCCCTTCTTCCTGCAACAATATAAAGAGGGCACCACCCTTTTCTCTTAATATTTTCCAATACAGTTACATCCTTAGAAACATAGACTGGTGGTTCCCTTTAGACCAGATGGCCATGTACCTGGCGCTATAATCACATGTAGTAATTAACTCACTTCAGTTCTACAAAAAGCCTCTGATACAGATACTATTAAGAGCCCCCGTTTCACAAAGAGGAGAAGGGAGGCACAGAGAGGTTAAGTACATTGTCCAAGATCACACAGCAAGCAAGCGGCAGCGCCAGGGCTGGTGTTTGTAACTTCTCCCCTAACGTGGCTGGAAGAGAACCTGGAGAACATCATGTCCAGCCATCTCACTTCACCCAGAGTGACTTGCCCAAGGTCATACAGCGTGCGAGCAGGTGCCTTGGGCAAATGCCCGGATCACTCAGCCACAGCTGCTGCCTCTCCTTCGGACAAAGGTCAGCAGGAGCCAAGTCCTTCCTCCCACCCCGGGTCCCTCCCCATCCCCAGGTTCACAGCCCTTGCTCCCTTCCCTCAGAGGTGCCCTTTGCCAGATGTGCCTGTCAGCCCTACCCATAGCTCACTCTGCCTCCCCGGGCGGGCGAAGGGGAGGAGGCTCTGCCCAACAGTCCTGCTAAGAGTGACAGCGCCGCCCACCACCCTGTCATCTCTGCCTCGCTCATCTCTGTCAGCCGCCTCCCAGCGCCCAGCTGTCTGTCAGCAGCTGCTCCGGGATATATATAACCCGCCATTGGCAGAGGCTCCCTGGCGGAGTGGAGCGGGGTGGGGGAGGCTCAGAGCAGCGGGAGGCGCTCAGGGGTCTCTGCTGGGCTCCGGGCACAGACATTCTGAGCTGCTCCACGGAGCGGCCTGCCTGAAGAGGAAGGGAGACTGGGTTGTAACAGGAAGCAGCTGAGCGGATGTCTGAGGCTGTCCCTCACTCCGTGCCTGGTGCAAACTCTCCATCACCTGGTTCTTGAGGAAGATCTGTGGGTGCTCCCCTCCCCACAATATTTGTGGGCTGTAAGGATGCTAATTCTGGAAAGAGACCATTCTGGAGCAGGGAGGGCCCCCGAGGCCTGTTGAAAGCACAGAGTGGGGGCAGAAATAAAAATTGAAAGGAAGATTTGGCACCCAGCTGGGTGGTTGAACATGGAACAATGAACCAGGAGGTCACGGTTTGATTCCCGGTCAGGGCACATGCCCCTTTCAGGCTTGATCCCCAATGGGGGGCACAGAGGAGGCAGCTGATCAATGATGTGATAGATGATATACATATAGATATAGATATAGATATAGATATAGATATAGATATAGATATAGATATAGATATAGATATAGATATAGATATAGATATAGATATAGATATAGATATAGATATATATCAATGATGATAGATATACCTATCAATGAATATATACATATATATATATACACACATACCGTATTTGCCGGCGTATAAGACCATTTTTTGGCCCTGAAAAATATGCCTCCAAGTGGGGGGTAGTCTTATACGGCGAGTATATAACAAACTCTGTATTTTTAGTGGAAATGTTAGGGGGTCTTCTTATATGCCCAGTCGTCTTATACGCCGGCAAATACGTATTTTTCAGGGCAAAAAAATCGTCTTATACGCCGGCAAATACGGTAATTTAAAGGGAGGTTTGGCAAAACTGGGGTGACAAGCCCAACGACCAGGTGGTGGCAGGGCTGGCTCGAAAGGGCTTGGCAGCCCCTGCCTGCAGCTGTCCCTCCCTAGGCCCAGGCTGGCTCCGCAAGTCGCCTTAGGAAGCAAAGTCCCGTGAGCAGCCCCTCCTGCTGGCAAAGCCTGGCCCAGGGGCTCCCACGTGGACACAGGAAGGGGCCTACGTGGCTGGATGGAGGCTGGGCTTCTCACCTCTGGGATAGGTCCCTAGGTCGCAGCATCTGAATCTCGTGGAGGGCTTGGAAACAGCGCTGAGCCCCACCTACCCCCGGAGTTTCTGACTCAGGAGGTGTAGTGTTCATAGTTTTATTTCCTGCATATTGTGATGTTGTGACATAAACATTTCTGGCTGGAGAGAGAGCCTTACCCAGCCAATTCTTAGAGAGAGCAAAGGGCCCAGCGGGGAGCGAGCCTCTGATATGCAAACTAATCCAGAGCCAGACTTCCTCTACCTGGCCCCTCCCCCAGCGCCTAATAGTCCTCTGCCTCAGTCTCCCCCAGGCCCTGTCCCAGGCAACAGGGGGCCACTCTGGTCCCTTAGAGCTCATGGGAACATTCACACTAGCCGGTCCTAAACTGTTTCCCCTGCCCTGCCTTTCCTGAGGACACCCCAATGAAGGCCGCGACCTGGGCTCTTCCCTTTCTCTGCTTCGCTCTGGCTCCCAACAATGCTTGTGGCCCTAAGTAACATACATCCTATTTCTAGGAGCTGTGAGTATCAATAAACGCTGTTTTCCTGAACCTCTGCTATGCTTCTTCTCGTGGCAACATGTGACTGACTGACCAGCATATAAAAGAACACACAATATGTAGGTCTGAGGTGAGGCCCAGGAATTTAAATGTCTCACGAGTTCCCAGGTGATGCTCATGTTGCTGGTTCCAGGGAACCCATTTTGAGAACTACCTGTCGAGAGGGTGCAGTGGCAGCTGGGAAAGGAACAAGCCAATCTGCATAGGGCCCAAGGAGCCTCTTGAGAGGAAAAGGATCCTAACACTGATCTTATTTACTCAAGTTAAGTAAGCCTTGATGGACCGAGATGGTGATGACCTTAAACATTATTGGTGAGAACAGACACCAAGGGTCGCGGGGAAGCCTTCAGCCTGAAGGAGAATTTAGACAGGGCCACGCAGTGCAGTCTCTGAACCAGCATCAGGACTGGCATCCGGGGTGAGCTTGTTAGACGTACTCATCATTAAGCCCCACCCAAGACCTGCTGAATCAGAATCTCTGAGGGTGTGAACCCAAATCTGTGCTTTGACATTCTTTGCAGGTAATTCCCATGCTCAATAAAACCTGAGAAACGCTGGTCTAGACCTGTGTGGTCAGCAAAATGCGGCTCTTTGGCCCCTTGCGTGTGGCTCTTCCACAAAACACCACGGCCTGGGAGAGTCTATTTTGAAGAAGTGGTATTAGAAGAAGTTTAAGTTTAAAAAGTTTAGCTCTCAAAAGAAATTTCAATCGTTGTACTGTTGATAGTTGGCTCTGTGGACTAATGAGTTTGCCAACCACTGATCTAGACTGAACATCTGGCCTGAATGCTGGAGCCTATATTGGTGGCAGAAAGGCATGTGACTGGGCCAGTGGTCGGCAAACTCATTAGTCAACAGAGCCAACTATCAACAGTTACAATGATTGAAATTTCTTTTGAGAGCCAAATTTTTTAAACTTAAACTATATAGGTAGGTACATTGTTATTAACATAATTAGGGTACTCCTAAGCTGGCCTTTGATAAAAACTCAAGAGGCCTAAGAGCCCCATGTGGCTCGAGAGCCGCAATTTGCCAACCAGGGGACTGGGCCAATTGTTAAAGAGAAAACTGCAGGCCCAAAATGGTGACACTTATGCTCACAGCCCATGACATCAAGCCTAGATATGATACCTGGTCTAATTGTAGTCTCAAACTCTCCTGGAAACAGAATCCTTTTTTTTCCTCCTTCATTTATTAAACATTTGTTAGCTGGCATTTTTCTTCTTTTTTATTGAGGTATAATTCTCTCAATAGACTCACATTGTGTAAGTTTAAAGTGCACCACATGCTGACTTGACATACTTATTTACATATTGCAATATGATTACCATCCTAGTGTGAAGTAACAGCGCCATCACATCATATAATTATCATTTCTTTTTTTGTGGTGAGAACATCTAAGATGGAGTCTTTTGGCAACTTTTCCTAGTAAGCATCTAATGCAGTAGTTAACTACAATCATCACGTGTGCGTTATTTCTTCAGAACTTACTCATCTCACTGTGCACTGTTCCCTTTGACCAACATCTCCCCGATTCCTCCATCCCCAGCCCTTGGTGGCCGCCATTCTACTCTAGCTTTTTTTAGACTCCACCTATCCTATCTAATAAAAGGGTACTCTGCAAATTAACCATCTCTCTGTCACAAAGATGGTGGTGCCCATAGCCACAAGATGGCAGCACCCAGTCCTCTCAGCCCCACCCGAGTCCCCCAGTTCCAGGTGGGGGAGGGGTGGTGAGGGCTGCCGCTGAGAGCGGGCAGTGTGAGTGGTCTGACAGAATGCTTGCTTCATCACCGTGGCAACGAGGCAAGCGTTCCACCCCGGCTGCAGAGGGCCTCTGGGCAGCAGGCATGGAGTGGCCAGGCCCTGCAGAGAGCTACTGGCTCACGGATTCGTGCGCAGGGCTACTAGTGTCGTATATATTTGTCTTTCTCTGTCTGATCTATCTCACTCAGCACAGTGCCCTCCAGGCCCACCTTGTCACAGAGAGCAGGGTTTTCTCCTTTCTCTTGGCGGAATAAAATGCCATCGTATGCACACACAAGAACCACATCGTCTTTGTCTGTTCATCCAATGCTGGACACCTGGGTGGTGCATTCACACCACGGAATACTATCAGCTGTAAGAAAGAAGGCTCCCTTACCCTTTGAGACAACATGGAGGGACCTGGAGAGTACTACGCTAAGTGAAATAAGCCAGTCGGAGAAAGACAAGTATCGCATGCTCTCACTCATATCTGGAATGTAATAAACAAATAGATCCAGAGACATGGAAGCATGGGATAGAAACATAATCTTAAACAACCAGTCTGGAATTTTCTGACCAACACCAATGAGGGAATCTGTCCCAAGCACACTCTCCATCCCACCCCACCTCACCCCAGAAAGAAGAGGCAATTTGCATTAAAAAAAAAATAATCTTCCCATTCCCCAAATACTCTTTTCTTCTGTGAACAGCCCCCTTGCCCCAATCTTCTTTCTGTATAAACCTTCCATTTTCTACGCGCCCCTCCTCCAGAATCCCCTTCTCCTTGATGAATGGGATGCTGCCTAAGTCGTGAATCACTTAAAAAGCCAATTAGATCTTCACATTTACTCGGCTGAGTAACTCTCCCCGATCCATCTACTCAGCTGGTGACTTTTGGGGACAATGGCTGATCACGGAAGCAGACACTAATTTGCAGTATGTCAGAGACCCGAGAGAGGAACATCCGGCACAGTCTGTTCAAAAACCCAATCGTCAAGGGCATCAAGGCAGCAAGGGAGACCCTCCACCCGCCGCCCCGGACTGCGGAGACCACTGTCGGAGCATCATTTCCTGAGGTCATGAGAAAAGTACAGACTGGCCAGGCCCTCCCATTATCTACTCACTGTCCCCTCCCCACTCCGCAAGCCCTGGGACTTATCTGACAATCCTAAGGGGCAAGAGCTGGGGAAGAGCAGAGGGGCATCAAGGCAAAGATAGCTGGCTTCCTGCTGAATTGAGCTGATGGATGCTTAAAGGATTCACTGGTCCCAGCAACTGACCGTTCTGACAAATGGGAGCCCAGGCCAGGGCTAAGGAAGAGGCTATGTCCCTTTAAGCACAGTGGACACTATACAACTCCTGTCATCGCATCACAAGCTTTACTGCCTGACTGTAAACCCCCAAGGGCAACGATGGCCTTGCCTTTATATATATATATATATATATATATATATATATATATATTAATTTTTATTTATTGATTTTAGAGAGTGAAGGAAGAATTTGTTGTTACACTTATTTATGCATTCATTTGTTGTTTCTTATATGTGCCCTGACCAGGAATTGAACCCACAACCTTGGTGTATCAGAATGGCGCTCTGAGTGAGCTACCCAGACAGGGCTGTCTTGCTTTCCTCTTAAGACTCAGCACCTCACCTGGTGAACAAGACAGAGCTATAGTCAGGTGCAGTCTCTGTAAAGTTATCCAAATAAGGAATTAAACCCTGGTGCTGAGCCTTAAATGCCTGATAGTTTGCCAACTAAACTACAGAGACGTTGGTACCTGATCCACTTAAGAAACCCTCCTACCCTGGGGAGTTCCCAGTGTGATGGGGGAACCCAGCTCCTGCCCCCAGGAGCGCCAACCTGGTAGGGATGACACATCCCTTGCTCTGAGGAAGTTTCCAGAATGATGGGTTAATCCTATATAATAAAAGGCTAATATGCAAATCAACCGAAAGGCAGAACCACCCGTCACTACGTCACTACGACACGCATTGACCACCAGGGGCCAGATGCTCCACGCAGGAACTGCCCCCTAGAGGGCAGTGCACCAGAAGCTGGGCTCACGGCTGGCAAGCACAGAGGCAGTAGCGGGAGCCTTGCCCGCCTCCACGGCAAAGCTACAGATGTCCAACTGATGGCTTCTGGACTGTGAGAGGGTGCAGGCTGGGCTGAGGGGACCACCCCCCCCCAATCCCGAGTGCACGAATTTCATGCACTGGGCCTCTAGTATAATATATTCGCCTGACACCGTTTCCTGCCATTCACTGGTGCCTTTTCCTGTGGTGGGAAACCTGGCCCCGGAAGCCCAAGGCTACCTGGTTCTACGATCCCAGTCCCGAGGAAGAGCCCCACGTCCTAACAGCGGGTCTCAGAGGAGGTGCTGCGAGGCCTGGCCAGGTGACCTATCCCTTGGGCAAATGGGGCAGGACGAAGGAAAGACCGCTGGTCAACCCTTCCCATCCACACAGGATGGCTGGCCATCGGAACGAGCCGGGGCAGTGGGGTGGCAAGTTGTGCTGGACAGAAAAAAATGCTGCCTCCGTCTGCTGGGGAGGCTGCACACAACTCCCCCCAGAACGGAGATGCGGGGCACGACCAAGAGCAGCAGCGCATGTCAACACCCCAGAGTGCGCTCAGGGCCGAGGGGGGCCTGGGGTTGCGGGGCCGTGGAGTTAAACAGCAAATGCTTAGGGGGAGTTGACGCTTGACCAGGAACTGGAAGAAAGGGGGCAAACGCTGTTGTGGGCAGAGGAGGCTGAGGGGTCCTGGGGACGCCTGGGGGCTGGGCTGGGTGTGTGGAAGGGTACTCTGAGCACGGAAATGGCGATTTCTCAGGCAATGCTGGAGACCTGAGCATGCCCTAGCATGCCACAAGCCTCGCTCCACCAGGGCCCTTCACCCCTCTGTTCCCAGTCACAACTCACCCCTCCACCCTCGGTGCGTGGGAACCTACACGGTTAGGGCTGGGGAGATATCTGTGCAGCTCTACTCCTGCAGCAGGAGAGATAGAGGAGGGGAGCTGAAGCCCCCGTGGAATTGGGAATAATGGTGTGGAAGGGGTGGGGAGAACTGAGAAAAGGAGGTATTTAGCCTGTGGGAGGAGGGAGTATGGGGTGAGTGAGAGAGCAGGGGCAGCCCTCGCCGTTGTCATGGCAACAGAGACACATTCAAGGGTGCCTGCAAATAGCACTGTGTGAGCCTCTTCCTAAGCTAAGCCCCAGGACGGAACAGAATGGGGACAGCAGAGCCGGGTTCAGAGATCACCCGCAAAGAGCCTGCGGTGGGGAGGGCTGGGCACTGCCTGGGGCTGGACCGCCTGCCAGAGGTGGGATTAGGGGCTCCTTTTCAGAGATCGCCTCTCCCCTTGGAACTGACAGAGGAAAGCCCCATGCAAAGTCCTTCATCTACTCCAGAGAGGGATCTGATGGTGGAGGGTGTGTGCCAGGATGGGGGGGTGGGTAGAGGGGGGAACAGCTCTGCCCATGCATACAGCTCGGGGCTCCTGGCCAGGTCCAAGGACCTGGTGGAGCACAGCTCTGTCCTATGGTGGGAGATGAGGGGGGAGGGGGAAGGAGAGGCCGTGCTGGGCTCTGATGGATCCCACCAGGGCAAATCCCTTCAGCTGGCTGGGGGGAGGAGGGGTGGCCTGGGAGGAGCCGCTTCCCGCCGCTCCCCTCTCCTTGTCTCCCTCCCTGAGGATTTCCTTGCTCCCGAGTCCCCTGCTTATCTTCTTTCAGCTCCCTCTCTTCCTGCCTCTCCTCTCTGCCGCCCACCCTGCTGCTCAGGCCTCTTCTGCTTCCCTCTCTGCTTTAGTCCGCCTCTTGTTCCCGTGGCCGCTCTCCTCTCCCCCCACCTGCCTCCTCTCTATTTAAATCGATAGCAAGCAGAGGAGTAGGAGGGGAAACGCCGCGCTGGGGACAGCAGGGAGGACGGCTTCAGCGTGAGGCCTTTTCTTCCTGCAACAGCAGAGCCAGAGCAGACACACACACACACACACACACACACACACACACACACACACACACACACACAAAGATGCTCGCTCTCCGGGGGGATACAGGCACTCCCAGCCCCTCCTAGCCCACCACCACCCCTCCTGGTCTCCTGGTGGCCGGACCTGGTGGGAGGAGAGAGGGGCCACCCAGGCCCCTCTGGGGTGCCTCCACCTGCGGCTACTGTGTTCCCAGATCCACGGAGACGCTGGCACTTCTCTAAGGGTGGCGGCTCATCCTGGGTGCAGCCCTATGGAGACGGGGGAATCGGTATCTGTTGGTCAGCCAGAGCCAACTGGAAGCCAGGGTAGCCAGTCATGTACCGATGAAGGCGGAGAGTGGGAGAGGCCTGGGTCCCAGAAACCCCTCGGCCATGTGCGGGGTGGGCACGTGGGTCAGCCTGCACGGTTGCTATGGTTGCTATGTATGTTGGGGAGGGGGGGCTGGGGGGGGTGGAGACTCTCTCCAGAGTTAAAGCTGAAGTTCAGACACAAGAAAGGTCCTTCGATTCCCATTCCGCTAAAATAGAAAGACTTCTTCGGTTGTAAACCCGCCCAGTGAGGCGGCAGCTGCTCCTGGTGGCCATGAATGTGTCTCCTGCAGCTCACAGACCCTTATCGTTTCAGGGCAGCTACCTACCCAGGAGGTCCCCACACGGGGGACAGCTGCTCCACATAGACCAGCCAGAGTATCCCAGGGTATCCCCTTGACCCCCAAAGGAACTGTTGGCCCAGGAGAGTCCCCTCAGATGAATCCAGATTTATATCCAGGGTCATCTTGGAGTCTCCTGGGTCCCAGAGTGTGGGCTAAGGGTGGCCATTAGGGCTGTCACGCTGAGTGTCACACTGAGTGTCACACTGGTTCAGGGCCCCACACTTTGGGGAAATATGGGTTCCTGGGTACCCCAGGTGGCAGGGGTGGTCAATCATTAATCCACAGCATCAGGGGCTCCAGGTGTGTGTGAATAACTGAAACACACACCCCCCACAAGAAAAGGGAGAGGCTCAGCCGAGCACATGGAAGTGGAGAGAGGGTGGATGTGGAAAAGTCCTCACCTTCCTCCTGGCACTTCCCATAGTCCATTAATTTCCAACCTTTTCCACCTTGTGGCACACATAAGCTAATTACTAAAATACACCAAAAAATGTATTTTCTGCCAATCTGACCCAAAAAATAATATTAAGTGTAATTTTTATTCATTCACACAAGATGGCTATTGTTGTGTTGGCTGGTGTCATTGTTTTATTTGACAATCTAAGGGGAGAGAGGTCAGTGCCTGCTGGAAGCCAGTTCCAGCATGTCAGCAGGGCTGAATCATCTGGAAATGGTTGAGGGCATTTCCCCAAACTTGGAAAGGATGCATAAATGATAGCTTGCTGCCAGACAGCTGAGGGCATTTCAGTCTACATGTTATTGCCTCCTGCTGGCCAAACACCTGAACAGCTGTAGGCAGTTCTTCCAATCTGACAATGGATTCTGTATGTTAAACCTGGCCTTTGATGTGTATATCTACCTTGCCTTAGGATAATTTATGTGAATAAAAAGCATGGGGTCCTGAGGTAAAGAGAGAACTTGGAAAGCTTAGTTCCTTTAACTAAATCTTTTCTGGCTCCCCATAATGACTTCCAAAATTATGTTTCTTCTGGACTCTCAATTAATTTACACACAGTGCTTTCTCCCGGTTCCTAAACCCTTCTAGATGTTGGATTAAGACCACCGGCAAGTGCCCTGACTAAATAGTCAGTGATTGAAGGTTTTACAAACGCTTGCGGCACACTGGTTAAAAATCACTGCCATAGTCTACACCCGCTGTTCCTTGTGGTTGTGGCTGTTGTAATAGAATTGTAGATATTCTGGGCTCTATCTCATGTCTTCTCTCTTATCCCATTTGGTCTTCATATCAGTTTCACAGATCACTTTCCTAACTTCCAAGATAAAAATCTCTGAACTCAGAGAGCTTAAGCCACTTGCCTAAGGTCACACAGTTCATTAGATTGGACAGAGTACTTCCCACATGTTTCCAGAAATGTCTTCTTTTTCAAAAATGGATGGCACATTGCTTTGTAGCTTGCTGGTCTAAAGCACACTGGATCTTGGCTCTGGCTGGGTAGCTCAGTTGTTTAGAGCAGTGGTTGTCAACTGGTGGTGTGTGAGGTCCGAAAGGTTGGCAGGCTCTGGGTTAGAGCATCGACCCATTATGTCAAGGTTTTAGGTGATCAAACCTTGGTCAGGGCACACACAGCAATCAACCAGTGAATGAATAAATAAATGAAATAACAAATCAATGTTTCTTTCTCTCTCCCCCGCCACCACTCTTTCTCTCTGAAATCAACACACACACACACACATTAATTTTGGTCTAATATAGCCCAGAAACTTGCCTCTCCAAGACCTCCTGGGCTTTAGTGATGGTGGGATATGTAGGCACCTGCATAATGGAATAAAAACCTTAAATGCCTGAAAAAACAGCACACACACCCCAAAAAAACGTGTGACCTGTACTTCAATGTCAATTTTTTTCACTCATGTGTAAGCGTGTATGCGTGTACACACACACATACACACACACACACACACACACACACATGCCTGGGTGCCCTCTCCCTGGGTGCCTGGGTGTTCTCTCCCCACCTATTGGCATCCTATGGCCCTGCTCTTAGAGCAGAACCCCCGATCTAGAAGAGGGGCAGCTCCCATTCCTGCCCCCAAAGCTGTCCTCCTGTGGGCAGGATGCACACACGATGATGTAGGCAAAGAAAACACAGTAACAAATGCAGAGCAGAGCCCAGTGGCAGGAGCTTATACAACCGTGCCAGGGGCTGATGGGAGGAGCCCAGGAACAGAATGGGGGGTGTTGAGTCCAAAGAGCTGTGTTCTGTGCTCAGAAACTAACCCTCAGGATATGCTCTAATTGGCATCTAAGTGCTAAGGTACCCTTGCATGCAGAGAGCATTGAGCACCACTGGGTGGATGGCTAGCCCCCTGCTCCCAGGCTATGACCTGGGCCCTCAGGATCCCCTGGGGTCTGGGGCAGGAAGGTGCAGTGGCAGGACACTAGATTTTGTCCCTGCCAAGGGGTAGGTGGGAAGTGCTTTGTAGAGGGCTGAGCCAGCCCCTTTCTGTGGCCAGAGAAGCAGTCTGCAAGGCTGCCAGGAGACTAGGCCTGTCCTGGAAGTGCCTCAAGCTGCACTGAGATCCAGGGACCCTGAGGCCCCATCCTCAGTTCTGTGGGGCTCCTCCTCCATTAGAAGAACTGGGTTTCTGAACAAGCCGGGAGAGAGAGGTCGAAGCTCCTGATGGTGTATGAGGTCACACAGCTCCTGATGGTGCAGGAGGTCACACTGAGCTCCTGACAGTGCATAAGGTCACACTGAGCTCCTGATGGTGCATGAGGTCACACTGTGCTCCTGGTGGTACATGAGGTCACACTGAGCTATTGATGGTACATGAGGTCACACAGCTCCTGAAGGTGCATGAGGTCACACAGCCCCTGAAGATGCATGAGGTCACACTGAGCTCCTGATGGTGCATGAGGTCACACTGAGCTCCTGACAGTGCATAAGGTCACACTGAGCTCCTGATGGTGCATGAGGTCACACTGAGCTATTGATGGTGCATGAGGTCACACTGAGCTCCTGAAGGTGCATGAGGTCACACAGCTCCTGAAGATGCATGAGGTCACACTGAGCTCCTGAAGGTGCATGAGGTCACACTGAGCTCCTGACAGTGCATAAGGTCACACTGAGCTCCTGATGGTGCATGAGGTCACACTGTGCTCCTGGTGGTACATGAGGTCACACTGAGCTATTGATGGTACATGAGGTCACACAGCTCCTGAAGGTGCATGAGGTCACACAGCTCCTGAAGATGCATGAGGTCACACTGAGCTCCTGACAGTGCATAAGGTCACACTGAGCTCCTGATGGTGCATGAGGTCACACTGTGCTCCTGGTGGTACATGAGGTCACACTGAGCTATTGATGGTACATGAGGTCACACAGCTCCTGAAGGTGCATGAGGTCACACAGCTCCTGAAGATGCATGAGGTCACACTGAGCTCCTGACAGTGCATGAGGTCACATAGCTACTTACAACCAGGCTGCCTGTCTCCTTCTTGCTCTTCCTCCCCACTGGCCCTATTTGAGATCTTCTAGAAGTTGATTTAAATCCAGCTTTTAAAAAATCCCTCCCCTGCATCCCTGGTTTATGTTCTCCAAGCTCCAGTTTCCTGCTTGTAATTGGGACCACACTGAACAGATAGAAACTTCTCTCTGTTTGAAGAGCCTCTGAGGGGCCCCAGCAACTCCCGCTCTTCTGTGATGAGGGCAAGCTCTGGGGATGAAAGCAGGGCCTCTCCCGCCCTGCCCAAGGCCTGGGCACTGGGGGAGGGTGGTCCCGTCTGCCAGGCAGCCGGCGGGGCCCCGGGGAGCAGAGCGCTCTGTGCCCCGCACAACGGCTGTGTCTGCAGTTTACAGCCGTGCACCTAATTTATAAGCTGTTTTTACTGCTGTTGTCAAACAGCCACAAACCAAAGAAATAAAGTAGCTGGAGGAACAATGCCCCCCTCCACCTGGGCCCTCCCAGCCTGTCTGCTGTGTCAGGGCCGGGAGCTGAGATCCTCTGCGACACCCTCCGACATCACTCTCTCAGGGTCGGAGAGGGCAAGAAGCACATTCCAGGAGGCCGGTGGGGAAACCACAGTTGGCTCACTGCCTGGGACGCCCAGCAAAAAGCTCCACTCCAGATCGATCCTACCGGGGGGAAAAGGAAGACTTGTCCAAACCCACCGGCTCCTGGGCCAAGCCCACCCGGCAGCTGGGCCCAGAGTGGGCAGGTGATCCATCCACCCATGAGGGATTCAACAGTGTGACTCTGGGAGGAAGAGGGGGCAAGAGCACAAGAAGGAGGCATCAGGCAGACATGAGCGAGGGGTGGGTTAAGTACATGGATCATCAGGGAGGACTGAGGGCCACTCCGAACACCGCTGCGGGACCGTCTAGGAGAAGGACCTGGGGCCTTGAACACATCATGGGTTTGGTCAGATATCAAGCGCCCCAAACAGACTTCTGGGCAGTGATAAATGTCAAGGCACCGCCTCGCATTGATCACAGGGGAGGAGCAGGAGAGAGGGACCAGATGGCTTCTACCAGAGCACCCAGACATGACACAGAGCTGAGTGTTGAAGACTGACTTTCCTGGCTAGAGAAGAGGAGACAGCGATTTCAAGCCATGGAAAGTGGTGAGGCCATGGTTATTCAGCTGCTGAATTCTGGGTACTGCGGTTCAGCACAGGTAAACAGGTCCAGCCACAGGTCAGAGTCAAGGCCACCTCTCTCCACAGCCACCGAAACCACACGCTCACCTAGACCCATTCAGAAATGCCTGTCCTTAGAACTGCCAGCCTCAGCAACACTCCTCCCTGCATGCTTTAACCCAGACCAGGCAGACAGAAGAACCATCCTCCCTTTGGCCTGGCCAGGTCTCCCTCGGCTGACAGCAGTGGCACTTGGTTCTACCATCATCTCCCTTCACTCTTAGCCAACATTGCTCGGCACCCTTCCTACTCACACACCACAGCCTGTCAGTCTAATCTCCATCAACAAGCTTTTTTGAGCCTCCTCTGTGTAGGGAGAATGAGAGAGGCTGAGGAAGGGACCTCCACTGCTATCTGGTTCCTGCCCTTGAAGCTCACAGTTGAGTAGAAAGCCACAACACGATATCGGTTATGACATCACCTAGCCAGGCCACCCCATTGTGAAGAAACCGAGAAGGGTTATTGTCTTGCTCCACATCACTTCAGGGCTCTTTCCAAAATGCCCTGTACACTGTATTCTGGACTTGACTCCCAGTTCTGGCATTTTTCTAGCCCTGCAACCATGGTGACCACAGGAGTGGAAGTGGATGTAGAAGAAGAACAAATATGGCAGCTACAGGGTCTTGTGTCAGTGACTCCACGTGCATTTTCTCCTCAACCCCCTGGAGTTTTACTGTTCAGTGCAGTTGAAGAAAATGAGACACAGAAAGCAAGAAATGGGCCCAAGGTGACCCAGCTAACAGATGGGAGAAGCACTACTGTGCGCCCCACCCTACATCCTGCCTGGGGCTCTCCTGGAAACCTCTGCCTCATATGTAATTCGTTTGATTCTCAACCTATAAACATGTATTGGGTCCCTGGGGTTTACAAAGCACTCTGAAGATACAGAGCAGAATAAGATTAAATCCTTGCTCTAGGAACTTCCATTTGGGGGAGAAAGGACATAAATGTAAAAAGATACCTGGCAGTCCAAGTCAGTGCTACCTAATTCTCATGTAATTCCAACCCATGAGGACTCACAGCAGGTTGGGGTGATCAGGGGAGGCTTCACAGAAGAGGCAGGGACTTCATATGGGCCCTAAAGGTTGGGAATGATCAAGAAAAATGGAAAGGTATGGATAGATGCTCCAGAAGGTAGAAGTGGAATGAGAGGAAATATTGAGTCCCCACATCTACATGTCATCTCCTCATGCACTCATTCACCCCTTTACTTATCTATTCATTCAGCAAATACTTCTTGACTACCTACCATTTGGCAGGCATTGTGCTACACCTTGAAGATAGAAGGATGAACAAGGTGTGGATGCTGTTCTCAGCTTAGTGTGATTGACAGGACCACTGGTGTAATGTGAAAATACTAAGGCAGACAGACAGGTTTGGATGCTAGGGGACCCAGAGGGTGGATCTCCACCTAGTCTTGTGGGGTCAGGCAAGGTTTTCTAGAGGAAGTGGTGCCAATGCTAAAACACGAAGGATACAAATACAGAGTAATTTTAAAAACATCCGTGCTCACTGTCATCGTGATCAGCATTGTCAAAATAACTTACACTTATTGAGCCATCACTAAGTACCAAGGACTGGATTGGGTACTTTACATATATTCTCTTCCATATCCATGACATTCCTGTAAGATAGTCGCCATTCATTACCCCTATTTATAGATGAAGGTGGAGACTAAGAATATTTTTTTAATATATTTTATTGATTTCTTACAGAGAGAAAGAGAGAGGGATAGAGAGTTAGAAACATCGATGAGAGAGAATCATCAATCAGCTGCCTCTTGCACATCCCCTACTGGGGATGTGCCCGCAACCATGGTACATGCCCTTGACCAGAATCGAACCTGGGACCTTTCAGTCCACAGGCCAACGCTCTATCCACTGAGCAAAACCGGTTTCAGCGAGGCTAAGAGTATTTACAAGACTTGCCCAAAGCCACATGACCAGGAAGAGGCAGAATCAAGATTCAAACCAGGTAAGACAGGCATAATGCTTTGTGCCCTCAACTATTCACCATACTAGAGGTCAGGAATAAGTATGCTTAAATCCCATGGTGTGTGTGTGTGTGTGTGTGTGTGTGTGTGTGTGTGTATGTGTACGTGCATGTATACATGTGTGTATGTGCCTGTGTGTGTGCATGGGGGGTTGTTGGTTGGGGAGGGTGTTTGTTTAACCCACTGAAGGATGTTATTCCCATCTGCCCACAGTACTTGCCAGCATCACTCCAACTGCCCACACCTTCAGGTTCAGCCTTCTTGTCCCTGGAAAGGACTGACCCTTCAGAATGTAAACCTGATGCTCCCAAAGCCAGAGCCCCAAAAAAGCAAGGGAGCCCCGAGACATCTCCTCCTTTTTCCTGAGCTTCCCCCACTCTGTTCATCTCTTGGAAGAACCAGCCTCAGGGCAAATAGGGGGTGGGGCCCAGAGACCCAAGGCCAACTCTGCGTTGTTATTGGGAGGACAGCTCAGGTGAAGCTCTATCTCTGTGGTCACCAAGCTCCCCAATTGACAAATCAGAACTGGAATACATTCATGGAACTCATTCTCTAAGAGGAGCAGCCTGAGGTACCACGAGGAGCTGCAGACCGGCTCTGCCATTACCTACAACGGGGTCTCAGGGTCTTCACCCACAAAATAGGACAAAGGGTAAGGTTACATTCCTGGATGACTGTGTGCCTTCTTGAGAGCCCCACACGATCAGGGTGCAAAAGATGGGGGTGGGCCTAGATGAGCAGCAGGGAGATGAAGTGTGATTGGGCAGGATGAGGCCTGTGTCTTTCCCTTCCAGAGACCTAGGGTGAGGAGAGAGGGTGTAAATGAATCAAGTCTTAGAATGGCACTTCCATGCCCGCCACCCGGGACCCCTCCTAGGGCAGGTGGCACTTCGTATCCCATGACAACTGCAGGGTGGAGCCCTGGACTGCCAAGAGCAAAACAAGGGCTCAGAGAATCCAGACTTGGCTGCACAATAAAGCAGCAATAGAATGCAAGCCCTGTGGTAATTGAATTCAGGATCCTCCTTGAACTTGAAGGTGAAAGGATTAGGCTTAGAATAATCAAATAAACAAAATGCGTTTATAGTCCTCCTTCGCAGGGTAGATAATCCACTTAGAATACAATACCTCAAGAAAAGGCATAGGCTGGAAATATGTAGAGCTCCCAAAAGAGATTATGCTGATTCCAGGAAAATGAATTCATGATCGGTTAGAGGGAGAACTAACGTAGGCTAGCTATATTCCTGATATTTGAGACTGGCCTTAGAAACCCACCACGATTGTCATGCTGGAGACCAGAGGCAGACCAGGGGCTGACAAGAAATGGACATTGGTACGATCCACAGATCTAGTTCAGATTTCACACGCACATGTGTGTGTGTGTGTGTGTGTGTGTGTGTGTACACACGCATGCTATGCAATTTTATCAGGTGTAACCACCACCATAATCAAGATACAGAGCTATTCTCTTCACAAAGCTCCTTCATGCTGTCCCTTCACAGTAGCACCATACCCCTCTCCTCCTTAACCACCCCTCCTCCCTGGCAACCGCTAATCTGTTCTCCATCTGTACAGTTTTATCATTTTGAGAATGTCATAAATGAAATCATGCAATATGTAACCTTTTGAAATTGGCGTTTCTCTCTCAACACAAGGCCATGAGATCTATCCAAGTTGTTTGTGTATCAATAGTTTGTTCCTGCCGAAACTGGTTTTGCTCAGTGGTAGAGCGTCGGTCTGCGGATTGAAAGGTCCCGGGTTCGATTCCGGTCGGGGACATGTACATTGGTTGCGGGCACATCCCCGGTAGGGGGTGTGCAAGAGGCAGCTGGTTGCTGTTTCTCTCTCATTGACGTTTCTAGCTCTCTATCTCTCTCTCCCTTCATCTCTGTAAAATATCAATAAAAATATATTTTTTAAAAATAGTTTGTTCCTATTTGTTGTTGAGTTGTACTCCGTGGTATAGATGGACCACCATTTGTCTAACCATTCACCCACTGAATGGCATCTGGGTTGTCTCCAGTCTGGGGCTATCTATATGTATAAAAGCCAAGCGACCTGAATGACAGAACAACTGGAAGGACTGGTCGCTGTGTTACCCACCCCCATCAATCGGCCAATCTCCCACAGCCCCTCCCTCCCACCCCATCCCAACAGGTCTGGCCTCGATCAGCCCCCAGCGAGGCTGGCTGGCCAGACCCCACCTGTGCATGAATCGTGCATTGGGCCTCTAGTTACAAGTAAAACTGTATGAACATTTATGTACAAGCCTTTATGTAGACATAAGTGCTCATTTCTTCAGGACACATGTCTGGAAGATGATTGCATGCCCACACTATAATAAGTATATGTTTTGTTTTTCAGAAAAGGCAGGTCAAGCAAATGGACTGATAGGCACATCTGGGAATCTCGGTACTTCCATCGCAGGCCAGAGGTGTCCACTAAATCTAGTCTGGGCCCGGCTGGGAAAGGAGCTGATGCTTATCACGCTGCAGAGACTGAGCCTGCAGGAGACACAGCCAGGAAATAACCAAAAGCAATTGGAAAAGAGAGCTGTCCAGACTACAAAGCTATTCAAAGCAATCCAGGGAGGATTCAGAAACAAGTTTTAAACAGCAGAGTGATACTGGCCTCTAATAAACCCCTAAACACACTAGAATGATGGGCTGCCCAGGATGCTTTCGAAGCCATGAGAATGTGCTGGTCCATCAGAGCCCTGTGCATAAAGACCACAGTCAGAGGCTTAATTGTTCAGGAAGCAGCCGTGTGGTCCAGCCACAGCTCCCCCCAGGCTCTGCTCCCTTAACAAGTGGCCCTACTATGTGCATAGCACTGTGTGAGGCTTCTGACTCAACTAGAAGCAGCCAGTATCTGGACAGGCAGTCACCATTTGGAGGTGGGACGCAAGTTCTGCAAAACAAGATGTTGAGGGCCATCCCAGGACACCCCAAGAAAACTGGCATCTCTACCAGCTGGAGCTTCTTTTTTAAAAAAAAAATGTTTTTATTGATTTTTAGAGTGAGGAAGGAGGAGAGAGAGAGAGAGAGAGAGAGAGAGAGAGAGAGAGAAACATCAATGATGAGAGACAATCATCAATTGGCTGACTTCTGCACGCCTCCAGTTGGGGATCAAGCCCGAAACCCAGGCCATGTGCCCTGACCTCGAATCGGACTGTGACCTCACTGAGCCACACGGGCTGGGCCAGTTGGACTTCTTAGCAGAGGGCAGACAATAGGATGCGTGGAAGAGGCAGGGTGGCGGGGGCGCTAGAAGCAATAGCTAACACTTACTGAGCACTTTGTAGGGTACCAGGAATCAACACAGTGCCAGATAAACACTTCGTAATTATTTAATACTGCCAGATTCATGCAACATATACTATTGGATGTCCTACTGTGTGCCAGAATGACCAAAGAGGACACTGATTTCACAGGATGTGGGGAGCAACTTGGACAGGAGACAGAAGGGCCTTTAAATTGTCCCAGAGTCTAGCATAGCCAATGCTTTTCTGATTCCGCTCTGGAGATGAAGGCACGGTTCTCTGATTCTCCCACGGGGATGGGTGGAGGAACTTAAGCTCCAACTTGGGACTGACATAGGGACTGAAAAAGCATATTCAAAATGATGCTATCATTCTATATTTGGAAAATAACCATTATTTTATTTTGATCATAAAAGCTGGAGTAAAGCAGGCTTGATAAAATGGTCTTCGCTAGTACAGACACACAGAAAAATAAAGGTAATTGTCAAAGAGGGCAAAGTTCTGGGGCAAGATGCAGCAGAATCTCTGAAGGAGTGTGTGTGTGTGTGCTATTTTTACGCTTAGCGCAAAGAGAGTTCCGAGGGGGAAAAGCAAAATTAAAACCATTGTCTTAGGGGGTAGCATATCCACCCTGGCCCTAGCCACTTTCTTACACAGCACATCCTCTGCCAGCCGAAGTCAGAAGCGTGAGCTTCAGAGCAGCAGCCGGAGGCCCTGGGCGCCTCCTGACCCTCTATCTTTGAGTAACCCTGTCCCCTTCCTCCGAGAAGCACATTGTTCCCCTTTTCTCTGAAGGCTGTAGAAGGAAGAAACCATCCCTCGATTTTTGGAAACCGACTGGAGCCAGCCCTTGCTGAAAACTCCCTCCCGGTGGTGGATTTGTCAGAGGGGCTGGCTGGAGGGTGAGGTTCTGCCTCATCCAGCACTCCCTGGGGGAAATTCTGAGGACGGGGAGGCGAGGGAGGGGGAGACCTTAGGGTCTCCATCCTGAAGCCCTCGCTGAACGGCATCTGGCAGCCTCCAGAAGGTTCTAAACCTCCATCCGTGGAAAAACGAGCAAGATCAGCTTCTTCTCTTTGTCCTTAAGAAAAAAAGACACATTCCAGATAATTTCACGGTGATGAAAGAGGGAGAAGCGCTGAAGTAGCAAAGGAAATAAATTAACGCCATCTCAGCTAAAATCACACACAATTAAAACCTGGGTCTGAATGTACTCTTCCTGTGCGGGGAGAGAGAGCGCGTCTTGAAAATGACATGCATTAGTCACCGGCTCCTGCCGCCCTCCTCAACGTATGGGGAGGCCGGCTCTGAATGGCGGGGGGACAGAGAAGGAGTGGGCTGACCCCTGTCCTCGGCGTTTCGTTCTCCCTTCTGGAGTCAGCAAATCCCATTCACCGGTGACTGAGGCGTTCCGGAGGCCACGTCCCCCGTCTTCCCTTCCAGAGGCAGGAGTCTGCGGGCTGTGGAGGGAGGTGGGCCATTGGCCATGTATGCAGAAGCACGCAAAGTGGCCTCAGCTCCTGGACTCTCTGCCCAGGGTTCTGGCCTGCAAAGAGACCAGCATTTGGGGGCTCACCCCTCAAGTCCTGCCTTTAGGACTCCTTGCTGGCCAGGACACTGGGCAGAGTCCAGGAGCTCCGGCCACTTCTACATTTTTCTGCAAAAATGGCTCAGGCAGATAGATCAGTCTCCCTCAGCTCGGGGAGAGTGGTGCTAATTCATCTCCTCAGCCCTCTCCTTCCCTTGCCTTTCTCCTTCCTCCCCTTATAATTTTTCTTTTTCCAGAAAAGAACCCCATAGCAAGGGAGATGCATTTGTAGCACCTGAAGAAGACAGAAAAGGCTTCATGACCCAGGCGGAGGTCGTGCCCAGGGACAGGCTGTTCTTCACCTCCGCTGAGGTTCAAACAGGAACAAGTGTGATTCCCGACGGGAGAAGTGCGAAGGAGAAGACATGAGGGTGAGCCTTCTGACATGAGAGTTTCATCCCTTTGACAACTGGCTCTCGGGGGTTGTGGGCTCTCTTTTCCATGAGGAGCCAGGGGAGTTTGAGGGAAAAGAGGAAAACGCAACAACAGCCCAGAGGACTTTGACCAGAAGACATGGTGCTGAGTCCAGTTTGGGCCTCTCCTGGCGGGAGACCAGCCACTGTGAACCTCCTAAGGACCACGTGAGACAACTCACTGAGGGCCCCCAGCACAGAATCAGGGCTCGGTCTCAATGTTACCCTCTTTGCTTCAGCCAGAGGAGAGGGTGTGAACCACTAGGAAGGTGGGTCAGAAGAAGTCAACTCAGAGCTTTTCATGGCTCTCTGGGAGAACTCACTCATGTTCCTCAAGAAAGATGCCTGCCAACTCAATAGCATCAAAGGACAAATAATGTCCACCAAGGGAGGACCTCAAAGGCACAGAGAATCCAGTGTTGTCTCTATTCCAGTGCATGGGAGGAGAGACAGAGACCTAGAGGAGGGATGGGGGGAAGAAGCTAAAGAATAGACCAGCCAAAACCGGTTTGGCTCAGTGGATAGAGCGTCGGCCTGTGGACTGAAGGGTCTCAGGTTTGATTCCAGTCAAGGGCATGTACCTTGGTTGTGGGCACATCCCCAGTGGAGGGTGTGCAGGAGGCAGCTGGTCAGTGTCTCTATCCCTTTCTCTTCCTCTCTGTAAAAAATCAATAATACATATATATATTTTTTTAAAAGAATAGACCAGATGTCAGGCCCCTTAGCCGAGATCAGGCTGAATGAGGTTGCAGAAAGGGAATGAGATTGAGGATTTAAAGTGGGATAAGTGGGTAAGACTAAACTGGAGTGTTTCATATGTGAACGTGACCAGAAACCTATAGGATCTCTCTGCACATCATTAAAGATTTGAAAATGTAGATTCAACACAGTTAAAGGCAGTGATTTAAAAAAAAATAAGGCCATTCCATATTTGTATCTCAGTAATCAGAATCTTCAATAAACTAGTTATGTGCAGGGGGGGGGGAATATATATATATATATATATATATATATATATATATATATATATATATATTTTTTTTTTTTTTTTACCCAAATTGCTTATCATGTGGGACAGCTGCTCAGGGCAAGAGAATGGACCAAGCTGACCTCTGCCTGAAGAAGTGTTTAGTCCAGGGTCAGGGCTGTGCCAGGGCTTTCTCAGCTTCACGCACACACACACACACACACACACACACACACACACACACCGTCCATTCCAAGGCCCAGGTGTCCGTATTCAGGGCCTGGAGTGCTTGCCTCGGGCTCCTTTGGCTAGCTGGCTCACTAGTTCTGGCCCTGCTGCTCAGCCCTCCGCCTCTGTACTCCATGTGCTCCTAGAAGAGCCTTTGAAGAAGCTGCAACCCCAGGGGGTCATCAGGAACCATTCGTCTTTCCCAATTCACTTCTCCCTAAACCTTGGAGGTTAGATGGAAAGGAGCAAGTCAGACAGCCAAATCACCCAGTCAATAATGCTGTTCGATCCAGGGAACAACTCAGACACTCACCCCGTCCCTTGGCACTCCTGGGCGGGACTCCCACCTGGGGATGGAAGCCGAGGGGCGGAGGGCGGGGGGCGTGGGAGGACTCTGTCCTATGCACAGAGCTATGGGAAGGTGGCCATGAACAGGGTCCTCTGCCAGACACTCGGGGAAAACAGTAATGAATCATGCAGTTCCTTGGGGGAGTTTACAATTTAAATAGAAAGATGGGATTCAGAGACAGTAACTTTTCAATATGCAAATGATGGCAAATACATATAAAGTGGCCTAAGCCAGGCTGGTGTGGCTCAATGATTGAACATGGTATGGACCAGGAGGTCAGGGTTCAGTTACTGGCCAGGGCATATGCCCAGGTTCTGGACTTCATCCCCAGAGGCAGGGCAGGGGGTGAGGGTAGAAGGAGGCAGCCAATCAATGATTCCTTCTCATCATTGATATTTCTACCTCTCTCTTCTTTTCCCTGCCTCTCAGAAATCAATAAGAATATATTTAAAGTGGCCTAAACCAAGGCAGAAGGGAAACAGGGAAGTGATCAGAGCCCAGGAGGCAACCAGGAAAGCCTCCTGGAAGGAGCTCAATTTTCTCCATGATTCACGATGGTCCTCCCAGTGTGGTCCTCCGAGCCCCGTGGGGCACCACTGGTCAGCAATGCAGGTTGGGGGACACACTCAGACCTGCTGGGTGGGACCCAGGGAACCATATTTTAGTCAGTTCCCTAGGTGGTCCTTCTGCACAGGTCTAGAAGGCAAAACTAGACCCAGGTGGCTGCTGGGAAAAAAAACTTAGGAGCGCTCTTTGGAGAGCCCTGTGAGCTCTAAGGTCTCTGTCGGAATTAGTTCAAATATTGGAAATAAGACCACAAAGACTTCCTCCTCTAAGAGAAAATAAGAAGGAAAATGTAGGGGTCAGAGACCGTACAGAGAGAAAGGTTGGGGTTAGGATGCAGGAACCTGGCTCTTTGCCCTGTGAACCATCTCTGAAAGGAAACGCTCAGAAAGGAACAGGCTCTGGTTGGAAAAGAAGACAATCGACAGAAGTCATGCCAGGTAGAAAGGCCGGATTTGGTTAAATATCTTATTTCCAGCAGGTGAGGTAGCACCTTGTGTGTCTCTCATTTGCAGGCTTTGGGAATAAATAGCCAAGGTTTGATCGGAGACCCATGGTGAGAAATACACTGAACAGCACCAGTCAGGACACCATATGTGTACATGAAACGGGAACAAAGGTATGATGGTCTATCCTATTCTAGTTCATCTTCCCCCCCAAAAAGCTCTTATTGTAACCCACCGACAGGTCTCCACCTGCAGTGTGAAGAACACTGAAGTGGATGGATGGACAGTGATGAGCACTTAGGGACAAAGGCTTCTTGGCAGACTGTGAGATGGCTCAGAGGTCAACTGAAAAGGTCCCCGAGGGTCCCTGGGACCAGCCTCTCAAGAAGTCTACCCATTCGCCTCTCCTGCCTTCAAAGTATCTTCTCACAGCCTTCCTCCTCCAGAGAGCCACCCCAGATCATCCTATTCCAACGCCACGCCCTCCAAACCTCTCCAATGGCCCACTCCCGTGCGTAGGCAGCCCTTGACTTCAGAGACAAGCACTTCAGAGTCGGCCACTTGGACCCCCACGTGGTGCTGCCTGGCTCAGTTTGTTTCCAGGTGTGCCACGGGACACAAGACCCTTGTCCCCCAGATCCAACCCTGGGAGTCTCCCTCTTGCCCACACAGGTTTCCCAGGGAGGGAAGTGGGTGCCTCCAGCCCTCTCCGTGGCTCCCTCCACCCACTCCCCCAAATAGCATTTCTCCCAGGAATCTTTCGAATACATTAAATCAAACAGCATGGGATTTGGTTACCATATTGCCCGGTTTAGCTGTTTTATGTACTCATGTTTAATTTAACAAATACAGAGTACAGGTGTATCCGTCACAGTTGAATAAATATGGTGTTTATGGTGTTTGCACTTATTCCTATAAAAATCTGGGCACCGGGATCTTGGTGAGGAATGTAGTTTCCGTTATCACATTGTTTCTGGGCAAAAAACAGACTCAGCTTGCATCATTTTTACCTGCAGTATCTTTTCCAGGAACGCGAGGACTCCCCGCCGCTCCGCCATCTGTAGTGTCCTCCTGCCTCGCTGGTTTCGCTGTGGCCCAAGGCTATCTGTGGACGCTGGGAGCCCCCTGAGGGCAGGGCCAGGGCAAGCTCCAGGTTTGGGGGGGGGGGTTCTCTGAAGGAAAATAACAAATACGAAATTAGGTCCAATGGTAATGTTTCTTTAGAACGGGAAAAATCCCCCGAGTTGCACCAATCTTGGAAATTCACATCCCTCCCTTGTGACATCTCTTCGTCCAGCTTACTAGCAATGCTCCCTGTCTGCACACTAGCCTCCCCTCCCCCATAGAGAACGCTCCATGACTCCCAGACCTCATAGCCAGCCCTCCGCTGAGCCCCACAAGTGAGCCACCCTAAAGCTTACACTCCATCAACTTCACCGTGAACCTGCCTCTGACAGGGACCCCTGTTCTCTCCCCAGTAGCGAGGGTCCCGGTCTGCTGTCACTGAACCCGGACAGGGAGAGGTCAGAGGGCACTGGGCACCGCAGGCCAGCGTGTTCCCAAAGCAGGGCTCATCCAGGCTCCTGAATCGGAAGCCCCTGGAGAGTCTGCCAGCGTGCGGATTTCAAGAACTGCAGAGTCTGACTCGGGTAGCTGGCGGATCTGCGTCTGTACTCTTGAGTCTAAGGATGCTTAAGCCTCTGCTCTACTCAGATGGGTCACTGGGGACAGGGGGTTGGGGGGAAGGATAGTTCTTAGTGACTCCAAAGGCCCCATCCAAGGCCTCCGGAGGTGGGGACCGGGCAGAGGCGGCATCCAGCAGTAGAGGGTCCACTGAGGGAGGTGGCACCACATCCCCAGCTTCCCTTCTCTGACTTGGCTCCTGTGCCAGGGTCCACAAGCCCTCCTCCCCTCACTGCCCCCACCCCCGCACCCCACAGACAGCGTGCCTGCCAGCCCAGCGTCTGCCCCTACATTACAGAATCAGTGGAGCTGAGCCGAGGATCATTGGTCAGGGTGTGTGATCCCAGCAGCCAGGCTCCCTGGCAGGAAGTTATGCATGGCTAACCCTAGAGATTAAACGTGGAGGGAGAAAGGTAGGTAACGGGGCCACTAAATCCTCTGGGCCATTACCTAAAAGCTTCCAAAGGACTGAACTGAGTCCCCATCTTTCCCCGGGAAAGCATCTGGCTCGGCATGACGGCATGACTGGAGAGAGAAGAACGTGCCACGTGCCAGACACTGTGCTCACTGCCAGACACTGGTACCCTGCTCCATCCCATACCCATCCTGTGAGCATGAATCAACAGCCTGATTGCCACCCTCGTCGTTAGGAAGTGTTGCGGGGTCGTGTAATGCTTAGCCTCCACCGGCAGGGAGCCCTGGGTTCGGGTCTCAGCTCCACTCTGTATGTAAATGGTAAACCTTTCCCCACCTCCTCTCTCTAGGGCCCTGGAGTTGGCGAAATTCTTAATGAGTTCTTGCATAATTGTGATTAGCATCATGCTTTATGTGTAGTAGATGTTCAGCCATTATTAACCGCTCTTCCTTGAATTAATATTTCTGTGCGGGAAGGCACTGGATGGAGCTCAGATAAGCTAAGCACTTCTCCTGAAGCCACACAGAGGAAGTGATACGCAGGGTTGCAAAACTCTAGCTCTTTCCTGAGCCCCATTGGGTTGTGAGAGATTTGGAGTCGGCCCAAGAGACGGTCTCCCCATTCTCTCCCCACGGGCAAGGCAATTCCCCAGCCCCTCGCCCCGCACGTGTCTTACAGGGTCTGCCACTGAGGAACCAGCCGCTTAGCAAATAGTATTTGCTTTTTATCCCATTTGTTCTTCAACAATCAGCTACTGAGCACCCACTGGTCACGCCATGATGCTGCGTGGGACAGGCTTCGCCCCCCAGACACTTACTATTTGGGAACCAAGATACACTAGGCCAGTGGTCGGAAAACTGTGGCTCTGTTGGTTAATGAGTTTGCCGACCATTGCACTAGGCTGTGCGGAGGGGCTGGGAGGCAGGGGCACTGGGGTCCCGAGCCCAGGCTCTTGAGCTGGTAAAGGAGTGGTAACATTTCCTCCTTCTCACGATCGGCCTGTATACAGTGACCCTGGCCCTCGGGGTGCTGTGGTGGCCCCACCGAACGGACAAGGAACCCAGACAGACATGCGCGTACGCTTGGAGCCAAGTTTGGGCTCCTTTCACTCAATTGGTCAGCGTCACAGCTCTACCAGGTCTCCCTCACAGAGTCCCATGGCCGTCCATCCCCAGTGCTCCCCTCCCCCTTGTGCCTACAGCAGCCTCCTCCCTAGCCTCCCACCCCCCTGCCTCTGTCATCCCCAAGCATGTGAGCACCGGCCAGCTAAACCCAGCCTGGCAATGCGGGCTCCTCGTGAGCGGCTCCACTCTGCATGTCCACCCTGGTGCTGTGGCAAGGACACTGATCAAAGAGAGTTCAGATTCTGACTGTTGGTTTTAAATTCTTTGAACCTCCTGTCAGTTCAAGGGGGTAAGAGTCAACTCAGAGGATTCAATGAGAGATGTGGGAATTTATCAGACCACTATTGGGCAGCTCTTAGTGGTCTGAGAGCTGCCCAATAGTGGTCTGATAAATTCCCTCCTTTGTCCCTCCCTTCCAGGGGACCCATTCCACTGTGCTTTCCGGCCAGGGAGCCTGGTCCGTGTTTTCTCCGCCAGTTCAAAACCTATCCCTGGACTCAGCTTGAATCTCAGCTCCTCCATAAAGCCTTCTATGAATAACCTTAGCCCATGGTGGCTCTTTCTGCCTGTACTTCCGTGGCCTTGAAACGTTAAACATGTGTTTCATGTAGTCCCTCTATTATACCCCACCGCGGGGTGGAGGGTGGCGGCATCAGGCGGCTTCAGAGGTTCAGTGGGAGCATCATGTGTGCTTACTGCATACGTGAGCGTGAGGGCCCCACCTGTGCATACAGACCACACGGACCTTCCAGGCAACTTCACAAAAGCCCCCAGGCATGGAGTCACCACCGGCTGTGCCCTTGGGAAAGACAGAGCCAGAGAGCCGGCCTTGGCTGTCCAGAGCTCACCCTGCGGGAGGCGCGGGGCTCAAGCTCTGGAGGACGTAAGACACCCTGAATGCCTTCCTCAAAGGACGCCCCATATCTCGACTCCACCCCACCCACCTCCCTGCTGCTGGTTCTGCAGGTTCTGGCCAAGACCCACCCGAGGGGTGGCCTGCCTGGGCGCTGGGCTGTGGCGTCCATTCTGAGTGGTCCAGGTGGCAGGCCCACTAAACCATGGCCTTCCACCCGAGCTCCAGCTGGAGACACACCCTCCCAGGGCAGATTCGTGGCTCGGACCCAGCCCTTCTTAGCCCCCGGGAACAGCCCACCACCCACCGTCGGCACGCATCAGCTCTTCTCCCTTCCCGGCGTTCATAACCCCTAGAGTGCGGGGTGAGCACCCCGCAACGCCAAGCCCCTGGTGGGCTGGCTGGTTCCTGCCTAATACCTAAGTAGATGGCATTGTTTGCTAAGGGTGGCGGGGAGGGGGGTTGATCCAAGACGCCAGGAGTGCCCTGCTCTGGGGGCAGTGCCCTAACGGCATGAGAGCTCAGGGGTATTCCACTCTGTTCTTTAGGGTAAGAGGTGCCTGTGTCCACTGAACAAATTCCAACCCACCCACTGAATTCCTTAGGCCCCTGTTAACTTTCAAAGCGTATAACCTATTGGCCTTTGCAAGGGGGGAAGAGCGAGACCTTAAGAGCTGCCCCCTTCTTCGCTCAGACTCAGGCCCCGCGCCCACTTCTCTCTGCCAAGCTTCGCCCCGAAGGCACGAGAACACCGCGGGCCCCAGACTCTCAAGCTTGAGCGTCGGGCCCCACCCAACTCCTCCCTCCCCTCCGGCGTGCGGGCGCGCGCTGGGGAGCCGGTACCTCTGGCCACTCAGGAGTTAACACGGCGGCGGGGCTGGAAGCGGGCGGCGCGGCTTGCAGCCGGGGAGGCGGCGAGCGGGGTGGGCTGGGGAGGCTGGGAGAGCGGCGGAGGAGCCGGTGAGGAGGAGGGCGCCGGAGCGGGGGAGGCGCGGAGGGCGCGGGCGCCGGGCCTGCGGGTGCGCTTGGCCGAGCGCGCGGAGGGAGCGCCCGGCCGGAGCCCGCGGCCCCGGCCACCGGCGCGCAGGGCGGCGCGGGGCGCGGCGAGCGGATCGTCGTCCCTCCGCCGCCCCCCGGACTCTGCCCGGCGCCCCTCCCCGGACAACTCGGCGGCGGGAAGGCGCCGCGAGCCTGGCCGGCCTGGCGGCGGCGCGCGGAGGAAGGGCGCGGACCAGCCTCCCGGCCCGGCCCGGGCTGCAGCCGAGCGGCGCGGGGACCGACGGGGCCGCGGGTGAGTGTGCGGCTCGGCCGACCCGGGCGGGCTGGGGCCGCGGCGGAAGCTGGCGGCTCGGGGAGGGGTGGCCGCGGCGCCCAGGGAAGGGGCTGGGGGCGCAAAGGAGGCGCGGGCCAGACCCCCGCGGCGGGCGAGGGGGCTCCGGGGCGGCACCCACCCCGAGGGGCCTGACCCGCCTCAAACTGTTGCTGGGGAGACAGGGGCCCTGAGATGTCGGGGCGCCGCCGAGAGGTGGCGGAGAGGTTAGGGAGGGCGTGACGGGGGCGGGCGGGGAGGGGTGCAGCGCTCCGGGACCCCGGGACTCCCCTTCCTTGGAACTCGGGGGGGTGTCGGTGCGGAGGGAATGGGGGGGCGGGGGGGCTCGGTGGATGTCCGAAGTATCTGGAACCCGGAGCCAGGCTCCTCCCAGGCCGGCGGGGTCCGCCCCGCAGTCTGGATGGGACCTCGGGGTGGGGGATGGGCGCGCGGGGCTCCGCCTGGGGCGCTGCGAGTGGAAGCGGCGCCCGGGGGACCGCGCTGGGTCCACCCCCCCCCCCTCAGCCCCCCGGAGGCTGGAGGGCTTGGCCAGCCACAGGTGGTCCGTCTGTCCTGCCTCCGAGGGCGGCGCGGACTCCGGCTGCCCGGCCGGCGAGGAGCCCCCCGGTGCCGTGGCGGGAGGGGCTGAGCTGAGACGCTGACGGTGCGGGAGGCCGGACCCTGGGCGAGGGCCGAGGGGTGCTGCTGCGCTCCCCTCTGCTCGCCTCGCCTCCGAACAGCAGGGAGGAAAATGTCAGCTGGGCTTTGTGCTCTGTTCTCCTCTGGCTGCCGCAGCTCCATCCCATCTGCGGGCTGACGGGCAGGTCGGAGGGAGGGCAGGGCGCAGCGCTCCCTCCGGGGCAGAGAAGGGCTGGAGCCCAGGAGGTGGACGGTAGAGAGGACGGACTCCCCGGTCAGGGCCATAGAGATGGCTCCCCGCCTGCTTGGTCACCATCATTGGGAGCGCTGGATGTTCTCCTGGACCCAGGCCCCGGCCGGCTCCCCCCCCTCCCGCCGGCCTGGGGCAGGCTCCGGCCCAGCGTCCTCTTCCCGGAGGAGAAGGCCGGGATGCTTCCACCGCCCGCTGCTCCCTGACGGTCCCTCCAGCAGGAAGCGCTGGGCGGGGGGCCGGGCAAGGCTGTGTGTGAGGCGCTGAGGCCCCTTGCTTGCCGGTGCGCCCTGTTGTTGTCAGAAAAAGTCACATGTGGGTGCCTGACCCACTTTCCTGGCTGACCGGGTGCCCTTGCGGGGAGACGCTGGGAAGCGAGAGCACAGCCAGGGGTCTGAGGCTTTAGCCCTTGGCCTCCCCGCAGGGCCGGCTCTCACTGAGTCTCCTCCCTCCTGCCTCCGGGGTCCCTCTGGCAAGGATGGCACTAAAGGTCACAGTGCTCCAGGGATTGAAACCTGCGGGGGACGGGAGGGGGGGTGAGGGGGGACTGTGGTTTGGCAGACACATCCTGTCTAGGAGCACCCCAAATCCACACCCTCCCCCAGTACAGCCTACCCCCAAGAAGACACCCAGTGTCAGTGGGAACCCAGAGGTCTGCTAAGACAATTTCCACCCAGACTGAGACAGGCTCCCCACTCCCCCTCTCCCCCCACCCCCTGCGTCCCTCCTTCCTCCTCTTTCTCCTCCCCTCCTCACGTGCTTTCCTCAAGAGTCTCCCTTTCTGCTCACGCACTCTCTCTTCTTTCACCCTCCCCCTCCTCCCGTGACCTTCTGCCTCCCCCCCTCCAGGCCTCTGTCGCCACCTTTGCCCTCCCCTCCACCCCCTTTTCCTCTGTAAACCGCAGTCTTAACCACGAGCCAGGCACGGGCTCTGTGCTCCAGACACTGATGGTGGCAACACACTTGCTGTTGTTGGCTTTGCTCAGTCCCCTTTGCAGAAGAGAGGCAGGGCTGGTGGGCCTGGCGGCTGCGTGTCCCTGGCATGCCACTCGCTTCTCCTAGCCCCCCTTTTTTATTGGAAAGGGAAAAGAAAATCGATTGCTTTTTAACAAAACTCCTCTCATCAACTTATTGAGCACCTACTGTGTGTGTAGTACTCTTTTAGGAGCTGAGGATACGGCAGTTACACAAACCCCATGTCTCAGGGCAGAATGGACTTGTGTCTGGACTTCCCTGGTGATTACTGTGTGCCCACCAGGCCCTTTCAGAGACCCGCTGCCCGGTGGGAGGGTCTGAGCATGGACAGTCCCGGTGAACTGTCATCGTCATGCTGGGTGACCTCTAACATGGCAGGCCCATCGCCTTTCAAGACACCAGGTGCCACAAAGCTCACAGAGCCTGTCCTTAAGGCATTTCTGGCCTAAAAGGGTGGACCAGTTCCTATCTTACCGGTTATCCGGGAGGGCTGAGTAGAAGTCCGATGCTTTAGACAGAGGAGGGAGAAAGACACAAATAGATTATTGAGTGCCTACTAAGCAGCAGAGTGTCGGGAGCTCTACGAAAATTATCTCGTTCAATCCTCTCGACAAACTTCTAAGGCCTGGATTACCATCCCCTGCTTTACCAGAATGGCTGAGGAAACCGAGGACCAGAGAGGATCAGCCCCTTGCCTCGGGTCACATAGGCCTGCGCTTTGAAATCACTGATTGCCTGCAGTTCCTTTGGCCCCTGGATGTCTGTGACATCTGATGAGTGGTACTGTTATCTGAAGATTACATTTTAATTGGGTATTTCAGGAGCATGCCTTATCTCCTCGGTTAGAACACGAGAAGGCATGAGGTTGGCTGAATGCCTTCTTGAGGGATCAGGGAAGGCTTGCTGGAGGAGATGGGACCCCGAAGGAGGATGCAGGGGAAGCATTGGTCTTCCTGGTGGGACAACTGTAGGCAGGCAACCCCGCTCCACACCCTGAACCCAAGCAGATGGGAAATTGCTGTTTCATTGAGGGTTGGGGGGTAGGAGCTTCATCCATGGCCCGCCTAACGGGGCAGTGCCATTGGGGTCCTCAGCCTCCTTGGACAAGCCTGGACTCTGTAAATGCTCCAAGGCAAAGAGCGGGGGCGGGAGGCTGTCAAGCCTGCAAGGACTACAGGGAAGGAAGGACAAGGACAGTGGACGGAGAGGGTCCATGGGGCGGGAAAGGGGGAGAGTGGCCAGGAACAGTAGGGGAGGAGAACAAAAGCAGAGGACGCACTGAGAAACAAAAATCAGAAGGCAAGAGGTACACAAGCAAAGACACAACCAGCCAGGACAGACAGCTGTGTGTGCTGGGATTGCTAAGAGAGCGTGCGTAAGAAGGATGCGCACACCCTATACTGCCTTGAGGGCCTCGGTCTCTCAGTCCCACAGCTCAGAGGCTAGAATGGTCACCAGGCATTGACTTATGTAATCAGCCCATCTTTTCAAAGCACCTACTGGGTGCTCATACCCGTGTTAGATGCTAGAGACAAAGTGACAAGTCAGATGTTGCCCTGTCTTCCAGGGGTTCACAGTAAGCATGTAGGTTCCGGATCCGCACACCCGGGGTTCAAATCCAGGCGTTACCACTTACAGCTGGGCAATACTGGGCCAGTCATCTAACCTCTCCGTGTCTCCGTTTCCTACCTCAGAGAGTGGTTACAAGGATTAAATGAGTTAACACATGTTTTGAGCTGAGAACAGGGCCTGGCGTAGTAAGTACTACGTAAGTATATTATTCTGTAATTATTATTCAGTTGGGAGAGTCAGCCTCTTTTTAAATAATTTTTTTATTGATTTTTAGAGACAAAGGAAGGGAGAGAGAGAGAAACATCAATTGGTTGCCCCCTGCGTGTCCCCTACCGGTGATCGATCCATGGATCGAGACCAAAACCTGGACATGTGCCCTGACCGTGGATTGACCCAGGAATCCGCCCAGCAGCCTTTCGGTGCACCGTGCACAGGGGGACACCCAACCAGCTGAGCCACGCTGGCCGGAGCGGGAAGTCATTTGTACAGTAACGAAACAAGTGCTGTGATACAGGATGAGCAGATAAAGAGGTACTGTCTCTGTGTGCACATTAGGGAAAGGTTCTCAAAGCACATGGTATTTGGGGCGAGGCTTGAGACGGAGTCAGCCCTGCAGAGGTGGTGGGCCTGGGGACACTGGTGCCCAGGGCATATGGGCACAGGACTAGCGTGTGAAGAGGTGCCGCCTTGTGTGGGTATCAGGGACACCTTGGACGTGGCCCACCTCAGCCTCTGTTTCCGGTGCTCGGAGCTGAGCCCCCAGCGGGGCTGACAAGTCATTAGGACCATCCCTACGTCCTCCAGCCGGAAACAGTTGGGCGGGGACCTGGTGCATCTCTGCTGAGCTTGGTCGCCCGACCGTGGCTTCCTGAATGTCCTCAGCCATCATCAAGCAGCCTCAGTTTAAACCCAGAGCTGCCAGGGCCCTTGTCCCCTGGCTTCTTGCACTTCCTGGGAACCCGGTGGCCACCTTGGGCTGAGGGAGCTGCCTGCCTGTTAGGAGACGCGCTGAGCCGGGTTTGGTTTAGAATTCGGTTTCTCTCTGTACGTTTCTCCCGCCCACACCTTCCCCGCTGCTCAGCATTTGATGGGCTTGGAATGAGTTCCAAGATGAAGATCAGGCAGAGGGTTCCTTGGGCAATAACCATTTCTCAACCTCCACTTCTCACGTTGTAATGGCACTAATGAGAGCAGCTAGCATGTATTGAGCATGTACTGTGTGCCACACACTGTGCCACGTGCTTTACCTACGTTACCCCATTAAATCCTTAGAGATACCCCTATTAGGTAGGTACCCTTACTCTAATTTAAATTCTAATTTAAATTCAGGAAAACTGAGACTCAGAGAGGTTCAGTAACTTGCTTAAAGACATAAAGCTGGGGCAGGGAGGACCACAGTGGAGGAGTTAGCCTTTCTGCTCCTTAACCACGTCCTTGGACCTGGACGGTGCTCTGGGGCCATCCAGCCCATTCCCCTCCCTTCCTGCTCCAATAAGACGCTCCAGACGTCCTGTCCAAGCCAGGGGCTGCCTGTGCCCTTTTGGGGTCTTTCACAGCTCCTGAGCCAACATTGTTTCCTTCTGCCTCAGCCAAGTGCCTCAGGGGCCACGCGGAGCCCGGGGGCCCCGGAGAAGCTGGACCCTAAGAGTCAGCCCCCATGGCCACCATAGTGTAGGGATGACTTCTGGGAGATAAGAGGATGACACAGCCCCTGGTTGAGCAGATTACGTGGGATGGTTTGGGGATGGTGCTGTCAGTGGGAGTCTCTAACAAGGGAGATTTCCTGTGTCTTGGAAAGAATGAGTACAGCCCCTCATATTTAGAAATTCACAAGGCAGATCCTTCTGGGGGGAAACGCCCGGCCGGTGTGGCTCAGTGGCTGAGCATCCACCCATGAACCAGGAGGTCACGGTTCGATTCCTGGTCAGGGCACATGCCAGGGTTGCGGGCTCCATCCCCAGTAGGTGGGTGTGCAGGAGGCAGCCTATCAATGATTCTCTCTCATCATTGATGTTTCCATCCCTCTCTCTCTCCCTTCCTCTCTAAAATCAATAAAAACATATATTTTTAAAAAACATATGGAAGAAAGAGCAATGATTGTTAGGCAACCAGCATGGTTTCCCCTGTAAAGTGAGTCTGTCTTCCCTGATCCTTTCAGGAGAGGAAAAAAGGAAGGAAGAGGTAAGACAAAAAAGGAAGGAGAGGTGTTCTCAACGGGAGCATTCAAAGGCGGGTGATGGAAGCACCTGTCTTTGGTTGGCCCCGGAGGGCAGAGGTGGTGATGCCAGGAGATGGAGCGACCTCAGAGGGGCAGCTGGTGGGCATGCCCTGCGTGGGGTGGTCAGGGACTTGACACTCTACCTCGACCCCCGCCCCTCCATCATCTACTTCTGGACAGACCTCCCCATGGGATGGAGGTAGCGGGGGCTCACGCAGCTCCGGGCCCCTGACCTTCAGAAGGCGCTTGCCCAGAGTTGGCCCAGGGTGGAAGGGTGGAATCCCACATCCGGGGAAGCTACAGAAATTGCCGGTCCCTTGCCCATCTCTGCAGAGCCACGTCTCAGCTGTGTCGGACACAGAGCGGGACTGAATCCCTACACTTAGCAAGTGTTTGTTTAAGATCTGTGGCTGGCCTGCTGGTGGAGAGACAAAAGTGAGCAGCCAGCAAACAGATTTCTGCCCTCGTGGAGTTTATACCTGGTCGTCTGGGGAGACAGTCAATTAGAAAGTGGCAAGTGCTAAAGAGAAGCATTAAGCAAGGAAGGGGGGTAGGAGAGGATGCGCGAGGAAGAGGGGAGTTTGTAATTTCATACAGAGCGGTCCCGGAAGACCTCACTGACACACGAGTAAAGATGAAGAGGCTGCAAGGTGGTGAGGGCACAGCAGGCAGAGGGAACAGAAGGTGCAAGGGCTCAGAGGCAGGGCCGGGCCTGGTGGGCTCACGGAGGCCAGATCTCAGAAAGCCCTGGGGCTGGGGAGTGAGGAGTTTGGTCTTTCCTCGGAGTGAGATGGACACTTGGCATAGTTTGGGGCAGGAGGTTATGTGACCTTTTAGAGCCCCGGATCTGGGCCATCCATTTCCGCATTTCACTAGGTAGTCAGGGGGTTCTCCAGCCATTGAAGCTAATTCAGTCAGTTAGTACTCACCCCCTAACCCCCCACCCAATGAATACCTTCGGAGGCCCGTCCTAGTGTGGGGTGTGGGGTCGGGAGAACACAAAGAACCGGAAGTCCCAGTCTTTGCTGGAAAGGAAATCTACAGATCCGTTGGGGAGGCAAAACTTACACTCCCAAGAAATAACAAGGGAATAATACGAGACAGTATTTAAAACCAAGTGCTAAAGTGTGTGATTTAGACTATAAATGTTATCAGAACTGTGAGCTGTGTGGGAGTACAGAGGGAACGCTGCCGCAGAGCGGTGCGTGCGGCTGGCTGGGGCCTGGGAAAGGGCTGGGGTTTGGATCCGTGGAGGGGAGGGTCTGGAGAGGGAAAGGAGCAGCTCCTGGGGGTGGGGATGGGAGAGGGGTGGCCAAATTTGGGGGGGGGGGTCCCTGGGTGGGGAGCAGTATTGTCTCTGGAGCAGGCCCCTCCCTGTCGTAGGGTTTCTGGTGTCCCCTTGTTCTCTCTGGAGAGGAGAGCAGCCCTTTCTCAGAGAATGAGAACCAATTGGCCCGCATGCATGCCTTCTCCGCCGAGCCGGCGACCTCCACCCTTGGACTCGTCTTGCTTTGAGGAAGGCCCCTCTCCCCATCTCGGGCCGTTTCTGAGACCGGCGCTCCCCTACTCGGTTGCTGTCACCAGCCCCCTGGCCCGCTGATGTTGGGCCCAATTCTCTGCCAGCCCTTACGCTGCATTTTCTTGCCCAGTCTGCAGCCTGCTTCTCGTCCCCTGCCTCTCCCTGCCGGGGCTCCTGGTTGGTAGGTCGCTCCGAGAGCAAGCCAATTGGTTTCATAGACAGTGCATTGGACATGACCTTGTCCCCAAAGGAGCACACATTCCCCATGAAGGGTGAGTCTTCCTTTCCCTGGAGAGAGGCCGCCTGGGTCTTGTGACTTGGGGGTTGGCTCACTCTGACCTGTAGAGAGAGTGCCCCGGAGTGGGGACTCTAGTACATCTCACTCTCCCCACCCCCCACCCCCACCCTGCACCCAGCTGAAGAGCAGGAGCCAAGACTCAGGTGGGCAACCCTTCTGGGCCCTGGCAGCCCGAGCAGGGAGGGCCCTCCAACTCTACCCGGAGGCTGTGGGCACAGTCTCTAAGACCCAGGCCTACACTCATATTCCGGAGAAACTGGGGTCCCCTCTAGGTGGGTTAGAGGCCCGGTCCCTTAACCACACACCCTCTGGCATTTGACTTAACCCCTGGGAGCCTCGGTTCCCCCCCCCACCCCTGTCCCGTCCCCCTGCAAATCTGGGTGAGTAGCACCCACTTCTTCTGGTTGTTAATAACGGGAGCTCACCTTGCTGAGTGCTCCTGATGTGCCGAAAGCTCCCTGCATTGATCGCGTTTAATCCACATAACTCTGTGACGTGGGTATGATTCTCCCCGCCGCCCCCCTCCCCTTTGCAGCGGAGGAAACTAAAGCTGGGGAACATTAAGTAACTTGCCCAAGGCCACACTCAGCTGGCAGGTGGCAGCGCCAGAATTTAGCCCCCAACCTCTTCCTGGTTCTCGGCCTTAAACGAGCCAATCTGTGTGAAGTGCCTGCTTACAAAGTAGAAACTCAATAAACGTTAGTCCCTCTCCCCGCCATTTCCCCGGGGCCCGCCCTCCAAAGCACAGCTCTCTCCTTCCTCATCACATTTCTCTTCCCGGGTCCCCTGGGACACGTGATCGAGGTAGGAATCAGAGTGAGCTGCCTGTTTATACCAAGGGGGAAAAAATAAAGCTGAGAGAGGGTGAGTAATTTGCATAACATCCTGAAACTCGGGGGCTGTGATTAATATCCAAGACCCTGTTCTCCTAGGAGTTGTGTGATGCAGCCCCGCTGGGTCTCGGGCAGTTGGCGGAGGGTATCTTACCGGAGCTGTGTGGTGTGGGAGGGGAATGAGAGGCCATGTCAGAGCCTGCCTCCCCTGCAGGGGCTGGAGGGGGTCGTCATGGTCCTGGAGAGGCGCTAGCAGGAAGGCTCTGAGACCTACGCTTCCTGAACTTGGTACTGTTTCTAGGACAGGGTGAGGAGTGTCCGGTCCACAGGCCGTAGAAGACCCGCTAAATCATTCGGTCTGGCCCTGCTGAGGCATTAGGGGTGAGTTAGTTAAATGTTTGACCAAATACAGCAGGATAATTTCTAAGTTGGTCATTTTGTATAGCCCGTGATTGATGTTATAAAAACCCGAATGGCCCTTGGCAGGAAAAAGGTTCCCCACCCCTGATCTAGAGTTTGTTACAAATAATCTGGAGACTCTTGCGTGGGTCTAGGAAGAGGACAGTGTTGAAGGTCAAGGTATGGGAGGACCCTCTCTCTCTGCACACCCCATCAGGACCGCCCCAGACTGCCAACATTCACACGTGATGGTCAGGCCCCAGAGTTCCTCTGGATTCTTGTAACGATCCCCCAGGGAGAAAAGGAGGAGTCCAAGTCATAGCCCTTGAAAACGGATGGCCACTGAGAGTCCTCTGGGCAGGTGGCTTTCAGACATTTATAGAGATTGATCCATTTTTTCAAAGTGGGTGTGGTAGGCAGAATAATGGCCCCCAAAGACGTCTATACGCTACCCCCTAGGACCTATGACTATGTCACGTTACATGGCAAGGGGAATTAAGGTGGCAGATGGAATTAAGGTTGATAATTAGTTGGCCTTGAAATAAAGAGATTGCCCTGGACTATCTGATAGACCCAGTGTAATCACGAGAGTCCTTTACATGTGGGAGAGGGAGGCAGAAGTCCGTGTCAGAGTGATGCCATGTGAGAAAGACTCAGTGGCGCCAAAACCGGTTTGGCTCAGTGGTAGAGAGTCAGCCTGCAGACTGAAAGGTCCCGGGTTCGATTCCAGTCAAGGGCATGTACCTTGGTTGCGGGCACATCCCCGGTAGGGGGTGTGCAAGAGGCAGCTGGTCTATGTTTCTCTCTCATCGACGTTTCTAGCTCTCTATCTCTCTCCCTTCCTCTCTATAAAATATAAATAAAATATATATTTTTTTAAAAAGACTCAGTGGCCATTGATGGCTTGACGACTGAAGGGGCTATGAGCCAAGGAAAGTGGCGCGTGGGGGGGGGGCGAGGGCGGGGGGCGGACTCTAGAAGGTGGAAAAAGCCAGGAAAAAGATTCTCCCCTAGATCCTCTACAAAGGAATCTACAAGATCTGCGACACCTTGATTTTAGCCCAGTGAGGCTCATCTTTGCACCGTGAGAGCATAAACCGGTGTGGTGTTAAGCCACTAACTGCGTGGTACTGTGTCCCAGCAGCAACAGGAAGTTAGCAGAAGGCTGCTGGAGCTGGAGCAAAGCAGGTGGACCAGACCCCCTGACAGCCTCCTCCTGACCCATGACCCCCAGGCATCGCTTCACAGCCCTGAAGAGCCCGGTTTGGAATAGACTGTGTCTGAAACACATCCCGGCTGTTTTCCCGACGAGGAAAACAAGGCCCAGAGAGACGTGGCTTTGTGGGAGGTCACGCCGAGTTAGTGGAAGAGCTGAGACTCCCACTCAGGGCCTGCTGCTGTCTGGTTAGAAATTCCAGATGCTTGCACACCTGTCTCAGCAGTTTTCAACAAGTGTGTGTGTGTGTGTGTGTGTGTACATGTGCACGAGCTTGCACTGGGCAGAAGCAAAGTGAGTTCCAGGGTCAGGGAGATGAGAGAATGTTGCCTGAGTGTGGTTCTGCCCTCAGCCTTTCGCTGGGCCTCAGTTTCCTCCAAACACAGGCAACCAGCTCAGGCTGCTAAGAAGGGCTGTCCGTGGTCCTTGGCCCCGGGGACTGGTCCCCAAGTGGCTGTATTCCAGCCACCTCCTCTGGGTGAGGCGTGCCTATGAAGGGAGGGGGCTGGCCCATTGGCCCAGGCTGCACCCCCCTTCTGCAGCCTCTATGCCGTGTAGCACACCTAACAAGCTGCAGGTGGGGGGATCAGAGCCTTGGGGAGGAGGGGGGAGGCGGCAGAGCCTGGGGCCCTGCCTGAAAACGGCACCCCAATGGGGCATAATGCGGTATCTCCCCACTGTCAGGTTTTTTGGGGGGCTTCCCAGCTCTCCCCACAGCACACCTGAGCCACAGGCTGGCCCCCGGGGCTGCCAGCTCCTGGTGTAGGTCTCCATAGCAACCCCACATTTGCCATTCTGGTTTCTAATGACTTATTGGCATGTGTGGTGATTTGCAGAGCTTGGCAGGCAGCGCTGGGCGAGTGGTGGGGAGGGAAGGAGGCGGTGAGGGGGATTGCAGCGGAGAGGGGTTCTGGTTTGGGATAGAAAGGGCACATGTTTCTTCCTGCCCCACCCCCTCGTCCCTGCAGCTCCAGGTCCGGGCCCTCCCCTCTCCGAGGAGCATCAGGAGGAGGCAGGTGGACAGACAGCTGTGGAGCACAGCTGCTCACCTGTCCGTCGGAGGGGCTGGCAGCCATGGTCACCCGTGGCAGGTCAGACCACTCGTGTTTCTGCCGCCCCTGCTGCTCCCTGGGCCAGGAGTCGCTCTGCCTCGTGAGGAGGGGAGCAGGGGCACAGCATCCACAGGAGAGGACCTCGCAGCTCTGGCCCCTCTCAGGCTCAGAGAGCCAAGCCAGGTGGCACTGGACGAAATGCCAGATTGCGGAGGTGGTGGGTGAGCCAGCCGGGCAATCAAAGGGGAGAGATGAGCAAGGGCCTAACTCTCCTCCTCTTTTCTCCGCAGAGCTTACCAACCTCAAAACCACTTCCTCTCCCCCCCCCAACAAGGCAGTGGGGAGCCCCTTTGCTTCCCGTGGATTCCGTTCTGGGTATGCCCTCCTCACGGGCAGCCTGGTGCTAAGAGGCATCTGGGTTAGAATCCTGTGGCCACTGCTTACCAACTCTGTGACTTTGGCCATGCCTCTTACCTTCTCTCTGAGCCTCAGTGTGCCCATCTGTAAAATGGGGTCAGCAGACCCACCTCACAGGCTTGTGATCACGAAGCTCACGCTTGTAACATGTTGGGCACGTTAGTAGGCATCAATCAGTATGAAAAAAAAATTTTAAGTAATCTTTGAATTATCTACTCCAATAAATATGAGCGATGCGATCAATAGTTTTAAAAATGCTGGTGGGCTTGGTGGAGTTTTATTTTTTGAAATATTCAAGAATGGCTTTTATTTTTCAGTAAATATGTGTTGCCTTTCTACTGTGTATGAAGTGCTGGACCTTTCCCGGTGTTTCGTGATTAGGGTGAAATTAGGCTGTCTGTGCACTCTCTGAGCCAGTGTTTCCCAAACTTCTCTCATGATGAGGATCACCTGGTGGAGTTGTTAAAACATGGATTCCTGAATCCCAACTAAGAAGTGCTAAACTAGAATTTTGGGGAACATATAGGTAAAAGTGTATACTTAACTAGTGCTCTAAGCTTAGTAAGCAGAGAGATAGCGTCTGTGGGAGGTGGAGGGAGAGGGAGGCCCAGGAGGGGCCAGTAGCAGAGGGGGTGGCCCCAGGTCAGCCATGGAAGTGGGCCTTCCGGGGTTTTCTGGGGATTGTCTGGCCCCACGAGAAAGACCTGCGCTGTGAGGGCTCTGTCTGGGACACATGCAGCAAGACACGGTCCTGGCCCCTTAGAATCAGGGGGACGCTTTAGACCCGGGCAGTGGAGGAAGGAGCCGCGGGCGGCTGCGCCTCCGTGTTCATACGCTGCTGCGGAGGCTTGAAGGGGCCACCAGGGACCACCCAGCCACCGGGCAGAGAGGAGCAGAGGCCCCTGCCCTCACCTGGGCCTGGGAGCAGGGCACAGCGCCCTCCGCTGGTGCTGGAAGGAAAGCAAGGGGAGCCCGTGAGACGTGGGACACAGCTTCCTGTCTGCACAGGTGGGCTTCGGCCTGCAGCAGGAATCTGTTCTTCCACCAACCTCCCCACTGCCTTCCCCAGAACAGAGCACCAGAAGACGCACACAGAACATCAGCGGTGGCTGGGTCCCCGGAGAGGGTCTGGCCCATTGCTTTCCCACCTTCTCCGTCACAGCACAGCAAAGACCCAGTGACAGTGGCTCAGGGACTCCGACCTTCAGTGTGCTCCTCTGGAAAATGGGGTTCACATACCCATCTCACAGGCTTGTGAAAAAGAAACCAGCTCACACTTGTAAAATACTGGGCACAGAGGAGGCATCGATAAGTATGAAAGAATTTTTAAAACAATCGCTTAATGCCCTAGCTGGTTTGGCTCAGTGGATAGAGCCTGTAGACTGAAAGGTTCCTGGTTCAATTCCCATACCTGGGTTGTAGGCTCAATCTCCAGTAGGGGGCGTGTAGGAAGCAGCCGATCAATCAATCATTCTCTCTCATCATTGATGTTTCTATCTCTCTCTTCCTCTCCCTTCCTCTCTATGAGCAATAAAAAAATATTTTAAAGTAATCAATTATCTACTCCAATAAATATGAGCAATGTGATCGGGATCTCAGCTATAACCTACGTGGCTCCCTAACGTCAGCCGGAAGCTCTGCCTTACTAACTCCTCCAACTTGTTTTCATCGATGAGAAACCTGTGGCCCAGGGAGGGGAAAGGCCGTGCCCAAGGCCCCAAGCACGTTGGTGTCACCAGGACTAGTTGTTCAGTCTACCCACGTCCGGCCCTGGGCTGTGCCTATCACCTCCTCTCCGACTCCTTCCATTTGCGTTGCTGCTCTCTCGCGCTGGAGAATGTACTTCAGGTGGAAGGAACGTAATCTCTCTAAGACATCATCATTCCCCCAAATCTCGTAAGATCAGGTCACCTCTCCCCCTCCCCCTTAGCACCCCCAACCACCTTCCAGGCTCAGTGAAGCCTTTGGCATCTACTCGTAGACATCCTTCCCTTTCCTGTCTATCCATTGTCCTGGCTGAGACCGGTGACTACATGAGCCACCCATCCTACCCCAGACCATCAGCCCCTTCCCCGGCCTCTCCACCTCAGCCGCTCGCTCCCAAGGTCACGCCCTAAGTCCTGCCATCACCTGAAAATGGCCTCCTAGCGCTTCCTGTGTTCTGGTCACCCCCTCCTGGTCTGCCGGCTTGCTGCTCGTGGACTCCCACCCAGCCATTCGTCGACCCAGCGGGATCTTTCGTCCCTTGGCACCTCTCTTTCCTTGCCATCCGTTGCCTTCCTCGGCCTCGCTTCTCTGAGTCCAGATAGATTCCATGTTCTGTCATTTTGAGAGCTCTCCTGCCAATATCCTAAGCTCTCTTGACCTTCTGTCTTTTTATTGCCCCGGGCTGGCCGAGTCCCAGTCTGGATTAATCACTCTGTCTGCTTCTTTCCGCCTTGGTGCAGACAACTCGGCCTGCTAGAACAAGACGGAGTGAGGCAGATTGGGACTTCTGAGAAGCCACCATCATCCCCAGCCCAACTTATCCTTCCGAAGCGCCTGCTGTTCCTACCACCTTCTCTCTCTCTCTCTCTCTCTCTCTCTCTCTCTCTCTCTCTCTCTCTCTTTCTCTCTCTCCCCCCACAATGCCTGTTTCACGCCTTCCTCCCCAACCCTTCGCCTATACTCTCACGCTCAGCTGAGGACCTCACCTACTTCACAGAGCAAGAGAAGTCAGCAGGCTGCGTTCCCGCATCCCCCTCCCTCATCCCCACAGCCCTGCACGCCTGTCTCCGCGCCCCGCACCAGCCCTCCCCTCCTCCCTCCTGCTTCTGCAGAGGAGGCGTTTCCACAGCAGGCCGGCCCCCCACCACCTCTGTTCTGGATCCGCCCTCTGGTCTCAGGAGCCCCCTTCCCCCCATCACCAAGGCCCTCCCGTCTTCACCAACCACCACCAAAGCCCCCCGCAAGCCCAGCTCCACTTGCTGCCACCACCTTGTCTCCTTTCTCCTCACAAGCCAAGTTTCTGGAAGGAATTGGCTGTGCTAACGCTCTCCATTTCTGCACCTCCCACTTCTTCCTCTGCCCCTCCTCAGTCTGGCTTCCTCCCCATCATTCTGCTAAGACAGCTCTCCCCGTCGTCGCTAAATGCAGGGAACGTTTTTTCAGTCCTCAAAACTATGTCCCCTCCTTTCGGATACTTTCTTGGCCCTCGGCTTCTCCTGCCCCCACAGGCCTGGCTTTTCTGGTTATACGACCAAGTCGTCTTCGCTGAGTCATCCTTCCCTCCCCGGCCTTTACATCTTGGGTTCCTTATGGCCTGGTTCAAGGGACTCTCTTCTGACTGGACTCTTGTCCCAGGCCATCTCGTTGGTAGTGGCTTCCGTTATCAGCCACGTTCAGGTGACACCGGGTATAAGTCGGTAACCTGTACTTCTTCATCTGAGCTCTGTGTCCTTATAGCCACCTGCCTACCTAAGTTTGATGTCTCAAGAAAACTCAGATCGGGCAGATCTAAAGTCTGAGTCATGATTCCCCTCCCAAATCTGCCACTGTCTCTGCTCCCCACCCCGCCCCCTGCCCTGTCCGGTCTCCCTCCATCATTACCTGTTTTTGTGAATGGTACCCCCTCCCACCAGTTCTGTATGCCATAAAGCTGGAGCTGTTACCCCTTACACCCAGTCCACCTGGGGCCAGGTCCTGTCTAATCTACCTCCAAAACAGCATCCAGCCCTGGCTGGTGTTGCTCAGTGGTTAGAGTGTCTCTCCCCACATACTGAAGAGTCTCGGGTTCAGTTCCCAGACAAGGGATTTACCTGGGCTGTGGTTTGCTCCCTGTCCCCCTGTCAGGGCACGGGCGTGCAGAAGGCAACCAACCAGTCAATATGTCTCTCTCGGATCGATATTTCTCTCTCTCCTGCTTCCTCTCTCCACTCCCTCTGAAAAACCAGTGGGGGGGAAAATATCCTCAGGTGAGGATTAACAACAACAACAACAAAAAAAAAAAAAAACACAAAGGAAAACAGCACCCAAACCCATCCACTCTTCCCCGTCTTCACAACCTCTGTCACATCAGGCCGCCCTCACCTCTGTCTGGGCCACTGGAATCGCTTAATTGGTATTCCCACGCCTCTAATCTGGTCTCCAGATAGCGGCTAGAGTGACATTTTAAGGACACAGCCTGGTCAGACTCTCTCCCTCTCAGAGCTCTTCAGTGATTCCCGTGAGTGCTCTCCGGGGGGAGCAGTGGCTGGCAGCCCCGGGCAGGACCCGCCGGCCTCCCCCTCCCGCTCGCTCGCCCTCCCCATGCCCCGCTCTGCACACCGGCCTCTCAGTGCCCTGCCTGCCGAGCTCCCTTCTGCCTGCGGCCTCCACATGCACTCCTTCACTTTCCCAGACTTCTCCTCCCTCAAGGTCCGTTACGTTCGGACCGCAGCTCCAACAGCCCTTCAGCAAAGCCCCTCGAAGCACTCAGTGTCCCCATGCTCCCTTCAGCACACAGTGTGAGATCTAATGACATAAATGGGCGCTTATTAGGTCCAATGTCTCTGCCACTGGACACTGACCCCAGAGAGGAGGCCCTCTCTGTTTAGTGCACCACTGTCGCACAGAGGGGGTGCTCAAAAATATTGGGGGAGTGGATTCATTACGAAAGGGTTTTGTTTTTGTGGGGGATGTGTGTGTTTTTTGTTTTTGTTTGGGGAGGTTGTTTCTTGCTAATCCTCAATGGAGGGCATTTTTTTTCCATTGCTTTTTCAGAGAGAGAGGGAGAGAGGGAGAGAGGGAGAGAGAGAGAGAGAAGGAGAAGGAGGAGAAGGAGAAGAAGAAAGGGAGGGAAAGAGAACTATTGATGTGAGAGAGATGCATGGACCGGTCGCCTCCCACACACTCCCATGGCGGGGGAAGTGTGCCAGGTTGTGGCCTGCGGTTGGGTTTGTAGGAGATTGACCTCCTCTGTAGTGAAGGCCAGGCTAAAGGGGTGTGCAGAGCCCCCGGTGGCCTCTCACTCGCCTCATACACTCAGTGGTCCCTCCTTCAGTGCCGGGGACAGAGTGTCCTGCAGGGTTGGCTCTGGGGCCCAGGAGCAGGAGTGCCCAGAGAACCCACCGAGCCCAGCGCCAGCCTGGCTGAGGCCGCTGGAGGACTCCAGGCACCCGGAAGGGTGTGGTCCGGGCAGGGGACACACACGGCCTCCCTGGCGTGGCTGCTGCCTGCTTTGCCAGCCTTTTCCCCTCCACTCTCCGCCTCCAAAGGCTCCAGGAAGCCCAGCAGCCGCTGCTTCCCCCGCGCCAGCTGCTCCGCACCGCTGAGTTTGCCCGGCTGTTCCTTCTGCCCCGTGCCCGTCGTGCCACCAGGCCTGACTCGGCTCTCCTGACATCCTTTCCAGTAAACGCCCCCAAAGCCCAGAGACCTCCTTGACCAAACCCTAAAATGACCTTATTTTTAAAAATAAGTATAGACTTTATTTTAAAGTAAGTATAGAATTGCAAAGAAACGGCCGAGACCGGTTTAGCTCAGTGGATAGAGCGTCGGCCTGCGGACTGAAAGGTCCCAGATTCCATTCTGGTCAAGAGCATGTACCTTGGTTGCGGGCACATCCCCAGTGGGGGGTGTGCAGGAGGCAGCTGATCGACATCTCTCTCATCGATGTTTCTAACTCTCTATTCCTCTCCCTTCCTCTCTGTAAAAAATCAATTAAAAATATTTTTAAAAAAAGAATTGCAAAGAAACGTACAGGGAAGTCCTGAGTCCCCTTATAGAGTCTCCCCCAATGTTAATATTAATATCTTACATAACTATAGTGTAATATCAAAAGCAGGGAGCTGACCTTGATATAATTCATAGAGCTTTTCCAAATCTCACTGGTTATGCATGCATCGGTGTGTGTGTGTGTGTGTGTGTGTGTGTGTGTAGCCACCACAACCACCAAGACACTTAACTCTGCCATCACAAGGCTTCCTTGTGCTAACCTTTAGAGCCACACACCCACCCCTAAGCCCTGGCAGCCACTAACCTATTCTCCATCTCTGTATGTTGTATCATAAACGCTACGTAAATGGAATCACAGAGTCTATAACTTTTTCCTAATAGCTTTCTTATCAGCATAATTTCCATGAGTTCATCCAAGTCGCTGCCTGTCTCCGCAGCCTGCTCCTCTTGCTGAGGCGTGCTCTGTGAGAGGGGTGTGCCAGCGTACCCACCACCCCATTTTACAGGCGAGAGAGCTAACTTGCCCAGGGTCACATGAGTAATTAGTGCACTTAATAAATGTCAGGTAGCAGGCGCCTCAGAGGTGTGTGACGTACTGAACTCAACAGACTGTTCTTCTCTGGGCAGCCAGCCTGGTGTTCCGTGTGGAGTAGGGGCTCCATGATGTGTGCCAGGAAGGGTGTGGGTAGAGTGGCATCTATGTTTACCCAGGTAGCAGTAATGCCCACCTTACCCCTGTGCCTAGGCACTCACAAGAGAGGAATACACCCCTCTCTCTCTCTCGAGATCTCACATAACCGCGCCTTCGGTTTTGCTTGGAAAACCAGAAGAGGACAGGTGGGTCAATAAATAGGATCACCTACAGGGCTGGCATGTTACTGACTAAAATGCCCAAAGCTAATCGCTCCAAATGAATACGCGTCATATTTGCACGGTATTTTGGACCTAATTTGCAGGTGGCCCGTTGGAGCGCGAGGCAGAGACACCCTTGCAGCTCCAGCTCCTGCACCGCCACCTGCCCAGCTGTGTTCCGGGGCCAGGCTGCGCAGTGCCCTCTGCAGGAACGGTGGGCCGGGTCCTAAACGTGCCCACCCTAAGCTGGCAGTCCACCTGGGCACTTTCCCCGCCGCAGAGGAGCCCGGTTGCCGCCGAGGCAGGGGCCTCGGAGGTTTAATTAAGGAGGATTTGTGGGGCGGCCGGAAGCCCTCAGCCTCAGGGGTGGAGAGCCAAATGCAATTAAGTGCGTGCGAAGGAACCACAGTCGGGCTCGTCTCCACCCTGGAGATGGACTTGCTTAAGCGCCGCCGCCATCATTGCTCCGTCTGGAGAGGCGAGGGGACAGGAAAGCCACGCTAGCCCCCAGGGACGCCGTGCAGATGAGGGGTCTCCAGGTGGGACTCTCACGGACGGTGTTTGGAAATGTGCCCCATGATGTCAAAAGCGAACCCGTGGCTTTAGTCCAGTCGAGGCCTCGTCCAGGGCCAGGCGTCCTGGGTGAGGTTAAGAGGGTGAGACTGTGGTCCCTGTCCTCCACGCACTGCTAATGGCGTCGGCCCGCCCTTCAGCAACTGAGAAGAAGGAAATGCCAGAGGCAGCTGCCCAGGCTGGAGTGCCAGGGGTAGTTGGTGGGAAAGCCAGGGGTAGTTGGTGGGAAAGCCAGGGGTGGTTGGTGGGAAAGTGAGGGCAAAGGAGTCCTCAGGCTCACAATGGAGGCTGCGGGGTGAGGAGCATGGTTCTCAGCGGTGGTACCTCATTGCCTGAGGAGGAGCAAGAGCTAGAGGAAAGCAAACTGGGACCTCGTGTGAAGCTCACAAAGAGGTTCAAACAAGACTTCAGAGCAATTCTGACCTCTCAGAGGCCATCTGGGAGGTGTCCTCAGACCCCCAGGGACACGTGAGCACCCTCTTGCCAGGGGCACCCCACAGAAAGAGCTGAAGAATCATCTCCCTAAAGAGAATGGGCCGAAACCGGTTTGGCTCAGTGGATAGAGCGTCGGCCTGCGGACTGAAGGGTCCCGGGTTCGATTCCGGTCAAGGGCGGAATACCTTGGTTTCGGGCGCATCCCCAGTGGGGGGCGTGCAAGAGGCAGCTGATCGATGATTCTCATCGATGTTTCTAACTCTCTATCCCTCTCTCTTCCTCTCTGTAAAAAAACCAATAAAATATATTTTTAAAAATAAAGAGAATGGGACCATCGTTGGGGAGATTGAATGGACTGTTGGGGGGCTGGGCTGGGTAGGAAGTGGGCCCAGTACCGGGCAGAGGGCGGGACGTGTCTGAGTTAGGACCCGTGGTGTTCGAAGGGCTCAAGTGGAAACTTGGTTCCCTAGGAACCGGAGGCGGAGAGACGGTGACAGCAGGAGGCTGTCACTGCGGTCCAGCTGCCCATGTGACAAGAGACTGCATGAGGGCACCGGAGAGGCCGACCCAGGGGGCGGGGGAGCCCCGGAAAGCACAAAGGCAGGGAGAAGTTTCCAGAAGGAATTGGTGCTTAGCTGCGCTGGGCGGGACTGAGAGCTGAGAAAACGCTGGCGGATCCAGGAGGGCTGAGAGACTGACAGCAGCTCCCGGGTCTAAGCCAGCAGCGTCTGCGTGTAGGGGGATAATAGGCGAGAGCGCCGCTTTCATGGCGGTTTAAAGGTGGAGGGAGGGTAAATAAAGGACCGAATTTCCTGAGCAGGCGGATGGGGTGAGGGTGGTTTTTAAAAGGAGGAAACCTCTTTCCTAAAGTCAGAGGGAAGAGAGAGAGAGAGAATGGGCGGCTGGGCAGGGGCGGAGGAGGAGGCACGGGGTGGAGGGCGAAGGAGGTCACGCCTGTCCATCCCCCCGGCCCCATGAGGTCGGCAAGGTCCTCTTTCCAGAGGTCACGTGCAGATGGGGGCACAGCAAGAGGCCGGCTGTGCCAGGGATAAAAGGATCGCAGCAGAGAGATGAGCAAAGCCGGACTCTTGACCCTGTGGCAGGGCTGGGCTTTCGGCTTCTTCTTTTCCTTCCTGCGGCTCTTTGTGGGGGGAGAGGAGCAGGCGGAGGGGAGGGGGAGTTGCTACATTTGGGTGTTTTTTTTTACCGAGTTGGGCAGCGATGGCCTTCCTAACCTTTGCCTGGTCCCGAGGCTGTCCAGCCTCCCGCAGAGACTCGCCCCGCCGGGCCTCTTCCCGCCAACCACCCACGGAGGAGGTCCGTTCGCCTGGCCCGTGGCGAGGGGCGCGCTCTCCTTTGCAAAGCCTGAGGCCATTTCTTCTGGGCCCGATTTGTCAGTGGGTCCGTTCTAAGAGAGTCCCATTTGCCCTCCACTGCTCTCGGCGCGCTGCTCTCATTTTTCTCCCCGCCTCTATCTCGCGACAGCAGCTTAATAGCCTGCGAGAGGGTCAGGCTGGGGAGATGAATGCCGGCCTGCGGGGACTGCATCCTGCCTCTCCATTAGGGAGGCGGTGGGAGGCGATGGGAGGCAGGGGACGGAGTAATCCGAGGAAACACAAACAGACGCAACAAGCAGCTTGCGGGGCAATCCAAACAGCATTTGCACTCGTGCTTGGAGTGTGCTGTGATGACTTGAGTGCCACCCGATTGCTGGCCTAATTAGGTCTGATTTGGAGAACGCCGGTTGCATTTCGCAGAGTAGACGAGGCAGCCAGGAGAAGCCAGGACGGGCAGAGGCTGTTTGCTGGGGGAAGCCACAGGGGAACGGTCCCCGGGGGCACACACAGCAGAATGGAGGGTCCAGAATGGCTGCCACTATTTGGCACATCAGAGCGGTCCAGATACTGGCAGGTCACCCAGACCACAGCTTCCTCGACACCGTACTCCTCGCACGTTGTGCGGGGACTCCCCCATGGCCAGCTTAACCAGGGAAAACACCGGGGGAAAAACCCCCTATGGGTAGTGTCAGGACTGACCCAGTATGACATACCTGTCCCTACCTGTCCCTTGATGATGTGCCCCAGGTCCATGAGCTGATGCCTGTGGATGCTCTTTGGCATGAAGACCCCCAGGGCCTGCTGCCCTACCCCCTCTCCCTTTCTCCCAGCACTGGCTGATGCTTCCCTCTCGCCTTTGGCATCAGTTCGTGGTCCAAAGGAAGGATGGAGGGGAGAGCCCCTGAGACAGTGACCATGGGATGGAAGGAAGTTCCCAGAAGGCCTCTGGAAATGATTCATTTGAGGACACATGGGTTCTAAGTCTCAGTTCCAACCTCAGTGTCCTGAATAATCACGAGCTACTCACCAAAGCTTCCCGGACCTCCATGTTTCCCATGAGGCCATCTTTCCATGTCAGTCCCTCAGGAGTTCATGTAAAATCCATTTCCAGCCATCATGAAACCAAGGTGTGCTCCAAGCAGCGTATTCCCCCAACTTCTCCAAAACGTATGCCAGAGCTGGACTATGTTTCTCAGTGTCCAGACAGAGATTTGTGGCAAATTCAGAGCCTTATGACCGGTGTTTAAGATCCAGCACCTGGTGACTTACCATCTGTTTGACCTGGGGCAGGTTAGTCTTTCCCTGAAGGTCAATTCTCCATTCCCAAGATGAGACCTACACCTGCCTAACACAAGGTGTTTGTGAAAATCAAGTAAGACCGTGTGCGAGAAAACATTTTGCAAATTCTTCAGTGTCCGACCACTGTTAGGAGCCGGAGGCAGAGGTAGAAGGGAACATGGAAAGATCGTGGGCTTGAGTCCTAAGGACTCGAGTTCAGATTCCCAATGTGGGTGGTTTGTGGTCTAGGCAAGTTGGCGCCTGTCTCTTGGTCTTTGTTTGATCATCTGTAAAGTACCCATAAGTAAGCTGTGTCAGAGGGACTGTGAGGAGCAGAGGGTGTGGTTTTTGTAAGGGTCAGGCCTAGGTAAGCGTTGCTCCCTTCCCTTCCCTCATGCCCTGTATCTACCCTGTTTCCCCGAAAATAAGACAGTGTCATATATTAATTTTTGCTCCCAAAGATGCGCTAGGTCTTATTTTCAGGGGATGTATTATGTTTCCATGAAGTAGGTCTTATTTTTGGAGGATGTCTTATTTTCGGGGAAACACGGTAGCTCCTCTTTCCTCTGGCTCAGCCCTCCCAGGCCTTCAAGTCAAGGATGGCTCAGAAGACACCATTGGCACACATTTTCAGACTCATTCTCTGAACTGAAGTTCACCCTGGCATTTAGGGATCTCCACCTTGAGCACACCCTCCCAGGGTCTCCTTAGGCGTGTGTCTTCAGTCTTGGCTTCCCCTTTCTGTCCAGCAGCAGGTGCTTGCAGAGGAAGCCACGACTGACCAGACCCCGTCCCCAGTCCCTGTAAAGTCCTTTGGCCAGTGCATGGCCCTCCACTCTGCTGGGGGCCGGCTCTCCCCAGCCACGGCCTCTGCAGAGCAGCAGGCCACTCCATGATGTCTGCCCAGCCATCCTGTCCTTGTTCAGAGCAATTCTCTTCCGTGATGAGGGGCCCTACTTCCTGTCCTGACCCCGATTAGCCCCCTGGTGTCTATCACCACCTCCGCTGAAAGGTTTCCTCCGTGTTAACGGACAGCCAACCTCTAACCCTCCCTGCCAAGGTCACCTGGGAGCCCTAAGCACCCAGCTGCCCCTCATGGTTCCCAGCAAGTATGGCACGTAGGCCATTTGATTGGGCAGATGTTCAAGCCCCTGTGTGATCTTGTCTGGTCTGTGACCACCCTTAGGGAAGAGGGGCCTGTTAGCAATGCAGGTTCCCCGACAGCTGTCCAGACCAGCCAAACAGATCCCAGGGTGGGCATCCAGAAATCTGCGTTCAGATAAGCTCCCACATGATGCGTGCGCACTGCCGTCGGGAAGCCATTGCTGTGACGTGTTCCTCATTTTCACTGAGGTAGAACTGATACAGTGAAGCACACAGATCCTAAGTGTGCAACCTGGTGAATTTGTTCATGGAGGTACAATGCGCGCCACCCCCGTTACTTCAGCCCAGATCAAAATGTGGAAGCTTTCAGCCCCTGAAGACTCCCTCAAGTCCCCTCACCCTCCGTGACTCCTGAAGATATATAACCTCTACTCAGAGTTCTAGCACCATGGATTCGCTTTGCCTGGTTTTGAATTCGTGTGATTAGAGTATTTGGCTTCCTTCACTCCACAGTATGTCATTGCTGCCTACCCTTAAAAGCCCAGACAACTATGTATTCCATTCCCTGTACTTGACACTCTCCCTCAAGGTGGCGGGGGGGGGGAGGGGGGAGGGTAATAGGAACAAATATAAGAACAAATATGGGTGTTTCAGATTGGGCCTGCCCTCCCACCTCACATCAGGTCTGGTCCCCATCCTTTAAGCATTTGTGCTTCTAGAGGGTCAGGACCGTCCTGTGCTGCCGTGGGGGACCTGGGCCCCTTCCCCTGCCAGCCTCTCTCTGTTCCAGTTACGGGGACGCTCATTTGTTATGTGTTGGATTGCCAGAGAGTCCAAGCACATTCCAGACGAAATTGGCCAATTTAAGCTACAAATGAACAGACAAATGAGTTGGAAATTGCACGGAACAAGCCCGGGCCTCATCAGCAGGTATCAGCCCTGACATGCTGAGCGGGGCGACCCATTTAGGCCTTTCCTGCAGCCGAGGTCAGAAAGGCTTTCCCGGGGGTGGGAACACAACCTCCCACACACCCAGCCAGGCAGAGGGCCGGCCCCAAAGGCTTTGAGGGGAAGCTACAAGTGTCAGAGTGTGTGTGTGTGTGTGTGTGTGTGTGTGTGTGTGTGTGTAGGAGGGAATAGAGGACGCAAAGCAGACAGAGAAAAACACTCTGAAAGTTGATGATGGACTATTGACCACTGAAAGAGCTCTGAGCCAGCTCTCTCTCTCCCCCTCACTTGGGGACTGTGACGCAGAAGTCCTGGGGGCTGGATTTGAAAGCAGTTCCGGGAGCATTTCAAGGATCCAGATCGTGGTGGGCCAGACAGGCTCCCCCTCTCCCTCCTCATTTTTTGAGGAGAACTGCTCCTGGCAAGGCCCAATGCTAGCTGCTCAAGAGGAGAAGAGGCCCAGGAGACATCCTGCAGGGTATGGCTGCTCATTAGGGTGAGCGTGGTCCTCTCCCCAGGAGCTGGGCTCTGCCCATTACCAGAGCCAGAATGTGCACTGCACCATTGTGAATGTTGCTAAGCCGGACTGTCGCCAGGGAGCCAGTTTCCATAGCGACAGAGGTACACTGGACCCTTGACATTCTCAAGGGATACATCATAGCCCTTCACGTGTCCATGGATTGGAGACACCATGTAATTTTCCTCATAAAATGCAGCAAAGTATGACTGAGAGATGTAATGATGGCTAGCGAGGGCAGTTCCCCAACTCTCAGCTTGCCAGGAGCCTTCCTTCCCTCAATCGCTCTCACAGTGCTTGCACGTTAGCAGGACACACCACCTCATGTCATGTTGTTGGCAGCGGTGAGGATGGCACCAGGTGTCTGACCGGTGGGGTGGGACGAGACCTGGGTTCAGCAACCTCAGTACTTGAGTTTTGGCTAAGAAAGAATTCAGAGCCAAGACTCAAACTTAAGAGAGCTTTTATTTAGAAAATCACAGGTAGAAGTAGTCATTCATAGAAGTAATGGGCTTAGAAAACAAGTTATAGAGCCAAAACCGGTTTGGCTCAATGGATAGAGCATCAGACTGCAGACTGAAGGGTCCGTGTTCTATTCCAGTCAAGGGCATGCGCCTTGGTTTCGGGCACATCCCCAGTAGGGGGTGAGCAAGAGGCAGCTGGTCGATGATTCTCTCTCATCGATGTTTCTAACTCTCTATTCCTTTCTATAAAAAAATCAATAAAATATATTTTTTAAAAGAAGAAAACAAGTTATAGAGACAAAAGAAGGGCCCTTGGATGTTAGAAGTGAGGAAGGTACAGGTAACATCTGAGGGGAGGGGAGGGGGGGGGAAGAGAGAAGGGGAAAGAAGAGGCACCAGCCTGCTCCCCTGGGCTGGATCCTTCATCCTAAAGCTTTTAGGGCTGGAGATCTTATGGAAGGTCCCAGGGGGAGGACCGCAATAGGATATTCATTGGCTTTCCAGGTGGGGCCTTTCAAGTCTTGGTCTCCACTGATTGGTCAGTTCCAAGGCATGGGGGTCATGAGTCGATGCAGCTGGTCGTGGGGTCAGCCAAGGAGTCACTTATTGGTTTTGCTGCTTTTTGGGCCTGGAGCTGAAATACAACTTAGGCCTAGATGTTAACTCTAGGGAGGACAGGTCAAGGGGTCCAAACCCCATGACCCACTGGGAGGGGAAAGGTCCCCCTGGGGGCGAGGTCTTTGTTTTGCCCATTGCTAGGCACCTGGGGCCTCCTATCCTGGTGACCTCCCGTGCCTGGCCTGGCCCATCGTCCTTGCTCTGCTCGTGTCTGCCTAACTGCTACCACAATATCAGGGTTGGTGGTTACAAGAATTCACCTGTGATAGACCTGAGAAGGCCAATGTCTGCTGCTTTTCAAATGACAGGCAGCAAAGAGATTTTGACTAAGTTTGGTGGTCTGAACACCTCCATGTTTCTCTCTGCTGCCACATTAACGCAAGAGGGAAGGTGCAAAAAAGGTAGAAGCCCACAAGGGCACGGGAGAGGAGACCCAACGTGTCGGTGGGAAGTTGAGAAGCTGACTGACTTGGCAGGACAGAGAGAGAAAACCTGTAGACCCTCAAAGGGGAGCCAAAGAGACATGGGCATATTCCCACCATAGAGCCCCAGAAGGCTCAGAAACGGGTGCCATGTGAAGACAGGGCATGGAGCGGGGCCCAGATCAGAAGCGTGATACCCCAGCGTGGTTCCTCACCCCATTTCACCAGGAACTAGCCCTGCTTTACACGAACCACATCCCAAAGAGAACTTGATTCACCGGAGACTGAACCCCGAAAGTGCTGGCTTGGGGACATGGGGACGAGTATGGATAGGGATGAGGCCATATATTGAAAAAGGGGATTTGCTGAAAGTTTGCAAGCCAGATGGGAAAACTCCTTGCCATTCTCCTCCTGGGGGCTCTGGGTGGCTGGGCAAATGGTGACATTTGGGTGACTCCACTGAAAGCCCCCATGGCGAGACCCACCAGTTAGAATCTCTGTCAATGCACAGAGCTGCCAGACAGCTTTGAATTCCTCATTCATAGATATGAGCCATCAGCCAAGGATTCCTAGATTATTAAGGAAAGCCTCCAAAATAAAAATTTAAAAAAAAACATAAGCCTAAGTAAATAGAAAATAGCTTGAAGAAAGCGAACACTATGCAGGGAGTAAAAGAAAAACCACCTTCACTACCATGGTTTATATTCTCAGAGACACAAGAGATGGTCTTATTTCCACAGAATGAAAACAAGGGGCCTTTTTTTAACAATTGAGGTACAATTCACATCATTAAAATTCAACCTTTTAAAGTATATTGTTCAGTGTGTGTGTGTGTGTGTGTGTGTGTGTGTGTGTGTGTGGAGAGGGTTAAGTATGTTCACAAAGTTGTGTAACCATCACCACAATCTAATTCTGAAACGTTTTCCTCTTCCCAAAACAAAATCTAAGGTGCACAAGCAGTCAGTCCCCATTCTTTCTTCCACCCCACCCCATCCCCCCACTCCAGGCTTTGGCAGCCACTAATCTGCTTTCTGTCTCCCTACATTCGCCTATTCTGGACATTTTCTAAGTAGAATCATACAATATGTGGCCTTTGTCTCACCCATGTTGTAGCACGCATCAGTACTTCATTTCTTTCTATGACGGAATAATATTGCATGTACGGCTATTTCACATTTTATTTATCCATTTTATCAGTTGATGGGCATTTGGGTGATTTTTGTGGGGTTTTTTGTTGTTGTTGTTTTGTTTTTTGTTTTTTTATTGTTTTTTTTTAAGGAAAATGCAGAGAACAAGAGATGTTAGAAATTGAAACTATATTCCGTTCCCTCAAATGAAAATGGTCACTTTCCAGATTGCAAGGATCCACTAGGTGCCCAGCACCATTAATGGAAAAAAAAGACCCTCACAAATTCACAACGTTTTTCAATTTCAAAATGTCAGGGATAAAGTGAAGAGCCTACAAGTATCTATCTAGAAAGAAAAGGACAGGCTTAGAATAACAGCAGACTTCTCAACGGAACCCTGCATGCAAGTAGATAATGGAAAAATGCTCCTCACACACACAAGAGAAAGTTATTCTCTTAATTTTTTTAATCTTTCAATTACAGCTGACATTCAATATTGTTATATTAGTTTCGGGTGTCCAGCATAGTGATTAGACATTTATATGACTTAAGAAGTGATTCCCCCTGGTAAGTCAAATACCCACCTGACATCATAGTTATTGCAGTGTTATTGACTCCATTCCCTGCCCTGTACTTGGCATCCCCATGACTATTTGCAACTGCCAATCTGTGCTTTTTAATATCTTCACCTGTTTTACCCAGTCCCCCAGCCCCCGTTCCGTTTGGCAGCCATCAGTTTGTTCTCTGCATCTATGAGTTTCTGGTTTGCTTGTTTCTTTTGTTTTTTAGATTTTTACACATAAGTGAAATCTTGTTGAGGGAAAATAATTTTCTATCTGAAATTGTATTTCCTGTCAATCTACCAATTATGGAGATAGAATAAAGACATTTTTCAAACATGTAAATTTTCAGGTAACATGCTTCATTTTCCAAAATAACTTATGGATGTGCTCCACCAAAACAAGAAAGGTTCAGACATGAGACCCAAGGGGGGGGGGGGTAGACAAACAGGAAGAATAGGTACTACCATGGAATAAAGTCTGGAAGGATATGCACGAATAACAGCGGTTAGCATTAGGGTGAGAAGGAGAGGGTTTGCATTTGCTCCATGTGTCTGTCCATGTTTTCTAACGTTTCAATAATAGTACTTATCATTCCTAAATGACTGATTCCTCGGGCAGCTGCATTCTTGTTCATCTTGTCTGACCCCAGTGCCTGGCAGAGAGCAGGCAGGAGTCAATGCTTCAATGAATGTACATTGAAAGTAAGGGAGGAGGGAAAATGATAAATGCCTCCAAATGTGGACAATAAACAGAATAAGACCTGGAGAAGGGATGCAATGAGGGTTTTGCAGACGTCCTGGCTGGGAAGTCAGGTGAGTTAGTGATCCAGGACGTCAGTCAGCCCCAGGCAGCCGTCAGGGCCTCCCACCTGGGCCAGTGGAGCCAATAATTCCTCAAACCCAGAGGGACTAGCAGTCGTGTAGCCAAGTGCTTTCATCTTGCAGACGAGAGGCAGAAGCTCCGAGTTGCAGTGTGTGCCCTGCACAAGTCACTTCTCTGATCTGAGCCTCGGTTTCTTCCACTGAGAAACAAGGAAGTAAATGAGGTGGGTTGGCCCTAGGCGGTTTGGCTCAGTGGACAGAACATCAGCCCAAGGACTGAAGGGTCCTGGGTTCTATTCCCGTCAAGGGCATGTACCTTGGTTGTAGACTTGATCTCTGGCCAGAGGCAACCAATCCATGTGTCTCTCTCACATCAATGTTTCTCTCTCTGTGTCTCACTCCCTCTCTTCCAGTCTCCAAAATCAATGGAAACAACCTTGGGTAATGATTACTGTATTTGCCGGCATATAAGACGACTGGGCGTATAAGACGACCCCCTAATATTTCCACTCAAAATACAGAGTTTGTTATATACTCGCCGTATAAGACTACCCCCCACTTGGAGGCATATTTTTCAGGGCCAAAAAATCGTCTTATACGCCGGCAAATACGGTAACAAAAATAAAAATAATGCATTGCCTTCTAGCTCTGATCTTCTAGAGATCCACAACATCCCAAGAGAGTGAGGATCAACTCACCTGCCTTAGGTGTGGAGACTGCCCAAGGCACAGACCCTCAGGTGAGGGCAGAGCCGGGGATGAAGGCTTCCCCTCCCAGCCTGCTCTTTCCATCGGTGGAGGCAGCTTCTAAAGAGGGGGTACAGGTACATGACAGCCTTGGGCCAGCTCGTATTTTGGCCCCAGCCGCCTACATCAGAATCACCTGATTGGAAGCTGGCCCCACCGCTGCCAGGCCTGCAGAACGAACGGGCCAGAGGAGCAGGCCGGCCGGCGTCTGCGTGGTGATGCGCACCGCAGGCGACTCCGGCTCGCTCTGGTTTGCCAAACGTCGGCTTCAGGGGGCTGGCGTCGGGGAGAGGAGGTTCAGTGCTCATAATTGAAATAGCTACCATTCATCCGGTACCTGCTCCACGTGGGGCACTTTTTGACATCTCTAATCTTTACAACAACGACCCTGCAAAGTAGGTATTATTACTCTAATTGTCCAGAAGAGGAAACCGAGACCCAGAGCAATTAACTTGCCAGACATCGCGCAGCTAACGAGACAAGAGCCAGAAATGTAACTCGGGTCCTTCTTTGCTCTTCCCAGTCACAAATCCTTGCTCTGGGAGGCTAACCGGCTGCTTCCTGCCTGCCAGGCCTCAGGAGTCGCCAGCTGAACTGGGAGAGGGATGGTTCCGGTTCCGGTGAAGGTGGGGCAGCCCTGAGGAGGGTGGGCGGGGCCCTCCGCCTCTCGGGCATCCTTTGGGCTCAAAGGTGCTGTTCTGGCTGGGCAGAAGCCTGCCACCTTGGCTTCCCTCCCTCCCAGCCTCCTCCTGTCTCACTAAGATGCGCCCGCATCCCCTCCCCAAGGAGAAGCAGCAGCAGCACCGGGTACCCTGGCACCAGGGACACACCTGGGCCGCGGGGGAGACCCTGGGGTGGGGAGAGTGGGGGGAGGGAGGCAGAGCAGGAGAGAAAGGAAATAGGCTTGGGGTGGGACAGTGAAGGCAGCAGTCATTCTAAAGCCCCTCAGCTGGGAGGAGGGCCCAGAAGATTCTAGATAGGAGAGCCCTTCCCCAGCCCCACACCTCAGCTAGAACTGCCCAGTCCCCTTCCTAAGTTTCCTGGGTGAGGTTCCCAGCAGCCCTGTCACCTGCTCCTGCCATCTGACAGCCTTCCTTCCGGGGGGCTGGCTGGGCATCTCCTGTCCCCTCTGCCTTACAGGGACCAACCGCTTGGTCACCCAAGACTGGGGGGTTTGTGGGGGGCTCAGGATTGAAGTCTCAAGCTGGGGAGGGGGAGTGATTGGTCACCCTGCTCTGCCTCCTGGTCATGCAGGTCTCGGTCCTCAGACGCCTTCCAGGTCACCGGAGTAACGCAGCGCCAGCCACGCTATCCTGTTCCCCCGCTGAGCTCCTGAGCTTTCTGGTCGCTGCTGTACCACTTTACCACACAGCATACCTTTTCTGCCCCACAATTCTGTGGGGCAAAAACTTCCCTGGGCTGCTGGCTCAGTCCTCTGCTCTGGGCTTCAAAAGGCCAAAATCAAGGTGTCATCTCTGGAGGCTCCGGGGAGAAGGGCCTCCGAGCTCCTTCGGGTGCCCCGGAGCCTGCTCCGGTGGGTGTAGGACTGAGGGCCGTCTCCTTGCCGGCTGGCGGCTCCAGAGGCCTCTCCAGTCCCCGTGCGTAACCCCCTGCGGCTCAGAGCCAGCGGCAGGACACCGAGGCCCCTCCCGCTTGGCTCCCGCTTCTGCTTCTGCTGAGAAAGTTCTCTGCTTGGAAGGCACCTGTGCTTAGATTTGCCCCGCCCAGATCCTCCGGGACACGCCCTGATCTTGAAGCCCAAGACCTTAACTGCATCTTCACTGTCCCCTTTTGCCATGTAAGGTACCCGGTGCAACAGGTGCTAGGGGTTAGGGCGGACGTGGGCAAACTACGGCCCGCGGGCTGGATCCGGCCCCTTTGGCTGTTCTATCCGGCCCACGGAGCCGAAAGAGCGGAGGGTTCTCTTGCTCTCCCCTCCGCTCCTTCACCAGCAGCCCAAGATTAGAGTGTCAGCATGGTCAGGTTGCTTTTGTTCTGGCCCTCCAATCCAGTTTAAGAACCCATTGTGGCCCTCGAGTCAAAAAGTTTGCCCACCCCTGAGTTAGGGTGTGGACCCCTTTAAGGGCCATTCCACTTACCATGTTCCTTCCTGGCCCTGGTCACCATGTGATACCTTATCTACTGTTTATTCTCCATCCTTCCTCCCCTTCTGTAAGCTTCCCGGGAGACCAGATAGTGTGTGTATAGTGTGTGTATTGCTCACCACAGTGTCCGAACCCTCCGTGAACAGAACTTGGCACACAGCAGGCATTGGTGTCTGGTGAATGAGTGAATGTTGCAATGACTCTCTGATGCCCTGTGGAAATGGGGACTTCTGGCAAGTCCATGTAGGCTTCCTAGAGCCCACCCCTCAGCTGGGCAGGTGGGAGGCTGTTTGGGAGGCTGTTCTGCAGGGACACCTGCAGGCTAGAGCGCCCCCTCCTGGCAGCCTCACTGCTGCTGCTGAACAGCTGCACCTCCTGACCCGGCTGCGCCCTAGCCCTGCCTCTCTGCCAGTGCCCTCCCCTCCTCCCACCGGGACCCCAGACCCTCCGTCTCTCCCTGCCCGAGGACCCCAGAGGACAGAAGCCTGCGGCGGGGTGGCTGGCCTGAGGGGTGCCGAAGGGGTGGAGGGCCAGCCCAGGAGGAGGCAGAGCTGCCTTGCCAAAGCGAACCCACCTGGGACTTGAAACAATTAATTTCCCCAATCTGCAAAGCGCTCAGCTTCTGAGGGGAAACAATTAGCCCACTGCAAATTGTAATTGTCATCTCACTCCCGGTTTCAATTTGGACTAATGAGGGCTAAGTGGTTCCGGCTCCCTCCGCCTCCCCCCGCTGCCCCGTGGCCTGCGCCCCCACCTGCCCGGAGGCAGGTAGCCCTTGGCTGCCCCCCTTCCCCCAGAAGCTGAGGGCCATTTCCACGCTGGCCAGGGGCTGGGTGGGACGGAGCAAGGCCGGTGCTGGCAGGGGAGAGGGAAGCCCGCTGTGCCCAGGGCTCCCCGGCATCCATCGGGGGTTACTGAATGGAACTGACTGCGGCTCGCTCCTCTGTCACAGCCAGTTACCTCCGGCTGCGCGGTCTCTTGCGGGCCCAGCTTCCGGGAGTGTCTGTCTGCCTCCCTGGGACCAGGTGCCTCGGCCTGGCCTGGCTCCCCCCTCCCCCATCTCCCACAGTGCTCTGCGGCGGGGAGGGGCTGCCTGCCCACCCCATGCCGGTCATGGGGGGCCGTGTGGGGATTGGGCTCAGGTCATCTCATCTGTCCCCAGCTCCTCCTGAACAAGCGGAGGCCTGGAGAGGCCAGGGACTTGCTCCGGGTCACACAAAGGTCGGGCTCCGCGGGACACGCAGCCCATCACGCTTCCTCATCGTCGCTTCGTGTCCCTTCTCCCCGGGGACACTTCTTCCCTCGCTCGCCCATGGCTTGCACCCAGCACGATGCCCGGGGCACTCACTGATGCAGGAGAGAAGGAGGCGGAGTCCTGAGTCCCCATCCCTGTTCCTCTACCGCACACCCCCCCACACACACACAGCCCCGTTTCCAGTTAGTTCGGTTTCACGCATTCGTTCGCACATCATTCGTGGGTTCGTCCCAGCAGCTGCGTGCCAGGTGCTAGGGCACAGAGACCAGCCCTGTCCTCAAGGACCCCACAGCCTAGAGCAGGGGTGGGCAAACTTTTTGACTCCAGGGCCACCATGAGTTCTTAAACTGGACCGGAGGGCCGGACAAAAGCAACCTGACCGTGCTGGCACTCTCATCTTGGGCTGCTGGTGAAGGAGCGGAGGGGAGAGCAAGAGAACCCTCTGCTCTTTTGTCTCCGCGGGCCGGATAGAACAGCTGAACGGGCCGGATCCGGCCCGCGGGCCATAGTTTGCCCACGGCTGGCTTAGTGGTTTCCACGTGCAAAGCTTTTCAGCTCCGAGTCCCCAGTTGGAGAGGTTGCATTTGGGACCAGGACTCGGAGCTCTTGTCCTGGCTTTGCCGTGGATTCGTTCTGGGGCCTTCCCCAAACCCCGGCGCCTGGCCCCTGTCCTGAAGCCAGGGCCTTGGGGCTGGCGCCTCCATCTCCGCCTTTTGTGACCGGCAGGACCTCATCCCAGCTCCGCGCTGCCCCGTCCCATGCTCGGGAGGCGGCATGACCTCAGAAAGGTGTCCACCTGGTCAGGAGCAGCCGGGGTCCAGGCCTGCCCCCCGCACCGGTCACTGGGAGGCCCTGAGCCTCTTGCTCCTGTCTGCGGAGTGAAGGAGGTGGTGACCACTGCGTGGCAATGAGGCTGGGCAGGTGCGGGTGTTTGCAAATCAGCGGACAGGTGCCGAGTGCCCTGTGTGACCTTGAATAGCGCCTGCATTGGCGCACAGGGGGCATTGTTGGTGTGCCCGCGTGGCACTATTGCACCGCGCCTCCGGTGCCAGCCCCTTTGGTGGGGGCACTAACCAGAGGCGCCTGGGAAGGTGGAAAGCGCACGGAACTTGGGAATGGGGAGGAAGGGGGTCCCCCGCTCAGAGCCGCAGCCGCCTGGGCCGTCGGACTGGGTCACCGCTCCGCTTCCAGCTCTCGGGCAGAGGGTCCAGCAGCTGAGACCGATCCAGCAGGGAGGGCAGCCCTGGGGAGGCCAGCTTCATCTGTGTCCTGCCCAGACCCTCCTCCGCCCCCTCCTGACCAGGCACGTGGCTGCCCCTCTCAGCCTTCTCTTTGCATCGCCCCCATTGTCTGCGCCCAGCCCGCCCACCCCGGTCCACGCAGTTAGCCCTGGACTGCTGTCCAGGTTTCACTCCGCCTTCGGTCACGTTAGCTGGCCCCCTGCCTCAAGTGCCTCCTCCGCCTACACTCCCCACCCGTGTCTGCCTCCACTGCCGCCTCCTCTCCCACCTCGGCCTGACCCGAGGGAAGGTGCTGGGCGGTTGGGTCCACAGCCTCGCCTCGGCAGTACTTGTCCCCATCAGCGGTTATCGGAGACCTTGCGTGCCGTCAGAGATCACCTCCAGAGTGCGTTTAGCACAGTGGTCGGCAAACCCATGAGTCCACAGAGCCAAATAGCAACGGCACAACGATTGGCATTTCTTTGGAGAGCCACATTGTTTAAACTTAAACTACTTCTAACGCCACTTCTTCAAAACAGGCTCGCCCAGGCCGTGGTGTTTGGTGGAAGAGCCACGCTCAAGGGGCCAAAGAGCCGCATGTGGCTCGCGAGCCACAGTTTGCCGACCGCGGGTTTAGCATACTGTTTCTGGGTCTCGCCTCCAGAGAGCTGGGTTCCAGGAGTCTGGGGAGGCGTGTAGGCCTCTTCCTGGTGAATCCTAGCTGGCGATTCTGTTTGAAGGGAGCATGGAGCACCCCCCGAGACCGTGCCTGCTCTAGCCCTGCCACGGAGAGCTCTTGTGTCCTGATGTGTCGGGGCTTGGCATGTCGGGTCAGAGAGAAAAGCCGTCAGCCCTCTCCTGGCCTTGGTCGGAGGCCCGGAGGACCGGCTGACCCGAGGTCTTTAGGTTGCCACCAGCATCCTCTTCCTGCCTTGGTCTCCCAGGTGACGCTGACCTCCGTCCCCACGGCGCTGGCCTGGGGAGAAGGGCCTCGGAGAGGGGTTGTGGGACAGAAGCTGGGCACGGGACAAGCTCCATAGGAGAGATGTTCACTTCCCCGGGGTTAGGCACTGCCGCGTGCTCCTGGCCAGAGGTTTTAAGGTCTCCTCCACCTTCTCCGGACAAGATTTATGATCAAGCGCTTTCCTCGCCTAGCTCAGCTGCTCTCGGCCTGGGTTTCCGACCCTAATGGCGGCGGGGTCTGAGCCATAAGGAGGGCAGGAATGCCGATGGTGCCCCCTCTCTGTTCAGGCCAGTGTTGCAACAGTTCTTAGCCCTCGCCATAGTTCAGGCGAGGAAAGCCAGGCCCACCGAAGTTAGGTAATTCAGATGAAGGGCCCTGTAGCTTTTGGGGGAACTCAGAAGTCACCTGGCCCAATCCCTTCGTTTTATAGTTGAGAGAATTGATATGTACAAAGAGGCAACAGTTTCCCAGGTTCTCACAGAGGCCCGTAGAACAGCTAAGCACGAAGCTAGTTAGTGGTGAGGTCAGCGGTGGCTCCAGGAATGAGGGGAGGAAGCGGGCTGACCGACAGCCCCTGATCGTCCCTGTGCTGGTCTCATGCCAGGTATTTCCCATGTATCATTTTGTTCCGTCCTCACAACAACCTCACAAGAACACACCATATTTTCACATTTAAAAAATTATTTTAGATGCCTAAACCGGTTTGGCTCAGTGGATAGAGCGTCTGCCTGCGGACCGAAGGGTCCCTGGTTCGATTCCAGTCAAGGGCATGTACCTTGGTTGCGGGTACATCCCCAGTGGGGGGTGTGGAAGAGGCAGCTGATTGATGTTTCTCTCTCATCAGTGTTTCCAGCTTTCTATCCCTCTCTCTTCCTCTCTGTAAAAACTCAATAAAATATATATTTTTAAAATAAATAATTAATTATTTATTTTAGAGAGAAGGGGGGGAGAGAGAGAGAGAGATGTAAGAAACGTCAATCAGTTGCCTCCTATATACCGTGTTTCCCCAAAAATAAGACATCCTCCGAAAATAAGACCTACTTCATGGAAACATAATACATCCCCTGAAAATAAGAGCTAGCACATCTTTGGGAGCAAAAATTAATATAAGACACTGTCTTATTTTCGGGGGAACAGGGTAGCACCCCGACTGGAGATCAAACCTAAAACCTGGGTATGTGTCCTGACCGGGAATTGAACCCACCACCCTTTGGTGCCCAGGATGATGCTCCAGCCAACTGAGCCACCCAACCAGGACCACGTTTCCACATTTGACACGACGAGAAAATTGAGGCTCAAAGAACTTAAGTGACTCAATGAAGAGTCCTTGAGTAAGTGGTGGACCTGGGACTCGAACCTCCCTCTTTCTGATCCATAGTCTCTGTACTAACACTGTGCAGTAGGAACGTAATGCAAACCACATAGGTGATCTCAATATTTCAGCAGTCACATTTAAAAAGTAAAAAGGGTGAAATGAATAGCGTTATTTAACCCAATATATCCAGAACATTATCTTTTCAAATGTGACCAGCATAACAGAGTTACCAGCGAGATGCTTTGCATTCCTTTTCCATGTCGAGTCTTCCCCAGCTGGTGTGCGTTTACATTACAGCTCGGCTCCGCGTGGACCGGCCACGTTCCAAACGCTCCCGGGCCACGTCAGGGCCTCCACACCGGACGGCACAGGCCTGCCTTCTCGCTGCTGGTCCGCTCCGCTGAGTCACTCTGCGAGAGCCACCACACCTGGCGTCAGCTGCCCCCGACACTGCTGTCATTACCTCGTTATTAACAACAGGAAAGGGGCAGAGGGAAGGCCAGGTGTTAGAAGCAGGTCATTTGGGCAGCTTCGCCAGGAAGCTACACCCCTGTCCGCCGTGGCCCGGTGGCTGGGGGTGGACATGTGTGGGCTCCAGATGGGATGAGCGCATTGGCCCTCCAACGTCACCCACCTGTTCATCTAGCCTGGACTAGATGTAGGGTCCAACACAGGGGAGGTAGACGCATGCCCAGGAAAGGTGGGGTGACATAGGGAAGGTGCTTGCTGTCAGTTACCCCTGAGAGCAAAGGTCATTGGCCAGAATGGGTGTGGCCCCTGCAAAGGCAAGAAATTTGGGATATGTAACCCCCTGAACACAAGAGTGCATTCGCTTGCTCTTGCTGCTCTTGGGACTCGGGGTTTGTGTGATTCTGGGCTTGCGGCTCACTCTTGCATTCGCCCACGTGGCCCACGGCCATGTGGCCCCCACGCACAGTGGACTGATGGGCTGTGACTAGTCAGATGTTGTGCTGGACCCAAATGCAACATGGAAAGGCGCTCTGGACCCCGGCTTTGCTTCTCACTGTGCTGACCCCCCAGCCGCACCTCCTGGGTGACGGGACAAAGGGATGTGGGACTGTGGAAACCCAGGGGTATCATTCCGCACAAATAAAAACCACTCATTCTCCCGTGCGAGTCTCAGGAAATTCTTATCCGAAGGACTTCGCCCCCAGCCCCTGGGGGGGGGGGAGGGGGAGGACCCACCACTTTGTCCGACATCACCCTGACTTTCTACTGTTGTGGGGAGCCCTCCCCTTCCCTCTCACTCGCCCATCTTCCAGCACCCCTCTCTCTCCTCCCCTCGCCCCCCTGCAGAAGGCCTTGTTGTCAGACAAGACCCCTTTAAACAGGTGAGACAGAGGTGACGAATGTTCCTCTTTTACATTCGGAGTCTGTCGGGCTCTTTGGCCCTGTGGAATGGCACCTCTATCAAAACATCTCGTTTGGAAATGTCACAGTGGCTTCTGATAAGTCATCAGTCACCCTGCCGGCGGCTGACGGAGGGGCAACAGGGTGGTGGCTCCTAGTGCACCGAGGAACCGTCTTTCCCAGCCGCGGAGAGTTTTACTCCTGCAGCGGGGCATGGCCTCTCTCCTGAAGGAAAGGAGCCATTAACCCGGCCGCACGCGGCTCCTCGAGGCCTTTCCCCCTTAACTTCCCAGCCTCTCTTTGCCTCCTTGCTCCTTCCCCGGGTGGAGCCGGAGTCTCCTCACTGCAGGCCCCCCGCAGGCACCGCCTCCCCCACTTCTGCAGGAGCAAGCCTGCAGGCCTGCACCCCGCACCCTCGCACGGCAGGGCACAGGAAGCTGTGAAAGGTGTTGCAGAACCCACTTGGAATAGAGTGCTGTGGGTGGTCCAGGAATCTCACCCGGGCAGGAGCAGCTCCCGTGGGGGAGGAAGTCCCGCCTTCTTCCCAGCCATTGCTCCTTTCTGGGTGTGACTGCTGGTCCGCCCTCTCCCCGTCCTCTGTGCTGCCGGCTGCTCTCCCTGCGGGGCTGTACTGCAGGTGCCTGCCATCCCTGTTTCCTCTCAACTTCAACAGAAACCGAAGTAGTTTTTTTGGAAAGGAACATTCACTAAAAACTAAAGAAAAACAATAATGCATCAGAAAAGCATAGACATAAGTCCCAAGTTTTTTCAGGTCACGTATTTCTGATGAGAAACAAAGGCACTCACGTCCCTGATGAGATGGGCTGGCCCAGTCCCAGCAGCCCGGCCCCCCTTCTGTCTGAAGTCCGCCCCCCTCCGCCTCTGCCTCCCCACTCCTCTCACCGCGGAGGGCTTCCTCCTTCCCTCCCCTCACTCTTCCCATCTTCCTCCTTCCCTCCCCTCACTCTTCCCATCTTCCTCCTCACCCCTTTGGGGTCGAGGCTTTGGCCAAGTGATGCAAGTAGCCAAACATGGTTGGATAGAAACAGGGGCGGGGAAAGGCCGGGGGTGGCTAACGGAGCCAGAGGAAGAACTCACCCGACTGAAATAACCATTCCTCAGGTGGGGATGCCTGCTCGGAGGGTTGCCTGGTAAACACAACCTAAACCCCAGGGTGCGTCTTCTGGCACCATCCAGACGGGCTGGAGGAAAGCCATCTTGGCAACTGACTCAAGCTATCCTCCATCCATTCTGCTTCATCGTCAGTGAAGGAAAATCTTTCTCTCTGTCTTCTCTCTCTCTCTCTCTCTCTCTCTCTCTCTCACACACACACACACACACACACACACACACACACTTTTTCCCTGTGAGCCCTGCCCCATTCCTGTCTCTGTGGTGCTGTGCTGTGATTTCTGCCGAAGGCAGCGTCTTGTAAGCCGGGGGTGGGGGACGCGTGGCCTGCGGGCCTCAAAATCATTGGGTCTGGCCCTGCCAAGCCATTCGGGGTGCGTTAGCCCAATGTTGGACCACATGCAGCAGGCTAATCTTTAAGCTGACAATTCTGTATGGCTCACACGTAGCGTATAAATATCAGAGCGGCGTTGGCAGAAACGAGGTGTGCCCCCCCCCCCCCGTGAAGAATAAAAGAACTCATTCTAGAGCTGGGCCGACCGGCTCCGGTGGGGCGCTCTGCTCCTCCTTCCCCGGCTCTGGGCAGGTCAGTCCCCTCAGAGGGAGCTCGGTGTCCTCATCTGTGAAATGAGAGAAGGGTGCCAGTCCCACTGAGCGAGACCCAGCACTGCCAGCTCCCAACTGTTAGCTCCCTTCCTCGCCCCCTCCCCATCCTCTCCCTCTCCCTCCCTCCCCGTGCAGGTGCAAGGCAGGGACGGTTCTAGGTGACAGGCAAGCCCTCATGTGGGCCCGTGGCTGGGAGTGGACATGTGTGGACTCCACATGGGATGGGTGCATTCGCCCTCGAACGTCACCCACCTGCTCACCTAGCCTGGACAGGGTTGGCCCCAACTCCAGCCGAACCCAAGCTAGCCACCCGTGATGGGGGACTGCCACCTTCACAAGAAGCCTTCTGTTAAAGGGGACCCCACTGCCAGCCACGGGCAACCCCGCCATGTGTCCTCTTACCCCGCCCACAAGTCCTGAGCACCCACCCGCCATGTACCAGGCCCCCGTGCAAGGCCGAGGGCAGCCCACGGAGCAGGCTCGGCTCCTGCTAAACTAGGGTAGGTGCTGCGGGCGCAGGAGGGAGGCCGGGTGTCACCAAGGAGATGAGAACGGAGCTGACACTTGGAGGATAATTAAAGGCTCTCAACGTGGAGAATGGGAGGACACTGCCGAGCAACCAGCTCAAAGGCCTGCCAGTGCCCCGGGAACAGCCAGCGCCTGCACAGGTCAGGGAAGGAAGAGGAGGCGAGGCCGGGAGGGTGGGCGGGATGGGGTGGGGGCAGCTGTCGGAGCAGCCGAGGGGCCTGCTCTCTGATCAAGGTGAGCAGGTAACCTCTCTCGTCAGAGAGAGACTGTGTGGAGGCGGCAGGAGACCGAGGAGAGCTGATGGGAGCGGTGCGGTGTCAGGGAAAAGCAGTGTAAGGGGAGAAGGGTCCGCGGGGGACAGGGGGGATTTTGGTCACCAGTGTAGGGGGAATGGCTTCTGGCTGCATTCCCATCTCACCAAGCAACCTCTTCTCTGGGACTGCAGGGGTGCAGCTCAGAGGTAGAGGGGTACACGCCCCGCCCCATCCTGCTGGAGCCGGAACTCACTCACTGAGCTCCTGCTGTGTGCGGGCCCATGTCAGTCTCAGCACGACCTGGCTTAATCGTCCCCATAACCCTGGGAGGAAGCCCTGTGCTGCGGATCGAGTGACACGCAGAGAAGGGGAGTCATTTGTTTAGGGTCACACAGCTGGTAAGAGACAGAAGCTGGACTTGAACTAGGGCCTTTCGTAATCTAACGGCCTTTCCTTCCACGCTGCCCTGCGGAGCATTTAGTTCCGGCTTCCCCGGCCTGGTCTCTGTCTAGCCCCCGGGCTTCTGGGGGAATTTAGATGACACTGCCGCCGCCGCCGCCGCCGCCGCCGCCGCCGCCGCCTTCATCGTCAGAAGGCTGTCACGGGGTGACAGGAAACAGTGGGTTCGGAGCTGTCACAGTGGGGAAGATGAGGTGCTGAGGAAGGCACTTCATCGCCGCCTCTGCCACAGCCCTGCCTGTCATAGTCTGCTTCAGTGTCCCCAAACCCATCCTCAGCCCCCTCTTCCAGTCCCCAAAATCCACCACCGGCTTCCGAAAGAGAGTCCCCTTTATGGAAGGCGACAACCCGCCATGTTCAGAACAGTCATGGGCGCCATTGGGAATTTGATGCAAGCTTGGGCCTTCTCCCCAGAAAAACTCACCCGCATGACACGCACACTCACATACGTGTTTGCGTACAGCTACATTTGTTCCCAGACTCATCACTCCACCCGCAGGGATAAGTAGGCTCTCTCTCTGCACGTGCTGGGGGAATGCGCTCAGGATGGGCCAGTCCTGGCCATGCACCCCCCCACCCCCTCCTTGTCCCACAGCTTTGGAGAAAGCAGAGGACTAGAACTCACACCCGGTCTTTGTTTTTCAAGTGTGCGGGGGAGGGTAAGCCACCGGCCACAAGAGAGTCGTGGCTTGTCTGTCCATTTAAATTGCTTACGGTCCTCCCTGCCAGGTGGGGGCCGGCTGCCCGGACAGTGGGGAGTGGGCTCTGTCTGAAGATCGGTCCCTCTTCGCGCAGCTCGGGATGCTGGCTCTCAGAGCCCGGAATGCCCCCCTTGCACCGAATTCTCTGGGGACCGCTTGGGGAGGAGATGAGGCCGATGCCGTGGCCTCCTCCCTCCACCGGCCACCTCGGGAAGCTCCCGTCTGCCCCAGGTGGGAAGCACGTGCGATCCTAATAGAGCTGCCTAATCACTTGTTTAAATTGGAAACGTGGTGTGCAATGACTCCTGGCTGGCCCAGAGAGAGCCATCAGCTGTCCTCTGCAGGGGCCTGGGACCCACGTGGCCCCACAGGCTGCGGGAGCAGGGGCGCTCTCCCCGAGGCAGGGCTGGCTGGCTGGGGAGCCCAGAGGTGAGGGGCAAAGGCAGCTGACACCTCCCTCCCTCCCTCCCTTCCTTACTCTGCTGCTTGTGGGCCCAGGAGGAGAGCCAGCTGCCCAGCTCTGCCACTGGCACCCGAGGGCAGCTCCTGGCACAGGCGGTCTGGAGTGTGCACCGCACTTGCCTCCCAGCGGCAGGGACAGAAAATCGGGCGAGTCCTCAGGCCCCCCAGGCCCAGGGGTGTGGCCATAAAGCCAGTAGGTTCGCTGTTTGGCCAGCGTTTTGAGGTCTGGGGACAGAGGCGCGAGGGAAATATTGGCTACAGCCCTGTTAATTACTGCTGTTTTTATCATTATTACAGAGGAGAATGTTCCCCTGTTAATTCCCTGGAAAACAAGCTGGCACCAACCAGACCCAGTGCCCAGGAGAACAAGCACTGGCAAAGTACAGTCTCCAGTTCGCTCCCCTCCAAGCTGGTTCACGTGGCCGGGCACGGCGCCTCTGTGCCTGCCACGTAGCCACACACACACACACGCACACACACACACATACACACACTTGCTCATGCACAGATACATATATGCCACACACACACACACGCGCACAGATACACACATTCACACTTGCTCATGCACAGATACACATATGCCACACACACACGCACAGATACACACATTCACACTTGCTCATGCAGATACACATATGCCACACACACACACACACACACACACACGCACAGATACACACATTCACACTTGCTCATGCAGATACACATATGCCACACACACACACAAATACACACATGCTATACATGCACACGCATGCATGCTCCTAGAGAGAGAGAGAAAGAGAGAATGGGATTGTTACCCCTTACTAACTATCTGACCTTGGGCATGAGGCTTTACTTCTTTTAGCCTCAGTTTCCTCATCTGGACAGTGGGGGTAATCTGAGTTGTTACGAGGATGAAAAGAGATAGTGAGTGGCAAGCCCCAGCAGAGAATAAGCCAGCCGTGGGCAAACTACGGCCTGCGGGCCGGATCCAGCCCATTCAGCTGTTCTATCCGGCCCTCGGAGCTGAAAGAGCGGAGGGTTCTCTTGCTCTCCCCTCCGCTCCTTCACCAGCAGCCCAAGAGGAGAGTGCCAGCATGGTCAGGTTGCTTTTGTTCTGGCCCTCCGGTCCAGTTTAAGAACCCATGTGGCCCTCAAATCAAAAAGTTTGCCCACCCCTGGAATAAGCCCTTAATGAAATCAGCTATCTTTTGCATCTATTTTAGCTATACAAGGCATAGGTCATTGCCCCATTTTATTTATTTTTTATTTGTTTATTCAGTCGACAGCCCCGTTTTGGAACTGAGGGGACTGAGCCCAAGAGGTGGGTCCCCAGCACCGGTCTGGGCGGGCACCCTGTCTTCCTCATGCGAGGCCGTGGGCCAGGCTGTGAGGTCAGTGTCTGCAGAGTGGAGGCGTTCGGCCCCTGTGGCTCCCAGCCTGGGCTCTCCCCTCGGGCCAGACTGACCCGGGGAGACAGGAGGCCCTGGTGGGCCGGGAGCGGACTGCAGCCCTGGGGACAGTGGCCGCTCCACAACCGCGGGGGGCGGGAGGGGTGAACTGAGGGGCTCCCTGTACTTGGGCACAGAGGAGGAACACCCAAGGCAGGAGCTGAGTCTCAGGGTCATGGAGCCCAAAGACGCTTCGCCCGCCGGAGGGTAGGAGCCTGGGGCACCTGCCATAGCCCGGCTCCATCGGCTCCATCGAGGGCAGGTTAGGTGCCAGGTGATTTCCTGGCCAGTCATGCCTTTTGGGTTTCACCCTCTCTCTTGCCCCGGAAGTTCTCCCCAACCCCAGCCACGGTGTCCCAGGGCATGGCGTCCGGTTTCCTGGCGCTGGTCCTCGGAGGAGATGGACGTGGCTTCTGGCCCCACAGACACTCTCCCGTGACAACCAGGATCAGAGGTCGGGCCCTCTGCGTGTGCTGGCCAGTCCTTGGGGCCTGGGTGTGACCTTTCACACGCACATTCTAAGCCGGGGGGGGGGGGGGTAGAATGAGTCTCAGAGAGCCTCCCTCCCCTCTTTCCCCCTTCCTTCCCCCTCGATTCATGAGGGAACTATTTGCCTGGCTGGGGGCTGGAGTGGAAGCCACTCTCGGGGTGAGGTAAGAGAAGGTCAGCAGCCGTAGGAGGTGGCAGGAGCTGGTTTGAACCATGCCTCTGCCACAGACCCCTTCCACGGTCTTGGGGGGTCCCTGTAAGCCTCGGTGTCCAGGCCCGTGATGGGAAGGCCGCACACCCACTCCACGGGGGCGGAGGACTCAACGAGGTCAGGCGTGGGAAGGCTGCGCTTGGTGCCGACATCCAGCGTGCCGTTATGGATGCTGAAGCGAGGGGTGGAGGCCTGGGCAGGATACTAACTCTGTGAACCGTTACACGTGGGATCCATGCTGGCGATTAGATCCCCAGACTGCCGCCCGCAGACAAGGCCGAGGCCTAATGCTTGGGCCGGGGGGGGGAGGATTGGGGGGGCAGGCACTCCCAGTTGGGGCCCTCCACACTCAGGGAATGCTTTCCTGGAGCAGGAGAGAGGCCAGGGGAAGCGGAGAAGAAGAGAAGGGAAAACCCCGGCAGCTTCTCCTCTGTGCTCCCCGCTCTCGGCTCCTTCAGGAACTGAGCTGCGTAATACAATGGGATTTAATAAAATGCCTTTAACTCCCAAAGTTTGTCTGCTGCCAGCTCCTTAATTAAATTGCCCGACGCCGCTCTGCGAAGGCAGCACAAACCCCTGTGTTTAAAGAGCATGGTGTTGCCATGGCACCCCCGACAGACAGGGCCGGCGGCGGCTGTGGAGGAGCATACCGATGAGGCGTGGGGGTGGCCCCTGCCCACGGTGTCCACCCAGAGCCTGCGTGTACACACACACACACACACACACACACACACACGCACGCACACTCAGCCAGGCTCTGGTCTGGCTGTCCTGGGAAAGGGTTTATCGTCGCTAAGAATGCTGAGCCTGGACTTTGGGAAGGGAGACTCGGGGGGCAATGGGGGCGTTTGAGCAAAGCAGAGCTGGCCCGCTGGTATGGCTGTGGCAGGCCCCAAGCCCAGCGCTGGGCACTCAGGACAGCCCGGGCGGGGAGCGGTGTGCCTCATCTCCCCAGCCCGGGCTCTGAGGGTAGCGGCCCTCCCCAGGGGCACCTCACAAATACACATCCTCTGCGTGCCTCCCCTGGAGAAGGGGGGGGGGGCCGGGCCAGCTGACTGGCTAATGGAAGGAGTGTGTGCTCTCTCACGTGGAGGGTGGAGGACAGGGGATCGCGCTTCTTTCTGGATTTTTCCTTCAGATGCGGCGGCTCTCGGTCCAGGCTTCCCAATAAAACCAGTTGGGGAATCTTTTCACCAACATTTTGTGAAAACGTTCAAGTATACAGCAACGTTGGAAGAATTTTACGGTGACCAGCGACGTCCCCACCATCTACCAGGCCCCACCACTAACCTTCGGCGAGGCTTGCTTTCTCACAGTGCGCCATCTGTCCCTCAGTCCTTCCTATTTGGGGTGCATTCCCACGTGAATTCCAGACATCGGTCCGCGTCATTCTAAATTCTTCAGCGTGCCCAACTATATGCACTTTTGTTTTACAGGGTGTTTGGGTTTTTTGGTTTGTTTTGACATTAAATCTACACACGGAGAAATCCTGGAGGGTTCTGTGTGTGTTTTAAATGCCAAGCCCCCAGAGATGGACTTGATTGGTCTGGAGAGGGACAGGGGGCAGCAGTTCTCATTTTTATTAAACACCCCCCCAGCACAGTGGTCGGCAAACCGGGGCTCGCAAGACACATGCGGCTCTTTGGCCCCTTGAGTTTTCAGCAAAGGCCAGCTTAGGAGTACCCTAATTAAGTTCATAACAATGTACCTACCCATATAGTTTAAGTTTAAAAATTTTGGCTCTCCCGTGTGCCCCGAGTGAGCCGTGTGTCCCAGGGGGCCGTGTGGCCCGGGTGAGCCTTGTGCCCTAAGGGGGCGGGGTGTCCCGGGAGAACCGTGTGTCCCGGGAAAGCAGTGGGACCCGGGGGGGAGGGGCGGTGTGAACCAGAGGAGGAGCGGATTCTATTCGTGTGGTCCTGAGATAGTCACCATAAAACAAGCGGATTGTCAAATGACAGCGGGGAGGGGAAGGAGACTGGGGGGAGATAAGAGAGCAACCGAAGGACTGGTATGCATGCATATAAGTACAACCAACGAACACAGAACTCTGGGGAGGGAGGGCATGAATGGGAGGTGGGGGGGTGGACAATGGTAAGCTATGTACACATATAATACCTTAATAAATTAAAAAAAAAATTGGCTCTCAAAAGAAATTTCAGTCGTTGTCCTGTTGATATTTGGCTCTGTGGACTAACGAGTTTGCCGACCGCTGGCCCAGCAGAACACGGAGCTCCCCCGACCACGCCCTTTAAGCCCCGCCCCCTCCCTCCAGGTGCCCTCCATGTAAGCCGTCCACCTCCGAGTTCGCGCTTTGTTTATTTACGGTGGGCCAGGTACCCCCCGCTGTTCTCGTGTTATCGCTACAGAGGGTGTCCTTGGGTCGTGTCTGCTTCCCGGCGGCAGACCCCATATCCGGTTGAGATGCTGTGCGTGTCGCAGCAATGAAGCCACAGACACTGTATTTTGCTCATCGGGTGCTTGCGATGATGCGGACTGTGGAGCGGGAAGACAGTGATGCTGGTGGAGGGTATTCCGAGCGATGGGACGGCAGCGAGCACAGGGTCCTGGTGGTCCCAGTGAGGTCTGGTGCTATTGACAGAGGCGATGGGCCGCCGGTGGGGTCCCCGGGTGATGTCACCCTCTGAGGGTGATGTCACCCTCTGAGGGCGATGCGCAGACAGATGCTTGTTCGCCCACTGACACCCGCCCGGGGAGGTGCTGGCTGTCACATGAACAGGAGGGTCGGTCTTCCCGCTGGAGAACCCCGCGGCGGCAAGGCTCGGCTCCTTCCGAAAGGCTGAGGCCACCTGAGAGCCTTCTCCCCGGGGCCCGGAGGAGGCCGGACTGCGAGCTGCAGCCCACGCGCAGCCGCCCTGGCCCAGTGCCAGGCCCGGCCCCGGGCGTCAGCGCCAGAGGGTCACCGGGAAGGTTGTTTGAGATGAGAGACCGGGGAGCCGGCTGGACTTGGGATCGATAGAGATCTTATGTGCTGCCTGTGTGGTTTCCGGTCCTTCCGTACCTGGTACGCTCTTGAGGGAGGACAGAGGGCAAGCGGCCCCTCCCTTACCCCAGGCAACGGGGGACAGAGGGATGCAGAGCCAGTGCTCAGCTGGCGTCCCTCTGAATGGCGCTGGGCTCCGGGGCTAAGGAGGGAGGCTGAAGGATGAGGTCGGCTGCTAAGACTTTTATATTTATTTATTTATCGTCTATACATAAGCCCAGAGGACGATGCTGAAAAATACCTTTGAAATAGCTTTGCCCAACCCTTTTGTTTTACAGATGAGAAAACTTGGGCCACGTGGGCAGCGGATAAAATCCCTGTTGAGGACAGCAATCAATACTGCTCGTGTACATATGTCCCTAATGATGCAGAGACACTCCACGCCCGTGGTCTGACTGGAGCTTAGACCAGCCCTGCCAGCAGCTGGGAAGCTGCCTGCCCGTCGGACGGATGGCTCCCGAGACCCTCCCGGATTCTTCCCACTAGCAACGAGCCAGGTGACGTTTGTGTAGCACGTACAGCTCGTCGTACACATTTCACACCCGTGCTTTCGTGTATCTGTGCCACATCGCTGCGCAAAAGGCTTCTGCCCCCGATTCTCGGAGGAGCAAACTGAGGCTTCTCGGGGTTAAGCATCTTGCCCAGCGTGCACAGCGTCACTGTGCAGAGTGGAACTAGCGCCCAGGAGCCCTGTGGTCGTGCCCTGGGGTCGCCATATCAAAGCACTGATATGGCACGAGGCTTAAATAACAGAAATCCGCTGTCTCCCTGCTCTGAGGCCCGCAGTCTGGAATCGAGGTGCCCGCCAGGCCAGGCTCCCTCTGAGAGCTGTAGGGGAGACTCCTTCCTCGCCACTCCCCGCTTCCGGGGGTGTCTCTCCTCAGCTTGCAGCTGCAGCCCTCCAATCTCCATCTCTGTCCCCACGTGATTCTACCGGTGCCTGTGCGTCCGCATCCGAACTTCCCTCCTTTTATACGGACACCAGTCATTGGGTTGGGGCAGTGGTCGGCAAACTCATCAGTCCACAGAGCCAAATATCAACAGGACAACGATTGAAATTTCTTTGAAGAGCCAGATTTTTTAAAAATTATATATTTTATTGATATTTTACAGAGAGGAAGCGAGAGAGATAGAGAGCTAGAAACATCGATGAGAGAGAAACATCGACCAGCTGCCTCCTGCACACCCCCTACCCGGAATGTGCCCGCAACCAATGTACATGCCCTTGTACCTTTGAACCTGGGACCTTTCAGTCTGCAGACCGATGCTCTACCGCTGAGCCAAACCGGTTTCGGCGAGAGCCAGATTTTTTAAACTTAAACTTCTTCTAACGCCACTTCTTCAAAACAGACTCACCCAGGTCCTGGTTTTTTTTGTGGGAGAGCCACACTCAAGGGGCCAAAGAGCCGCATGTGGCTCGCGAGCCGCGGTTTGCCGACCACTGGGTTAGAGCCGCTGTGACCCAGTATGGCTTCATCTTAACTTGATCCCCTCTGCAGAGACCCTATTTCGAAATGAAGGGCACATTCACGTGGACTGGGAGTTAGGGCTTCAATATATCTTTGCGGGGAGGAGGGGTCACAGTTCAACCACACGGGTCCCTGACCCAGGCCAGCGGCCTTCCACACGTGCAGCTTGCACCCTGTGCTCCACACCCCCATGTCCTCCTCCCCTTCTCTCACCCCCGAGGACGAGGCGCTCCCCTCTCCTGCAAGACGGAGAGCTGGGAGCACTTTCCGGCTCCTGCTTCCCAAGTTCCCAAGATGCTAGGGCAGACGCACGAAATATATGGGCCTTTTGTCTTCCCTACTCCCAGACAGTAAAAATCATTAAGGCTTGCTCTTAATTAGTTTAATTTCGAAACTTCTCAATATTGATTTAACCTCCACTCCTTTGTACTTGCTGCAGGCACTGAATTATGCCTGTTATTGATCACGGATGGAAGCCTTTCCAGCCACCAGACTCTGGGCGCTGGGAGCCGCGGGTTCCCCGGGGGGTGCTGGGCTCAGGAGGCGTGGACCAGCTTGGAAGAGGGACCCTCTAGGTCAGACTGGGGAGGGCCCTCCCCTGAGGAAGGGCTGCTCAGCGTAGGCCAGGGGCCGGTGCTTCCTCTTGGGTCCGCCCCGGCTCGGGGAGTCTGAATAAGAAGTCAGCTGGCCGCCGTCCAATCCCATTCCAGGCCCGAGGAGAGCTGGGCAGGGGGCGCTGCAGGAGGGTGACGTGGGGTGAAGATGTAGAGCGCAGGCTTCGGCACCAGCCACAGCCAAGCTGGGGTCCCGGCTGGACCAGCTGTGCGTCCTTGAGCATTTCACACCGGTGACGTGGGTCAGGCATCCCACGTCAGTGTGTGAGCATGCAGTGCAGGCCCTCAGGGCAGGCCCCAGCCCAGGGCCTGGCTCCATCCGTCCTCAGTCGGCGGCTCCCATGGTCACTGCTGCCGTCCCACTGGGCAGAGAAGGCCTAGACTTTGACATCACGCTCTGTCTGCCAGCCCTGGCCCCATTCCTCACTGGCTGCGTGATCTAGGGCGGCTCACTTACTATCCTTTCCATTGAGACGGGAGTGACGGCACCTACGACCTTGCAGGGCTATTGGGCGAATCACATCGGATGGTGGATATGGAAGAATTAAAATTGCAAGGAGCATCCACTCCTGACGGGTTAGGACAGGGGTGGGCAAACTTTTTGACTCGAGGGCCACCATGGGTTCTTAAACGGGGCCGGAGGGCCGGAACAAAAGCAACCTGACCATGCTGGCACTCTCCTCTTGGGCTGCTGGGGAAGGAACGGAGGGGAGAGCAAGAGAACCCTCCACTCTTTCGGCTCCGCGGGCCGGATAGAACAGCAGAACGGGCCGGATCCGGCCCGCAGGCCGTAGTTTGCCCACGGCTGGGTTAGGAGCACTGATGGCTGGAGTGGTCAGGGCCCTACATGTGCCCTTTGGCGGCCCTCTGCCGGCACTGCCGGGCCCAGACCGTTCAGCTCTGGCGCGCCGCTCCGGCCCTTTCCCCGTGTCACGCACACGGGACCTCGAGGCCGCCACCTCGGAATTCACGCCCTGCGTGTTACCCAGTCCGCCTCCAGCATGTGCCCGTGCCTTCCACCCTCTGTGCGCCTGCTGACCGGCCGATTCCTGCAGCGCTTCCCTTGCGGGTTTTGTAAAACAGCTTTATTGAAGTTGTGAACTTGCATTCCATCAAATTCACCCATTTTTAGGTGCAATTCAATGACGTTTGGTCAAGCTGCTCTGATTTTTTTTTTGGCCCAACGTCCCACCTGAAGCAGAAGTGTGTCCTCTCCTCCCTGTGCCCCTGCTGCCCGTGGTGAAGGCCTGTGACCCCGGTGCTCAGGCGGTGAATGCTCATTCTGTACACAGTGGAGGTGAGGGGGGTTCTGGAAACTCTAGTCTTAACTGTCAGGATAATGATAAGAAGCTCATTGTGTACATATATGTATACATATACACATGCATATACACATACATATAAACATGCATATACATGTACAAGTATACTTACACATGCATATACACATACACATACATTCACATAATTCTAATCTCAGCTTGGCCATTATCTAGCCCAGCAGGTCTCAGAGAGGAGCAGCTGGAGGGCTTGGGCAAACCTGGCCCCCTGACCCCACCCTCAGAGAGCCTGAGTCTGAAGGGTCTGGGTCCGAGAACCGCATGTCTAACCAGTCTGCAGATGGTGCTGATGCTGGGGCGAGGGACCGCCATCTCCGAACCGCTCGCTGCTCTGGCCCAGCCCGCCCACTTCCTGGGTGAGGGGCCAGGGCCTGGAGAAAGGGGAGGACACGTTCCAACGCCTGTCCCGAAGCCTAGACTAACACCCAGGCCTGTGTCCTGGCCTCTGCCTCCCCCTCGGGCTTCAGAGAAGCAGGCAGAGGGGTGCAGAGCTTCCCCTAGGCCTAGGCCGCACGTGGGAGGGGAGAGGAAGAAGGGGCTGCTGAGGGAGAAGTCAGTGGGATTGGAGAGGGGGCCAGAGGCGGGGCCCAGGAGAAGGAGTGGCCAGGGCAGGCCTGCGGGAGGAGGTGAGGGATGGCGGCCACTCTCCCCGCAGTGGGAGGCGGGGAGGGCGCTGGGAGGGGCCCGCTTCGGCCTCCGCTGCAGCCATTCATCCCGCAGGCTGCCTGAGACAGCTGACAGAGGGAGCGGGCGCCGAGCCCAGCAGACACCAGGCTCCTTCCTCCAGCGATTTATCTCCCGGCTTCATCTGGCAAACCTGCTGATGAAACGAGTCTCCTTCTCTCTCCGCCTCATCAATTTTCATTCTCGTTTCATCTTCCTCTTCCGTTAGAAGAGGTTCGGCCCTTCTCCTCGTTTAACTCGTCTCCCCATTTGGTCCACTGCCCTTTCTCCTAAACCATCCAGGCCCCCGAGGCTCTCCCCAGCAGCTCCCCCCAGCTCCACCCCCACACCCGGGGGTCCCTCCCTCTGGGCACCAGTACTGGAGAGAGAAGCCCAACACACACTCCCCCATGGAGCTCCCCCCCCCCCACCGCAAACAAGGCTGGAAGGTCTGTGGTGCTTCCCTCTGGTTCTGGAGTGGCCCACAGGCAGAGAGAAGAGATGAGCGTCATACGGACCGGATTCTTAGAGGCTGCGGGCAGGGGCGAGGGGCCGGTTCCCTGGTGATGGCGGTGGTCAGGGACAGCTTCCGAGAGGTGCAGTGTGAACTGCGACGTCAGAGATGGGCAGACGTGACACACCTGAGGAGGGGAACTTCTCCGCTAGGGCCCTGCATGTGCGAAGGCACTGGAGCGGCGGAGTGTGGCTTGCACCCCTCTGACCGCTCCCCCTGCTTCCCTGCCCTGGTGTCTGGCTCTCGGGGACCCACTGTGTCCAAAGGGATGTCCTGAGGCACAATCCCTGGCTTCCAGAGGGGGCCTTTTGAGAATGCTACAGGGTCTGCCCCACACCCCCACCTGATTCTGGAAAGAACGGGGGATTGTGGGGAGGGAGGCCGGAGGGCTCACGGATCTGGGCGTGGCTGTCCCCTCTGGCTGTGACTGGCCAAGGTGGAATGGGCTGCAGTCAAGCTGGGACATTGAGAGTCTCCCCGAGGGGCCGCTTGACCCTTCCAGTGTCTGTCTGGTGGTCTAGAGGCCAGGGCTGTGCCTCGGCAGACAGAGGAGGGTGGGAGGGAAGGGGACTCTACTGGGCACCAGGTGCTTTATGGACATCCCCTCCTCCCTCCCCCCCCCTGCCCACCACCCCCTTGAGGCAGGAGCACCTGAGTGAGGATGCCCAAGGCCACAGGGCCAGCACCAGGGTTCACTGGGAACCACTAGCCTAAGCCCGGGGCCGGGGAGGTGGGGGAAGGGAGCCTGCAGAAGGGTGAACATCATCAGAGGTTCGTGTGGAATCCAGAAGCAGAAACAGTCAGAGAGAAGCGCCTTCTCTCCCTGAGGGAAGGGCTAAAGCCATGGGCAGGGGCAGGATGCGGGCCCGAGGAAGCCAGCTGGCTCTGGGGGCCACTGTGTCTCCTGCCAGTAGGTGAGGAAGGAGGCAGAAGGGGCCTGAGCCCAGACACCGAGCCACCTGGTCTCCGGGAGCTCTGGAGCAACCAGCCCCTCCTCCCTCCCTGCCCTCCTTTCCTTGCCTTTTTTTCCCCGCTGCCACAGATGTTTTCTGAGCTCCTACTGTGTGCCAGACAGTTGGAGGGACTGGCCACGTGGAGCAGAGTCCCCTCCCCTGAGGGGCTCAGAGTCTGGGGGGAGAGACAGACAGACAGACAGACAAGTAAGCAGGTAGTGTATGACGGAGAGAGTTGGGGCACAAAGAAGCCCGGAGAGGGAGGGGTGGAGAAAAGTCTGGCGGCACCTGGCGGTGGACCACCTGGTACGGCTCCCCCTGCCGGGCAGGATGGCTCTACCCCCTGCAGTCCTTTTGGTGCAGTGCGACCAGACAGACAGACTGGCGCCTCCACTCCTAACTAAGGAATAACGGGACAGGCTTCCTCCCAGGCCCAGAGCCCAGCACCCTCGGCCGGGCCAGCCAGGAGGCCGGGGAACAGAGCTGTGCCCGGGACAGGTCCCTTCCTCCCAGCCGAGAAGGGGTTTTTACTGGAACCCTGAGCCCTCTCCAGAGAGGAGGGGCGGGAAGGACATCAGACACCTCCTCTTTCCCCGGGGGATGCCTCCCGTGTCACTCCTGCTCTCCTCCAGAACCCCTCCCCCCTCCCCCACCACCACCATCCACTCTTGGAAGTCAGCTTCTTCCACCAGAGTCATAGGAAGAGCAAGAGCTGGCCAATGGACCCGCCCTGGGTGCAAATCCTGGCTCTTCCACACTTCGCTGTGGGCCTTGGGCTGGCCACTGAGGTTGGGGTTTCTACCTCCTGCCGGGCTGTCGGGTGCGGCCGGCACACCGAGATCCCGGCGCGGAGAAGGCGCCCAGGAATGGCGCGTCTTTCCTAGGGCTTTGCTCTGTGTCACCCTTGCAGTGGTGTCACCCAGAGCGGAAGGGACTCCGCTTACCAAGAGGGAGCTGCTCAGTGGACAGTGGTTTTCAAGCTTTGGTACCTGCAAACCAAGGCCAAAATGCGTGCCTTTTCATCATGTCCCTGTACGGGCCGTGTGTGTGTGTGTGTGTGTGTGTGTGTGTGTGTGTGTGTGATAGATGTGTGTGTAATAGTGTGTGTGTGTAATAGATGTGTGTAATAGATGTGTGTGTATGTAATAGAGTGTGTGTGTATGTGTGTGTGTGTAATAGATGTGTGTGTGTAATATCTGTGTGTGTGTAATAGGTGTGTGTGTGTAATAGATATGTGTGTGTGTGTGTGTGTGTGTGTGTGTGAAATAGAGGGGGGGACTTCTCAGCAGTGTTTAGCTACATACAGTGCACTCTGATGTTTTTCTATTTCATTTCTGTTTTTCAAATGCAGATTGTGACCCACTTTGAACTGTTTCCATGACCCACTAATGGGCTGCCCTTCGCCGTTCACGGCAGTAGAGCACGTCCCGCCCCTGCAGGCGAGGTCTGCCCTGCACCACCCTCTGGAGAGACAGACATCGATAGCGAAGCATCGTTTCCCCGAGGAGCCCGCAGCCTGGCTTGGACGGCAGGCCTGCAGCCTGACAGCAAGAACGGTGCTGTGTGGAGGTCTGTCCCAGCGACTCTGGTCCCTGGGGGGGGGGGGGGGGGGGGTTGTAATCACCCTTCTGGAGGGAATTGAGAAAACACCTCGGTGGAGGGGGGCATTTAGGAGGGGTTTTGATAGCTGAAGAGGAGCTTGGTGGTTGAAGCTGCTTTGCAGGCAGCCTGGGATGCACACGGGGTGAAAGGAAGCAGCAAGTCTGGTTGCTGAGTGGGAGCACAGGGCGTCTGGGCATGAGAGGCTCACTTAAGGGTGAGGACGAGAGACCAAAGAGCACTGGGCGGGGGGAGGGGGGGACGCGGTGCTGCCTGACAGAGATGGGGCCGAAGAAGCAAGGGCAGGTTTGGTGGGAGAAGTCGGAGACCATAGCTGAGCTCAGGGCGCGTTCAGTGAGAGGATCATCTGAGGCAGACAGGTAGAGGCGTTGGGGGGCAGTTAGAAGCGAGGCTGGGCCCCTCCCTCCTGACCACCTGCGCGTTTGTCCTCTGCCCAGTGCCCAGAACCCTCATGAGAAGACCAGGGGGTCTGCAGCAGAAAGGGGGTGAGCAGTGATCGCTGCCCCAGACAGTGGCCAGGGCCCAGCAGGGCTTTGGGGAGGGAGTCACAGGGGTGCACGGGGCCAGGAGGTCACCCTGCCGTCTCCCTGCCTCGGGGCAGGCTGGCACTCACAGGCCCCGGCCCCAGGACCCAGCCGGAGCGGGGCCCTAAGGCACAGCGCAGTTTCTAGATTCGGGAGCTATGGGACGAGGACGAGGACTCGGCCTCCCTTTCTGGAAAAGGCTGGGGAAGCGTGAGGCCCTGAGGATGGGTAGCCCTCGGGAAACACAAGGAGGCAGGTCACGGTGACGTATCTTGGTTGAAGGCTGACGTTCTGGCATCCCCTCAGGTTTCCAAAGACCGTGTCCCTGGTTGTGTGGAAAAGGAAGGGAGGGAGATCTGGGTTACAAAGATGAAATAGGCCCTAGTCCGTTTGGCTCAGTGGCTAGAGCACGGGCCTGGGGACTGAAGGGTCCCCGGTTCGATTCAGGTCACGGTGACGTACCTTGGTTGAAGGCTCGATCCCTGGCCCCAGTCAGGGCACATGAGGGAGGCAACCAATTGATGTGTCTCTCTCACATCAGTGTTTCTCTCTCTGTCTGTCTCTCTTCCTCCGTCCCACTCTCTCTAAAAATCAGTGGGAAAGTATATATATATATATATATATATATATATATATATATATATATATCCTAGAGGGAGGATTAACAACAAAAAAAAAGATGAAACTGTGAAACTGGTTGATGGGGACAGAAGTCAAGACAGTGACTAACGCCAGACGGGGACGGGGTGAGACTGGAAAGGAACCTTCCCAGGAACCTTCTAGAATGCTGGAAATATTTCTGTCTGGAGCTCAGTGGTAGTTATACTGGTATCCACAAATGTAGACATTCATGCAGCTGTGCCCTTAGAATTAGTGCTATTTGTGCACTCTCCTGGACAGATGTTACGCCCCAATAACATTCGTTAAAGGTGGAATACAAACGATGAGAGATGAGAAGGAGTAAGATGGAATAAGATGCAACCTCGGGAGCAAATGAAGGGACTAAGAAGCATGGCATCTCCCTGACGCCCACAGCTATTCTGGGAGCCACGCCCCCGCCGGGGCGGTTGAGGTTCAGGGAATTACCCACTTTGCCCAAGGTCACACAGCGAGGGGCAGAGCCAGGTTCCAACTGATGGCGAAGCCCAGGACCCTCCCTTCCCCTCTCGCCCCCATTGCATGAGTCATGCGAGGAGTTCAGGCTCTGGGAGACCGGATAAACACCGCCTGCGCCCCCGCCGAGGTCTGCTTCAGCCCTGAGGTCCCAGTTGCCTGTGATTGAGTGAGAGGTGGGAGCGAGGGCCGCGCTCAGCTCCCGGGAGGGGCAGAGGCCAGGTGCACAGATGGCTCCCCTCCCTCCGCGGCCCTTCCACCCGGCGCGTATCTGCCGGCGAGGAAGCCGGAGTTTATCAACGCTCCACTCAATTATGCTGCCCATCTGTCTGCGCAGCTCAGGGGGGCCTGGCGCTGGAGCTGCGAAGGCCAGGCAATCGATCACCCGCCCGCCCGCCCGCCCGCCCGCCCCCTCCAGAAGCCCAGCTCCCAGGGGCGGCCTGGAGGCGCCAGGGCGGGGGGGATATCAGGGAGGGAGGCTGAGAGAGGCTGGAGGAGCAGCGATTTAGATGTGGCAGGAGCTCGGGGCGGGGGGCAGGGCCGGAGAGGAAGAAAGGGCAGCTCCGGCTCCTGACAACAGCATCTCCAGAGCTCCGTTTAGTAATCAGGCCCACACTCTGCTGCATCCAGAGCAGCTGCCTGGGGCAGGTGGGGCCTGCAGAGCCAGACCTTCCAAGAGAAACGTTGGCCCCCGGAGTGGGCAACCCTGCTTCCCTGACTGTTGGCCCTGGGCCTTCTGTCTCCCGGAGCTGCAGGCCGTGCGGGCAGCAGTGCTGGCAAAGAGCCCCAGCCCCAGCCCCAGCCAGAAGGCAGGCCGGAGTCTGCGCGAGGCCTGCTGGCTGATGGCCCTGGGGTCCAGGCCCAGCCACGTCCGCCTGGCAACAGTGTCTCTTCTTCCCTCTGCGGTCCCGCCAGAGGGTCACTCTAGCCAGGAGCCTCGGCGCGGCGTCCGAGGGTCGCCAGGGAGAAGGAGCTCGGACCCAGGCCATCTCTGAAGGGAACTGCTCCTGGGCGGGCCTGGCGGGCCGGCCTGCACTCTGCTCCTGGGAGACAGGCATTGATCCGCGGGCAGGGAGCGTGGGCCGGGCTGGCGGCTCAGGTGATGGAGTCAAAGGCACGGGTCTGAGTCCTGACCCGGCCTGGGGAAGCGGTGCAATCTCTGACAAGTCCGCTAACCTCTCAGCGCCGCCGTCACTGTCCCTGCAAAGGGAGGCTAAATCCCTGCTCTGCCCACACGCAGGGCTGTGGGAAGATGACACGTTTCCTTATTTGCATCCAGTTACACGTACCCTCTCACTCACAGTCCTGCACCCCGTACGGCGGGGACACAAGCAGCACGTGAGACGCAGCCCCTGCTCCGGGAGCTTGGGACCCCGCTGGGAAAGGCTCACGTGATTAGTCTGAACTCCTGCTCACCCGGGAGATTATGGATACGAGACAATTAGCTTTCTCTGCGCCCCTGGCAGGAACGGCTCATCAGCCTGCATGAGTGGGCCGCGTGCAAGACAGCCTTGCATGGCGATGGCAGGTGAGTGGCAGCTCTGAGCCCCACCCAGGACGGGGCTGCACGCCAAGCAGGGGCGTGGGGGGCCTTTCGGGCCTTTGCCAAGTCTCGGGGTCAGAGGTGAGTCATCAGGCCCCTGCCTCTCTCTGGGTGCTGCACCCGGGCCTGGCCTCCTGGTGAGGCCGGAGCACTGCCTCAGTCACCCAACCCCAGCCCGGGGTGCGGGGAAAGGCCCGTCGCTGGAGGGTTTTCATTGTGGGTTTTTTTGTTTAATATATTTTATTGATTTTTAAGAGAGGAGAGGAATAGAGAGTTCGAAACATCGATGAGAGAGAAACATTGATCAGCTGCCTCCTGTACACCCCGCACTGGGGATGTGCCCGCAACCTAGGTACATGCCCTTGACCGGAATCGAACCTGGGACTTTTCAGTCCACAGGCCGACGCTCTACCCACTGAGCCAAACTGGTTTTGGCGGTTTTAATTGTGTTAAATGGTCTTCCCGTCACAAAATCGTTAGAACAAAGGTGGAAGAGGAGAGATGCCGTGGACGCAGGCAGGGTCTGAGACGCCCGGAGCTCAGCTGAAGACCCTCCCCACTCACCCACCCACTGCAGCCTTCTCTCTGCTGTGAATGGTCGTGGGCTCTCGTAATCACTGCATTTTGGGTGCTGCCAGAGAGGCAGTCTTAGAAGGTGGGGCATACTATTGTGTGTTTCTGCTCACAGCTCCCCACCCCATCACCCGGGGCAACACTGGGCCACTGTGGGCAAGCATACCGTAATAGAGGCTTGTCAAGTTCTCGGATCCAGCTTCTGTTCCTACTAAAAGCCCTGGCGGGAGGGCCTCTCAGCCCCCAGCTCCGTGGGATGAGTGGAGCTGGAAGGAAACTAACATTTCTTTATTTAAATATATTTTATTGATATTTTACAGAGAGGAAGGGAGAGATAGAGAGAGCTAGAAACGTCGATGAGAGAGAAACATCGACCAGCTGCCTCTTGCACAACCCCCACAGGGGAAGTGCCCGCAACCAAGGTACATGCCCTTGACCGGAATCGAACCCGGGACCTTTCAGTCCGCAGGCCGACGCTCTACCACTGAGCCAAACCGGTTTTGGCGGAAACTCACATTTCTTGAACTCTTTCCGTGTGCAACACAGTTCCCTTCCTTCACTCTAATGACACCTTCACGTACACGTGAGGAACAGGCACTCCCAGAAGTCAATAGCTGTTCCCACGGTGCTCTGGTAGGGGTGGTGCGTGCTGGTGGGCTCTGCCCCTCATGCCAGGTCTAGGCAGGAATTGGGGCTTCTGGCCTTGGACCCAGTTCCGTGACAAGGCCCTTCGGGAACCCGCTGTCCCTGCCGCCTCTCCACCCACGGAGTGTGCCATAGACCCCCTTCCCTGTTCCTGGCCACCAGGCTCCCCTGGCACATGTATGCAGGTGCAGGTGCATGTGTGCCCATGTGTTTGCTTGCCCTGAGTTTTATGGGTCAGTGCCCACGTAAGTCCTGGTTGGAGAAAACAACCGTGACAAAATGCACAGAGGTGGCTGCCAAGGAAGGTGGGAGGGAGGGAGGGAGGCAGTCCGCTGTAAACGGGCATGCCGCTCTCCTGCGCAGGGCGGGCGCCATGCCTCCCACGGCCGCCCCGCACCCCGCCCGGGAGGAGTAGGCAGCCCCGGGTCCTGGAGGCTGGGTGAAGTGGCAAAGAGCTCCTCTGGCCGCTGAGAGGCACCCGTCTGAAAGGTGGTTGGAGACACAGCTCCCCGCTTCCCAAAGCTCCCTAGCGAGGAAGGCGGCAGGAATGGGCACACACCTGCTGCTGCAGCCTCCAGTGCGTCCCAGGGTGCCCAGGGCAGGCTCTGGCCAGGCCTGGGAGCCAAGAAGCCCGGTGCAACTGGCACAAGCTCTGGACACGGGGAGATTCCTGTCCCCTGCCGCTTAACAGCCAAATTCTTTAACCTCTTCCGAACTTCAGTGTCTTCATCTGCGAACCGGAGGTGTTCATGCTCACCCTGTAGACTGCTCGCGAAGGTTAAGTCAGAAAGAAACACTCAGAATCTATGAAGAGCCCTGGCAAACTGCGGTGTTCAGTAAGCACGTGCACCGCCCTAATGCCCGCACACCCCAAATCAGACCTCCGCAGAGGAGTCAGCCAGGCCAGGAGCCCCTTGCACGTTGGTTCAATCCAGGCCAAGGCTGGACGTGGCTTCAGGGCGATGCAGCCTGGCTGTGGGCTGAGGACGTGGGCTGGTCTCCTAGGTGGGGAGGGAGGAAACAGTTTGGGGAGCAGGATGGGGCCTGAGCTCTTGGGGGAAGGGCCCTGAGCCCCCGAGGTTGGTTCATACAGTAAACACTCGCTGGGCGCCGGCCCTGAGCTACAAGCACAGTGACAGGCAAGACTAAGGACGTGGACTCCCCCCGGTGGGGCGACATCTCCGCGTGCTGTGGTCAGGGCCGTGGCGGGAGGAAGCGGGGGGCCTGTGAGAGCATTCCGCAGGCCCGCAGCCAGCGGGGGGCGGCAGGTGTGGGGAGGTTTCTGGAGGAGGAGACTGGCCTTAGGGGGAGTCTTAAGGAACAAGGACAGGTTGCCTGGGAGACCGTAGAAAGGAGATGCGAGAAGGCACTGTCAGGGAAACTTCGGCCTGAGAGGGCTGTGCAGAGAGGGTCCGTGGGCTCGCAGCAAGAGGAGCCGGGAGAAGTGGCTGGGACGGGTCACAGAAGGTCTTACCTGCAGGGTGAGGGGCTCGGACTCAGAATTCTTAATCCCAGCCCCTGCACCCCGCCCCCGGGGGGGGTAAGCAGGCCTCAGGCAGGACCGCTGCCTTCGCCCGGACAGTCTGGGGTGGGGTCGGGGGCCACTGCCTTTGACGTTTCTGGGAGCCCACGCTGGAAGGCAGAAGCTGCACCATCCTCTGCCCAGAGCACTCAGGGGTGTCTGCAGACTCACTCTTTTTCCACGTACCGAGGGAGCCAGGGGGCGGAGGAGAGAGATGAGAAAGGTTGGAGAATCCACTCCGCCTCTCTCTGGGCTCAGAGGACTCTGAAGATGACAATGATCGTAGCCGTCCCCTCCCCACCACACACACACACACACACACACACACACACACTCACACACACACACACACACACACACACACACACACACACACACACCTTTCCCGAGTCTTTTGGAAGCTTCCAAGGCCCAACCTCTTCCTCCTGCCCTGAAGGAGGACTGAGCCTCCCAGTCACCCACTTCCGGCCTCGGGTCCTAGAAAAGGACACCAAAGCCTGCGATACAGGACAGGGCCCAGGAGACCCAGCCGCTCCGCTCTTTGCGCCTCTTGAATCAGACCCGGGAGGAGGGATGGGTTCTGCTTCTCTCCACCTGCCTAACTCTGCCTCCTCTCCTCCAGGGCTGCCTGCTGGGCATGGCGATGAGTGAGCGGGCCCCGCGGGCAAGGATGGAGAGCCGCACCCAGGAGGGCGGGAAGTGATGCCCAGCCGTCCCCCATGACTGCCTTGGGAGTGGGGCTCCCCAGGCCCTGGCCGGCTGCCGACCCTCAGCCTGCAAACCGCTGAGGGCGGGCCTTGAGACTTCTCCTGTGGGTGGTCCCCTCCCCCCTTGCGGCTCCGCCATGAGGCTCCTCGCGGCCGCCCTCTTGCTAGCGTGGGTGGCGGGCGCCACCGCCGCTGTGCCCGTGGTCCCCTGGCGTGTGCCCTGCCCCCCTCAGTGTGCCTGCCAGATCCGGCCCTGGTACACGCCCCGCTCGTCCTACCGCGAGGCCACCACTGTGGACTGCAACGACCTGTTCCTGACGGCCGTGCCCCCGGCGCTGCCCGCGGGCACGCAGACCCTGCTCCTGCAGAGCAACGGCATCGCCCGCGTGGACCGGAGCGAGCTCGGCTACCTGGTCAACCTCACGGAGCTGGACCTGTCGCAGAACAGCTTTGCCGACGCCCGGGACTGTGATGTGCGGGCCCTGCCCCAGCTGCTGAGCCTGCACCTGGAGGAGAACCAGCTGACCCGCCTGGAGGACCACAGCTTCGCGGGGCTGGCCAGCCTGCAGGAGCTCTATCTCAACCACAACCAGCTGCGCCGCATCGCCCCCGGGGCCTTCGCCGGCCTCGGCAACCTGCTGCGGCTGCACCTCAACTCCAACCTGCTGCGGGCCGTGGACAGCCGCTGGTTCGAGGCGCTGCCCAGCCTGGAGATCCTCATGATCGGGGGCAACCAGGTGGACGCCATCCCGGACATGACCTTCCAGCCCCTGGCCAGCCTGCGCAGCCTGGTGCTGGCGGGCATGCGGCTCCGGGAGGTCTCCAGCTACGCCCTGGAGGGGCTGCACGGCCTGGAGAGCCTGTCCTTCTACGACAACCAGCTGGCCCGGGTGCCCCGGCGGGCGCTGGAGCAGGTGCCCGGGCTCAAGTTCCTGGACCTGAACAAGAACCCGCTCCAGCGCGTCGGGCCGGGGGACTTCGCCAACATGCTGCACCTCAAGGAGCTGGGGCTGAACAACATGGAGGAGCTGGTCTCCATCGACAAGCTGGCCCTGGTCAACCTCCCCGAGCTGACCAAGCTGGACGTCACCAACAACCCCCGGCTGTCCTTCGTCCACCCCCGCGCCTTCCACCGCCTGCCCCGGCTGGAGAGCCTCATGCTCAACAACAACGCGCTCAGTGCCTTGCACCGGCAGACGGTCGAGTCCCTGCCCAACCTGCAGGAGGTGGGCCTCCACGGCAACCCCATCCGCTGCGACTGCGTCATCCGCTGGGCCAACGCCAGCGGCACCCGCGTCCGCTTCATCGAGCCCCAGTCCACCCTGTGCGCCGAGCCGCCCGACCTGCAGCGCCGCCCCGTCCGGGAGGTACCCTTCCGGGAGATGACGGACCGCTGCCTGCCCCTCATCGCGCCCCGCAGCTTCCCGCCCAGCCTCCGCGTGGCCGCCGGCCAGAGCCTGGCGCTGCACTGCCGGGCGCTGGCCGAGCCCGAGCCCGAGATCTACTGGGTCGCGCCGTCGGGGGCGCGGCTGACAGCCGCCCGCGCGGGCAGGAGGCACCGGGTGCACCCCGAGGGGACCCTGGAGCTGCGGAGGGTGACGGCGGCAGAGGCGGGGCTGTACACCTGTGTGGCCCAGAACCTGGTGGGAGCCGACACCAAGACGGTCAGTGTGGAGGTGGGCCGGGCTCCCCGGAAGCGAGGCCGGGACAAGGGCCGGGGGGGGCTAGAGCTCCGGGTGCAGGAGACCCACCCCTATCGCATCCTGCTCTCTTGGGTCCCCCCACCCAACGCCATCGCCACCAACCTCACCTGGTCCAGCGCCTCCTCCCCCCGCTCCCGGGGCCGGGGGGCCACCGCCCTGGCCCGCCTGCCTCGGGGCACCCACAGCTACAACGTCACCCGCCTCCTCCAGGCCACGGAGTACTGGGCCTGCCTGCACGTGGCCTTTGCCGACGCCCACACCCGGCTGGCCTGCGTGTGGGCCAGGACTAAGGAGGCCCCTCCCTGCCCCCGAGCCTTAGGGGGCCGACCGGGGCTCATAGCCATCCTGGCCCTGGCTGTCCTCCTGCTGACAGCCGGCGTGGCCACCCACCTCGGCCCTGGCCAGCCCCGGCAGGGGGTGGGTGGGCGGCCTCTCCTTCCGGCCTGGGCTTTCTGGGGCCGGGGCGCCCCCTCGGTGCGGGTGGTGTCTGCACCCCTCGTCCGGCCCTGGAACCTGGGAAGGAAGCTGCCCGCGTCCTCAGAAGGAGAAGAGACGCTGTCGCCACCGTTGTCTCTCAGCTCCCGGAGCTCAGCCTGTCCTCAGCCATAGAGAAATGAGGGGGGGCTGCTTTTTAGCAAGAGGGAAGCCACCTGGGCCAGACGCCCTGCCGAGGAAGTGACACGGGCCCACGTGCTCAAGGCCGGACAGCTGGGCCACGGCAGACGGGGGACTTGGTGGCCCCGGGGACTGCTCCCCGCCACCTCCGAAACGTGGCCCTTACCTTCGGGGGGGCGCTCCTCCTCTGCTTCTCCTTTTTGAGGAGCACCTGCAAGGAACAGAAGGACTCTGGCGAAAACCTCCCACCTGCCCAGCTGTCTACATGCCCAGAGGCTCCTGGGCAACGCCTGGCTGCCCCCTGCCCGTGTCCCCGGGCCCTCGGCCCTCAGGATGCGCCCCTCCTCTGCTGTTTCTCTGTTCAGTCTCCGTTGCTTGCTCTTCCCCCTCCCGGGCAAGGGCTGAAGGAGGCCTCTCCGACCCCAGCCGGCTCTGAAGGATGAGGCTGCCCGGGACCGCCTCCTCCTGGCAGCCAGGTGGCGCTCGCTCGCTCGCTCGCTCGCTCGGAGGCTGACTTTCTACGGGCAATTTTGTACCTTTGTGGAGGAATGTGTCACCTCCCCCCAACCCAGTTCGCTCTTTTCTCCTGTTTTGTAAAAAATAAAACTAAATAAGAAAAACATGCTAAGGAGGGAAAGGGGGACAAAAGGAAAATAGTCATTTGAGCCCTGAGTACAAACCGGAGCTCTCTGCCCCAGGGGGAGGGGGAGGGGTCCCTGTAAGCCTAGAGGGGAGGGAGGAGCGGAACGGAAGATGAGAAAGAAAAGGAAGGGAAATGGGGGGCCAGGGCACTGGTTTCCCTTCTGTTTTCAATTCTGGCCTCCTGGACAGTCCTGTGAGCCGCGGAGCTGGGAAGAGGGACAAAGAGCCGAGAGGCTGATACACGAGAGGGTGAGAGCATGGGTGGGCGGCAAGGAGGAGGGTGGGGAGAGAAAGGGAGGAGAAGCCAGAGGTGGAGGGAGTGGAAATTTCCATCACCACACACTGTCACCCCTCCCCACTCTCTGATAAGCAATTAACATGCCGGTGCGTAAGAAGCACTTCCCAGGCCTCTTTCTAATTAAGCAAACCCAAGGGGCAGAGTCATGCCAAGAACTGCAAATCATCAAGACAGCGAGAACTGGGCTCACTGGGGCGGCAGCCTGCGAGGGGTGATAGGGGCTGGGGGCGGGGTGAGGGCTGAGGGACGATGAACCCGGTGCATTTATCTTTCCGGTCCATTTCAGTATAATTTGCAGGGAGCCTGGTTTGCTTTTACAGAATTTTTTTAAAAAAGCATTGACTTCCGAAGCCCGAGGGTGAAGAGGACATGAGAGGTGGGGGGGGGGGGGGGGGCTGCCGTGGGCCAGGCAGCGGGGCAGCTCCAGAGCAAGAGGCCCCTGACCCGGCGCTCCTTTGGAAGTGTCTGGAGGAAGTGATGGAGCTCCTGGGACTGAAAAGCAGCAGGAGGTGAGCCCGAGGGCCCCGGTGCCCCAGACATGTCAGCAGAGGCCTCAGAGGCTGCGCTGGGCTGCTATGGAGTCACCGGTGGAAGCCAGGCCAGGTGAGAGAGCAGCGGCCCGGGACCCACACAGAGCACCTCACCCCAGCCAGAGGGTGTTAGGTTTGAAGGGAAGCAGGACACAGACCACCAGGGAATTTTAAAGTACAGTTTATTCCCCGGTAATGAGCAGGACCCATTACGGAGGTAGAGAAACCAGAATTGGAGGAGTGGGGAGGGGGCAGGGGACCCAGCCGGGCTGACTCCTGGCATGGAGGAGCAGCAGCACCTGTCTTGCCTGGGGGTCCCGTTAAGGGCCGGAACGGAAGGGGGTTGGACCCAGGGCGAACAGGAAGGGGTAGGCTCCAGGACACTTTGGCACGCGCTGATTGATGGTTCAGTGTCTTGGAGATGTCTCTGTGACAGGTGCCAGTCATGTCATAGCTCCGCCCACCAGCTGGGGGGGGGGGAGAACCTTACAGAGGGCAGTGCTCCTCCCTCGATGAGCGAGAGCAGGGTTCTCTGCAGACCTTCACAGATGCCCGTTCAGAAGGCTCCTGCCCCCGAGCTCAGCCTGCCGAGGAGACACCAGGGCCTGCCGCGCATGGGTGGTGGGGCCCACCCCAGACTCCCCGAGGAGCCTCTGGCCTAGACCTGCAGGTCCCAAGACTCTGCTGTGGGGGCCACACTTTGAGGACCTCAGGGCTCCCCCCAGCATGCAGTGGCTAGAACGTTCCTCTCCTGCCCCAGCCCCCAGGGGAGAGGGGAGGGGCCTCCGCTCCTCCCACTTTGCTGGTGGGCTGCTCGGGTCAGGAGGCTCCATCCACACGTGCTCCTCCCACGGGTGGTGATGTGCTCTGTGTGGAGCGGGTGGGCAAGCAGAGACAGCAAACACCCTCCCGTCCCCTTCCGGCGCCACGGCCACGGCTCTGTGGCCTCCACTGTTCTGGCCTGGTGAGCGTTGGGGTCACCACAGCTACGTTCTGGGCAGCTCCGCCAACTGGCTGGAGCTGGCCTTGGAGCTAGGCTCTTCGCCATCCGAGGTCCAGAGGCATGTGGGGAGGAGGCGGGCAGGGCCTCTGCGGATCATGGAAAACTGAAGCTGGAAATCAACGCCTCCCTGGCCCTCAACTCCCCTAACCCCTCTTCTCCCCTCCCCTCTCCCCTCCTCTCTCCTCCCTCTCCCCTCACTTCCCCTTCCCTCCCCTCCCCTCTCCTCTCCTCCCTTCCCTTCCTCTCCCTTCCCTTACTCTCATCTTCCCTCCCCTCCTCTCCTCTCTTCTCCCCTCTCCCTTCCCTTCCCCTTCCCTCCCCTCCTCTCCCCTCCCTTCCTCTCATCTTCCCTTCCTTCCCCTCCTCTCCTCTCCCCTCCCCTCCCCTCTCTTCTCTTTGCTGCCTTTCTGGATGGGCCCACATGGCACAGAGCTTGGAGCTCTTACTCCCCTAAGTGAGCTCCCAGAAGCGCTGGGAAGCAGTGGAGCCCTGCAGCCCCTCCCATCAGCAGCGCTGCCACCCCGCAGCTCCCCGTGGAGCCCTGGGCCCAGGGAGCCAGAGACCGACAGTGAGCAGCGCACAGCCGGAAGCTCCCACCCGCTCAGAGCAGCCCGTGTGCCTGGGTTGGAAGGTGGAAGGCCTCTTTGCTACCTTCCTTTCCCTCGGACACCTCAGCTGCAGACCGGAAGCCCTGGGGGAGCAGAGGGAGCCCTGGGGAGAGGGGGGTCCATTCCGGTGCCCAGTCTCCGCACCCAATGTCTGGCTGCACTACTGCTTCCCGGGTGCCCTGGAGCCACAGCTGCTTGCGTCCTTACAAATGAACCCCTTCTTCTGGGGAGGAAAGGCGCTATGGCGACATAGCCTGTCTCTCAACCCATGTCCTAACCCCGTGGTCGGCAAACGCATCAGTCCACAGAGCCAAATAGCAATAGGACAACGATTGAAATTTCTTTTTTTTTTAAATATATTTTATTGATTTTTTTTACAGAGAGGAAGAGAGAGGGATAGAGAGTTAGAAACATCGATGAGAGAGAATCATCCATCAGCCGCCCCTTGCACACCCCCTACTTGCGGGATGTGCCCGCAACCAAGGTACATGCCCTTGACCGGAATCAAACCCGGGACCTTTCAGTCCACAGGCCGACGCTCTATCCACTGAGCCAAACCGGCTTCGGCTGAAATTTCTTTTGAGAGCCACATTGTTTAAACTTAGTCTTCTCCTAACGCCCCTTCTTCAAAATGGACTCGCCCAGGCCGTGGTATTTTGTGGAAGAGCCACACTCAAGGGGCCAAAGAGCCGCATGTGGCTCGCGAGCCGCAGCTTGTCCACCACAGCCCCGAGCGCATTGGCTACCAGGAGCAGTGAGGTGAGCTGAAAGAGGATGGGATGAGCATGAGCGGCCTTGTTTCTCCTGGAAGGAGACGCCCCTGCATGGACACGGCCGCCAGGGAGAAGGAGAAAGAGGCCCTTCCTGGTGGCTGTTTCCTGGAACAGCCAGAAACGGGGGGAGTGGGAGTGAGCCGCTGGCCCCGGCTCGGAGCGGGCACGTGCTCAGGTGCCTGTGAGCAGACGGGAGGGCGGGGACCATGCCCTTATGTCCATTGACATGGGCCAAGTGGCATTTGAAGCCAGCGTTCACACTGGCCTGGGCATGGAGGCAACTACACCTGCTGTGTCCAAAACAGACAAAATAGCTATTTCCCCGGCCTCTTCTGTACGTAGAGGGTTGCTTTGTTAACCCTCAATAGAAAGCCCGATTTAATTCTGTTTAAATGTTAAGTTATATAAGGCCTATCATTTCCACTATCGGGATGATCTCAAAACCCAGCCTAAGTACTGCACGTGTTAGCGTTCCCTCCCCAGTGCATGCCACTGCTCCATCCAGCCCTGCCTTCCATGTCCCCATCCACGGCTCAGACAGATTGGGGAGCAGACCTGGGCGGGCATGTGCTGTGGCTCACCACCAGCCTGACACCGGCCATCAATCAACATGCCTGGCGTGGTCGCTCAGACAACTGCAAACCGCTTAATCTTACGATCCTGCACTGGCATTTCTGCGTTCTCCCACGAGGCTGACTTCGTTGGAGTCGCTGTCAAAATGAGGAGACAGTGAGTCTGTGGCGTTCCTGGGAGCTGAGTCTAGTCCCTGTGTCACACACGAAAAGAGGCTGGCTGTTCTACATAGGATGACCAAAGGGACTTTCCTGGTCTTAGCTCCTTGTTTTAGGAGCTGTCAGTCTTGGGGCAACCTGGGATGGTTGGTCATCCTAGTCTAGTGAAGCTGTTGTTTTTTTAAATATATTTTATCAATTTTTTTTACACAGAGGAAGGGAGAAAGAGACTTAGAAACATCGATGAGAGAGAAACATCAATTAGCTGCCTCCTGCACACCCCCTACTGGGGATGTGCCCGCAACCAAGGTACATGCCCTTGACCAGAATTAAACCTGGGACCCATCAGTCCGCAGGCTGACACTCTATCCACTGAGCCAAACCAGTTAGGGCTCTTTCCTTTTCTAAAAAAAAAAATATATATATATATATATATATATATATATATATATATATATATATATATTGATTTCAGAGAGGAAGGGAAAGGGAGAGAGAGAGAGAAACATCCATGATGAGAATCATGGATCAGCTGCCTCCTGTACTCCCCACACTGGGAATGGAGACTGCAACCGAGCATGTGCCCTGACCGGGAATCGAACCGTGACCTCCTAGTTCATAGGTCGACACTCAACCACTGAGCCATGCTGGCGGGGCTAGCGAGCTCTTTCTAAGTGTACCAAGCCATCTTCCTCACCCCCTTTCTCTTCACTCCCTCGTATTCACAGATATTTCATGAACTTGACTGTGTGGTAGGCACAGTTCTGGGACCTGGGGGTGCAGATGAAATTCCGAGCCCGGCTGTGCATTTTAGAGAGGGGAGAAAGCTGGGAGCAGGCCCAGTAAGTCAATATACAGAATGCTGGATGGTGATGGCGATGGGGGGAAATGTCAGGGAGGGAAGAGGGTGAGAGGGGATGTGATGAGAGGGAGGTACGGGCTCACCTAGGGTGCTCAGCACAGGCCTTGGGGAGAAGGTGACATTTGGGAGAGGACCGAGCAGTTCTTCAGGCCGCGGGAAGGACGTGGGCCTTCCTTCCCAGCAAGAGGGGAGCCACGGGAGGGGCCTGAGCCGATTTGACTTAAAGGGGTCCTTCCGGTTGCTAGACTGAGAACAGCACGAGGGTCCCGGGTGTGGGGTGTTGAGTGCCGAAGCAGAGAGGCCGGTTAGGAGTCAGCCCACTGCGACAATCATCTCAGTTTAAGCACCGTTTCTAGGACTTGGCCACCGAGTACACCTCCAGTATTTTCTAAATCTATCTTTCCCCCCCTTTGGGGAAAACCAAAGCCACATTTATTCCTTCGCAGGCTCCTGACCCCGCTGCCTTTCCCCACCCCGAATCGCCAAAAGCAGCTCACGCAGATCAAGGCTCCAAGATCACGATGCACGTCTGTCAGTGCCCCGCCTCATGACACAGAACCCGGAACTCAGGCCAGGTAGCGAGGAATGACTCCAATGGCCTCCCGTCCCGCCTTAGCTGTGCTCGTCACTCACGCATGTCGTTCCGAGGGAGAGGCAGCGGTGACTGGAGGAGTCCCTGTCCTGCCCTTGCTCTGTCACCACTGACAGCCCTTTGGCTGTCCCAGGCCTGAGGTCGATCTTCCTTCTTGATGATTTTGCAACAACAACAACAAAAAAACCCTTGTGTGCTCCTCATGGGTTTCCCACGTGTCAGGTCATGTGCTTTAACCTCCCCAGGACGGTCCTTACCCACTTGTGCTTTCCTTCCACAGCTGCCCTTTGATTAGCACCTTCTCCTTGTGTTTTTGTACAATCGTGATGACGGCTGACACCGAGCACCTACTGTGCGCTAGCCATTCTAGAACAGATTTCACACACGCCATTGTATTTCATTCGCAGCCACCTTATCAAGTAGATTCTCTTATCCCCATGTTACAGATGTAGAGGGCAGAGCTCAGAAAGGCTAATTGGCTTATCCAAGGTCGCACAGCTGGTAAGTAGGTGGCAGAGTCGGGATTCAAAGGCCCTGTCTTCCCCGCCCCGCTCCAAAGACAGATTCAGATTCATCTACCTTCAAAGTATGTCAGTCGTGTTTCAAGAACATGGGAACTCCTAAAACCCACGTGCAGGTTCTAGAGATCTCCCCAGGCAGCCACTTCTAGATGCTGCCCTCTTTTTTAATTCAGGATAATTTATGACTTCATTGTCGGGACTTCAGTTTTAAAACCTCTTAACTAGCCGGGACCGGTTTGGCTCAGTGGATAGGGCGTCGGCCTGTGGACTGAAAGGTCCCGGATTCGATTCCAGTCAAGGGCATGTACCTTGGTTGTGGGCACATCCCCAGTAGGGGGTGTGCAGGAGGCAGCTGATCGATGATTCTCTCTCATCGATGTTTCTGTCTATCCCTCTCTCTTCCTCTTTGTAAAAAAATCAATAAAATATATATTTTTAAAAAACAACCTCTGAACTATATTGTCTTAAGAATCACAGCTTCTGCTTCATTTCTCTGAATTCTTGAAGTATGCGTTTTGGAAGTCTGGGTGTGCTTCATTTTGCCCCTCTCATCCTTTCTTTCTTTCTTTCTTTCTTTTTTTTACAGAGAGGAAGGGAGAGAGATAGAGAGCTAGAAATGCCGATGAGAGAGAAACATCGACCAGCTGCTTCCTGCACACCCCCTACCGGGGATGTGCCCGCAACCAATGTACATGCCCTTGACTGGAATCGAACCTGGGACCTTTCAGTCCGCAGACCGGCGCTCTACCACTGAGCCAAACCGGTTTCGGCTCTTTCTTTCATTAGATACAATGAACTCTAAAGTCCCCTAGTGGCTTCTTCTGGGGGTTCTGCTCTCCCTCCTCCCCAATCAGTTCTTCTTTGTTGGAATTATATCCAGAGCAGCCTTTGCCTGAGGCTTTCCTTTGCCTCTGAGCTCAGACATCAGCTGGCAAGCCAGGAGCTGATCAGCAGCTCCACCCTGAGCTGAGCAGTGTCCAAGCCGGGGTCCGGGTGGCAGGAGTGCCCACCACTGCATCCCCTGGCCTCGGCACCCATTTCTTAGCATCGGTTAGAAACACAGTCCCCGGGGCCCCCTCAGGCCACGTGGCCGAGGCATTCTCATGCCCCAGTGCCCTCCTGAGCCATTCTCCTTTTGTCTTCCCAAAAGCCGGTGCCACTGCTTGTGGCTTTCCATTGCCCAGTGCGAGTCAGGAATTGGCATCCCACCCTTGACTCCGCCATACACCCCGAAGCTTCGTGCCCCTCCGGGTCCTCTTTTCTCTAGTCCCCAGCAAGGGGTTCTCCCCCGACCCCCCTGTTTGTAGAGATTTCCAATCACTGCAGCCCCTCACCCGCCTCTGCAGCACCACCGTGTGCAAAGGGGCCCAATGGCCTGGCGCCTGGGTGGCTGGGAGCTCTGAAGCCATGTTGGAAAATGGCAGCTCCCTTGGCAACAAGAGAACGCAGTAGGTTGGAGGAGTACCTAGGAGCTGTTCCCCATCCGCTCATCGCCACCTCGGGGGTCAGAAAGGGCCAGGCTGTGAGCCTGTGAGGAGGGAAGAAGGAACCCAGGCTCAACCTGCAAGGGCAGGGCGGGGCTAACTCCTGATCCTCCATTTGCAACTGGACCCTAGCCCTCACCCAACCAATCGGGGTCAGCCAAAGCAGTGACATCAGCACCCCTATAAAACCCTTTGATCTGTTGAAGCTCGCTCTCTTCCCCCACGCAGTTGTCGGTGTAAGTGGGACAGAGCCCATGCCAGCATGGAATACAGGCTTTCTGCTATTGCATCGGACTCGGCTCCCTGGTGGTCTTTGGGGATCACGAAATCTGGGCATAACAAACCTACGTGAGAAGAATAATGTGTGGGCCCTAGCCGGGTTAGCTCAGTAGATAGAGCAATCAGCCTGTGGACCGAAGGATCCTGAGTTCGATTCTGGTCAAGGGCACATGCCTGGGTTGCGGGCTCAATCCCCAGTGGTGGGCGTGCAGGAGACAGCCAATCAGTGATTCTCTCTCATCATTGATGTTTCTATCTCTCTCTCACTCTCCCTCTCTGAAATCAAAAATATATTTTTTAAAAATAATGTACAGTACGTTTGGCCAGTGACTGAACTCACTGACACTTTGTAATCCGCATTTTACAGGCAAGGGGACTGCAGCTTGGAAATTTGACAGAAGTTACCCAAGCTCACACCACCAATTAGGGTAGAGCTGGAGTTCGAACCCAGGTCTTCTAATTCCGAATTGCCGTGCTCTCGTCACCTGCCCACACTAACCACCTTCCTCCTAAACACAAGGACGCGCGGGCAGTGCACTCCCACCAGCCTCTGTCCTAACCACAGAGGACGAGGAGGAGACAGGACCACTTGCACCAACGAGGATTGTAGGAGCTGGGCGTGTGGATGGCAGGTCCCAGGACCCCTCAGGGCAGAGCTGACCGAGGCCAGGAGCCCTGGGGAGACAAGGCCACTGCGTGGTAAACCCCCCGTGGCTGCAGCCTGCTTTGCAGAATCACCTGGGTCAGGCCCCTGCCTGCTACCGGCCTCACCATCATTATCTCCATCGTTTCTCAGTGAGGTTGGAGGGCAACTAGACCCCAGTCTCTTGGCCCAGAGCAGGGCTGGACTGAGTCACTGGCCATCCTTCTCAGGGGTTCAGAGTGGACATGGAGGGCCCATGGGCTGCTATGAGCTGCTGACAAGTTTTCCTGCTCATAGGCATGTGTGGAATTTTCTGGAGAGAGGCCACCACCTTGGATCTGATAAGGTTCTGAAATGGGTCTGAAACCCAGAAAAATCAAAACTTGCTGCATCAGAGGGTCTGAGAGTCACAGCCATGGTTCCAGACTGCAGTTGGGAATTGCCACCCACACCTGGGACTGTGTTAGGGGGATTAGATTATGAGCAGCCACCACCTCCGCACCTAAATGGGCATCAGGTTTGTGTATGAAGACATTTCCCTTAAAATGAGGAAGTGAGTCCCCGGTGTCTTCCTCTGCCAAGCAAGGGCTCCTGTGTCTGCCCCTAACCTTCAGTCAAAGCTTCAGGCTTCCAGCCCATAAACCTACAAGCTTTCTGACTCTGCTGCACCCCCGCCCCTCCACTCCCTTGCCAGCCCTGTGGGTCCCCCAACCTTGAGAGCCACAGTAGAGCTCACTCAGCCAGTCCCTTCTGAGCACCAGCTGGTCCGTGGCAACTTATATACACGCTCAAACAGATGAGGCCTCATGCCAATCAGTGATACACATAAACAGAGGAGGCCACGTGCCAATTAGTGATACACATAAACAGAGGAGGCCACGTGTCCATCAGTGATACACACAGAGGAGGCCACGTGCCAATCAGTGATACACGCAGACAGAGGAGGCCACGTGCCAAAGAGTGATACACGCAGACAGAGGAGGCCACGTGCCAATCAGTGATACACATAAACAGAGGAGGCCACGTGCCAATTAGTGATACACATAAACAGAGGAGGCCACGTGTCCATCAGTGATACACACAGAGGAGGCCACGTGCCAATCAGTGATACACGCAGACAGAGGAGGCCACGTGCCAAAGAGTGATACACGCAGACAGAGGAGGCCACGTGCCAATCAGTGATACACACAGACAGAGGAGGCCACGTGCCAATCAGTGATACACGCAGACAGAGGAGGCCACGTGCCAATCAGTGATACACATAAACAGAGGAGGCCACGTGCCAATCAATGATACATGCAGAGGAGGCCACGTACCAATCAGTGACACACGTAAACAGAGGAGGCTACGTGCCAATCAGTGATACACGAAGACACAGGAGGCCTCATGCCAATCAGTGATACACACTCAGAGGACTCTCGTGCTACATAAACATAAACAGATTGCCCAGGGTGCGCTTGCACGGTACGTATATCGCTACTACTGAGTCATTGCCCTTCCACGTGCGTAGGGCAAAAGGGCCTGTCACCTAGTGATACTGCTGTGTCCTCACCTGCACACATGGGCATGGCAAATGGGCCTTGATCAGCCAGCCTACTCTGATTGATTAGAGTGCCCACACTTGGGAAACCCAGTCTCAAGCCCTTCTCCTTTGTCATCTTGGGTCGGTTAGAACCACCCATCCTGCTCTAGTTCTCCTTTTCACCCCTTCCCCAATTCCTCAACTTCTCGGACACCCCCCGCATACATACACACACGTGCTGTGTGCACATGTGCTTGCACAAACACACGTTGTGAATGTCATTTGCAGCTCTGCTCCAGGCCTCGTTCTACACGCCATCTGCCAGGAGCTATTTTAAGCATCTAATAAAGCTGCTTAGAAGGAACCCTGGGGTGTTCTGCCCTTTGTTTCCCCAGGACCAGAGCATTTGGCTCCAGATGGCACTGCATGTTGGCACCACGTGAAGAGGAGGAGGAACGATGAGCCCAGGGCTAGCAAGAGAGCCAGTCACCTCCCGTAAGCAATGGGGGCGGGGGAGCGCCCTAACTAAGGAGGGAGACATTCCGTCCGGGCAGAGGCCTATGCCTGGATTCAAATCCCTGCTGGGATCCTTACACACCTGCCCGCCTCGCCTGTGAATGAACGTAACCCCCTCGTTCTCGAACTGGAGCAAGCACCAGAATCACCTGGGCAGGGGGAGGGACACAGACTCCTGGCTCAACCCAGAGGTTCCGATTCCGAGAGTCTGGAGTGGGCTTGAAATGTTGCATTTCTCACACAAGTCCTCAAAGGGATGCTTCTGGTTGGGGACCACGCTCTGAGAAGCCATGGCCTGACTCGGAAGTGGTTGTGAACATTGAGTGAGAAAGTATTCGTGAAGCAGCTAGCACTTAGTGAGACGGAGGCTGTGCTTGAGAACCACCTTGGAACCTGAACAGCTGATGCCCAGCACCTCAGGCCAATTAAATCAGAGTCTCTAGGGCTGAGATACAGACATGACGACATTTTTTTTAATGCAAAGTCAAGGTTGAGAGCCACTGTGTGTCTGCTGGGCCTTTGTACCCAGTTTTCTTAGCTTGGAACATTCTGCCCCCAACACCCACTGTCCTCCCATCGACTAACTAGTTCTAGTCAGCCTTGGGTCTCATTCCAGATATGGCTTCCTCCAGGAAGCCTTCCATGGTCTCCCAGGTTCCGAGTCAGGGCCTCTTCTCGGTGTGACCATGAGGTCATCACAGGACTCTCACGCTGGCGTGCTCCCTAGTGGCTCACCTGTGTTTCTGAGTCACTGGGTCCAGCGAGCAGAGTCTTCTTCATTTGTGTCCCCAGCACCCGGAACACGGCCAGCCTCGGTGGAGGTGTGCCTTACAAGGTTTGTGATGAGCGGATGAATATGTGAGCGGATGCATGAAGGCCGGAATCAGGAGGCTGCGAAACGAAGGAGGAGTGGAGGGGCTAGCTGACTCCCACCTGCTTTCTCTCCCCCCACATAATCAGAAGTGCTCTAATGTGCAACCATGAATGTCAAGTTAAAAAATTAGCCAGATCTTTCAGCTTCTTTCATTCTTTCTTTTCTTTCTTTCTTTTTTTTCTGTTTTTTGTTTGTTTGTTTGTTTGTTTTGTTTTGTTGTTGTTGTTGTCAAATGATCTTTAACCGAAACATTTTCCTTTGTGGTTCTTAACTAGCCGGGCATTCCACTGCACCACTGCTGATGTCATCTATGATGTCATCTATGATGTCATCTATGATGTCATGAGGGTGGCAGCCATCAACCTTGCAGCCCACACACTGAGTAGTCCCCAGAATCTTTTCAATGGCTCCAGAGAGTTCTCTAGCTAAAGATCGGTGCCACATCTATCGGGCAATGTTGACAATTTCATCAAAAAGCTGATTGTGGCCGGAACCAGTTTGGCTCAGTGGATAGAGCGTCGGTCTGCAGACTGAAAGGTCCCAGGTTCTATTCTAGTCAAGGGCACATACCTTGGTTGCGGGCACATCCCCAGTGTGGGGTGTGCAAGAGGCAGCTGATCGATGATTCTTTCTCATCGATGTTTCTAACTCTCTGTCCCTCTCTCTTCCTCTCTGTAAAAAATCAGTAAAATATACTTTTTAAAAAAGCTGATTGTGACTCAGTTGGTTGAGTGTCATCCTGTGCATTGAAAAGTGGCCAGTTCGATTCCTGGTCTGGACACATGCCCAGACTGTATGTGCCACTGATGTTTCTCACTCTCTTTCCCTCTCCCTTCTCTCTCTCTCAAAAAAATAATAATAATAATAATAAAATAAAATAGAAACATATATTTAAAGTGATATTTCCACTGTGCTTACTGTGCTCTTGCTTCTTTCTGTCTCCGGTGGCTCTTTGAGAGCTTTGATGATCTGGGCAGAGGCAGAGGGCACTGCCTCAGCCTGGGCCTGTGAGTCCCAAACGGTCAGTTTTACCACAGTCCGCAGACCTCTCCTATCACCGGTTCTTTGGCGATGGCATCGCCAGCCTTTGGGGAGACAGACCCAGGGGCCCACCTTGGGACCCAGAGCAGCCGTGGCATGGACTTCCCCACCAGGGCACCTCAGGCACACGACTTGGATCTCACTGGGGTCAAACTCGGATGGCTGCGTGGAGGCAGCTGGTGCTGGATGAATCCAGATTCGGAAGACAGGTGCACCGAGGCCTCCTCTGAGCCAAAGGAGTTGGCTTCCTTCCTACCCTCTGACCTTCAGTGTCTCCTCCAAGCTAAGGGGCAATGAGGACAAGGAGGCCGTGCCAATGAGCCAGGCCCGGGTGTTCTTTCGGAAATTGTCCCAGAGCTCTGCGTTAAGGGCATCTTTGAGTTTACCTGGCTGTCCTCTGCCCTGTGCCCCTGACTGGTGACAGGTTATGGTTTCTCCCAGCCCTCCCCGGCTTCCCCGTGTCTGTCTAGCGACCCACCTGCCTCCCTCGGCCCTTCCCACCTTTGCTGAGAGACTCTGTGATCTGTGGCCTTTACCGGGAGCCAGCCGGGCTGCTGGGCCCCGGGAGCCAGGTGTGACAGTGATGGATCTCTGGGAGCTGGGCCCTAATTGGCCATTCCCCGTGGAGCGTGGAGACCTAGCGAGACAAAAATCTCCCCGGCAGCACGCCCAATCTTTCTCCTGCCGCTGCTAAACAGCAAGTCCCCGGGCTGGGGACATTCAGGGGGGCCGTTCCAGCGGGGAGGCGCACAGATAGGGATGCACCCCAGCTGCCAGTAGCTCCCCGGAGCCTTCGGAGCTGCGCATTCTGGAAACACAGAGTATCAGGGAACGTTATGTAAATGCTGCTGCCATCACCACTCCAGCTAACGACAGCCGACAGCCGGCAGAGCCCCGAAGAACTGCCGCATCAATGAGCCCGTCCCTCACGCCGTCTGGAGAGGCGGGGCGGGGCGGGCAGGGTCACTCCTCCGCTTTGTTCTGTCCCCTGTGAGACAGGGCCTTTACGTCTCCGCTGTCCCGGGAGGTGGGAAGTTTTAACCTCACTCAGAAGATAAAGAAACTATAAAGTCTGTGTGACTTACCAACACCAGGCCCAGAATTCAAACCAGAGTCTGTGGAATCCCAGAGCCCACACCTTCTCTGCTCTCCAGTGCCATCCTCATCCGGTGCCTGCCTACCCAGGTGCCAGGCGGTGGAATGTGGCCCCTCGTTGCCCAGCTAGCCCAGGGCAATGTCAGGACGGAAGCCATGCTGTGGTGGGAGACAGAGCAGAGCCACCCACCCCTACCCCCCATCCTACCCTCTTCTCCCCTCACTCGGTTGGCTCCTCTACCCCTCACCCATCTGGGGACTCGGAAAGGTCACACAGAGCCTTGGAGACCCCTCATCCTCATCCTCTTCTATGCCACGTTACTTCTTCATTGTGAGGATGCACAAGGCGATTGACTAGGGGTCACGTGCAAGGAGAGACACAGCCACCCACCCAGGCAGACGCTGAGGACTGCGCAGGCGCAGGTGAAGCATGGCACTGATTCCTTGTGGCCTTGGCCCAGGTCACAGCGCGGGGCTTTGGACCTCCTGGGCTTCCTTCCGGCAGGGACGGCCTCTTTAGTTATCTCCCTGCACCGGGCTGGAGGAACGAGGGAAGGTCCAGAGGCCACTCATGTGCCGAATTCAGCTCAGTCTGGAAGATGCTTTTTCCAGTGAAATGAGATTCAGTAAGAATGGAAAGGCTCAGATGGATGAGGCTGAGACAGGCACCCAACAGCTGTTCTATAAGATTCCCTGCTATATCACACACACACACACACACACGAATGTGCACACATGTGAGTGCGCGCACACACACACACACACACACACACACCCCTCACCGCTCCCCCCAGGCTGGGACGGCTGCCAAGCATCACCCCGCACACCAGCAGCGCCCCGGCTCCTGTGCAGCCTCCTGCCTCCCTCTCTGCTCAGTACTTAGACCCGGAAACCAGAATCACACACGGCTCAGGCCAGGCCCCGGGAGCGTGCTGCTCTTGCCCTCCCAGGACTCCCAGCTTTGAGCTGAGTCCCTCACGGATTCAACCAAGCCGGCCGGGCCGGACAGGGGAGGAATTTCTCTGGCCTAAAGAGCTCAGGTGAGGGGAGCCGGCATTCATAACGCATCGTGTCCAGCCAGGAGGCAATGGGCCCGGAACTCTGCCCTGCTCAGACGTGGCTCCGCCTGAGAGCCGATACTCAGAGCCTCTGGAAACGAGGGCCGGTGGGCGAGGGCACCAGCAGGAGGGTGGGGAGGGAGGTGCCACCTTCCACACTCACAGGGAGAGCCATCGCAGACAGCTGTGGGTGGGTGGTGGAAGTGGGAGGAGCGTGGCTCTCAGAACCCTCAGGCAGGACACTCAGACACTGGCTGCTGAGCAAGTTATCCGGTGAGGCGGTGAGAACCCGGTCACCACATGTACCCCGACAGTCCATCACTGCGTTACCCGCTAAGGCTACAGAGTCGGACACCTGGCCGCAACTCCTACTCTGTCCTCTACTAACTGTGTGGCTTTGAAGAGGTTACTTGGAACTATTTCTTCCTAAGCCTCCAGTTAGGAGGCTTAAAAGAGGTTAATGCAGCGGAAACTGGTTTGGCTCAGTGGATAGAGCATCGGCCGGCGGACTGAAAGGTCCCAGGTTCGATTCCGGACAAGGGCATGTACCTTGGTTGCAGGCACATCCCCACTGGGGGGTATGCAAGAGGCAGCTGATCGATGTTTCTCTCCCATCGATGTTTCTAACTCTCTATCCATCTCTCTTCCTCTCTGTAAAAAATCAATAAAATATGTTGTTGTTGTTGTTGTTGTTTTAAAAAAAAAAAAAAGAGGTTAATGCAGGTAAAGTAGAGTGGGAACCACTGATGCATCTTAGCTAGATCCATTGTCCTACATAGGGACAAGCCGTGGGGACAACCAACAGTCTCAGAGCAGCTGGGGTGGGACCAGATCGCCTCTGAGATCCCTTCACCTCCAAGGACATGCATACCAGTTCGTTCATTTTTTTTTTCTTTTTCTTTTCTTCATTCAGCAAATGAAACTATTCTGTGATAGAAACTATGCTAGACCCTGAATATACAAGGAATCAGATTACCTCACACTCTTGCCTTCCATCTGAGACCTCTTAATCATTGCCTTAAAACTCTCCTCACTGCCCTAGCCCGTTTGGCTCCGTAGATAGAGCGTCGGCCTGCAGACTGAAGGGTCCCGGATTTGATTACAATCAGAGGCGCATGCCCGGGTTGCAGACTCAATCCCCATTAGGGGGCCTGCAGGAGACAGCTAATTGGTAATTCTCTCTCATCATTGATGTTTCTATCTCTCTCTCTCTCTCTCTCCCTCTCTCTTCCTCTCTGAAATAAAAATAAATCAAGCAAGCAAGCAACTTTAAAAAAAAAAAAAAAAAAAAAAAGCTCTCCCCGCTGATCAGAAGGAAGGAATGTTGGCGTGCAATACATACATGTACACACTGCCAGGCCGTGATGCCCTCACCAACATGACAATTACTGAGCCCTGACCTCATCATGAATGGTTCAAGATGTGGCTATTTATTCATTCCTGCAGCCATCTCTGGCTCATGTGCCACCTCACAGGCTGTCTCTGGACCCTCTTAATGATCCATCCGTGGCAGCAAGGTCTGTCTGCCGCGGCCACGTTCTATTCTAATCTCTATTCTTTGGGCAAACAAACAAACCTACATTTTCACAACAGTGACCCTGTTGGCAAGAACCCTCGTTCTACTAGACTGGGAGACTAGACTACAGTTCATTCCAGGAGAATGAACTGTAGCCCCTTCGTAGATGAAGTCTGAAATAACCAGCCTGGCCTCAAGCAGATGACTGGTCCCCCCCGGGCCATGGTTCCACGTCAGGAGCTCAGGGTAGAGTTCTGCTCTGGGGATGTTGGGCATTTAACAATGGTGGCCATCAGGTTACTCTTACTGAGATTATGTAACGGAGCCTATGCCAAGCCTTCAACTTGGCCACCATGGCCATTCTGTTCATAAACTCACTGAGCAAACCCTGTGGTTCCTGAGGGGAAATGGACCATCTTGTCTACCCGATTGCTAACAAGAACTTGGTAGATATCTACATGGAAGACATATATTCTCATGTTCTGTACCCATTCCAAAAAGCCTATCTACATTTTTTTTCTAAACTTCCTTGTTACCAGTTCTTGAATCTTACCCTCTCCAAGTTCTTGACCATCTGGCCAAGTCATTAGCAAAGCAGGTGAATTGGTGAGAGCCTTACCTGAGGCCTTTCTCCTTCCAAGCAAAGTCATCAGTGGTACTGTTCCACGTCCTCCCACTGGCAGGATTTCTGCGCGCTCCTGGATGGAGCTATCGTGCTAAAGTCGTTTACTTTGGGTGGATACCAACATATCATCAAGAGTTTTGCAAAGCAGTCTTGGTTTTCCTCCTCCTCAGTCAACTCTCCCTGAGGCCATACATGTAGACTGAGGAAGAGGAGGAGAGCAACAGGAATGAGCACACCGAGAGCTTGAGTGACTGGCTCTACACCTTACATGAGCCATTGGCATCCGCTTGGCCCAGTCCCACAGATGTCACTTGCTCTTGGTTATAGAGTGCTGCTTGCACAGGCCTACATGTATGGGTTAGTCAGCCATAATGAGTAGCTTTGGTTGAATTCTCATGTGTCCCGTGGTCAGTGGTTTAGTCTCAGTGGTTTAGCAACAAGCCAAACTGTTTCTCAAAAGAATAATGACCTGGCAAAAAAGAGCATCTGTTTGATCCAAAAGTCTTAGACCCTTCTGGGATTTTCCTGTTGAGTTTGCCACAGGCTCCACGTGGTATCTCAAGATTGGTCTCCCAAATTCAGAAAGACTGGTGTTCAGCCAAAACAAAGTAAGAGAGACAGGATTTACTGTCCCACCTAAAACAACAACAACAAAAAACAAAACAAAACAGACAAAATGTTAAACGACTATTTATAAGACAATGGCCATTTATAAGACATTTACAAGACCAAGCAATGATGGGCAGAGATCTCTTTGAAATGGGAAATAAATAAGGTCAACCCTCTGATTGCCCCAGCTTACTACCTTAAGAGAGTTTCCAGGTCTCAGGTAGGAGGGGATCCCAGGTCAAGCCTGCTGAACTCCCTGAGTTAAGGAGACAAGGCTGAGAGTACAAGGCAGGTGGATCTCATAGGAAATAAAACTGAAGAAAAGAGAGCCAAAACCAGTTTGGCTCAGTAGATAGAGCATACTCCTACGGACTAAAGGGTCCTGGCTTTGATTCCAGTCAAGTGCATATACCTTGGTTGCGGGCACATCCCCAGTTGGGGGTGTGCAGGAGGCAACTGATGGATGTTTCTCTCTCATCAATGTTTCTAACTCTCTATCCCTCTTCCTTCCTCTCTGTAAAAAAATCAATGAAATATATTTGCCCTAGCTGATTTAGCTAGCTACAATTCATTCAGTTGGCCTGCAGACTGAAGGGTCCCAGATTCAATTCTGGTCAAGGGCATGTAGCTTGGTTGCAGGCACATCCCCAGTGGGGGGTGTGCAGGAGGCAGCTGATGGATGTTTCTCTCTCATCGATGTTTCTAGCTCTCTATCCCTCTCCCTTCCCCTCTGTGAAGAATCAATGAAATATATATTTTAAAAAAAATGGAGAGAAGAGAATTCCACAGAGGGAGAAGTCTAGAGATCTAACTTGAATCCCCCTCAAGTATTTAGCTGAGCACTGATCAGCACATACCCACAAGGAATCTGGAAGGTGGGGCAAAGAATAATCTAAGAATTAAGGAAATATTGCTCAGCACACACGAGTTGGGAATAAGACCCATTCCTATTGGCCAGTCTGGAAAACCCCATCATTCGTGGGACATTGAGCACATGAAGTAAGAGTGGATAGAATTGCAAAGAGACATGGACAAATCCCACAGTCAGAGATTTTAATACCCCCCTCTCGATAACTGATAAAACAAGTTGTCAGGATATTTTGACACAAGATATTTGAACCACACTATCAACCAACTTAATCTAATCAACATTCACAGAATACTCTACCCAATGACAGCAGGGGACACGTTTTTTCTAAGTAAACATGAAACTTTTATCAAGAGAGATCATCTTCTGAGCCTCAAATAAAACGCAATAAATTTTAAATGATTTAAGTCATACCAAGTCTCTTCTATGAGCACAATGGGGGGAAAATTAGAAATCAATATAAAAAAGATAACTAGACAATCCCCAAATATTTGAAAACTAAATAACACTTCTAAATAACTCATGGGCCAAAGAAAAGAGAAATCAGGGAGCATTTTGGATTGAATGCAAATTAAAACACAACCAATCGAGGTCATCGGGATGTTGCTAAAACTGTACTTAGGGGAATGGGTAACACTCAACACCTAGTAGAGGAGGAAGGTTTAAGTCGGCAATCAGAGAGCTCACTTCTGTCACTGCCCTGAGGTGACGCTCTGTTCGCATTTCCCTACCGGAGCGCAGCTAAGCAGTGCGTGCACCACCCTCCCAGCCTCCATCTACCAAACACAACACAACACCAGGTCCACCCCAGGCCTCCAGAAACACGACTTCTCTGACCCGAATTCCGCCCTCGCTGGCTTCCCCGACCCAGGAGCTAGGAGAATGTCCTCTGGGCCTGGGCCTTCTATTTTATTCCATTTGGAATCAACAAAAACCTGGGCCAATCGCATGGCCCCCGGAAACACTGGGGACTGGAGCTGGACCCACTCCCAAGTCCAACCTGTGAGAGGATCCGGAACCAGCCCCTTAGCGTTTGCACCGCTGTTCCCTTCCTCATGCAGCTCTTCACGCGTCCGGCTCCTTCTCAGAGGCTGGTTTCAGGTCAGACATCCTCAGAAAGGCCTTCTGGGTAATGCTCCCGAGCTGGCCCAGCCTGCCCCTGGCCCAGGGCCCTTCTCCTGGGGCCCTCACTCGGAGTTTGCTTTGGAGAACTTCCCCTCCCCCCGGTAGATTCAGTTCTGGTGCCCTGCCTCCCCTGGCCAAAGAGTGAGAACCATCTGTCCCTGGATTGTGACTCCTGGGCAGGGTGTCCCCAAAACAGAAGACTGTCGGGAGACATTGGTCGCCAAGGCCACCCCCTCTGAAGAGACTGGTGGTGCCAGCCACAAAACAACCCTCCTCCTGTGCCTTCTTACTCTTTTTCTCTTTTATTCTTTCCTTTGCTCTATTGACATTGTTTCCCAAACTTCTCTCCTGATGAGAATCGCCTGTTGGAGTTGTGAAAATACAGATTCCTGAATCCCAACTAAGAAGTGCTAAACCAGAAGTTTTGGGAACATAGTGCTCACTAGTTAAGTATACAATTTTACCTTTATGCTCCCAAAAATTCTAGTTTGGCACTTCTTAGTTGGGATTCAGGAATCTGTATTTTAACAACCCCACCAGGTGATTCTCATCATGAGAGAAGCTTGGGAAACACTGTTCTATGAACTTCCCTTAACCTTCCAGAAATTTCTCCTTGGTTAAGTTTTCCTGAGTTAGTTTCTATTGCTTGCGATAAAGAACCGGATGCAGGACCCCCCATGGGTTAGAGGTCAACCGAAGGACTTGTATGTCTGCGTATCAGCAGGACCAATGGACACAGACAGTAGGGGGGTGAGGGCCTGTGCTAGGGGGTGGGAGCGGGCAGGGAGAGGCCAATGAGGGGGAAAGGAGACAGATGCAATATCTTAAACAATAAAGAATTTAAAAATAATAGCCCAGGCTGGTTTGGCTTAATGGATAGAGCATCTGTCCACAGACTGAAAGGTCCCAGGTTCGATTCCGGCCAACGGCACATGCCTGGGTCGTGCGGGCTTGATTCCCAGTAGGGGGCGTGCAAGAGGCAGCCAATCAATGATTCTCTCTCCTCATTGATGTTTCTATACCTCTCTCCCTCTCCCTTCCTCTCTGAAATCAATTAAATATATTTAAATAAATAATTAAGGCCCTAATGCTAATATCCCAGCTTTAGTCATTATCTGTTTACTCCCTTTATAGCATTTTTCAAAACCCAAATTGATTTTTTGAAATGCATTTGCATGTCTATTGTCCATCTCCACTGCTAAAATGTGAGCAGGGACTCTCTGTATTGCTCCCCGTCTGGGCGTCCCCCAGCGCCCAGGCCAAGGCTGGCAGGCAGCAGGCTCCAGCAGGAAGTAGGCCCCGCTTCCTGTGTCCCCCTCACGGGGACCCGTGTGACTGGGGGAGGGGGGGAGCCTGGGAACCAGTGGTGAGCGTCCCCCCTCCCCAGGGGCAGGCCCGCTCCAGCTTTGGATTCCCAGCAAGGCTGTCCAAGATCCTCCCTCTCCTCCCGCTTTGATCTCTGCCGGGTCCTCCCTAAATCTCAGGCAGTGTCTTGTAAATCTTTAATTACAAAAGAATTGCAACCCAACCAGCAAATACACGAACACTGTTGATAAATATTTAAAATTGCTTCAGCAGCAGATCTGAAGGGATTAAGGAAAGATATATTGGCATGACAGTTATTAAACACTAAATCCCAGTAAATGTTACAGAGCAGATAAATAATGCAAATCCTGACAGCCGCTCTGCTGTTGACAAGACAGGGGAGACATCTGCCCGGGACATGGCGCCGGGGGTGGGAGCGGCCCGCGGCCCGTGGCTGGGAAGCCAGGGGCCAGGACCTCCTTGGGCTTGGCGGTCTGCCTCCGGGGGCTGCCCTGCCTCACACTCCCTCAGCCACTCCATGGAAAGGTAGGGAGTGTGGCCGGAAGGCAGGGGAGAGAAGGCTCCAGAATGGCTGTATTTGGAGGCTCTGGCAGTGGAAGTCTCCCTCGGGGCTGTCCCTCAAGCTGCCCAACCCTGACTCTTCCCAGGACTCCGTAATGGGACTTGGGGGTGCCACCACCACATGGGCTTTGGGAAGGAAGGAAGCCAGCCCGCCTTCCTCCATTCTGTTCTCTACTCACCCACGTTCCTACTTGATGCCTCTTTTCATGAGTGTGTTCAATTACTTATCCATGTGCTAATTCACTTATTAGTTTCTCCCGGGCAAAACAATCAGCACTTGTGATAGCTGGGGAGAGGCAAAGCTGAGGAGGCCCAGCCCTGGCGTTCATAATCTGAGAGCCTAGAGGGGGGTGTGGACCAGAAAGATAGAAACATTACAATATGGCAGACGCTTGGCACGTACAGATGCCATATTTGCAGTGCGAGTACCTAATAAACAACCACAAGTCTGGGATTTGCACTGTTGCCCCGCCAGTGTGGTTCAGTGGTTGAGAGTCAATCGATGAACCAAGTCAGGGTTCAATTCCTGGTCAGGGCACAGACCTGGGTTTCGGGCTCAATCCCCAATAGGGGGTGTGCAGGAGGCAGCCAATCAATGATTCTCTCTCATCATTGATGATTCTATCTCTCTCTCTCTTTCTTCCTTCCTCTCTGAAATCAATAACGATATCTTTTTAAAGACATACACATACAATTTTTAAAAAAAGAGAGAGAGAGAGAGATGTGCACTGTTGTTGAGACACGGATTTGAATTTCACCTGCTGGTGTGTGGGAAAGAAGAGGGCTTTGGGCACTGTCTGGAGGAAGCAGGGAAGGCTTCCTGTAGGAGGTGATGTCTGAGCACCATCCATGTTCCAGGCAATCTGCTGTAGAGCTCATTTTCCTGGCCCGCTCTTAAAATCAGAAAATCAGAGATCAGCTTGTCCAGGGTCACGATGATAGTGGCGGAACAGGATTAGAGCCAGACTGACTCCAACGCCGCTCGCTGCCTCCTGGGGACCCAGCCAGCTGCCTCTACACAGCGAAGGGGAGCAGGAAACCCCCCCCCCAGAACAGCAAGACCGGGGTATCTGGCTTATATGGGAGGTAATTTACACACAGTAAAATGCACAGATCTTAGGCGTATAGTCTGATAAGTTTAGACAAATGTATGCACCCGTGTAGCCAACATCCAAATCAAGATAGAGAAAATCCCATCATCCCCCAGGCAGGCTCCCCAGAGGCCACCGTTGTTTGAATTTCTTTTTTTCTTTTTTTAAATATATTTTATTGATTTTTTCACAGAGAGGAAAGGAGAGGGATAGAGAGCTAGAAACGTCTATGAGAGAGAATCATTGACCAGCTGCCTCCTGCACACCCCCTAGTGGGGATGTTCCCGCAACCAAGGTACATGCCCTTGACCGGAATCGAACCTGGGACCTTTCAGTCCTCAGGCCGACGCTCTATCCACTGAGCCAAACCGGCTTCGGCCACTGTTTGAATTTCTATCACCATAGTGGGTGGTGCCAGGTCGTGAACTTCGTGTAAATGGACTTACCGTATTTGCCGGCGTATAAGACGATTTTTTGGCCCTGAAAAATACGTATTTGCAGGCGTATAAGACGACTGGGCGTATAAGACGACCCCCTAACATTTCCACTAAAAATACAGAGTTTGTTATATACTCGCCGTATAAGACTACCCCCCACTTGGAGGCATATTTTTCAGGGCCAAAAAGTCGTCTTATACGCCGGCAAATACACGTGTAAGTGGCTTTTTCCCCTTAACGTGGTAAGGGCGGGCTTTCAGAAGGGACGTTGGTAGGATGCTAAGGGCAGTCCTTCAGAAACGCCTCACACAACGAAGTGAGGTATCCCAGGTTCTGCCTGAACTACCAGACAAGAGTAGATGGGCAGGCACTGCCCAGGGCACCCACGTCCCTAAGCTGCACTGCTTGTCGCAAACCTCTAGGGGGATGGGTGTCAACCACAGAGGCCCAGGGGCCGGCCCCCCAACATTCTGGGTCTGGGGGGCCTTTGACCCTCTTGAGCCTGTCCCCTCACCTCTTCTCACAGGGTAAGCACCTGGGGTGTGCTTGGGCTATGAAGTCACCCCAGAAGTCACCCCAGCCTCCTGGGTAAGGAAGACTCACTCCTACCCGGCCTCAGGATGCCCCCTGCCATGCTGTACCGCCTGGCATACCTTTCTGTGTCTCCAGGAAGCAGGAAGGCTGCTCAAGGAGGCTCTTCTTGCCCCGCCCCACCCCCTCAAGATCCTGGACCGCAGGTTTTCCAGAAGCTTCTGGCTGCGTTCTTCTCTGGCTTCGTGTCGGTTCTCTGTGAGTCCGCACCTGCTGCACGCCTCTTGCCTCTGTCAAAGCCGAGATCTCCCTTTCCGGAGGCCCGTCGGTCCCTGCTGCTGAGTGCGGAGCGCCTCTCTTCTCCCGTAAAGAGCAGGCGTCACAGAAAGGGCCCGACGCACGGAATGGACAGCGTGGCTCAGGGCGCCAGGCCCGCCGATGGAGGATGTGGCGTCCAGGGGTTTCCCCAACGCTGCTCAGTCACAGTTTCCCATCTGGGAAAAGCACTTTTCTACGCGAAACCTGGGTGGCAAAATGTCCTGAATCGGCAGCAACCGAGACCCCGGTGTGGCCTGGGACGGGGTCACCCGCAGGAACGGAGCCATGACCTTGGGACGCTCTGGACAGTCCAGGTCCCCGCCCCCCTGAAGAGGACTGTGGCCCAGCCAGCGCTGCGGGGGATGACTGGCTGAATCTTCTAGATTGATGTCCAGGACATCTCGGCAGTAATTATCTACGGCTCAGGCTGTCTCTACCCGAGGCGGCTCAGTACTAATGTGCCCTGGGCATCCTTCCAACGTGCCCTCAAAATGAACTTGGGCTCTGTCCCACCAATTATCTACCGGCGCTGCTCCTCCCGGAGGGGAGCGGGGGCTGGCACAGGAGGGCGTCCCTGTTCCAGAGCCCGTCTATCAGTCACTCAACAACCAGTAATGCCTGTTGGATGGACCCTGATCTTTAGCTGCCTGCTCTCTCTCGGGCTGTTTCCTAATTGTCTCCATCTCTGCCTTCCTCTCCAATGCAGTCGCTCTTTCCACGAGGGTGTAATGAGCTTGAGAGGCCATTCGGTTTGACAAAGAGCAGACTCGGGAGCCCGGGGTTGCTGGGTTTGAACCCCGGCTCCGTGATCTCCGGCAGACTCCACCCTGGACACCGCGTCTGTGACCTGCACTTAACCAAATACTCATGGAGTTATTGCGGAGAGCAGAAGAGTCAAACATGTCACCAGCTTTGGAGGGTTCCTGGCACACGGCACTGTAGATGCTGTGTTTGCTATTAAAATAGTAGTTGTGTCCCGGCTGGCTTGGCTCCGTGGATAGAGCGTCGGCCTGCGGATTGAAGGATCCCGGGTTCGATTCCGGCCAAGGGCACATGCTTGGGTTGCGGACTCGGTCCCCGGTGGGGGGCGTGCAGGAGGCAGCTGATTGATGATTCTCTCTCATCGTTGATGTTTCTCTCTCTCTCTCCTCCCTTCCTCTCTGAAATCAATAAAGAAATATATTTTAAAAAATAAATCGTAGCCGAAACCAGTTTGGCTCAGTGGACAGAGCATCTGCCTGCGGACTGAAAGGTCCCAGGTTCGATTCCGGTCAAGGGCATGTACCTTGGTTGCAGGCACATCCCCAGTAGGGGGTGTGCAGGAGGCAGCTGATCGATGATTCTCTCTCATCGACGTTTCTAACTCTCTATCCCCTTCTCTTCCTCTCTGTAAAAAAATCAATAAAATATATTTTCAAAAAGTAAAAAAATAAAAGTAAAAAATCGTAGTTGTTGCTACGTTTAAAGCACAGTGCTAGGCTCTAAACAGTGGCCAACATGGAATTCCACTTGCTTTCATGTGCCTCGCATCTCCGGCCGTGATGGTGGAGGGAAGTGGAAGCACCGGGCTGGGAGACACGCAGTGGGGCAGGGGCACCCACGCTGGACTGAGACGTCAGGAAAGCCTCCCTGACGGGAAAAGCTCTGCGTTGAGATTCAGAGGACGGATGGGAGTTGGCTGGGCAAGCAGCCGGGGGAGAAGGGACAGCCGGTGAGGCCTGAGGCAGGAAGGAGCCTCTGAGGAAGTGAAAGGCCAGTGTCCTGGGGATCCTCCAAGTGAGGGCAGGAGATGACCTGGGGGAGCCAGGGTGGCTCAGGCTTTGAGTGTTCATCCATGAACCAGGAGGTCATGGTTCGATTCCTGGTCAGGGCACATGCCCGGGTTGCCAACTCGATCCCCAGTGGGGTATGCAGGAGGCAGCTGATCAATGACTCTCTCTCTCTCTCCCTCTCCCATCCTCTCTGAAATTTTTTTTTAAAAAAAATGTTTTTAAAGAAGCCACTAGTGTGTAGATACAACACCAAAGGCACAACAGGAAAGAAATAACTGGCAAGCTGGACTTCACCAAAACACCTGCTCTAAGAGAGACAACACCAAGAGAATGAGAAGACAAGCCACAGGCTGGGAGGAAATCTTTGCAAAAGACACATCTGATAGAGCACCGATATCGAGACTACACAAAGAACTCTTACATTCACAATAGGAAAGCAAGCGACCCGATTTAAAAATGATCTGAACAAACATCTCACCAAAGAAGGAACACAGAAGGCAAACAAGCATACGAAAAGTTGTTCCATGCTATCCGTGGTCAGGGAAATGCAAATTGAAACAGGAGCTACTGCTAGACAGACACCTCTGAGAAAGGCCGAAGTCCAGACACTGACCACACTAAATGCAGGCAAGGATGTGACCCAATCGGAACTCCCATTCACTGCTGGTGGGAATGCGAAATGCCACTTTGGAAGGCAGTTGGTGGTCCCTTGCAAAAATAAACGTACTCGCCCTAAACCGATTTGGCTCAGTGGACAGAGCGTAGGCCTGCAGACTGAAGGGTCCCAGGCTCGATTCTGGTCAAGGGCATGTACCTTGGTTGTGGGCACATCCCCACAGGGGGTATACAGGAGGCAGCTGATTGATGATTCTCTCTCATTGATGTTTCTAACTCTCTATCCCACTCTTTTCCTCTCTGGAAAAAAAAAGTCAATAAAATATATATTTAAAATAAAATAAAATAAATACACTCCACCATTCGATCAGTCCCACCATTTGATAGGAACTCGAAGGAGCTAAAAACCTACATTTACACAAAAACCTGCACGTGCATGTTCACAGCAGCTTTACTCAGATTTGCTAAAACTCGGAAACACACAAGATGTCCTTCGGTCAGTAAATGGGTAAGGTGTAGCGCATCCGAACAGCAGAACAGTATATTCGGCGCTAAAAGGACATGAGCTGTCAAATCATCAAAAGACATGGAGGGATGTTACGTGCATATTACTAAGGGAAAGAAGCCCGTCTGAAGGAGCTGCCTACTGCATGGCATTCTGGAAAAGGTCACACCGTGGACACGGGAAAGTATCAGTGGTTGCCAAGGGGAAGGGGACATGAAAACATGTTTCCCGACCCCGTTCCCCAGAGGGCCTCACTGCCCCTCTCGGTCCTGTCACTGGCTCCTTGGTTCGGGGCGAAGCCTCCTCCCAGGACTACGGCTTCCCCGCTTTCTCTGAGAAGTGGCCGCCCAGCCAGTGGGTCCGTGGTGGCTGGCAGGTCCTCACACAGTTAACGGTTCCTGGGCACTGCCTCCTGTTCCCTGATCCGAGGGGCTAGGGGAGGGGGGCGTGTACCCCACAGTGCTCTCTATGTCTGTGTGGGGTCAGTGTGACTGACGGCATCGTATTCTGTCTACAGGGTGCCCTCTGCCTAACCATCCCCAGGGTTGAAGCTGTTGGGCAGTTACTTTAAAAAAGTGAGTGCCGCCAAAATCGGTTTGGCTCAGTGGATAGAGCGTTGGCCTGCGGACTGAAAGGTTCCAGGTTCAATTCTGGTCAAGGGCATGCACCTTGGTTGCGGGCACATTCCCAGTAGGGGGTGTGCAAGAGGCAGCTGATCGATGATTCTCTCTCATCGATATTTCTTTTTTTTATTTATTTTTTAATTTATTAAGGTATTATATGTGTACATAGCTTACCATTGTCCCCCCCTCCCATACATGCTCTCCCTCCCCAGAGTTTTGTGTCCATTGGTTGTACTTATATGCATGTATACCAGTCCTTCAGTTGATCTCATCGATATTTCTAACTCTCTACCCCTCTTTCTTCCTCTCTGTAAATACTCAATAAAATATTTAAAAAAAAAAAAAGAGAGAGAGCTGAAACCAGTTTTGCTCAGTAGATAGAGCATCGGCCTGTGGACTGAAAGGTCCCAGGTTCAATTCCGGTCAAGGGCATGTATCTTGGTTGCGGGCACATCCCCAAAAGGCAGCTGATCAATGTTTCTAACTATCTATCTATTCCTCTCTCTCCCTCTCTGTAAAAAAATCAATAAAATATATATATATATTTTTTAAAAGAGGCAAGTGCCTTTGGGGTGAAGGGGGAACATCTGTAACAATGTCAACAACACAAAAATATATTATTTAAAGCATCTATACTGATAAAAGGGTAATATGCTAATTAGACTGGGAGACCTTCCAGGGACCTTTTGCATAAAGCCATGGTGGTGGGGTGAGGCAGAGATGGTTAGGGGTGATCAGGCTGGCAGGGGAGGGCAGTTGGGGGCAAGCAGGCCAGTGGGAGAGGGGCAGTTGGAGGAGAGCAGGCAGGTGGGGAGGGCAGTTGGGGGCAATCAGTTCGTCAGGGGCAGGCAGTTAGGGGTGATCAGACCAGAAGTAGGGGCAGGGGAGCATGTGGGATTGATCAGGCCACAGGCAGAGTGTAGGAGCAATCAGGCAGGCAGGCAGGCAGGTGAGCAGTTAGGAACCAATGGTCCTGGATTGCAAGAAGGATGTCCCTGTGGAATCGGGCCTAAGTCGGCAGTCAGACATCCCCTGAGGAGCCCCAGATTGGAGAGGGTGCAGGCTGGGCTGAAGGACAACCCCTCCTCCCCCGTGCATGAATTTCATGCCCTGGGCCACTAGTAAATAAATAAAGTATAAGAGGATCCCCCCACCAACCGGAAGTGTTCCCTGTGAGCCTGAGGAGGGCACGCCTCCAGATCCTTGGGCAGGTATGTGCTGAACTGTCTGCTCTGCGGAGGCCCTGGGACCACGGTGTGTACCTGGGTCCTGCCTTACCTGCCCCATCTCCCTACAGCCCCGGGGAAGCCTGGGGAGGGTCCCAGTGCCAGGGCAGATGGGTCCCTGTCATCGGATTTGCCACACTGCTTTCTAACCCCTGCCCCTGGTCACCCCCAAGTCTCCTAAGGGCTGGTCATGTTCTCATGGCCTCTCTCCACCCAGCACGTGGCACGGCACCTGGCACTCGGTGGTGTGGATGAGCACAGCAAACCCTGAGGGAGCACTTGCTCTCTGCCAGGCACTGTGCCTTGTGCGTATCAACAGCCTGAGAGGCCGATGCCACGAGTACTCCCACTGCCCGGGTGCTGAGCCCGCAGCCCAGAGCGGAGCATCAACCCGCCGCAGTCACGCCGGTGAGAGAGATCCGGCGTGCTTTCAGGCTCCTGGGTTTCTCTGAGGATGAAACATCCCTGACGTGTTCACGGAGCCCCGGAGAGCTGGCCGGGTCTGGGAGGGACGACTCAGGGGAATCCCTGCCCCCGGCCCTGCTCTGCTGAGCAACGGGGCCCTCACAGGGTGTAGAGGCCCGTTCCCCACTCCCCTGCCCCACACACACACTGCCCAGGTGAAATGGGGGTCACACATGCCTTTATTACCATGGGGCTTGCACTGCTTTTACATACACGCTTGAAAGCACATTCCTAGCAAATACCGTTTTAGGGCAAGCATCATTCTTCTTTCTGGTAAAGAAACCGACCCCCTGCCGAAACCGGTTTGGCTCAGTGGATAGAGCGTCGGTCTGCGGGCTGAAAGGTACCGGGTTCGATTCCTGTCAAGGGCATGTACCTTGGTTGCGGGTGCATCCCCAGTGGGGGGTGTGCAGGAGGCAGCTGGTCGATGTTTCTCTCTCATCGATGTTTCTGGCTATCTGTCCCTCTCCCTTCCTCTCTGTAAAAATCAATAAAATATATTGAGAGAAAGAGAGAGAGAGAAACTGACCCCCCCCCCAGACAAACCCCAGCGTAACTGAGTGTACTGTGTGCATGTCCACAGCAGAAATACCGTCACAGAGCCATCGGTTCTGTGCCTCCAGCCAGCAGAGATGACTTTACAGTAAGCGATGATATTCTGGTGGTGAGGATTCTTATACTTCGGCGGTGGGAAGAGAGGCGATGAATCCAGCCCCTCCGAACACCCGGGGCCTCACGACGCTCCCCCTCAGACCCAGTAATTGGCTGTGTGGAATTTATTCCTGGCAGGACATCTTAATTCAGAGGGAGGCACGCTGCTCATCGCAGCTTTATTTGTAATGGTGAAAAATGGGAACAGCTTAAATATCCCGCCGCTCATTGTCAGGCGGTTACATAAAGTACGATATGCATATCATGGGATAATATACGTAGCACTTAACATTATGTCTCTGAAGATTATTTAATAACACGGGGAAATGCTCGTTTTGCTAACTGAAAGGCCAGCGTCTAAAAATTTTGAAATATGTGCGCGCACAGGGAGAAAAAAAAAGTCTGCAGGGAAATACATCAAACCTTTAACGGGGGCTGTCTCTAGGGAGTAGGATCACAGCTGGTTTTGTTTGCCTCGTTTTTAAAAGTATTTTCCAATTTTTCTACCATAAAACATGTACTGCTGTTATAACTAGGAAGAATTCATACTAAAAAGTAGTCCTCAAATCAGAATTGAGAACAATGTAGGTTTATTCATTCATTTTATATATATATATATATATATATATATATATATATATATATATGTATATATATATATGTGTGTGTGTGTGTGTGTGTATATATATATATATATATATATATATATATATTTAAGAGCCTTGCCCTAACCGGTTTGGCTCAATGGATAGAGCATCACCCTGCAGACTCAAGGGTCCCAGGTTGGATTCCAGTTCCGCCAAGGGCATGTACCTTGGTTGCGGGCACATCCCCAGTAGTACAGGAGGCAGCTGATCAATGACTCTCTCTCATCGATGTTTCTAACTCTCTCCCTTCCTCTCTGTAAAAAAAAATCAATAAAATAATATATTTAAAAGCAATCTGGGCCCCATCTGTGGAACTGCAGGCAAGAACATACACCCTTGCCCCCCATTCCCACGCCCACCCTACGCCTCCCAGCCCCGACCCCCCACATGCCCGGCCTCCCGAAGGCTTACTGGAGGAGGGGGTAGCTTGTGCAAAGCCTGTGACATGACCCAACCCTGGCGCATTCATCCGACTCTCTTCCTCCTGGACGCCCTCCCGGGACCACGGCAGCGCCCCCTCTGGCAGGGGGTGGTGGAGCAAGGCTTTGGAACCCACTAGAGTAGACCCTGACTCTGCCAGTTCCGAGCTGTGTGACTTAACAAATTTATTTTATCCAAGCCTCAGCTTTCTCATGAAGTGAGGACCGCAATAGCGATCAGGGAGGTGGTGGCGCTTAAGTGAAATAACACTTATGGGGGACCTAGAACTTAAAAAATAAAAGTAAACTCTTTTTTAAAAAATGTATTTTATTGGTTTTTTACAGAGAGGAAGGGAGAGAGAGTTAGAAACATCGATGAGAGAGAAACATCCATCAGCTGCCTCCTGCACGCCCCCTACCGGGGATGTGCCCGCAACCAAGGTACATGCCCTTGATCGGAATCGAACCCGGGACCTTTCAGTCCGCAGGCGGACGCTCTATCCACTAAGCCAGACCAGTCCAGCAAAGTAAACTCTTTTTACCCCTAAGCTTCATCAAGCCTCTGGCCTCCTGATGCAGGCTTCCCGTCCTCACAGCGGCCGGCTTCCTCCCACACAGCAGGTGCACTTCTTCAAAAACACCTTTTGCCACCGGAAGAGTCATTCCTACTTGAAGCCCCATTTGGTCTGTGGGAGAAATTCACATTCCTCCAGCATCACAATATTGTCTCCCAAGGACTCAGAATCCCGGCCTTACATCCCAAATAGAACATTTGTCCAGCCTCCCTCAGATGGAGCCAAACATTTCATCCGCTCTGGAGAGGAAGGTAGGGGGTGGGGTGAGGTGGGAGAAAAGTAGATTCTGCTTCGGCGTGAAAGAATGAAGAGCATAAAGCATTATTAATGTGATGCCCTTCCCGATGAATTAACACAAACAACCCTCTCTCCCGCCTGGCTCTCAGTAAATATTTGTAGAGTGAATGAGAGTTAACAGTATGCAATTCTGTCTTTCCTGCTCCGAAAAGGTATAAAGTTCATGCGGCCAAATCAGATGAAGTCTAGCTCATACTAGTATACAGTCTTTGTTTGGAATCTCAGGCCCAGGTGAGAAAAAAAAAATATTTGTTAAAAAAAAAAGTGTCCGGCCAAAACCGGTTTGGCTCAAATGGATAGAGCATCGGCCTTCGGACTGAGGGGTCCTCGGTTCGATTCCAGTCAAGGGCATATGCCTTGGTTGCAGGCACATCCCCAGTGGGGGGCATGCAGGAGGCAGCTAATCCATGACTCTCTCTCATCAATGTTTCTAGCTCTCTATCTCTCTCCCTTCCTCTCTGTGGAAAGTCAATAAAACATTTTTTTTATAAAGTGTCCATTTGGGACCACTTGTTTTCTGCTTGGGTAGGGGCAGGGCTACCTGGCTTCATGCTGGGACTGGCAAATGGCCACACCTTCCTCCAAAAGCAGTTCCCGGTTCGACAACACAGGGTCAGGCGGGAGGAGCTCTGACGAGGGACCAGGCTGTCTGTGCAGGAAAGAGGGGGCGACTCCCCCAGGACAGATTCTGGCCTCTGCTGGGCCCCCGGAACCCACTCCCCACGTTTACTCTCTCCCTAATGCGCGACTCACCCGGCTGTCCGTGGTTGGATTCTGCAGGGGAGTCAGTGGACCTTGACTCCGCGAGGCCTGCAAACTCCTCTCTGTGCCCTGCGCCCTCCCTGCTTACTCAAGGTCCAAGGACAGAGGCCTTAGGGCTCCCTTCTCTCCCGGAATAACTGCATTGCCTCGTCTGACCCTCCCGGCTTCTTCCTGCTCCTGTCCAATCTCCCCTCACCCCTCCGTCCGCTGAGCACAGAGCCCCGCTCCCGGCTCCGATGAACCTGATTCTGATATTATTTTCATTGCATGTGCGCTATGGCTTCCACATCAAAAGTTGGGCTGGCAGCCAAAACCGGTTTGGCTCAGTGGATAGAGCGTCGGCCTGCGGACAGGAAGGTCCCAGGTTTGATTCTGGTCAAGGGCGTGTGCCTTGGTTGTGGGCACATCCCCAGTGGGGGGTGTGCAGGAGGCAGCTGATTGATGTTTCTCTCTCATCGATGTTTCTAACTCTCTATCCTTCTCCCTTCCTCTCTGTAAAAAAAAAAAAAAAAAAAAAAAAAAAAAAAAAAAAAATCAATAAAATATATTTTAAAAATAAAAAAAAAGAGTGCTGGAACCGGTTTGGCTCAGTGGATAGAGCGTCGACCTGCGAACTGAAAAGTCCCAGGCTCGATTCCGGTCAAGGGCATGTACTTTGGTTGCGGGCACATCCCCAGTGCGAGGTATGCAGGAGGCAGCTGGTCAATGTTTCTCTCTCATCGATGTTTCTAGCTGTCTATCCCTCTCCCTTCCTCTCTGTGAAAAACCAATATATATATATATATATATATATATATATATATATATATATATATATATATATATATTTAAGAACTTTAAAAAAAAAAGAGTTGAGCCGGAAACCAAGAGGCACAGCTTTTAAAGGCACCGGGCTGCCTGCCCAGCGAGCGGAAGGGCACATGCTCCACAGCTTTGAGTGTCCACAAGTTGGACACCCCATCAAGGCCCCAGAGAAGAAGGCCGTGCATCCAAGGAAACACCAGCAGTCCTGCCCATTTGAATACACCAGGAAGGGACTGCACTCGCTTACTATAGAGTCACTTGGAACTACCGGTCGTCTGAAGAGACGGAGCACGGGTGGTAGAAATGACCAGTATCAAAACCACTCATGCCATGGCCTTGGTGGCTGGTGGAGCTGCAGAGCTGTTGACGCTAACCTTCTTCCTTCAGATTTCCCTCCTGGCTTTTAGAGGAACCTTACAAAGGATTCATCCACGCGCCCGCTGGAAGAACGTTTAAATTACATACTTGAACGTGTGGGGCAGCGATTGTCAACCGGTGTGCCACAGGAGTTTTTAAAACATGCAGTCCCTGGCTTTTAGCCGGGGCACCGACCTCTTTTCCCTCCGATTGTCACCTAAAGCAACAACAACAGCCAACACAACAGCTGTCCGGTGTGAATGAATCAAAAGCAAACCTTTTTCTTTTTGTCAGACGGGCAAAAGGTGAAATATAGTTTGATGTGTGCCGCGGGATTTTACCAATTAGTTTGTGAGTGCCATGCGACAAAACAATGTTGGCAGTCGCTGACCTGGGGCGTTACCCTCACGCGGATTCAACTGCCGTTTTAAAAGCAAAGGGGCCTTCCTCTGAGATTGTCCAGGCTCCTGGCGCCCCCTGGTGGAAGGTAAAGGGTACACCCGCTGGTTAGAAGCTGGAAATGTGATTGATCCCTCATGTCTGAGGTGGAAGCAAAGCACATGCTTTACCTCATTGTCCACCACGCTCCGTTTTCCAGGTCAGGGAGCTGAGGCTGAGACATTAAGTGACATTAGGGTCACCCAGCAAGTAGCTAACTGGCAACCGCAACTCAGTGCCAAGATTCCAAAAGTCCTGGTTACAAGCATTAGAGAGAGAAAGGGGTGGGGAAAGGCGGGGAGGGGGGAGAGAAAAAGAGGAGGAAGAAGGGAAGGGAGGAGGAGGAGGGAGGAGGAGATGCAATTATCTCCAAATGTGTCCCATACCTTGGTAGCAGCTTTACCCAGTTTTGAGCAGTGTACTTTGCTGGCGTTTGAGTTAAGATTGAGTGGGCCAGAAGTGTCCCATGTTTTTAATTTGATTCAAATGCAGGCTTACTTCCCGCTAGTGTTTTTTGGGGTTTTTTTTTCCCAGAGAGGAAAGGAGAGGGAGGGAGAGAAACATCAGTGATGAGAGAGAATGGTCATTGGGGATCAAGCCTGCAACCTGGACTTGTGCCCTGACCACGAATCGAACCCTGGGTCGATGCTCAACTACTGAGCCACACTGGCCATCCTGCTAGTGATTCTTTAAAAGGTTCCTGGTGGAGGGGAAAGAGCCGCGGTGTGAGAAGAGGCATGACGGTCCCTAAGCCCAGCAATGCTTATCACTTCCCTCTCTCAGGTGAGGGTGTTGATCTGTAAGGACAATTGAACATAAAGGTATTTTTGTACGCTTTGCCCTAAACCTGGAATGGGTGCTCACTCCTCTCTCTCCTTCCTCCACACTAAAAGGTTTTCTGTGGGGGCAGAGCCATGTGAGTCTTTGCCTAGCTGACACCTCGGAGTCCAGCAGAACCAAACCGCCCAGCCCTAACCCAAGACCTGGTCCCCAGCAATGTCCTACTGCTCCTGGCCCTCCCCAAGCTTCCCACCAGTGTGGCTACAGGTGGTGCTGAGTGTGGCTCCTCCGCCAGCAACATCAGCCTGAGTGACCTGAGAACCCGGCAGGAATGCCGATGCTCGGGCCCACCCAGACCTATCGTCTGCAGCCGTTGGAAATGGGGCCCCTGCAGGCAGAGCCCGCCCGGCATTCTGATGCTTGCTGAGGGTTGAGAGCTGCGTCTCTGTAACGGGGGCTTCCCCTGGGTCCTCAGAGGGTTTCAGGGGTAGAGAAGCCTTTGGGGTTTGTATGTGACGTGGTACAGGTACATGTGTATACCTTACCTTGAGAAGAGGCACGATGGTCCCTAATGCTTATCACTTCCCTCTCTGTCAGGTGAGGGTGCCAGTACCCAGCAAGCTCTAGCTCCTAGTTTATTGAACAAATTTCATTCCTGCCCTTTATTTTGAGGAGGAAAGAAAGCAAAAGGAAAACTTACTCAGACGAGTTCAAGGTTGGGGATGAAGGTAGCAAGACACTCCCTGGATCCCCAGGCCTGTATCGACCTGAGACCTTTCCAGTAGCACTGATTCTTTTTATACCTTTAGAGGTTGGGTTTGTGCACGTTCTGGCTAATACTTACTAGGCAATTTGTCTGCTGTCACTAGTTTTAGCTTGCCTTTCTGGCCTGAGGACTGCCTTCAACAAAGATGCTAAACCTGCAGCCCCAAGGGGAGGAGAATGCAAGAACCCAGGAAACATGCTATGCAGTTGGAATCATTGAAAAGTGCCTTTAAGAGGTCATGCGTGTGGGCAGAGCTGTGACAAGGAAGCTGGCCTCATCCTTGTCTCTAATGCGCCTCCTGCTTTTCATTTTTAAAATGCTACCCCTGTTATTTCCAGTACCACATCCCCACCACACCCCCAGGGCCTCCTCGCACAGGAATATACTACATATTTCTTTGTTTTCATTTTAAATAACCAATGTATCTACCCAAGAAGCTTGACTTGAAGGGAAAACTATCTAGGATCCATTTCTTTTAGAGTAATTTATCCCTGAAGATAGACTGCTACATGTAGTGGCTTTGTACAGTTTGTTACAAAATTGTCCTTGGTTCCACAATGATGAGTTAGATAGACTGGCTCAGAGAGGGCTCGCCTTAAATCACTCCCGACATCATGCAGGTCCTCTGTATTCGCTCACTATCCAGTGCTCTTGTGGGAGGGGTGTATGTGGGACCAACACACAAAAAAACATTAAAATTCTCCAATTGAACAAGGTATGCAAGGATTTTTATGTTGCTCCTTTTTTTAGCAAAACTTAGGGGATATAAAGAGCTGAACAAGCACGTCACTAGATTGGGGGGGGGGGGATATTTTTACAGAACCAGTATTTCAGTATTTTCCCCCACCCCATCTCCATTTAATAGTGATCAAAACATGCCATTGGCCATTTAGTTTAAAAACTAAATTTTTAAAGTGGCCATTTCGTTTAAAAAGCGCACATATCAGTCACTCCATGTGCATACAATAAAGGAAAAGGGCAGGAGGAGGAAGAAAGCACGCTACGCGGTCGTGGTCGGGAAGTGGCGGAACAGTCTGCAGTTTTCTTGTCCAACAGTGGCATCTTCTTGTCCGGAGGAACCGAGCTCTGAGTGAGGAGCAGCTCCCTCTTCTCAGCAGGCACCTCGTGGGCTGCTGGGGCACATGGAACCTCAGCCTCCACGCCAGCTGTGCACCGTCTGCTTCATTGCCTGCCCGCCTATCAGGCCAGAATCCACCTGCCTCATCCACGGACCGTCCTCCACAACAGGCTCTCGTTAGCTAACTACTACGTGGTGTGTGCCTCTTAATCTTTACGTTTTTATTGATTTTTTAGAGGAAGAGAGAGGGATGGAAACATTGATGAGAGAAAACATTGATGAGAGAAAATCCTCCTACTGGGGATTGAGCCTGCAACCCAGACTTGTGCCCTGACCAGGAATTGAACCAGTGACCTCTTGGCTCCTCGGTCAATGCTCAACCACTGAGCCATGCTGGCCAGGCTTTTATTTTTATCTTTTATTTCTGAGTGGGAGGAGAGACAAGAGAGAAACATTGATGTGAGAGCAACACATGGATGGTTGCCTCCTCCATACATCCCAATGGGAGCCAGGAATCAAGCCTGCAACTAAGGCTTGTACCCTTGACTGAAATTGAACCCAGGACTCTTCAGTCCATAGGCCAATTCTCTATCCACTGAGCAACCCGGCTAAGGCTGTGCCTCTTAAACTGCACCATCGACCCATCTGCCCCCCAACCTTCAAATTAACATGATCCTTGTGCTCAGTCTTGACTCCTCCCCTGGGCTTTCCGGGCGCCGGCATCTCCTCAGCTGCGGCTTTGCCAGAGGTACCAGGTCCGCACCGAGTGAGCTCACCAGCACCAGGGGCCCAAGTGGTGCCGTTCCCTGGCAGCCTGGGAAGGGGCCTCCTACAGTGTGCACCAGCCACCAACCTGCAACGACTGTGCTGGCCCTAAGTGCAGGACAGCTGGCCAGTCCTCACCCATCGCAATGGCCTCAGTGCTGAGGGAACAGGGAGAGCACGTGGGCCTGCAAGCTCTCTGCGGGCAGGCTCACCTTCCTGGAATCCCTCCAGAAAGAACCTGAAGGCCACAGGCCAGTGGCTTCCATGTAGCTCCTGAAAGGGAACACACAATGTTGTTTTATGAGATTTCTTAAATTTCATCCCCTTTTCAATGGGGGCTATAATCCCCCTGAAAGTTTAAGGTCCACTGCTAGTCCCTCGCAGATGCTAAGCAAGTGACCAATGAGTACTTTGTGACAAACCCTCAGTGCCTTTGCACTTGGCACAACTCACCTGGCACCTTTGTAAACTCGAGACAAATCCATCCTCACCACGTGAAACCTCTTCTATAACAAAGCGCGTGGACAAGCTGATACAATCGTGGACTCCGAAGAGTTCTGCACACGCATGTGCCCCGGGCATGCAGGCACTCTACATTCTCTAGTTCTCAAGGTCTCTGGGGAGGGAAACCTCCACAATTCAGTTAAAAATACTCTGCAAATGTTTGAAGTTTCCTTCAGAATGGGGAACCTAAAAGTGAAATATAATGACTCTTTAGCTAACTGGGGGGAAATATCAAAAATTGTTGTTTGATTATAACAACTTCTATGGCAAATGCTATTCTCTCCGTCCCCAAATCAGACCAAAGATTGTATGTCAAAACAGGAAAGGAGATTTTGCTGTATACAAACAAAACTCCCTATTTCCCCAATAATGACACCACAAAATGGCAAAATGAAAAGTATTTATTACACAAAGCACAACAGAACCAACAGGTATTAAAAGCATCACATAGTGCAAATACAAGAGACGCAGGGCTATTAACTTGGTGGACTTACAAAGACCAGGCGGGCACAGGCAGCCTCCTTCCCTCGCTCCGGTGAGCTGGCCGCTCTCCGAAGCTATTTTGAATCGCCATTTTCTCCCCCTTTATGAAAATCCCAGAGCTTGGTCTGCAAGGGCATAACAACTTCTAGTATCTTATTCAAGGCAGTTACACTAGATTACGTTGCTCCTCCACGGTTAATCCCAACAAACAATGAGGTACCGAGAAAAACTGTGGTGCAGAAAGGTCGAGACTGGACTCACGGTGAGGGGTAATCTTAGTCCTCTTCGAGGGGCTCTTCAGTGTCCAGCTATAGCTCAGGAGAGTCCCATTCGCAGGCTGCTTAAGACCCCTACCTTGCCAAGTGCCAAGGGGCCAGAAACGTTTCATTCCCCTTTGAACACATCCTCCACTTTATAAGGGGAAAGAAAAACCAAAGGAGACATTTTTATTCTTATTAAGAGGAAATGAAAAAACAATGCCATCTAGGGGAGAAAGACACAATCCCCCGGAAGAGGGAAGGCTGACCTCAGCTTCTCAGTGCTGAGACACCGGGGAGCTCGTTCCCGTTCCCCATGGCACACGCCAAGGGAACTGCGGTCACAAACTGTGTCACATCAGAACCTCGATGTCACAGCTTCCCTTCCTTATTGCTAGAGGCGAGCAACCAACTGCAACAGAAACATCCCGGGGGCTGGCTGGAAAAGCAGAATCTTAGCTAAAGAAGGCCTTTGGAGTAAACGCAATACCCAGGAGTAGAGAGTAACTTTGAACTCCAAGAGGAAAGTAGTAAGGGAGGAAGGAAGGGGAACTGACTGACACCACGCTAACCACTAGGTCAACAGAGAACTAAAAACACCCGCGACAAGAAATCAGATGCCCCGACAAACTCTTGGTGCTATAATATCAACTTTCAATAAAGCATTTGCCAAATTCCAGCAACTGTTCTGAGGAAGGAATTGCTGATAGCGCTATTTGGCTCTTTTAGGTCCCTGACCCGTTCTGCCTCCAGGAAACGAGGAATTCTACTTCCTGTGCTCTGCTCCCGGATAAGGAAAACCATCTGCAGAAGTAGCACCTTGAATTTCAGATAAGCTACCAAAAATACTGACTAGCTTTTCTGCAGATACAACTCTTTCTCTGTAACATTTTTAGCCACTCAAAAAGCTCTTGATAGAGGTACAGTAAATCAAAGTATAGATTTATTATATTTTCTTTAACAATGCTACATTCACCAGTAACATTAGTTGGGACTGCATGCTCATTCCATCAAAAGATCTTAAAATGCTCATGGGACATCCTCCCACAGAAGGAAAGAGATCTGGCAGCTCCCATAAAGGAAGGCTGTTACAATAGCAAACAAGAAAAGCTGTCAAAGAAAGGACATGTCCAGGCAATTCGGAAAAGCCACTACTTCAGACACCCATTTTCAGTTTGGGTCCTCACTATTTCTCCTCCTATGCGAAACCACAACTCCGCTAATCACAAATCTGGGCAATTCCAGCAACGTTAACCTCCACACGCCTATGGCAGTGCAAAATCCCGGACATTTGCAACAGCGTACGCTTCACTTTGGGCACAGGAAAGAGCATGCAGGGTCCCTTACCTTTTGACCTGCAGATTTTAATCACCGCTAGTTTCTAATCTAGACCCATTTTTAGCAGAAGTATCATCAATCTTGACATTGTGTATGCACGCATGGACACCCATGAATGGGAGAACCAATAGGAGAGCTCTTCTTTAGAACATGGGTCTGAACAACTGAAACGGATACCGATTGAACAGAAACAAGATTCACAGTATCTAAAGCCACACAGACGTTCAGTTCACATAACTCTGCATAACAAAAACCAGAGAGCTGGTTAACAAGACTCCTCCTTTCTAAAGAGAACCAAGAGGTAACACCATAACCTTGTAGAACCCAAGATCTACCAGTCGCCAACTTCTCATTAATGACTTCTCAAAGGAGCCAATAGTGCATTGAACTGGCATTTAAAAAGCTACAGATGATCAATGTCTTTAAAAATAAATTCTTACAAACAAAATAATGTCCCATAAAGCATTATACACATCTAAATACATATACATTACTAACACAACAACATTATTTCAAATGCTTGGCAGTGATTCCATTTTACATTAGCAAAGTTCATGGCGGGTTGCAGGTTTGCGTGGCTGGACGCCAACCCATCATTCAAGTTTGGATTGGGAACCTACGCTGGTCCATAGACAGACTGTGGAGAGATGGTTATGTTACTTTAAAGGCTTGGTCTGATCTTCTAATAAAGACTGACTTAAGTAGCAAGTACAGAAGCATATCAAATATAAGTACAGTGTGAGTATAATGAGTGAATATGAAAGGATGAGAGACCTTTTTAACTATAATCTAGAAATCTGCGTGGCTTTTGTAAGGATTTGTCATGTCCAGGATAACATGATCATAATTATTATTTTAAATAAACAAAAACAAGAAATATGCTACTAATGTGGGTTGATTTCATTAGTCACAAGTCTAAGCTGCAATACAACGGATACCATAAACTCCATTGATACCTACTTTAACAGGCTCTTTCAATCCAGATTTCAACTCAAGCATGGCTTATACAGAGACCACATAATTTAACGTCCCAGTGAAGACATCTGAGTGAAAGGGAAGAGATGAAGATAGCATGCTCAAAAATGGGAGTAAACTGGCACTGTTTCCAACAAGTCAAAGCATATGATCACTCTAAGTACAAATGGTAGTGTTTAGAAGTCAAGAATTTATCTCACAGTAGTAAACAGCAAAGACTTCACCTACAAGTGCCTGCAGTGGCAGTGAGTAAAATGTACCTGTGACGCGGTGGCACTGAAAAAAGAACATATCGGAAACAGATGAAGATGGTCTAGTTTTGGCAGGTGAGGAATTGCTGATTGCACTATTTGGCCCTTTTAAGATTCCTGGGCCATTCTACCCTCAAGAAATAAGGAATTCTGCTTCTTGTGCTATACTCCCAAAAGAGTAAGGGTCCTGGGTAAAGGGGAAACCATTTGCAGAAGCAGCATCTTGGATTCCAGATAAGGTACCAAGAAATACTGCAGATGCACTTCTCTGCAGCACCTTCGGTCACTCAAAAGGCTCCATAATGGCACAGGAAGCCCAAGCGTAGGTTTATTCTGTTTGAGCTCAAACACACAGCTCAAGGGTCCTCCATGCAAAGTACTCGGCACTAATGGGAACCGTGAAAAGCCCAGGTGAACAAAGGGGAAGGGGAGGAAAGCTGAGTCTCGTTGGAAGATTCCTCACCTGCCGAAACTGGTATGTGCTTTAAAGCACATACACAATGTACTGGATAGTACTGGATAGTATATGCTCTAAAAGTACTTAAACATTTTTTAAAATATAACTTTATTGATTTTAGAGAGGGAGGAGAGGCTGAAGCCATCAATGATGAAGCAATCATTGACTGGCTGCCTCCTGCAAGGTTAACCCTTGCAGAGATTGAGCCCATAACCCAGGCATGTGGCCCTTGTCTAGAATCGAACCTGGAACCTTTCAGTCTGAGGCCAATTCTCTATCCAGAGCCTAACCAGCTAGCGCAAAAATTTATTCCTAAAATTCTGGTGTCCAATTAAACACGTGCCAAAAGGAAGACTAATGTAGGGCGAGAGCCGTGAAATGGTAGGACTGCTTGGAGACGGGCACAGGGAAGATTGTAAGGTGACAGGTGTTCTTCCAGAGCTTGGTTTGGGCACTTACATGTCTACAGAAGGGAACACATTGTTTGCTAATTGTACCTCAATTTTCAAACTGTGCAAAAGATTACATACACTTTCAAAATTACTTTAGGGGTCTGTTAGCAAAAAATGTTAGCATTATTCTCAGCGCACATGGAAGAAATGTTTTCTAAGACTTTTCTTTTGGCTTCTCTGAACCATGCAGCCTGATTGCCAACATATAAAGTGATCTACAGCACTTATATAACTTGGCTAACTGGATTCTTTTTCCCCATTGTTAGCTTGGCCATATTTCTAATAGCCACCTGGGTTTAGATGCCTAAGAACATTCTTTAACAGCATGAGGAACAGAGTCAATAATATTGTATTAAGTATACATGATGTCAGTTCTATACTTATGGGAGGATGGATCAGTTTATAAACTATATATGGAACCACTATGCCATACACCTGAAGCTAATATTGAATGTCAACTGTAATTGAATTAAAATGAACATTCCCAAACAGAAAATAAAATTAACTAAGGAAATGTTAATCTTCAAGTAATTTAGTAAATAAACATATTTTTGTTTTTACTGATAGTTTCAGCCTCTCAGATCCTAATTTTTTTTATCCTTACCCAAGAATTTTTTTTAATGTTTTATTCTTTTTTAATCAATTTCAGAGAGAAGGGAGAGGGAGAAAAAGAAATATCAATAATGAGAAGGATTGAACCAACAACCCAGGCATGTGTCCTGACCAGGAATCGATTTGTGACCTCCTGGTACATGGGTTGATGCTCAACCACTGAGCAACACTGGCTGGGTGAGGATTATTTTTTTAAATTATTGCTTATAGAGAAAGGAAGGGGGAGAAAAACAAGGATCGGTTTCCTCCTGTATGCACCTCAACTAGAGATTGAACCCACCATCTGGGTATGTGCCCTGATCAGAAACTGAACCCACGATCCTTCCGCACACAGGATGGCATCCAACCAACTGAGCCACACCACCCAGGGCCCAGATCCTCAGCTCTGAAGAATGAAGTAATTAACATATCTTTTTCATGCCGAGTCCCCAAATTAAGTCTAGTTCTAAAGAACTCATTCTCTATTTCCATATATTTATAAGCAAAAATGGTCTGAAACACGACGTTTACATGAATAAACAACAATGGGTCAGACTGGACAAAGAGGCAAGACTGACGTTGTGCATACAGGAGCTGACCCTGTTACTGTTTTCTAAATCCAGATTCACAGCTATGCTATAAAAACCCTGATAACCAAATGAATCTCCTTCTTGCACGCAGGGCAAGAAGCGCCGGTCTTCTTCAATCGTCTGGCACACTGAAAGCAAGTGACAAGATGGCTCGTCCTTCCGTGAATGATGTTCCCGTCGCGTGGTCTTTTCTCACATACACTACATGGCTTCAGAAGATTCCGGCAATCCTCCATGCTGCCTGACTCTGTTCTCTGCTTGAAAAGGTCAGCCAACTGTTCTCCCGTGCTTGACACAGTCTCTTGACTTTCAGAACTGTGTGCCAAATCCAAGAACTCCACAGAGTTGCAGGGATCGAGGAGTTTGGGGTTTTCTTCTTTTTTATATGTATCTTTAGGTATAACAACTGGAGCTGATATGGTTCTGCGGCAATCGGGGATATCAATTCCTTCATTTTCCTTCTCCTCCGGTATGGCAGTGATATCAGACGTGGAGAGAGAATGGGTTAACTTAGAACAATCTGAATACCAATCTTTCCTCAGGGCCCAGCACCGAAAACAGTACCTCTTGCTTGGAGAGTTAAATTTCTTGCACTCAGTACACTGCCACTCATCCTACAAAGGGAAGTGCGGCCAGTTAGTGCTCAGTGGGCAACATGACATGACGCTGAGGAAAAGGGAAGGTGGACCCAACTCTCGTCATCTCACTAAGCTACTGAGAGCCCTCCCAGCTCACACACAGGTCTAGCCTAGAATTAAAATACACTGTACAGCCACTTGGATAGCGACACAACTGTCATTTCAAGCCAAAATTTAATATAGTCATCTTTTTTAAAAGTTACATTAATTATTTTGGCTTTCCAGTAGGAATGGAATTTACATTGTTTGCTTTTCTGCTTTCTTTTCAGGTCATTTCTCTTTTTACAACTAACACTTATGTTGAGAGGCTAAAGAATGAAGAGATACTACTGTCATTCTTTGCTACCATTTAAGAAATGTTATAAAATCTGGCAAAAAGGCTACAATTATGAGATTTAGAAACTACTAACTTATTTATTCATGCTTTCTCACTGCTCTCAGGATCTTAGGCAGCTAACTGTATGCCTAAATCACACCCTCAAAAAAATGAATGTTCTAGCCCTGGCTGGTTTGGCTCAATGGATGGAGCATCGGCCTTCAGGCTGAAGGATCCCAGGTTTGATTCTGAGCCCACAACTTGCCGAGTTGTGGGCTCAATCCCCAGTACAGGGGCATGCAGGAGGCAGCCAATCAATGATTCTATCTCATCATTGATATTTCTATCTCTCCCTCTCCCTTCCTCTTTGAAGTCAATAAAAATATTTTTTTTAATTAATGTTCTAAAAAAAAAGAAGAATGTTCTTGCCTTGAATGCCAAGTAAGTTTTTCTAGTTCTCCATATTAAAATTAAGAGATACTAGAGCTCAATAAATTTTACATGACTTGCTTAATTCAAAGGTAGCTACCTGGAACAAGTCCAGAGTATTTAATGTGATCATAGCCTGACTTTCACAGGATCAATGATTTGACTGACTTGACTGTTTTCAGAATGAAGATCAATCAAGCACTTCAAGTTTAGAAGTTATAACTCAATTGCCTCTAGACCAAGAAGCAGGTACACAACCATTTGTTAAACTGGGATGTTCACTAGAGAGTCTCAAAACATTCTTGTGCCAGCTGAAGATCCTCAGCTCTCGTATGAGTACTACACAAATAAATACTCAAAGGAACTTCATAAAGATTTGGAATTCATAACTGATGGTGTGTCATAGTCTAATTGGCATCGACTTTTCTTTTCTAGTAGTACACAAAATAATAGGGTTTGTTAAAGTCAATGTCATCTGTGATTTGATAAAATACAGTCTATTTGCTTAATAGGTTTTCTTGGTCCAAATAGCCATAGAAGTCTGATGAAGATGGAAACACTTAACCCTGCTACCTGAATTATAGTCAAGAACATTTAATGGATCAATACATCCCACTTTATTACCTAGCTATGCACAGAAAATTTGCAATGAATTACCATAATAGTCAATAGTGGTGGGTGGGGGTGGGAGAGGAATCACCACCAGAGTCAACCTAAAATGTTTCCTATCCCCAAGCAGCAAAAAGTAAAATCAACCTCCTCATCCTTCCCTTACCACCCCTCTTTTTTCTAGTGAGTTAGCTGAGAGGAACACTAAAAGGAAAATGGGGACCTAGCATGAAATAGAAAAATAAAGAACACACTTGAGTCTAAACGTTAGTTGTTAATTGGTGACAAATCCATAATAATAAATCATTTATTAGCCCTCAATTAATATAAACCTGTGTGAAAACAGCCTTTCCATTAAAAATATAATTTTTATACCAACAAAAATTTTAGATATCTTATAAGTCTATCTTTGGCACTGCAGAGGTGCTAGTGGGAAAAGCAGTGCAGTACTATTCTGAATAACTGTACCCACTGCATCGTGTCCAAACAGTTTTTATAACAGGAGAAAGGCACACAGAGAGGCATTAAAGTCAACCCTTTTCTACTCATCTCTTATCAAATTCTAATAAAAACCTCTAACAAATGTAAAGAAACCAACATCTCTTAACGCCCAGGAAAAGTAAACAAAAATGTGGGGAGGGGAAGAGATAGCATTCTTCACAGTGAATTGTTGGAACATTACCATCTCAGACTAGAGAAGCGTACCTCAGAGGCAACCTCTACATCAGTGTCATCGCATATGGACTTAGAGTCCTCAAGGTCATCACTTTTTCCCACTTCAGACACCTGTGACAGCAAAGATATCTCATTAGTAAGGTTTATCTACTTCACATGAGTTTATTACCTGAGAACAGAAAAGATGAAAGAGCTTCAATTTAAAGCTTATATCCTGCCTCCATCATTAAAGGGAGATAGCTTAAATATGAGACCAAAAATGATTCTGTACACCTAGCACCCAGAAGAATGAGGGTGCCCTAAATTATGACTTAAAAAAATTTTTTTTTAAAAAAACAAGCCCTCCCTGGGATGCCTCAGCTTCTTAGGTGTCATCCTGTGCGCTGAAAGGTTGCTGATTTGACTCCACGTCAAGGCACAGGCTAGGGTTGTGGATTCAATCCCCGGCAGGAGGCAGCTAATCAATCCAATCTATCAAGTCAATCAATCAACTCACTCTCCAAAAATAAAAATACAAATCTTTAAAAAAAAACAACAAAGTATTAGAGTAGAAAAGTCACAAATTATTAAATGTGGAAATTTATCTTGGGAATCTACGTAGACATCGTAAAAGCAGTGTACAAAACAAAAAATTTAGATGTGAAAAATAAAGAAGTATTTTAAAATGTTATTCATCATATTCAAAAGTACAACTAGTTATGTTACACTCTGAATGTCCTATAAAAACATGCCTACAGACCAGGAAACAACAAGAAATGTGAAAAGTGTCTTCCAAATTTTTATAATTTAGAATTTAAAATTCTAAAAATTAAAACCTTAGTTTTATGACACAGTATGTGGAAAAACCCCAATTATATATACCGTATTTTTCAGACCATAGACGCACTTTTTCTTCACCAAATAGTGGGAGGAAAAGTGCCTGCGTCTCATGGTCCGAGTTGCAGAGTGGCAATATTATTCTGTTATACTTTATTAAATATTTTATTACACTATTTGGTTCAGAATATTTTTTTTCCTATTTTTCTCCTCTAAAAACCAGGTGTGTCTTATGGTGCGAAAAATACGGTAATTATGACCCTCTGTATAGCAACTTAGTCACAATAGTTTAAGTATTAAGTCCCATCTCTCTATAGAAGTTTCCAAATGTCAGCTTTGTCTTCATTCTAGCCACTTGCATTCCCTTCTAATTCTACCCATATAACCAGACTAAGAGAACCCAACCATCTATCTGCCCACCACACACACAGGACAGCCCTTCAGGAACCCAAATTACTATGAAAATCTCTTCAATTAAAAGAATGACCCACTATAGTTCTGTTTTTTCCCCCAATTTAGTCAGTGGATATTTACTGAGATTCGTGACCATGTCAGGCACTGGGACCTGCTTCCCAATTTACTTTGAGACGTGAACACATGTTTGTATGGCTCTTCATCTTGGTGTATTCCCACTATGTACTCAGAATTCTAGCTCCCTCTTTCCCCCTATTTAAAATCTATAATGAAAAACTCATCTATTTCCCTTTGGGTATAAAATGGTATGAAATCTATTGACACATAAGAAATACGGATTTTTTTTTTTTTCTCTCTCTCTACAGGCTATTGTGGCTATTTAGAACCTTGCATTGTTAGCAACAAAAGTCTCCAGAAGAAAAAAACTATACAATGAGAAACTAGGCAAGCAGGAAAAAGGGTAGATTATTGCTTCTAACAAAGGAGGAGCTTTACCCATGGAGTCCTAGTCTATTTTTAACACATTCAGCGCCCAGTCACCAGTGACTGACAATATACTTTCCATCAGAAGACAAAACAGGCTGGGTGCTTAATGTGTTACGGCAGTGGTGGTTAACTGAGTGTGAATTCTAAAATTAGATATAGAAAAATACTAAGTAAGAAAGGGGGTGGGGTGATTGTAGAGTAATTTGTTGTATAAAGTAGAATAGTATATAGGTCACGTCACCAGATATGAATAGATTATATTACACACACATAAATACAACCAATGTGAAATATTTCAACATACCATTTTGTCACTTACTTTTCCTACTTCCTCACTTGTTTGTTCAATATCAGCAGCTTCAACTTTTATTCCAGCACCAAACTGCTCTGATACTGACTCATTCAAAAACCACACGTCATCTGTCGTATCTGAAGCAATGACAGTACCTATATCCTAACAGAAAAAACAAACGATGGTTTGTAGTCAGAGGCTTATCAGAGACATTGAACCAACATAAATTTACCCAAAACTCAATGTCCTCACATATCTCCACACACCCAGTCTTTCTCCAATGGATATCTATTCATTCAACAAATACCTACTATGTGAAAGCTAATGGAGGTACAGATGCCTGGTAAGGAATTTTGGTTTCTTCTTAACTTTTTAAGTATGTTTATTAAAGCTGAGGACAGTCAGAATTTTGTATTTTAACAGATCATGTAAAACATCTGAAAAACAGTACTGAAGAGCCTAAAAGCTAAAGACATATAGTTGCTCAAGTAAATAGAATCCATTCTCTGCACTCCTTCCCACAAGTGGCACTCTGAGAGCCTAGAAAACATCATATTAATTGTAAGATAGCCCTCCTTTAATAGTCAACGTTTATTGACAGTAACTCAAACCTTCTCTCCGCTTTCTTAAACTTTAAATATAATTTTATTTCTGCATTCAACTATGAACATTTATGACATGCTTTTCTATAACATTCCTAGAAACAGCTTACTATTTTGCCATCATTTGTCCACTCATTTACTGAAGAAATACTCACTCAATGACTATGATTTGTCAGCTATTAGGCAATAGAATAGAGTGGTTAATATTATTAAAGCCCTGGTCTTGCATTTCAGTGGGGATAAACGGTCAATACACACATAAACAATAAAATGGTCACTTGACAAAGTGAGAAGTGCAATGGAGAACGTAAGATAAAGGAGCAGAATGACAATGGCTTAGATTGTGGCATGACAGCGGAAGTAATAAGTGAGTGGCCATGTTTTGGATAACCTGAATGTGACATGACAGAGAACGAAATCAACCAAATGCTACTCTCTTCAAAAGAAAAGAAGTTTCTCTTCAAACAAGAAATTTACCTGATTTGTCTGTAAATCAGTTGAGCCATTACTTCTAGGTGTGTAACTGTTTCCCAAATTTCCTAAAAACCACCATGGCAAGCCAGCTACGTCCCATTCCTCAAGCTCGAGGTCCAGCCTAGACGTCTCGTCTACAGAAGTCAAATGAAAAGCATAACTACGTACACAAGCCTTAGGAAGCAAGACTCTTTACAATACTTACAATCTCTTCATAAGTAAAAAGTAACTCCTGCTCCCAGTAAGAAAGCATCAGAAACCAAATACCTGTCTCAGTTGCCAAGCTCACATCTACTCTCCTGCTTAGACTCCATTAGCTATTTTAGAGTTAAGATATCTAAAATTTACAAATACTTCAAATCCAATATACATTAAGGCCCCACATATTTAAGTAAAAGATCCCGTGTCCTACATCTAGATGACACTCAAGGCAGTTACTAACATGTTTGCTGCTACCACATGAAATTCTTTTCTTTCTTTGCCATCATGCAACTTTTTTTGTGCTTTACTTGTTTCCTACTTTCTTCCTCTCCTCTCTTCTTCCAATGGACTAGACATGCCAGTGGCAACCACAGGTGTTTAAATGTGCCGAGGTGCATACATATGGTTTAAAAGATTTCTGCAATAATGGGTCCCTGCTAGAATAAAAGCTTATCCTATCTACTTACAAAATATGTTGATCTGCCTATCAAAAGGTATATCTGGCCAAGACCGGTTTGGCTCAGTGGATAGAGCGTTGGCCTGGGGACTGAAAGGTCCCAGGTTGGATTCCGGTCAAGGGCATGTACCTTGGTTGCGGGCACATCCCCAGTGAGGCAGCTGGTTGATGTTTCTCTCTCATCGATGTTTCTAACTCTCTATCCCTCTCCCTTACTCTCTGCAAAAAAATCAATAAAATATATTAAAAAAAAAAAAAAAAGGTGTATCTGTCTCAGGGAAACTTCAACTATCTTTTTCCTTACTTCTTGCTGAAGTTATCAAAAACCAAACTTGTAAGATGAATATTACTTGTCTTCACCTAGTCAAGCTCTGTAACTTCTTATGCAGGGAATGAAAATAGGCCATTCTTTTCACATATAAAAATTTTGTCCTCTCTACCCATACATTTCCCTAAAAACTCTAAGCTATTTATTCTCAAAACTTACATCACAAACTACATATAGTCTCTTGAATTGGCAGTTCTTATGTTTTAAACAGCCTTCTAAGTAGAAAATAAGCCAAGACCTGCATTTAAAGAAACAAAATTCTACATTAATGCCACAGGCTCCCAGGCAATTAGGTAGCCCAATATTCCACTTACACTCAAATGAAATTTGAGGAAAACTAATTCAGAAATTGATTCAGTTTTAATGTAAACATTTAAAACCATTTCAACAGCATAACTTTCCTGCCGCTGCTCCAAATGTGAGCCTAGACTAGAAACCATCATGACATAAGTGCCTCTGAGGAATTTTTTATTTTATACATTTTTGCAAAAAATAATTTAGGGGCTATTTCATAAATAGGGCTTGGGAAAACTTCCCACATATCACTAATTTAACCTAACCATACCACACAGGCACGTAGGGCAAAGGAATTACCAGGCTTCTGTCTCATTCTTGGCTCTGAGATAGGCAGTATATTTCATCATTTTTGTAAACTTCAAAAAATCTATGAAAATTTGCATCATACAAACAAATAAAAATAAAAATTCTAACCAAATCAAGTATGTACAGGGATACCAGTATTTAAAAGACCAAGGCAGCTAGGTGACCAGGTGGCAAACTGGGAAGTGGGTAGCCATCTTCTCTTAGCTTACCAGGTAAAGAAAGGGTCTGCTCCATCCCAGTCACCTGGTTGCTAAAAGAGCACTGTCATCATCTTCAAAGTTAACAGCAGTGACAGAATTTTAAGAAAAAGATTCTCAGAAAAGAATGAGGAAGAAGTATGACATATGAACCTCCTACTTCACCTGGAAGAAACAGCATTATACTTTTTATTTCTCTATATAACAATATTAATTATAGCTAGTGCTTAATTTGGATGTCATTCCTAGAAGTTATCAACAGAAAAGTCCACATAGCTTTAATCCAAAACGTACCTTCTCTGGCACGCGTGCACTTATCCTGTGAGGTAGGCAGTGTGGGCACATCGCCTTCTTCGGAACTCTTCCTGGAGCCGGGACTGTCCTCTGCGCTTTGCTGAAAAGAAGGGAAAGGCGCCTGTCAGGGCAGCGGAAGTGACTGAGACCAGGGGATGCAGCAGTTCCTTTCTGGCTCACCAGTTAGTGTGCCACACAAGGGGTTACACACAAGAAAGAGAGCTCGCATTCACCCCAGTCAGCAAATAAAGGCAACATCTCAACCCTTGTGAGCAGAGCTAAGAGAATCGCAAACCTGGGGGGAGAAAAAAAAATCTCTGCACAAACAACCAAAATGTTCTGTTAAAAATAAGCTATCAACATAAACCCTTTAGCTTATTACATACTTAGGCATAGTTCGGAAAACATGTGAAATCCTCAGCATATACCAAGATGATCATAAGGTTTTCCCAGGTTTGGGGAAGCTTTAAGAATTGGCCTGACATGAACTGAATTGCAACAAGCCTGCTAAAATCTAATAAAAGCAGTTTCCTCCAACACCTATGAATATTCATTGTCACACACACACAAGCGCACACACAAAAAAGATGCAACTGGAAGAACTGAAGATCAGAAGTGCTACATCCCAAAGGAAGATTCAGAGACTGGAACTCTGTTACGGACAGAACAGAGAATGCTCACTCTGTCCCTGGTCTGTGAACTCCCAAGAACCTTTCTTATGGAATTCTTACCACAGTCACCAAGAGGTCTTGGGAGTCCAAGATCCAGAGGTACAGAGAAGGGGCCACTCTGTACGACAAAAGAAGTCACCATGTGGTGATTTTACCTTCAGGTGGTCTTGGCTTGGAATATCCAGATTTTGATCCTGTGCGATAGCGAGAGTCTGAGCAGCATCTGGATAGCAAGTAAAACAAAAGGAAAACCTTCCCTGGTAATAGCCATTCTTTCCACACAGAAAGGACCGCAGCAAACAACCCTGGAGCCAGGCCTGGTCCCTAGAGACGTACCTCTCCATGTTGGTTTAACAAGGCTCTCTCTCATCCAAAAGAGATGGAAAAATCAAAACTAGTAAAAATCACAAAAGCCAACACAGGCTATATTCAAAATATGTCACCAAAACATAATCTAGGGAAATGAAAAATAACAACAAAAAATGTTCTTCCATAGCAAGCTTTCAAATTTTAATATAAAAAGTGATTTCAAGAGGAAATAATGGTGGGCGTTTTTATCATCTCTTCCTATGGGTATTTTATTACCAAATTTGCCTCTAAGTTGTAAACAACAAAAAGAAAAGATCTGACCCTAACCGGTTTGGCTCAGTGGATGGAGTGCTGGCCTGCGGACTGAAGGGTCCCGGGTTCGATTCCGGACAAGGGCATATACCTTGGTTACAGGCACATCACCAGAAGGGGGTGTGCAGGAGGCAGCTGATAGATGTTTCTCTCTCATCAATGTTTCTAACTCTCTATCCCTCTCCCTTCTTCTCCATTAAAAAAAAAAAAAAAAAAAATCAAAAAAAATATATATATATTTTTTAAAAAGGTCTGGCTTTTTCATTTAATTTTTATTTTCAAATGTCAAAAAGTTATAAAGGGTAATAAAAATCTGAAAATCTGGAATTTCTCACTTGCTTTATAACATAAAAGCATCTTCATGTAAACTCACATTCTAAATGTCAATGATTTCACAGTTTAAATTCCCAACAACTGAATACAGATTAGGTTTTTTAAACCAACAAGTCTCATTTTTCCCAGTTACTATAAACATTTCCTAAGAAGGACAAGGAAGCAGAGAAAGTTTTTCTCAAGACCAATAAAAAGAAACAAAGGAAACAATAATCTTAAGAGAAAGTCTTAAGTCTGAAAGAAATGTATTTCAAGGACTTGGAAATTTTTAAACAGAACAAAAGGTGAAAGTTTAGCTTCAGACAATTTAATAACCTGGACCACTCAGGCTATGCATAACTGCGATGCTTCTATGTAAGCCTGCCATTGGATTCATTGGGTAATACCATGTTCAGAGATCTTGTGGAAAATAATCCTTCTCTAAATAAACTGGCAGAGAATACAGATCTTATAACTCGTCTCACAATTCAGTTGTTTTGCACAAAACAAACATTTTCAAAATTGTAATTATAAAGAGCATTATTTCTAGAAGTGCTGTTATAAACAGAGATACTAAGTTTAAGAGACAGCATTTCCTGACCACAGTGGTCCTCAAAGTACAACACAGATGAAGCACTTCTTTACTGCCCTACGATTACTATCATTTACATTCGAAAGCCTTATTGGGTTATAACAATTAGTAGTGAAAAACAAGTTATCTGAGAAAACTACAATGTACAAAGGAATTCTTAAATGAAAAGTTTGTCATATAAAATTTATTTTATTAGGATGCATGTGGAAATTTGGAGAAATGGTTTATTAAGAACCACCATCATTTTAAATAATACTTTCCTCAGCCATCAAAATTAAGTATTTAGCTCATTTGCAAAGGTATAAAATAGGTATATGGAAAGTACTTGTCTCATTCATCCTTTCATATAAAACAGCACAGGTGAGCCATTTTACAAAGATAAACCACAGGTACTAATCCAAGTGCAAATCAGAAAGACAAAGTTACTTGTACTATGGCTATATATAAGGCCTGGATAAAGAGTATAATGAACTTTCTATAATATTTTTGCAGGTGAAATTATTCCAAAGTGACAAGATAAAAAATAAGACATTTACAGATTTAATGTTCAGAGAGAAAAAATGTGTTTAAAAAATTGATTGGAGCAAATTCTATTATAAGCAAGGATTAAGGAGGCAGCAATGTGTGGCACAATGAAAAAAAGGGGGGGAGGGAGTTTGGCTGGCTAATCAGAAATATCTCCTGTACCACTGAATCAGTGGCATCTGAAATTGGACTCCAAACCTTCCCCACAGGGTTGTTGTGAGCATCAACTGAAATGTTTGTTATAGAAATGTTCATTTGAACACATGGCATTTTAAATTCTGCAAAGGAAGTGCAAGAAAGCAAATGAGAGATGAAGGTGAGAATTATACCTTCTCTAGATATTCAGAGAAAGATCAGAAAACAAATTTTACTGTAAAGGAGCAAATATATAACCCTCTATTTCAAGCCTATAGTGAGTATCCCAGAACAGCGATACTATTTTTCAAGTGACTAAATTTCAATAAAGTGCCATATCGTTCTCAAAGTCTTCCCTATCAAATAGTAATTTACAGCTGGGTGAAGTGGGCAGAGACTCAATGAAACCAACAAGGCTTAAAAATTCAATGTAAGTTCAAAATCACATTTCAATGAGAGCAACTTCTCATTTAAAGTGTAAATCTTTATTAGGAATACTTTTTTTTTCAAGCTTATTTGTTTCAATGACCTACTGAAAGGTAGCCAATCAAAAGTGCTGTCTTAAGTGGAAAAGTTTCATTATTTGGAAATGAAACAGGGTTGCATTTCCTTTGTCACCAGTTTATTAATTCACTTATCTCTAGCACACCACACTTCAGATCCAAAGCAGCCAGTTTCCTGCACACGCCTAATAAATTAAACTCAAAGTGCAGGATTTAAGAGGTATGCAATCAAGCAAAGGGTTAGGCTAGTGGGTCAGCAAACTCATTAGTCAACAATACAATAGACTTGCCTAGGCCGTGGTATTTTGTGGAAGAGCCACACTCTCAAGGGGCCAAAGAGCCACATGTGGCTCGCGAGCCGCAGTTTGCCAATCACGGGTTTAGACAAACTGGCCTTCAAATAACAGAAAGCGCCCTCGCTGGTTTGGGTCAGGAAATAGAACGTCAGCCTGAGGGATTGAGGGGTCCCAGGCTCGATTCCAGTCAAGGGCACATGCCTGGATTGCAGGCTTGATCCCCAATTGAGGGCGTGCAGGAGGCAGCCAATCACTGATTCTCTCTCATCATTGATGTTTCTCTCTCTCTCCTTCCTCTCTGAAATCAATCAAAATATATTTTAAAGAAAAAGACAAAAGCGTTAAAAAAAACACACAATATTTTCAAAGAATGAAATGGGTGAATATTCACGACATGTTAAGTTTTAAAAAAATAAATAAATAAATTACAGAAAGCTAAGACTATTTGGTAAAAAGTTTTGGGGGAACTTTATAATGATGGATCAGGTTGGCACCATGTAAGCCCACAGACTCTCATCACTGAAAGGAGGACACAGAGACCTTACATGACTCTGACGTAATGCAACAGACGTACAAAAGTACCCCCTATGAAACCTTCCCAGAAAAAATACTTAAACTTCAATCTATTCAAGCACTACTAATTTATCAAAGACAAACAGAGAAACATGTTACACAACATCACAATCTTCAAACTCTAGAATGTCATGCTACTGGACAAATGATTCATTTCTTCACCAAATAAATGAAATAAAACCACAAGGAGTGTTAGCAACCAAATGCAGTGTAGGGCCGAAACCGGTTTAGCTGTGGTAGAGCGTCGGTCTGTGGACTGAAAGGTCCCAGGTTCGATTCCGGTTAAGGGCATGTACATTGGTTGCGGGCACATCCCGGTAGGGGGTGTGCAAGAGGCAACTGGTCGATGTTTCTCTCTCATCGACATTTCTAGCTCTCTCTCTCCCTTCCTCTCTGTAAAATATCAATAAAATATATATATTTTTTAAATGTAGTGTAGGGGCTCTGAGTCAAATGTGGACTTTGAACAAGCCAAGTGTAAAGATATTTCTGTGATAACTTAGGATAACTAAATAAACTGGCTATTGGATACTACTGTGGAGTTATTTAGTTTATCATTATTTTGTTAGGCGTAATAATGGCACTATAGTTATGTTCAAAGGAAAAAAGACGTGATCTGTTAGCAATTTTAAAAGTATGCCTACATAAAGCAAATATGATCAAATGTTAACAATTGCTAAGACTAAGAGGCGCACACATTATACCAACCTATCTTTAGTGTATTGGAAAGTTTTCACAATTAAAAGTTAAGGGACATAGTAATCATTCTGTGTGATGGTATCCCTCCCAGTCATGCCAAGAGAGCATTCCATCTCCACCTGGATCCTTGTTTTCCCTCCCATCATTTGCCCCCTTGAACTTAAAGCTATCATATAGACTGAAAAAATATGATGAGACATACCTGCAGTAGAAGTGGTTAAAGCGACAAGATTCTTTCTTAGCATAGCATAGAGAGGGCTGTCAAGAAGATAAAATATAAAAAAATAAAAAGTAAAAAATAAATAAAAATAAAAATAAATAAATAATAAAAAAAACAAAAATAAATAAAAGATAAAATAAAAAATTAATAACCAAGTTTTCAATTAAAATGTTAAGTGTATTTCTCAAACACTATCTCTGAACTTCTTAACATGGAGAGACAGAGTATTTTCCCCAGAATTTTGTTTTCTAAAATTGATTTTAGAGAGAGGAAGGGAGAAAGAGAAAGATCAAGAGGTTCCCACATGCCCCAACTGAGGATCAAACCCTCACCCTGAGTGTGTGTCCTGACTGGGTGTATGGGATGGGAAGGGGCTCAAACCAACTGAGCCACACTAGCCAGGCAGATATTTTAATATCAAGATGTTCTCAGTGGTTGAGCATTGACCTATGAACCAGGAGATGATAGTTCAATTCCCAGTCAGGACACATGCCCAAGCTGCAGGCTTGATATCAGTAGAGGCAGTCAATCAATAATTTTCTCTCATCACTGATGTTTCTATTTCTCCCCCTCTCCCTTCCTCTCTGAAATCAATAAAAAAATATATTATTTTTAAAAACTAATTAATTTATATTTTATTAATTTAGCTAAGAGTAACCAAAGTGGGGAGTTTCCTTTGCAACTACTCCTTTCTTCTGGGAGTGAGTTAGGGAGCGCGGGTGGGAGCCTGACCAAAGAAAGACAAAATGAAGCTAGACAGAAAGTCAACGCTGCTTCTCGATTGCTAATTAGCCTTTGACTGTATAAATAACCAAATTCCCATGCCGCTGGAGAAGGCACACAAGCCATAAAAATCACAGTAGAAGCCCTCATCAATCTCAGCTGCCCAGCAATCCTACATTGCTCACCATCTCACTCTTCCTCTCTCTACAACTGTTCCACAAAATTCTAACCTAGTCACATCATGCTCCCTAATAGCCAATCCTTCATGTGTGATGCTCAACTGACACTAAGCCCTCCTTCAACCAGCCTCTTCTACGTGAATCCTGACTCCTTTATTATCCTTCGGCTCTCAGCTCAAATATCAATTTCTCTAGGAACCTTTCCTTGATCCCTAAGACCGTAAACCCCATCCATAGTGAAATTTTACCTTATCTATACTAATAAAAAAGTAATATGCTAATTAGACCGGGAGACAAAGCCATGGTGGCAGGGCAGAGGCGTTTAGGAGCAATGAGGCCAGAAGGGGAGGGCAGTTGGGAGTGATCAGACGGTGGAATGGGGGTGGGGAAGAGAGAAAGAGGATGGGGAGAGAGGGAGAGGGGAGGGGAGGAGAACAGGGAAGGGAGGGGGGAAGGAGGGCCTAGTTGGGGCAAGATTAGGCTAGCAAGGGGAGCCAGTAGGGGGAGAGCAAGCCAGCAAGAGGGGGGGGGCAGTTGGGGGCAAGCAGACTGGTTGGGGGGACAGTTAGGGGCAAACAGGCTGATGGGGGGGGCAATTGGAGGTGAGCAGGCTGGCAGGTGGGAGCCAGTTGGGGGCGAACAGCCCAGCAAGGGAGCAGTTAGGCATCAATCAGGCTGGCAGGAGAGCGGTTAGGGTGCGATCAGGCTGGCAGACAGGCGAGCAGTTAGGAGCCAGCAGTCCCAGATTGTGAGAGGAACGCCCCCTGTGGGATCAGGCTTAAACCAGCAGTTAGACATCCCCTGAGGGGGTCCCAGATTGGAGAGGGTGCAGGCCAGGCTGAGGGACACCCCCCACCACCACCATGCACGAATTTTGTGCACCGGGCCACTAGTAGTGTGAGAATTTGATTAAGAAGGGGAAGAGCACCAGTCTCACTACACTTTAATTAAGCTCTATAATATCAGAGACTGTGGCTCCTTACTATGTTCTCAGTGTATCATAGGCCACCTGACATTTGTAGGTCCTTAAATATTTGTTGACTAAAGGAATAGATAACCACTAATAACTTATGGAGATCAAGTAGTTAGGTATAAGCACTCTTTTTACCTGGGATCTTTCACAGAGAAGCTCTGACATCCTAGGAGTTCTCCCAAAAGATCTCCACTACAATATACCATATGCTGCTCCCGAGGATCATAAAGCTGCTTCATTGTTATATATTGGCCTAGAAAGTGCATGACCTGCACAGAAATAAATTATTATTAAGAGTTCTGTCCAGCTGCTGTCAAAAACATACAAACTGCCCAACTGGCAAGGTTCATGGTTGAGCATCAACCTATGAGCCAAGAAGTCATAGTCTGATTCCCATCAGGCACATGCCCAGGCTGTGGGCTCAATCCCCAGTGTGGGGTGTGCAGGAGGCAGCCAATTAGTGATTATCTCTCATCACTTAGGTTTCTCTCTCTATCCCTCTCTCTTCTCTGAAGTCAATAAAAGTATTTTAAAAACACACAAATCCTACATAATAAAAGCCTAATATGCCAAGTGCCCGGTGGACCAGTTGGCAGTTCAACCAATCAGAGCGTAATATGCTAAAGACATGCTAAGGACCTTCCACCACTCACTCTGATGTGCACTGACCACCAGGGGGCAGATCCTACTGGTGAGGTTAGGCTGATCAAGACTGAGCAAGATAGGCCAGACACACCCCGGAGGAGCCCTCCCACAGTCTCGCCGAGGCTGACCAACCCATCAAGTACCAGGCCTTTGGTTAATTTAAGGAGATAAAATAAGTTAGGTTTATTAGAGGAAGAGGTAACATATAAGGGTCTGGGATCCTACAACAGGATAACTGAACCCAAATACTAGGTTCATCCACTTATCATCATTCTGGACATTAACAGAGCCTTACGTTTTATAATAGAAATGTATTGGTCTGGAAAACAAACAAACAAACAAAAAAAACAAAAAGCAAAACAGAAATGTATTGGTCTGACAATGAGAAAAAGCGGTGAATTTACCTAGTGTCACCTTTAAAATTTTCTCACCAACCCAAATAAAGGGGTCTCCCCTATTATTCAAAGGAATAAACATTAAATTTGCCTGGGTCATAACATTTTGTATGTTCACATAATTATTTTTGATAAATGAAGTACAATGGTTAATAAACTGTCAGTGCATAAATACTCTTTAAGTGTTTATTAAAAATTTAATCTATCTGGCTTTTCTCACAAGTTCACAACATGGAAGGAAACAGACAAGTCCATGATTCAAAACTTACAAATGATCTAATTTTATCCTAATGTTTTCTTTAGGTAACAGATTTTTTTAATTGCTTAATAATTAAGTTCACTTAATGACAGTAAGAATTTTGCTCTATTCTCATTATACCGACCTGCCTTAATACCATACCAACAACTAATATTTTAAAATATTTAGGGAATTACTCTTTATGCACCTGATAGGGTCAATTCATAACAGAGCTTATCATATAAACTGACTCTACCCAACTTTTTCCCCAGTAAACTCTGCCATGCTATTGAAGCTAGCTAACTAATTATTTTGATATAAAAATCCACACTTTGCCTAGCTGGCGTGGCTCAGTGGTTGAGTGTCAACCTATGAACCAGGAGGTCACAGTTCGATTCCCGATCAGAGCACATGCCCCAGTTATGGGCTCGATCAATGATTCTCTCTCATCATTGATATTTCTGGGTCTCTCTCCCTCTCCCTTCCTTTCTGAAAGCAATAAAAATATTTTTTAAAAATTAAATTGCCGCCGAAACCGGTTTGGCTCAGTGGATAGAGCGTCGGCCTGCAGACTGAAAGGTCCCAGGTTCGATTCCGGTCAAGGGCATGTACCTTGGTTGCGGGCACATCCCCAGTAGGGGGTGTGCAAGAGGCAGCTGATAGATGTTTCTCTTTCATCGATGTTTCTAACTCTCTATCCCTCTTTCTCCCTCTCTGTGAAAAATCAATAAAATATATTTTAAAAATAAATAAATAACAAACCACACTTTAATAAATTTGAAAAAAGTAATATTTAGCAGAACTTGAGATATCATTCAAAATTATGGACTACACATAATTTAAAATTATAAAGGAAATGTGAGCATTCTAAAAAAATCTGAAATGCTCCCAATTTATTTCATTGAGGGTTTTGAATGGCTCAGGAGTAGGGTATTACAGACAGGTGTTGAGCTTCCTAAAAAACTCAAAGAAAGCTTAGTAACTTCTGTTTCTTCTGTTTAGGAAGCATTTACCTTACTAAAAGCAAGCCCAGTTCAAAGAGATGAATATTTAAATACCCTTTTCCACATAAAGAATTCAGTTTGTTTTTGCTGTAAAAAACAAAACAAAACAAAAAAAAACCACAAAACAAAACAAAAAAAAACACTTCAGAAGCTAAATAAGTTATTTAAGTGTTTAAAATAACTCAAAGTGTTCAAAGAATTATCCGACACATTTATAATACAAAGCTACAGCATTTAGTCCCTGCCTGGTAGCATATTCTATAAATCATAGACAGCCTCATTTTTTAAAATCTTATACAAGCTTTGCATTTTAATTCTGAGATCAATAAACTCATGGTTAATTTTGTTTAGCTGACAACAAATTTCAGAAGGGAAATAGGAAATTCAACTTAGCTCCATGGTCTTTGAAACAGAGCAAAAGGTGCCTTTCCAGTCCCTCAGGAGGACTTCCCTCCTTACAGCTGAGCTCAGAACTACAGGTGCATCAGCTTGTACTTCTGAGCTGTTCTTAATAGCTTACCTGGGTAACAGTGAAGATTTCACCTTGCGCACCTGCTGCCTGCAAAATCTTCAGAAGTGGCAATTTTGGTCGTACCTAATAAAAATATAAAATAAACCTGACATTTACATTTCAATTAGATTGATTTCTGATACCCTAGGAAACTAGAATTTCCTTCAACTTTTTAAACACTGGTAGATACTTATCTAATCCTATGTAATAAAAGGCTAATGTGCAACTCGGACAAAGTGTGGTACGACCGGTCACTATGATGCACACTGACCACCAGGGAGCAGATGCTCAATACAGGAGCTGTCCCCTGGCTGGGCTCAAGGCTGGCTAGTGCAGCAGCGGTGGTGGGTCTCTCCCACTTCCGCAGCAGCACTAAGGATGTCCAACTTCCGGCTCAGGACCGCTCCCCACAGGAATCTGGCCTAAGCTGTCAGTCAGACATCCCCCGAGGGCTCCCGGACTGGGAGAGGGCACAGGCCGGGCTGAGGAACCACCCGTCCAGTGCACAAATTTCATACATTGGGCCTCTATTATTATATAATCTTTCAAAGCATAGAGTAACTACAGATGAACAGACTAATTACTGAAAAATCATACTTTCAAAAGATAGCACAATCACACTACTAAATGTCTATAAGAAGAAAAAAGAAAATACGTGCTGGTGAGAATGTGGAGTAATTAGAACCCTTGTGCACCTGGTGGGAACATGAAATGGTGCAGCTACAGTGGAAAACAGTTTGACAGTTCTTCAAAAAGATAAATACAGAATCTGCACATTACCCAGCAGTTCCACTCATAGGTATAAACCAGTGGTCGGCAAACTCATTAGTCAACAGAGCCAAATATCAACAGTACAACAATTGAAATTTCTTTTGAGAGCCAAAATCCGACTTCTGCGCATGGGCCACAAAGTTTCAATTACACTGTACATGCACGCCCGCACATGGTATTTTGTGGAAGAACCACACTCAAGGGGCCAAAGAGCCGCATGTGGCTCACAGTGTTAGAAACATCGATGAGAGAGAGACATCGACCAGCTGCCTCCTGCAGACCCCCTACTGGGGATGTGCCTGCAACCAAGGTACATGCCCTTGACCGGAATCGAACCTGGGATCCTTGAGTCCGCAGGCCGATGCTCTATCCACTGAGCCAAACCTGTTTCGGACTAATGTTGAAATTTTTTTTAAAAATATCTTACAATACTTTTTTTGCGTTTTATGAAAATTTTTGTTGCTCCATATAGACCAAATTTTTAATCAAGAACACACACAAACACACACACACACACACACACACACACACACACCCTGGGCAATGGTGTCCCGCTTTACCAATGTTAAAATCTGGTCACCTTACACTAGCCACCTGTACCCTAAAACACTCTAGTTTTCAAATGTACCACTGAGCAATCAGTAACTTCCATACATTTAAGGAACCAATGATCCATTCAAATTTATGAGCATTAATACTGTTGACTAGTTTCCCTAATATGACATTTTAAAATAATACTTGTTCTCCAGAAAATCCTACAGCCAGTGAAGCCAGCTACATCCCCAATTCAATTTATCCATTTTTTTTAACTTAAAGAGAAAGAGGAATGACTAAAACGTTTACCTGCTTGATCTGTCTTGGAGAGCTCCTGCAAGCACTGTCAGATGCTGAACACTGGGCGGAGGTAGGGAGTGATGCCATTGTGGCAGTGAGGAAATTAACCTGTTGATAAATCCAAAAGGATAAAAAATTACAAAACTCTTCTAAAGTAGAAAATTCTCTCTAGGATTGACAAAAAAAAAAAAGCAGCCAGCAGAAATCACACGTCAGAAGCCCTACACACGTATAATATACCCATGCTAACATGCTTGATACCCTTCTGATCACTTTCTAGTTCGGTTATGGAAAAAAAAAACAAACTGAAGAGCTTAATCAAGAGTAAGAACCATCTATGCAATCTACCAACTTTGCTTCTGGAGCATAACACTTTTTAAAGTTTTAAAGATAGGACTGAGGGGACCAAAGTTTTGCCACCCCAAAATATGCCTTTTGGGATATTGAGTTAAGCTGGTTATTCGGAAACAAAAGACTCACAAAGAATTTTGACAAGTCCCCTTTTACTTGCCTAAAAGAATACAGATAGGAAAAACCTAGTACTTAAAAGAAGGGGCATTGATGTCTTAATATAAACGAAATGTGTCAGGGAGCAATCTCGCAAAGCCAGTTTCCTCTGGTCCCATTGTTTGTGGGGCCCAGTAAGAATTTGTTTATCAGGTTTGCTCTTTCTCTTGAGGTAAGTGGAGAGAAAATAAGGTCAAGTATGGGCAGTTCTCTGACAGGAGCAGTCTGTAAGAAAGAAAGATTTACTACTTTTGATTGGTTAAAGCAACAGTCCACTAAGTTCATGCTTATGCAGGATTGGGATGCCTGGGGGTTGATTCAAGACTCCAATATGTATTCCGGAATGTAAGCACTCCTCTGTTAATCAGCCCCCAGCTACTCACCGTTAATTATTCCTGGTTCTTCTCACTCTCAAACAGCTATATTTAGACCAACTGAAATGTTCTCTGGTCAAAGGCAACTAAATTCTTACAAACTGGGTTAAACCAAGGTAGACATATACAGTGTTTCCCCAAAAGTAAGACATCCTCCGAAAATAAGACCTATTTACAGGTTTCCTTCTGAGTGAAATGTAAGGCATCCCCCTGAAAATAAGGCCCCCAGGCTTTGTCTCAGAATGAAAATTAATTTACCGTAAACTGGTCGCTAGGGCCGCCCGGACTGGCGTCTAGCAACCAGTGACGTTACGTGCTGTCCTGACATCACTGCTGTGTGAATGGAGAGAAATCAGCGTGGAAACTTTGTGAAACCTAAACTGCAAGAAGTTGTGACTTGGGTGAAGAATTCATGGGAGAAAATCAAGCCAGACAAGAGGTTAAAACCAGAGCAAGTTTATTGAGCAGAGAGGATAAGCAAGAAAAGCTACTTCACAGAGTAATGGTATCTCCTCACAGGAGGAAAACACCCCAACTGTCTCTAGAAGTTGAGCTTGTAGCTGTGATCCTTCCGCCGAAACCGGTTTGGCTCAGTGGACAGAGTATTGGTCTGTGGACTGAAAGGTCCCGGGTTCGATTCTGGTCAAGGGCATGTACATTGGTTGCAGGTACATTTCCAGTAGGGGGTGTGCAGGAGGCAGCTGGTTGATGTTTCTCTCTCATTGATGTTTCTGGCTCTCTATCCCTCTTCCTTCCTCTCTGTGAAAAAATCAATAAAATATATTTTTAAAAATTGCTTTTAATATAAAAATTTTTAAAAAGTGATCCTTCCTTTTCCTTGCTCCATCCTTCTTCCTATAAAAACCTTCCATTTTGTACCACCCCCAAGCTCCCTTCTAATTGCTAGATGGGATGTTGCCCATATTTAAAGCCAATTGGCTCTTCAAATTGACTTGGCTGAATTTTGTTTTTTAACAAATTAATAAAACTTTTTTCTTATAAGGAAAAAACACACGACTATTCTGACTTTTTAGTTCTTACTAGGTCTGTTACACATGTACAAAGATAGTGTACAAGAGTTTACAAAACCAACATGCCAGAAAACAACCTAAAAATCCATCCATGGCAAACTGTTGTACAAGAAATTGTACAACCCTGTAATACAGTACTACAAAACCTTTAAAAGAAAGTATTTCATGTATATTTTATGTAAAGCTGTCCCTTGTAGTGTTTGAAAAACTCAATGTGCAGACAATACAAACAATATGATCGCACAATTGTTGAAACGTGTGCAGAAGAGTCAGGAAGGCTATAACCTCAGTTAGTTAACAGGAGCCAGCTGAGGAGGAAACCCGCCCGGGATGAGAGGTTAACTTAAGGCACACTTCTGTTTTCTGCACATTGTTTTAAAACTGGCCCACACTCTGCCACTGAAGGACTATAAAAAGCTGTGCGCCTGCCCAGAGCAGTCGAGGGGGAACGGATGAGTGTGGGAGCAATAAAAAGGCCTCTTTCTTCCTTGCTGTGGCTTCCAATTTAAGAGAAGCACCCGGTCATTAATCCCAAAAGGTTAGTTCTCCTGATTCAAACAAAGGTTAGTTCTCTCAATTCAAACAGCAAGGCAAGATAACCCACTTTCAAGGTTGCATTCTTGCATACCCCTCCTCCCAGCCATTTTTACAACGCGGGGATCATCTGCACCCAGAAGTCTCTAGTTAGCAGACAGTTCCCTCTCCCCTCCCCTTCGAACAAGCCTCTTTTGAACTCTTCCTAACTTCTGCTCTAAGCGTGTTTTACGGAAAAAGACCGATAAGGCCCCTCCCTGGGACTGGACATCAGCCTCCATTGTCTCCAGAAGCACCAACAAACCACCACCCTCAGGGCTGCTCAAGTTCAGCCCCCAAATCCACCCTTCCTTCCCGATCACTGAAGCCCTCGTATTGATTAGCAAAAGGCCGGCCCTTTCCCTCCCTTCCCTTCCAGGAAAGTAAATTAAATTAAGCTTCCTCTCGGCGTGGATCTCTTCTCTCAGTGGTGAATTCTTTCACAGCCGGTGTCCCCGTCCCTCTATCCCCTCCCCGCCCCCCCAAAAAAGCAGCAGCAGCAGCATTTTCTCACGGCTGTCGCTTTAAAACAGCGGTTTTCAAACTTCGGGGTGTCCAGGAATCATTGGGGAGTGAGGCTGGGGGGGGGGGGGGGGGGGGCTGCGCTGATTAAAATACACATTCCTGAGCCTCATCTCCGGACACAGTTTGGGAGGTCTGGGTGTGGCCCTAAGGTGAGCATTCTTCAAACCAGCACCCAGGCCTCTGAGACACTGGACCCGCAGCCCCGAAAATCGCTACCCTAAACTCTTTTATAAAAAATATAGTTCAGCCGAAACCGGTGTGGCTCAGTGGATAGAGCGTTGGCCTGCGGACTGAAGGGTCCCAGGTTCGATTCCGGTCAAGGGCATGTACCTTGGTTGTGGGCACATCCCCAGTGGGGGTTGTGCAGGAGGCAGCTGGTCGATGTTTCTCTCTCATCGACGTTTCTAGCTCTCTATCTCTCTCCCTTCCTCTCTGTAAAAAATCAATAAAATATATTTTAAAAAAGAAACCTGTCAACAGAAAGGAAAAGAAAACATATATATAATCATTGTTTTTTTACAGAGAGGAAGGGAGAATAGTTAGAAACATCGATCAGCCGCCTCCAGCACTCCTCCTACAGGGGACGTGCCTGCAACCAAGGTACGTGCCCCTTGACCGGAACCGAACCCGGGACCCTTCAGTCCGCAGGCCGACGCTCTGTCCACTGGGCCAAACCGGCTTCGGCTGCACCTCGACTCCGGACGCACCTCCAGGCACTCTCCCGCCGCCCTCTCCCCACCTCCGTGCTCGAAGTGCCTCCGCATCTCTCACAACCCTCTCCCCGCAGCCCGTCAGCCGTACCCGTCCCCGGCCGCCCACGCCGCCAGCTCGGCCCGCCCGCCTCCCGCTCGGGACCCGCGGAGCCCGCCCGCCCGCCCGCCGCGCAGCTGCCGCTCCCCACTCTCCCCGCCCCCCGCCCCCGGCCTCCCCGGCGCCGCGCCGCCAAAACCCCGAAGCACACCTGGGGGCCACTCACGATCTGCTCGCGCGCGAAGCCCTGAAGAGGACGTCAGTCAGAGGCCCTCGGGCCTCGGCCGCAATTTGAAACCGGGGTGGCGACCAATGAGAGCGCAATTTCCGGTTTCCCCAGCCGCCGCACGCAGGAGCTTCCGGCGAGACCACAGACGGTCCACTGGAGGTCTAGGGAGCTAGAGAGGACGCGTTCTCGCTCTCCCCACCATAGAGTAGACCCCCTTCCGGGAGACAGAGTGGCGAGGCCTAGACCGCCCAGAGAGTGCGGTCTCCGGAGCGAACGTGTCGGGAAATGGAGAGCGAGGTCTGGCGACATTTGCAGACGCGCCCTAGGAGATCAGGAACCTAGGAGGGGAGAAGCCTAAGGACATCCTCCGAGGCAGTCTGCAGCTTGTCAGAAAAATGCGCCCCCTCCGTTCCCCAGGAGGAGGAATTATTAGACACGGTGTTGGATATTGTGTAGAAGGTTGACATGGTGATGAATCACGCTGTCCCGTAGAATAACCCCACCAGGGTCGAAACCGGTTTGGCTCAGTGGATGGGTCGTCGGCCTGGGGACTGAAAGGTCTCAGGTTCGATTCCGGTCAAGGGCATGTACCTTGGTTGCGGGCACATCCCCAGTGGGGAGTGTGCTGATCGATATTTCTCATTGCTCTCTGTAACTCTATCCCTCTCTGTAAAAAATCAATAAAATATATTTTTTTAAAAAAAAAAGAATAGCCCCACCTACGACATGTGCCCTGAAACCTGGTAGCCCAGATTTGAGACGTGCAGTACGTGTAAAACACACACCAGATTGAAAGTCTTGGTAGGAAAAAAAAGTAATGCGAAATATCTCATTAATGATGTTTTATGTTGATCACACATCAAAACGATACATTTGATGTGAAGGGTTGAATAAAGTATATTTAACTTCACCTGCTTCTTTTTTACTTTTTTTTAATGTGGCTACTAGGAAATTTTAAGTGACACCTGTAGTCTGCGTCCAGTTTCTGTTAAACGACACTGGTGTGGAATGCAGGCTGGGACCAGAGTGGAGAGGATTTTGTATGCTGCTATAAAAAGTTCTACTTGTTCAATAAATAATAGGGATGAATCAAAGGGTTTTGAGCGGGGAGGGAGCTTGGGGGGGGTGTCTAATAATTTATTAATTCGATGCCTCAGCATACCATCTAGACACAGCCAATTTTAGAACCCATTCTACCATTAATTAGCTCCGGGTAGACGATTAGCTCTGGTGAGGTGATTCCTAATAGAGAATACTTAATATGGCAGTCCTTGTTGTTGTTTTCCATGTACACGAAGGGAATAGATGTAGGGGTAACGCTATTCCTTTTGCCCAGAATTAACCCGATATCTAAATTCTAAAATCTAAATTCTCTACATCTCCCTCCATTCCAGTCAAATAAGGTAAGCCTTGTGTACAGACTGGTGGCTGTAGTTAATTTATATCGCAGATGGAATGAAGGAACAGCTAACAAAAACCCTTTCCTGACCCACTGAAAGCCCCGCGGTGGGCAATTCTCAACCTCGGCCCCTTTGCAGAGGGCGGCGCTCGGGTTGCTAAGGCTGAGGACGGCGACAGCCTTCTTCCCAGTCTCTCAGGCTCAATAAGGCTTCTGACCCCAGGGTTTTCTTCGCGTAAAATTACAATACAATCTCACTATGAGTGTCCTTTCTCCCACTTTATATTACACCATTCGACCCAATAGCTTCAGAACAGCGTGTTTGTATTCTCTTCGGTTCATTTTTTTTTTTTTTTTTTTTTTGCTTTTGTTTTCTGTTTGTCGGGGAGGCTTTAGAGCTGATCTCCCCCCTACTATCAATCGTATAATAGACCAGACATCACCCAAATGAACTATAACAAATTAACTTCAAAAGTAGTAAACCTCGCCGTTCTCTAAATCCTGGACCTATTAGAGAGATTCAAATCAAAGAAGCCTGCCTGGCCTGATAATGGTTATTGTGTACGTAACCATCTCGCAATTCTGCATTAGCCGGTAATGCTGGAGAAAGGTGCATGATTTATTTAGGTCTTCCTTTTTTCTCTGGCGCACGAATCCCGAGTTTTCGCGGGTTTCAAAGAGTCGCAAAATGCAGGCAGAAGGACTGATTACACAAGAGCCCTGACTTTTTGTAAGGGTTTGCAACAGCCTCAACCCCACGTGGGAGCCCGGATAGCTCAGTCGGTAAAGCATCAGACTTTTAATCTGAGGGTCCAGGGTTCAAGTCCCTGTTCGGGCGCTCGTGTTTTTGGCTTTTTTTTTTTTCCCCCTCCCTCCCTTTTTCTCTTTCTTGTTTTGAACGGGCGCCTTGAGTTAACGTACGTCTTTGTTGGGTTTCTTTTTTTTTTTTTGCTTTCTCGATTACTAGTAATCTGAAAGAACAAATTCCTTTTCGCTGCGAAACTGCTGCGCAAAACCTTCTTACTCACCAAGAAATTAAGCAGTTGCGCACAGTCATTTTTCTCCTGAGAACGTTTATCATAGTCTGAAATCAATGAAAAACAAAGTAAATTCAACTTAAAATGGAAATAGTCTTCAGCATTGGCATTAAAACTACACGCCCGAACAGGGACTTGAACCCTGGACCCTCAGATTAAAAGTCTGATGCTCTACCGACTGAGCTATCCGGGCGCTCCTGGGGAAGTGGTGTTCATCTCTTTACTTGATATAATTCTAGTAAATTGCTTTTCCAAAATTTTGAATTTAGGTATTAATTAGTTTTAAATGATCTTTTTGAAGATTTTTTTTTCTACATTTAAGGCATGTGTCCTTCAAGCTCTTTCATATTTGATAAATTGTCAATGTCCACTGGATTCTCTAAAACTCGGTGGTACGAAATTACAGAAAAATGGGCGACCACGCTGCACATCACTCTCCCGACAGGACCTCTTAATTTTATTCCGCTGAGCCAGATTACAGTATTTTTCCCTTTAAAGAAAAATACATTTCCCTTTGCTAGATGATGTAGCTGTTAGATAAGCATCCTGTATCACAAACGAAGACACATTTGAATCAGGAAGAGAGGAGCTAATAGGAGAAGGGACTGTGGAAACGTGGTTCTGGATTTACATGGAGAGAAAGGGAGCTTTAGACCTTTAATTCAGAGTTTGATTAATTTTTGCCTTTCCCTCTTTTCCAGACACGTTACAGTTTTCAAGTCAGACTCACACCCTGAGTCCTTCTAAAGCAGTATAAGTGTGCACTCGTGGAAGAAGCAATATACAGTATTAAGAATAATAATTGGGGGGGGGGCAATGGTAAGCTATGTACACATATAATACCTTAATAAATTTTAAAAAATTTATGAGGGATATAAGATCCACATTTAGATTTTTTTTTTTTTTTGCTTGTGGAGATCCAGTTTTAACAAAGATTTTAAAATATTTTGAGGAATTATATTTTCATTTATTGTCCAGTTATCACGTAAAACATAATGATCTATAAGTTAATCCTGGAAATCAGAATAAAATATATAGTATTTTCAAATGAAAAAAAAAGAATAATAATTTCCAGATCAGCCCAGTTTTTCCTACAATCAGACTTACCAACCCTGACGCATGGGGTGTGGAACACAAGATTGTGAAATTTCCAAGACTGATAAGGGAATTCATTTTTGTTTCTGGGAACTTGAGGCTTCCGAACACAATGAACAACAAAATAGCTCAGCCTCAGTTGGAGGAATTTCTTTCCTACAATTGTCTGATTCTTTTAGAATAAGGACCAACAAATTGTGTGATCCTGACCGGGCCTGGGTTTCCGAATTTATAAAATAAGGGAAATTGGTTAGGTGATCTGTAAGAAGCCTTCTAAATCTAACAACTTACCACTCTGTTACTCTTCCCACTGTGGATAAGATTAGAAGTGAAAGACTGAAAATGCAAAGGAAAGGGATGATTTACTTGAACAAACACTTCTTGATCATCTATTATTGCTTAGGTTCCAGGCTAGCTCTAGAGTCAGAGATCAGTAACACAGATCCTAGTCACAGTCTAGGAAAGAAGGCAGACATTTAAGCAAACAATTTTAATAAAGTTATAGATGCAGTCATAAGAATTCAAGTACAAAAGTGGCAGGAGATGAGAATGGACGGAAAGGCAGGGGTTATATAATGAGGGTGGAGGTCCTTGAGTTTTCAGCAAAGATAACACATGATCAGAGATGTGTACAAAAGACATTGTAATGAGCCAGGCAGATATTCCTTGACTCATTCAGACATTTCGTAAGCACCCACTGTATTAGATAAGGAAAACTTTTTGCTCTCTTTTTGTGAGTAAGATGCATTACACCTAACTTTTTTAAAAATATAAATATTTTATTGATTTTTTACAGAGAGGAAGGGAGAGGAATAGAGAGTTAGAAACATCCATCAGCTGCCTCCTGCATACCTCCCACTGGGGATGTGCCCGAGACCAAGGCACATGCCCTTGACCAGAATCGAACCTGGGACCCTTGAGTCTGCAGGCCGGCACTCCATCCACTGAGCCAAACCAGTCAGGGCTAACTTTTTTAAAAAATATATATATTTTATTGATTTCTTACAGAGAGGAAGGAGAGAGATAGTCAGAAACATCGATTAGAGAGAAACATCGATCAGCTGCCTCCTGCACACCCCCCACCGGGGATATGCCCGCAACCCAGGCACATGCCCTTGACTGGAGTCCGCAGGCTGACGCTCTATCCACTGAGCCAAACCGGTTTTGGCAAGGACTTTTTAAAAATTTAAATTGTTTTTTATTTTTCAATCACGGTTAACATACAATATTATATTAGTGTTAGCTGTACACTACCTTTTTAAAGGCAGATAGTTAAAGGAGCCTTCATGTTTGTTTTTTCCTGCCTAGAGGCTTTATTGTCCCATTCTGAACAGATAATAAAACGGCTGTTTAAAATCAAATAGACTGAATGAGATTAATCTGTCAAGTTACTTACTGAGCATTTCCCATTTCCACAGCAGTGGGCTAGGCACAGTGGGAGGGGACATGGTAAGTCTGGAAGGAAAGTGGGGCGTGCAAGTTCTGTTTTGGGGGGTGGATGAATAAACTAATCTGGCTGGAATGGAGGGAGGGAAAAGGTGCTAGGTTGGAGACAGCTGGCTGGAGAATAATTTTATCGAATGGGCAGCAGTTAAATTTGAAAGTTCGGTTTGTTAACGTTGCAAAGTCCTATCTGGGTCACATGAACCGAATCAGCTTTTCCTATGCTGCATTACAAACCACACCAGGAGTGTTATCCTGGACCTTACTTAGCATCTATATTAATAAAATGGTAATGTGCTGATTAGACTGGACATCTTCCTTCCGGATGTCCTTCTGGATAAAGCCACGGTGGCGGGGGCGAGGCAGAGGCGGTTAGGGGCAATCAGGTCAGCAGGGGAGCAGTTAGGGGCATCAGGTCGGTAGGCAGAGGAGGTTAGAGATGATCAGGCAGGCAGGCAGGCTGTTAGGAGCCAGCGGTCCTGGATTGCAAGAGGGATGTCCCAGATTGGAGAGGATGCAGGCCCAGCTAAGGAACCTCCCCACCCTCCAGCCCATGAACAAATTTCATGCACCAGGCTTCTAGTGAGATCATAAGTGTTTCCCTCAAATTTCTCACTTCACATAGACTGTTGAACTTAAATCTCCCAGTAGAGGTCAGTCTAAGCTGACAGATTCTATATTTGGGGCCCACCCACCTTTCTTCCTTCTCTCCTTCTTTCCTTCCCATTGTTAACAGTATTATAGGTGCCCCATTTACCTCCTTCCCCACCCTCCACCCAGCCCCTGCCCCACCCCAGGCCTAAACCACATTATTATCTGTGTTCATGGCCTATACATACGCACATACATGTCTTTGTTTACTCCCTTTCAGCCCTTCCTCCCTCCTCCCCTCTGAGATCTGTCAGTCTTTCTATGTATCCTATTTCGTTCATTATATTCCACATATAAATGAGATCGTGTGATATTTGTCCTTCTCTGGACTGGTTTATTTCGCTTAGCATATTAAGCTCCAGGTCCATCCATGCTGGTGCAAAGGGTAAGAGACCCTCCTTTTCTACAGCCCCACAGTATCCCATGTGCAGATGTACCACAGCTTCCTCTCTCCGCTCACCTGCTGATGGGCACTTGGGCTGTTTCCGGATCTTAGCTACTGTAAGTTGTGCTGCTATAAACATAGGGGTGCATACATCCTTTCTGGTTGGTGTTTCGGGTTTCTAGGGATATATTCCCAGAAGTGGGATCCCTGGGTCAAGGGGCTGTTCCATTTTCAAGTTTTGAGGAAGCTCCATACTCTTTTCCACAGTGGCTGCACCAGTCTGCATTCCCACCTGCAGTGCCCTAAGGTTACCCTTTCTCCATATCTGAATTAGCACGTGTTATTTGTTGATTTAAATTATTTATTTTTAAAATATGGAACGCTTCACGAATTTGCATGTCATCCTTGTGCGGAGGCAACGATAATCTTCTCTGTATCGTTCCAATTTTTAGCATGAGTGCTGCCGAAGCCAGCACTGTTGACTTATACTGATGGTAGCCATTCTGGCAGGTGAGACCTCATGGTAGGGAGCTCCCTTCTCCTTTTGTTAATGGTTTCGTCTGCTGTGCAGAACCTTTCAGTTTAAGGTAGTGCCCTTTGTTTACTTTTTTCCTTTGTTTCCCTTGCCTCAGGACAGTGGTCGGCAAACTCATTAGTCCACGGAGTCAAATATCAACAGCACAACAATTGAAATTTCTTTTAAGAGCCACATTTTTTAAACTTAAACTTCTTCTAATGCCACTTCTTCAAAATAGACTTGCCCAGGCCGTGGTATTTTGTGGAAGAGCCACACACTCAAGGGGCCAAAGAGCCGTGCATGGCTCGCAAGCCGCAGTTTGCCAACCACGGCCCTAGCCCACAGCAGAGCCGTGAGAGAACATAGCACAAGTAAATGGATTCAATCACCTTCCCCTCCCTCTCATTTTAACCACTTGCTCCCTAATAACCTACTTCTTGTTATTACCCCCGGAGTCATAAATGCTCAAGTGCCCCTTTGTCTAGCCCGGTCAGTCACTCTCGGGTGTAGAATGTTAAATCTTCATTCACTTGTTCACCGAGTCCTTCTTGAGCACCAGCTTTGGATCAGGCGATGAAGTAGACCTAGCAATTAAAAGAGATAGTCTAGTCCTGAAGGAGCTTATAGACTAGTTGCCCTCTTCTTCCATGCCCTCCCCAATTTGGACAAATGCAAACAATGAAGACGCTGTGATTAATGTGACAGTCCAGGCAGCCAGTGGGTGTGGGTAGGCATCTTTAGAAGGCACTCTGGGAAGCTTCCTGGAAAAAACTAGTTGTAGGGTGTATTAGTTCGCTACTGCTGCTGTAACAAATGACCGAAAATTCGGTGAATTTTACTGAAAAATTAAAACAACACAACTTACCTTACAGCTTCAGAAGCCCAACGTGGGCCCCCCCTGGACTAAAATCAAGAGCCAGCAGACTGTGATCCTTTCTGAAGGCTCTAGGGGAGAATCTAACCCCTTGTCTTTTCCACTTTCTAGAAACGGCTCACTTTCCTTGGCTTAGGACCTCCATTCTCCAACTTTAAAGCCAGTAATGCTGTATCTGCCTTACCATTCTTCCATCATCACATCTCTCCCCACCCACCCCCCTTTTTAAAATTCTCACCCGAGGATATTTTACCATTGATTTTTAGAGAGAGTGGAAGAGAGAAAGACAGAGAGAAACATCAATTGGTTGCCTCCTGTACGCCCCCACCACCAAGGCCCTGGTCAGGGAGGAGCCTCCCGTCGGACGAACGTTACTGAGCACGTGCTCCGTGCCAGGCCCTGGGCGAGGCTCTACGAATACAGAAGTTCAAAAACCAAAGTAAAAAATCCCCCTTCTTTATGGAGCTATACGTTAGCAGGTGTTCGGCAAGGAAGCGGGCGTTTGCTTTAGAAACCTCGTCACTCTGGCTGGGGGGTGGGGGAAAAGATTGGGGGGTGAGCAACACTGTGGCGGCCCCAGGATTCTAACTCCCCCCTCGAGAGGAACAGCTTTTCCTCAGCGTCACGGCCCTCCTGGGCACCTCCTCCTTTGTCACCTCCTCCTTTGTCACCTCCTCTTTTGTCGGGAGCCCTCTCTCTGCTTTCTCCACCACTGCCTACTCTGCAGCCCCAGCGGTGATTTAACATTCCTCACTTTGGCTTCCCAGATCTGCAGAAGAAAAAGATAAAAACATGCATATTGAGCCCTGGCTGGTTTGGCTCAGTGGATAGAGTGTCAGCCTGCGGACTGAAAGGTCCCGGGTTCGATTCCGGTCAAGGGCATGTACCTTGGTTGCGGGCACATCCCCAGTGGGGGGCATGAAGGAGGCAGCTGATTGATGTTTCTCTCTCATCGATGTTTCTAGCTCTCTATCCCTCTCCCTTCCTCTCTGTAAAAAATCAATAAAATATATTTTTTAAAAACCACATGCATATTGAAACCACTACATGCTAGAGTATCCCAGCCATCTCCTCAGCTCTGCCTATAATTCCATTCCTCTAAAAAGCTACCCCCCCCCTTTCCTTTCAGGCTATTTTAACCTTAACCACTCTCCTTAATCCTCAGTCCCATCTTGACCCCTTCCCTCCCAGGAGATGACTTAGACGCTGTCAGGTGGCAACCACTTCTCTCAACCTCTCACCTCCAGGCCTACCACAAACGCCCCAGCTTGTGCATTCTTCCTCCCAAGGACAGCCCAGGCAACACTGAGATCCCATCTCCCTGGGGCATTTTCATTAATCATCTCTCCTTCTCCTTTGTTTCCCCCTCGGCCTGTGAGCACGTGTAAGCCCTTCCCATCTGGAAAACAACAAAAAAGCCAGACAACAAAAATCTTCCCTTTGATTCTGCATCCCACCATCCACTGCCGCACACTTACCCTTCCCATGGTTTTCCCAGTGTCTGGGAAGAGAGGCCTATATTCCTGTGTCTCTTGCTTCTTTAACCTGCTGGAGCCTGGCATAGCGATGACTGTTCTCCCACCACTGGTACTGGTGATTTTCTAGCCAGTCCAAAGGGCCACTCTCAGCCCTGTCCTCCTGACTGTTCCTATCTCGTTCCTGACACCTTCTCCCACCCTCCTTTCTGACGCTCTGTGGTCTCTGTTTTTCTTTTCTTTCCTTTTCTTTTTTTCTTTTCAAATATATTTTATTGATATTTTACAGAGAGGAAGGGAGAGAGATAGAGAACTAGAAACATCGATGAGAGAATCATCGATCAGCTGCCTCTTGCACGCCCCCTACCGGGGAATGTGCCCCCAGCCAAGGTACATGCTCTTGACCGGAATCGAACCCGGGACCTTTCAGTCCGCAGACTGACGCTCTACCACTGAGCCAAACCGGTTTCGGCGGTCTCTGTTTTTCTATCAACTTCGGTGATTATCCTTGGGTTATTTTTTTTTTTAATGTGTGTTTATTAAGTCGATTGGGTGACATTGGTCAACATGAACATATAGGTTTCAGGTGTGGGTTTCTATGTTGCAAGACCTGTGCATTGCACTGTGTGCCCACCACCCAGAGTCAATTCATCTCCTGTCCCCGTATATTAGGACCCCCTTCTACTGCCCACCCCCTTCCCCCTGGCAATCACCACAACGCTGTTTGTGTTCACAGGTTTCAGTTGTATATACCATACTAGAGGCCCAGGGCACGGATTTGCGCACCAGTGGGGTCCCTAGGTCTGACCTGAGGGATCAGGCTGAAACCGGGGAGGGACCACAGGAGGGCCCCAGGGCGTGTCTGGCCTATCTCACCCAGGCCCAATCAGCCGGACCCCAGCAGCAAGCTAACCTATGGGTCAGAGCGTCTGCCCCCTGATGGTCAGTGTGCATCATAGCTACAGGTCAAATGATCCTTTAGGCATATGCCTAAAGGATCATTTGACCGGTATATATATATATATATATATATATATATATATATATGCAAAGTCATATAGTTCTTAGCTTTCTTGATTTCTTTTGCAGGCCTCTTCCTTCCTCTATATGCCCACCTGGGTGATCTCACCCATGCCTATCACTTTGCTGACCACCTATCATATGAAGAGTCCAAAACTGATATCCCCTGTCCACACTTCTACTTTGAGTTTAGTTTCATATCTACTGTCTACTAGACATCCTCATCCAAACATGCCGTAGAGGCCACAGACCCCACATGTCCAAAATTAAGCTCATGCTGGCTCCCCCTACACCTGGCCTCTGATTTACTACAGTCCCTCGCTTAGTGAATGGCATCACCTGCCACCAATTCCTAAGGTGTCACGTGGGGAGTAGCCCTCGATTCCCTCCCCTCCCAGCATTCACTACATTATCAACTCTTCCTGATTTGACTTCCTAAGTACCTGTTGCGTCTGCCCTCTCCTTTCCGCCCGGCTCTCACACTCCTGGCACAGCTTTGATCTTGCACTTGGAACGCTGTCCTGGCCCCCTTGCTGAGCTCCCCGCCTACACACGCCTGAGGAGGCCAGAACCGGTCCCTTGGAGAGGTGCCTCCGTGTGTGCAGGCTGTTTCCAGCTCGAAGCACCCTTAGCAGCAGGCTCAAGAGGAACTTCTGCCCCTCCTCCCCTGGGTTCACTCAAGTGCATTTGCCCAGATTTCATCTTACTCGAGAACAAAGCGTTTCCAATAAATCCTCCGAATTGGGAACTCATGTTTTAATTGCGTTCTCCCCTCTGCAGGACTTCCTTTGGGCATTCAAATTCCCTTTCCAACACTTACCCTCTTACTGAGCTCTGGAGTCGTTTCGTTCTCTTACTCTACGAACCTAAGGATTGGGATGAGTTTGTTGCCATTTCATAATAATGAGGACATTTTTAAAAGGCCTCTCTGACTTCTGTGACTTTTTTTTCCCTTCCTTCCTTCCTTCCTTCCTTCCTTCCTTCCTTCCTTTCTTTCTTTCTTTCTTTCTTTCTTTCTTTCTTTCTTTCTTTCCCTGGTGAATTCCAAACAGGCTAATGGGAGCACTTTAGCAAACATTTCCTTGAGACCAGGGACGGGAAGGTTGGCAGGTGTTTCCCGGGCATCTGAAGGAGGTCAGGAGTCTTTAGACCCTGGACACCTGGAGGGGATTGCCGAGGGGGGAGCTGAGAACCAGGTGTTGATCTTCATAGTCTGGCAAGAAAGGAGAGTCCTGGGGGGGGGGGGGAGACAAAGATTCAGGGTTTGAGGAAAAAAATGTTTTGCCGAGATCCCAGATCATAGTTATTATGCAAATCAAATGCAAATGAGGAGCTGGTCATCTCCTGGTGTCTTTTGGGCGTGGCCTTTGGGAATTTCTAGAGACCACCACTCAAAAGAAAGGTGCTTAGGAGTCAAACTGTTGAATATAACATACTGCATGAACGAGGGGTTCTCTCTCCCCTTCTCCCCCCCACCCAGTTGAGCTGGAGGACCCGCCACCTCCCTTTCCCTCCCCCCTCGGCTTGTTGGAGGTGACTCTCTGAGGCTCAGGCCCCAGGACCCCCTCGGGCTCCCAGAAAAACCAAGGAGGCCGAGCGTGACCGCTTCCGCGGGCCCCTGCCCGGCCTTCAGACCTCAAGTAGGGCTTCTCTGGGGCGTCGCTCTCCTAAGGATTGGGGAAATCCCTCAAGCCGGTGAGGGACCTCAGCACTCTGTCGTTTCCAGCAGAATGACTCGGCTTTCACCTGACACAGTGCAAAGGGAAGGGTGACAGCCATGTGCAGAAGCCCTCACCCGAGCGGGGAGTGGGAATCTTGGCTCTAGGGTTTTCCAAGCTAAACCTCCGGCGGGCGCCCTGGCGGGAGGGCGGGGGCGGAGGGGAGAGGCGAGGAGGGAAGCGGGGAGGGGGAGAGGTAGAGGGGGAGAGGTAGAGGGGGCTGGGAGGGGAGCAGGGGTGGAGAGGGTAAGGTGGAGGGGAGGGGAGGAAAGGGGAGGGGAATCAGAGAGGGGAGGGGTGGAGAGAGAGCGATAGGGAGGGAGGAGGGCAGTCGGAGCTGCGGGCCCGCCCCGCCGGCCGCTGGGATTCGGCGAGCCGGGCGCGGGGCCGGGCGAGGCTGGCGGGCGGCGCGCTGAGCTGCCCTGTCCCGCGCCGGGGCCGCCGGCCGCCCGCGCCGCCGTGCAGTGCGCCGGGCCCCCGGGAGATGGCCTCTCTGCCCGCGCCCGCGGCCCCCGCTATTGTCTCCCGCGGGGCGGCCTGACCGCGGGCCGCGCACGCTCGGGGCCCAGGACTCGCTTTCCCGGGAGCCGGTCCGGCGCCCCTTCCTGCCTCCCGGGCGCCGGAGCGCGCGGAGCCCGCAGCCGGGGCGGCCGGAGCGCGGTGCGCGGCCGGAGCGGGAGCAGAGCCCGCGGGGGCACCAGGTAGGACGCACGCCCGGTCCGGAGCGACCGCCCCGGGGGCCCGGCGCGGAGGGAGCGGAGGTCCGGGGCTGCCCCGCCGGCAGGGCTGCCGCCGAGGCGCCACAATGGCAGGGGCCGAGGGCGCCCGCCTGGGCCGAGCCGGGGGGCCGGGAGGTCCCCCGAGCAGGTCGCCGGCCCCGCGGGCTCCGCCAGCCTGGGGCGCCGGGAGCTCCCGGGCCGGCCTTCCCCACCCGGTCCCTGCGGAACGCACCCCCGGCGCCCAGCTGCTGGCGACCTGCACCGGCCGATGGTTTGTTTGCTTAAGATGAGAAATGAAAAGCAAAGCTGCCGTGGAGTGGGGGTGGGGGTGGGAGTGGGTGGGAGTGGGTGGGGGTGGAGGTGGGGGTGGCGCTTTCGCGGGCAGTGGGTGAAAAGTCATCATCTAGCCAGGGGAATATATATCTTTTTTTTTTTTTTTAAAGCCAGACGCAGGGTAGACTTGGCTTCTCCCTTATAAGGATCCTGCAGCCAAAGGAGAAATCCCGGGAGAGGGAGAGGGAGAAGGTCCCCTCGGGGAGGGGAGAGCGCCCCTCTCCGGCCTGTACCTGTCAGTCATCCTCGGCTCCCGGCGGCGGGGCTTGGATGCACCGAGCCCGCCTGCAGCCCGGGAAGCCCCGGGGCGGGCTGCCCGGCTGGGTTGGGGTTGGGGCGGGGAAGGGCGGGGAGCTCAGGGGCTTGGCAGGGTCCAGGGTCCTGCGTGGAAGGGCTGAGAGCGTGCACACACCCTCCTCGGCCGAGGGCTGTGTGGGGTGGGGTGGTGTGTCTGCCATTGCTCTCGCTCCTTGTCGCCAACCTTCTCTCCCGGCATCTCCACCCCCATGTGGGGTCTTTGTGGCTTCCCCGCCCCTGTCCCTGTCCAACCAGCCCTGGGATGGAATCCATTGTCTCCGGCTGCCGTGTGTGTGTGTGTGTGTGTGTGTGTGTGTGTGTGTGTGTGTGTGTTTTTGCCCTGTTCCCCTGGAGGATTTTGTGCCCTGGGCTGGCTGGTCCAGCATGGCACCGGATTGATTCTTTAGCGCACAGCTACCCCTGCTCCCCAAAGTGGGCCAACAGGGCGCCTCCTCTCTCTCCAAACTACCTGACTGGGGCATGGCCAAGCAGATGTAAGCAATTTGCACCGAATTCCAACCCTGTAGCAGTCCCTGAATGAAAACTCGCGCTGTGGCCATGCTCCGGACCTTGGAAAGATCAGGAGAGACATGGGGGGGGGGGGACAGCAGCAACTCTGACCCCCCCCCCCATGGCCCCCTCCCTCCCCAACTCCAGCTGTGGGTCCCAGAACTGAGTGGTTCTGAGGCTTCAGAATTGCAGCTCCTCCGGAGCCTGGCAGTCCCATCTGGGATGGTGCCCATGGAAAAATTAAGTCGAGGCACATTTTATAGCTCCGCCTGGCAGCCGGCGTCTGAGGAGGTCTCGGTGGCTGCTGCTCCTTGGGTCTGGGTGAGCCCAGGTTTGTTTCACTTCCCTGGCTCTGGGTTTGCTGCTGAGTGCGCATGGGTGTGTGTGTGTGTGTGTGTGTGTGTGTGTGTGTGTGCCTGTGTGCCTGCCGGCTTCTGATCGCGCTCCAGCCCCGGCCAGAGGCAGCCTGTCCATTTCCCGCTCTGAGGAGGCATCGGAGGCATCGGGAGCGAGGCCTGCAGGGTGTGCTGGGGTGAGGAAGGCCGCAGGCTTTTTTCTCTGTTGCTCCTTCGAGGAGGCGGTGGCCCGGACTGCCGGCGGCCTTGGCCGTGACCCAGTGGGGCCCTGGCGGGTCTCCCACACCTGTGCGCCCTTGGTCCCCACCCCGGGGCTCCCTCATCCCGCCTGGGCCTGCTGTTGTGCAGGTGCCTCGTGTCGATGGTCCTTCAGTCTGGGCAGCTCTGTTCAGACCAGTAGGGAGACAAATGAGGGGTCCCTGTTCCCTGTGGGGGGCGGGGTTCGTAACTGGCCATAAGCTTCAGGCTCCTCTGGCTCCCGGGATGTGACCTTGGACCCACGTGCTCACGTGGGTTCCGTGTCAGGAGGCCTGGCTTTGAGTCCTGGCGCGACTTTAGTTCCCACCTGCGTGAGCATGGACAGCTTGTGCACCTCTCTGTGCCTCAGTTTGTGTGTCTGTAAAATGGGGGGAACCAATGCCCTTGGCTCACAGGGTTATTTTAAGGAGGAGATGTACTTACTGCTTGCTAGGAGCGGGATAAAATCATGAACGCGAAAGCACTCTGAAAACGGCACGGTACCATGCGAGTGTCAGCTGTTCATCCTGAGCTTAGCCTTGGTAACGAGGGAGGGAGAACTGGTGGGGTGGAGTTGGGGGAGGCGTCGGAGGAGAATGTTCTGGAACCTTTCCTTTCTGGCTGAGCGGAAGAGCGGTGTGACAGTACGGAGGTAACTGTGCTCTTGGTGTTTCTCTTTACATGGGGCTGGCAGGACGGGAACTGGGAGAGAAAGAAGGGCTGCTTCCTGCCATTTGTAGGAAATTGGGGAGAGACGCACACCCCTCAAAGGCTGGCTGCTGCCCACAGGCCGGGCGGTGCTGAGCTGGCAGATAATGTAATAATAGGCATCACTGATGTCAGCCAGCTAGTAACTGGCGGAGGGCTCTGAGCAGGCAGGCTCACCCTGTGCTCATAGGCTGATGGTGCTCTGGGTGGACACTGAGGTGTGGGAGAGCAGGAAGGGCCAGTCGAGGTGCAGAGTTCCTTCATATTGGGTCCCCTGACTTGAAGGCCCATGAAATGTCACCAGACTGAACATACTTTATTTTTTTAAAATATTTTTATTGATTTCAGAGAGTAAGGGAAAGAGAGAGAAAGACAAACATTAATATTGAGAGAGAATCATGGATCGGCTGCCTCCTATACCCCCCACATTGGGATCAACCTGGGAACCAAACCGTGCCCCCCCCCCCCCCCCCATTCATAGGCCGATGCTCAGCCACTGAGCCACACTGGCTGGGCTGGAAGTGTTTTGACAACAAGCCCAGCCCCAGCCCAGCATAGCACCTCCGTAATTCCCAGTTATTTGAGGGTTCAGGCACATGTGTGTGAATTCCTTGGGCTCCAGGTTTGAGGCCTTTCTCTGCTTTCTCAGTCATATCCGTGGCTTCAGCATAAGGGCGAGACTGGGGGCAATCAAATCAAGTAATTTGCTTCCTTCTGGGCAACTCTAGTATAGAGATTTGGGCCCTTTGGGCCCTGGGATAATTGAGGCAAATCTTGTGTTTTGGTTTTTCTGGACCTGCTTTATTTCATATCTGTGTTCTAAAACGAAAGCCCGTTCTTCCATTTCCAATGACCACTCAAAGAGTTACAGCTGGAAAGGACCCGGGGCATCATTTCCACGAGAATCGCATGTTGCTAGGCCCCATCGGTGGCTTCCTCGTTGGCAAATTCTCCCTCCGAGCTTTGGTGAGGGAATTCACTCCCCCCACACCTCCGTGCTGGTTAGAGATGAAGACCCAGAATGCCTCATTAGTGCTTTGGGGCAGAGACCCTGAAGGGGTGGAGAAGAGGAGAGGGGCTTTCGATAGCCCTGAGGCAGAATAGAGCGCTCGCTCATGGCTGAAGGAATCGGTAACCTTCGCTCCTTGCTCTTCTTGAGGACTTCCTGGAGGAGGTCTTACCCGGCAGCAGCTCCATAGGACTTCAGAGAGAAGCCAACGCTCATTCACCTCTTTAGAAACTCGTCCTTCCACCTTAACTTCATTACTCCTGCCCACATTGTTCAACTCCCTGCTTCCTAGACCTTTCTCAGCCCTAGCCAGCCTTGGTCACTGCGAGACTAACCTCCTGGGTAGTATTATTATTTCTTCTTCTTCTTCTTCTTCTTCTTCTTCTTCTTCTTCTTCTTCATAAATTTTATTGATTTTTTTACAGAGAGGATAGAGAGTTAGAAACATCGATGAGAGAGAATCATCGATCAGCCGCCTCTTGCACACCCCCTCCTGGGGATGTGCCCGCAACCAAGTTACATGCCATTGACTGGAATCGAACCCGGGACCTTTCAGTCCGCAGGCTGACGCTCTATCCACTGAGCCAAACTGGTTTCTGCAAATGTATCTTAATGGTTCTTCCTACTACACTGAGGGGCCAGATTATTATGATCTCTGAATGCATAACAATCTGGCCACTCAGTGTGTGTGTGTGTGTGTGTGTGTGTGTGTATTAGAGGCCAGTTTTGCATGAATTCGTGCATGGGTGGGGTCCAGCCAGCCTGGCCAGGGGGAGTGGACATGGGCAGTTGGCCGGCCCTCCTGTTGGTCGAACTCCTAATGGAAGGGACAATTTTCATATTAGCCTTTTGTTGTATAGGATATACACTGAGTGGCCAGATGATTATGTGTTCAAAGATCATCATAATCTGGCCACTCAGTGTATATCTGTGCCTTCTTCTAGGTTGCTGGCCTTGAGGGTCAGAGGTCAGAAATCTAGAGGTTTCACAGTGGAGGGGGTGCCAGAGCAGAGAGTACTCCACACACGGCTGGCTGGCCACGCCCACCAGAAATAAGCTTGTGTGGAGGCAAATTTTCCAGCCAACTCTCTTTCTCCTTCGAAGTCTAGTTGGCGCTCTTGGCGGCAAACCAGAAGGCATAAGGTAGCAGAAGAGTGGAGAACCAAGGAGTTTCTATTTTGAGGAAATACTACAGTTTACCCTGCCAATTTGAGGGAAGAGCTGTGTGTTCTGCCTGTCTCGGGTCACACACTAACCCTGAACCAAGCTTAGAGTAGCGATGGAGCCAACTGCTGAGCCCTGGTGAGAGCCCTGCCTTCCTGAAAGCAGAGCATCGGTCACCTTTCCGACCCGCCGTGCTGTCGTGTCTTCCGAAGGACTAGGCCAGCCGTGGGCAAACTACAGCCCGTTCGGCTGTTCTATCGGGCCCGCGGAGCCGAAAGAGCGGAGGGTTCTCTTGCTCTCCCCTCCGCTCCTTCACCAGCAGCCCAAGATGAGAGTGCCAGCATGGTCAGGTTGCTTTTGTTCCGGCCCTCCGGTCCAGTTTAAGAACCCATGGTGGCCCTTGAGTCAAAAAGTTTGCCCACCCCTGGACTAGGCGCACCATTCTGACCAAGAAAGGAGAGTTGTTTGCAGATTGGATATTAGGGGAACCTGGGGAAAGGCAACTATATTTTCTCAAAAAAACAAAACAAAACAAAACAAAAAAAACCACACACACAAAAAAACTTTATATAACCAGGGATGTCCTATTTTCACTCTAGACTTCAAGAAGGCAGATTCTAAGATTTTTTTTATTGATTTCAGAGAGGAAGGGAGAGGGAGAGGGAGAGAAAGAAACATCAGTGAGAGAGAATAGTGAATTGGCTGTCCCCTGCATATCAGGAATCGAATCACAACCTCCTGGCTCACAGGTCTATGCTCATGACTGAGCCACACCAGCTGGGCCAGATTTTATTATTATTATTATTGTTATTTTAATTAAGAGGAAAGATAGATACAAGGAACTTTGAAAGACAGAGCTCTGACCAGTTTGGCTCGTTGGATAGAGCGCCAGTCAGCCTTGTACTCAGGGTCAAGGGCATGTACCTTGGTTGCAGGCACATCCCCAGTAGGGAGTGTGCAAGAGGCGGCTGATCGATGTTCTAACTCTCTCTCCCTCTCCCTTTCTCTCTGTAAAAAAATCAATAAACAATAAAAGATAGAGTGGTTCCAGGGGGTTGGCAGTTCTTGAAGGGCAGTTTTGACTGTGCTGTTGCAGATGATTGCAATAAGGAAGGGGAGAAGGAATTACTCTCTCCCCACCTCCCTCTCTCTCTTCCTCTCTTCCTCCCTTCCACTCTCTCTGAAAAGCAATGGAAAAAAATGTCCTCTGGTGAGGATTAGCAAAAAAGTAAAAAAATAAAAATTAAGAAACGTGCCTCAGATTGTACAGCTAATGAAGGAAAAGCTGGAGTCTGAAACTAGGCCAGGACTCCGCCTGTGCTGCACTGCAGGGACCTGAGAGAAAAGCCATGAGGCCCACGTTCTGAATGAGCTCGGGCTTCCCCGAGAACCAGGTGACAACAGAGAGTTCTTCCGGTCACCTGTGGGAGAAGCTGTGATCACAAAGGGAGGCATGTCTGCCGGATAATGTTTAAAAACAACTCGTTTAGCCCTGGTTCATTTGCCCCAGTGGATAGAGAGTCAGCCTGCAGACTGAAGGGTCCCAGGTTCAATTCCCATCAAGGGCACATGCCTGGGTTGCAGGCTCAGTTCTGAGTGGGGGTGGGGGGTGGGGTGTATTGGAGGCAGCCAATCAAAAATTCCCTTTCATTATTGATATTCCTATCTCTCTCTTCCTCTCCCTTCCTCTCTGAAATCAGTAAAAAAAAAAAAAAAAAAAAAAAGTATATAAAAAAGTAACTCATTTATTCATGAGTTCATAAGGACTTCAGGTACTTTCAGTGCCTCGGATGGACAGCCTTCCAGAAGTTACTGTTGAGTGGGGATGCAGACAAGTGAATGGCTGTGGTGCAGGAAGTGTGGGGTGCCTTGAAAACTCATACATGGGCAATTTGGGTTAATCAGAGTTCCTGGAAGAAATTAAATGTTAGTGAACCATGAGTAGGAATTGGGGTGTGGGTGAAGTGAGTGGTGAAAAGAGGTGAGCTGAAAGTAGGTTAATCTGGCCAGAGCTGTTTTATTTATTAATTTTTCATTCACGGGTTGTACACTGAATCTTCACGATATTCCGGGTGCTCTCCTAAGCGTGCAGGAGCGAGGAAGACAGACAAAATCCCTGTCTTCTTAGAGTTTAGGTTCTGGAAGAACTTAATGCACTAGGAATAAATTAAGCCAGTCTTGTGTATTTTACTGACAATGATTCTCTATGGCAGGTCAGGAAAGTACGTGTGTATAGACTCTGACTGAACTCACGAAGTTTGAGACGGACTCTAGTGATGATAACTCTATGGGTAACAGGCCGAGTTCATTAACTGGTGGTTAATTGTTGGTCCAACAAAAACATCTTAAGCAGCGGCTCCGTTAACTGATCGCTGGTTTGATGTCTGGTCAGGGCACATTCCTGGGTTGGGGATTCGATCCCTGGTTGGGGCACATGCAGGGTGCAACCAATTGATGTTTCTCTCTCTCTGTCTCTCTTTTCCCCCCTCCCTCTCTCCTTTCCCCTCTCTCCAAGCAAGTTGTCAGGTGAGGATAAATGAAACCAAAACAAAAAAAAACTAACTTGAACGGTTTGTTGTGAGGATTAAACAAATACTGTTTAAAAAAAAAAATGTTCAGTACCCCTGCTCTTTCATTCTCTCATTCATTCATTCATTCATTCATTCGACAGGTGTATACATTCAGCATATGGTTAAGAGGATGGCTCTCGGGTCAGATTTCTTGGGTTCAAATTCTGGTTTTCCTACAAACTTGTTGTTTGACCTTGAGAAAGTTATTTATCTGTGCTTTCATTTTCTCATATGGAAGGGGGGGAAAATAATAGTACCAGGAGGAAACAAGGCTGTTTATAAATAAAACGAGTTCATTAATGAAATACCTAGAACAGTTCAGTAAATGGTGGTGGTTACACTTCTTTTTTTTTCTTTCTTTTGTTATTTTTCTTTTTTTAATTTATTAAGGTATTATATGTGTACATAGCTTACCATTGCCCCCCCCCTCCCACCTCCCATTCATGCCCTCCCTCCCCTACACTTCTTTTGTCATCCTTCAGTAGCAGGTGTGTGCTAAACCCTAGGGATACAGACTTGAATTCAGTGTGGTCCCTGACCCTGAGGTAACCATGCTGTGCTCTAAAAAGTGCAAGTGAACTGGTGTGGCTCAGTTGTTTGGAGCATCATCCTGTACACAGACCCAGGCTGTGGGTTCAATGCCTGGTTGCGGGGGGAGGGGAGGGGGAAGGCATAGGTACTGGAAGGAACTGATCAATGTTTTTCCCTTCCTCTCTAATTAAAAAACAAACAAACGCATTCTTAGTGAGGATTTAAAAAATAATAATAAAATAAAGAATGCAAGTGAATGGATGAGTTTCTCGGTGGTTCGGGGTAACCCTATCAGCTCATATGAGTCACTTGCCATATGGCTGCCCCAAGTTTGGTGTGATCTTGGATAGCATTTCATAGAAGTATAGAAGCTAGGACCAGAGAGCTTAATATTTAGGGGCCTCTAAACTCCGAGAGCCTAATCAATGCTGTGAGGTATCCACCTGGAAAGTTAATTACAACTTTGCCTTCCTCATTCAGCCTCGGAATCTCTGTTCATGCGACCCAGAGGAGTTAGCTCTTCTCTGGGTTGGTCAGACCACGCTCAGAGCACAGTCTTCAGCAGCTCGGTCCCATGTGTAAAACACGGCTCCGAGCAGCATGGGGAAGACAAGGTAAGTAAGAGGTCATTTTCTTACGATGAGCTAGAGGCCTGATGTATGAACTTCATGCAGGAGTAGGCCTTCTTTCCCCAGCGGCCGGCACCCCGGACCCGAGCTTCCCTTGCAGCCCCGGCTTGGTCCAGGAGGATGTCCGGTCTAATCAGCATATTACACTTTTATTATTTTAGGTGGGTTAGCCCTGGCTGGTGTTTCCCAGTGGTTGGAGCTTCGGCCCGCAGAGTGTCTGCCCACACACCAGTTGGGGCAGGTGTAGGAGGCAACTAGTCTATGTCTGTCTGTTTGTCTGTCTGTCTGTCTGTCTGTCTCTCCCCCCTCTTCCTCCCTTCTATAGAAGAAATATCCTCAGATGAGGATTTAAAAAAAAATAAGATTGTAGTTGTTTTTTAGATCTTTATCTTTGTTTTTCCAGAAGTTTAACTCTGATGAGCACAGGTGTGACTATCTTTGTATTTGTTTTTATTGGAGTTCGTTGATATTTCTGGACTTTGTGGGTTTCTGTTTTTGATAAAATTTAGGAAAAAGTTGACCCAAACCTTGTTCCCACCCGATTTTCTCCTCCTTCTTCTAAGACACGGACTGTGTGGATTTTAGAGTGCTTGATGGTGTTTCAGCTGTAGCTGAGGCTTTGTTAGTCCCACCCCCACCCACCCCCAAATGTCTTTCTCCCAATTCTTCAGTTTGGGTGTTTTGCTTTGTTTTTAATATATTTTATTGATTTTTTACAGAGAGGAAGGGAGAGGGATAGAGAGTTAGAAACATCGATGAGAGAGAAACATCGACCAGCTGCCTCCTGCACAGCCCCCACCGGGGATGTGCCCGCAACCAAGGTACATGCCCTTGACCAGAATTGAACCTGGGACCTTCCAGTCCACAGGCCGATGCTCTATCCACTGAGCCAAACCGGTTCCGGCAGTTTGGGTGGTTTTTATTGACTTGTCTTCAAGTTCACTGATCTTTCCTTTTGTTGCATGTAGCCTGCTATCAATCTTATCCAATGACTTAAAAAAAAAAACTATGTGTTTTTTTGTTTTGCTTTTAATATATATTTATATTTGTTGATTTCAGAGAGGAAGGGCGAGGGAGAAAGTGACAGAAGCATCAATGATGAGACAGAATAATTGATCAGCTGTCCCCCGCATGTCCCCCACTGGGGACTGAGCCCATACCCTGGGCATGTGCCTTTGACTGGAATTGAACCCAGGACCCTTCAGTCCGCAGGCCGATGCTCTATCCACTGAGCCAAACCACGTTTTGATTTCAGATTAAAAAAAAAAAAAACAATAAGGAGGCTGTTTTACTCATTCAGATCAGAAAAAGGAATACTAACTAACCTTCTGGTGCCTAATATTTCATTTGAAGTAAGCAAGCTTGGAAAGGAGTGGACCGATTTGAGAGAGATTGACACGGGAAGGCTGCGGGATCCCGCTCTCTGGAGGATTTTGAGAATGGGTACCACAGACTGGTGTGGAAAGAGCACTGGAGTGAGAGTCTGAGACCTGCGTCTAGCCCAGTTGTGGGCAAACTTTTTGACTCGAGGGACACAATGGGTTCTTAAACTGGACCGGAGGGCCGGAACAAAAGCAACCTGACCATGCTGGCACTCTCATCTTGGGCTGCTGGGGAAGGAGCGGAGGGGAGAGCAAGAGAACCCTCCGCTCTTTCGGCTCCACGGGCCCGGATAGAACAGCCGAATGGGCCGGATCCGGCCCGAGGGCCGTAGTTTGCCCACGGCTGCTCTAGTCCCGCTGCTGCCCCTGAGCAGTTCTGTGACTCAGGGATCTCTCCCCTCGGGTCATTGTTCTCTGATCTGCAAAACTGGACTGGGATTTCCCCCTCCACTGGTTTATTTATTTGCTTGTTTTCGGAGTGGCTGGGGCCGGTAAAGAAGCGTTTTGTGGTGTGGGGGGAGGAAGTGGGGGTGTACCAGGATAATCTTTGTTATCAGCTTGAACATTTGATAAAATGTGATATTAATACGTCTGGGTATTTGGGCAGGATGGAAAAAACACTTGACTCGTGACCTCCAACAAATAGCAGTTGGACTCTTGATGTTATCACTTGCTAGTTGTGTGACCCTGAACCATTTACTCGGTCCCTTTTCCTGTTTTCTAGTTTTCTCGTTCATAAAGTAAGGCTAATAATACCCACACTTAAGGATTGTCGTGAGGATTAAACAGGACAGCACTTGGCACAACATCCCAGAGGCAAACAATAGGTCTGTTTCCTTCCTTCGTTTCTGTGATGCTCAGGCTCACTGAGCCTCCCGCCCCTCCCCCTGCCTCCCGGTCCTCTTCCCTTTCCGAGCGTGGACAAGCGCTGGAGGGACTAATTGGACTGGTTGTGATGGTGATTATGTTACTGGTCGTGGCGTTTCGGCAAGGTGCCTGTGGGTGGTCAGCTCCCACATATGCCTACGGGAGCGGTCACACCTTGGCCACGTGGCCAGTTGCCCAGCGCGTAGGCTATCATACCTGTGGAGAATGGCCCTTGGCTGTTGCCACCCTGGTAAGCCCTGAGTGAGGGTCCCATGAGTGAGGGCCCCATGAGTGGGGGTCCCATGAGTGAGGGCCCATGAGTGGAGGTCACATGAGTGAGGGCCCATGAGTGAGGGCCCCATGAGTGAGGGCCCCATGAGTGAGGGTCACATGAGTGAGGGTCCCATGAGTGAGGGCCCCATGAGTGAGGGTCCCATGAGTGAGAGTCCCATGAGTGAGGGTCCCATGAGTGAGGGTCCCATGAGTGAGGATCCCATGAGTGAGGATCCCATGAGTGAGGGTCCATGAGTGAGGGCCCCATGAGTGAGGGCCCCATGAGTGAGGTCCCCATGAGTGAGGGTCACATGAGTGAGGGTCCCATGAGTGAGGGTCCCATGAGTGAGGGCCCCATGAGTGAGGGCCCCATGAGTGAGGGCCCCATGAGTGAGGGTCACATGAGTGAGGGCCCCATGAGTGAGGGCCCCATGAGTGAGGGCCCCATGAGTGAGGGTCACATGAGTGAGGGCCCCATGAGTGAGAGCCCATGAGTGAGGGTCCCATGAGTGAGGGTCCCATGAGTGAGGGCCCCATGAGTGAGGGCCCCATGAGTGAGGGCCCATGAAGATGGGGTGGTGGAGTGTGAGTGTGCGACACTGTGCCAGGTGGGCAGCTGGTGCACCTTTCTGCTGAGTGCCTGCTTTGCCGGGTGTAGACTTGGGGCTCCCTCTCAGGGGGACCTCTGTCTCCCTTGGGACATTCCTGCGCCAGGTGGGGCACAGAAGGTGAGATAAAGGTATCTCTAGGCATGTTCAGAGCCACAGTAAGACCAGCTGACCGGATCCTGGGCTCTACGCCTCCCCCCCACCCCCCAGATCACTTCCTTCTCAGAAAAGACATCTTCTTGACCCCTTCATGCAAAGCGATGCAAATACGGTTTGTGTGCCATTTCGGGCAGGAAGGTTATTCTGGGGCCCAGACACCAGGCCTGCAGGCTAGTCAGCCGTGTCACACGCACCGCATCCGAGCGTGAAGGAGACACGGGGAGGAGGAGGAGGAGGGAGAGGGTGGGAGGGTCGGCCAGGGGAGGGCTTCTGAGGATCTTGGGCCGGGGCGGAGACCGGAGAGAGAACGCAGGAGGGCGAGGGAGGCACCTCCAGCTGCCCCCGTGGCTTTCCCGAGGCCCCGCGTCAGGGGGCGTGGGGAAAGGGCACGGGCGTGGCCGCCAGTCCGGGTCAGCATGAACGAGCACGCTGGCGAGCTGGGCTGGCAGTGCTAGCCCTGCGCCAGGACCACTGCCTGCTGCCCCTTCCCAGCCCGCCGTCAGGGTGACTCCTCCCCTGCAGTGTGGGGATTCTGGGCACCAAGAGGCCATCTGCGGGGGTCCCTGTGAGGCCTGCTTCCCAGCGGGGTTTCTCCTTTGACCTTGGTAAAAGCGAATCCCTGGCCTCCCCCTGGGCTGTGTCCTTGGCTGCCCCGAGCAGGATATCCTTCGGCCGGCCACGGGAAGAGTGGCGTGGAACCGCGTGGCTACGGAGGAAGGCCTGGGGGCTGCCTGGGTCAGGCTGGCTAACCACAGCCCAGGCCAAGGAGTGGAGAGGCCAGTGGCTTTTATTTACTTACTTTTAAAATAGGTTTTTATTGATTTCAGAGAGGAAGGGAGAGAGAGAGAGAGAGAGAGAGAGAGAGAGAGAGAGAGAGAAGCATCAGTGATGAGAGAGAATCATTGATCGCTGCCTCCTGAACGCCCCACATTGGGGATCGAGCCCGCAACCTTGCATGTGCCCTTGGCCAGAATCAAACCTGGGACCCTTCAGTCCACAGGCCGGTGCTCTGTCCACTGAGCAACACCGGCTAGGGCTGGGGCCAGAAGGGACTTTTAGAAGGACAAGCTGCCTGATGGACAGCAAATGGGGGGGTGGGGGGGGGAGAAGGGGCTTGTGTCCTGGGGAGGGACAAGAGATTCCTGGCTTTAAGGGCCCAGACCGGGGCGGGGGGGGGGGTGGCCATGGAGAGGCACAGCCTGCACGGGGACCCACCAGCCTACCCTCAGGAAACGTCCCTCCCAGCGCCTTCAGAAATGTCTCTTACCCCCGCCAGAATGGGCACTCTCCCCCTGACACCTGCTCTTCACATGCAGATGCCCTGGGAGGGACTAACACAGAGGCCTCTCTGACACCCCAGTGTAAGTTGGTGTCAGTGTGGGGGGTGTTTTGTTGGTGTGGGTTTTCCCTCAGCTGAAAGATGCATCGCTTTTCTGTCCCATCCTGCTCTGTGGGTACCCAGGGCATCTGCACTCAGTTCTGACTTACGAAGGGCCGTGGGCAAGGGCTTCCCGGGCTCTCTGTCTGAGGCCTCCCCCTGGCATCCTTGCTCCCTGGCACTCTCTGCCCTCCGTTGCTGGAATGTGGGCAGGGAAGGGCCTGCTTGGGAAGGCCCGCAGCTGCCCTGGAGCTGAAGGGCCTGTTTCCTTTTCTCTTCTGGCTGCCGCCTTCCATCTACTGCGTTCAGCCTTTGTTGCCAGGGACACTAGGATGGAGACCCCATGGTCTCAGGCTAGCTTCCCCTCCTCAGGCGGCTGATGAGGGAGGGAGGGAGGGAGCTGGAGGGGGCGGGGGAGGAGGGGAGGGCAATGGTTGTGTGCATGTTTGTGTCGTGACCATGGCTTTGGTCCCTATCAGGGCTTTTCTTTCTTGATTTGGGGAGTTCGCGCTGATTGAAGATATTCTCTGTCATCAGACCACGCGTCTAGATAGCTGGCTTAGGGACAGGGGGCAGAGCTTCCTTGCCCAGGGGGAGGGAAGGAGCTTGCTCTGGCATGATGTGGGGGCAGGTCTTCAGCTTCTTGGAGTTTTGCATGGCTGGCAGGCTGGCTGGTGTTTTTTTTTTTTTTTTTTTGCTCAACTTCCTTTCACTTCTCCTGCAAGCCACGCAGGTGGCTGCCCACGGCCAGCAGCTCGCCTCCCACACAGCGTGTCCCAGCTCCCTGACCCCCAACCTGGGCTGATAGGCAGCCCCCCACCCCATGGACACCACCATCCCACCGAGCTGCTGGCCCCCCCTGCTCTGCTCTGTGTGTGGGATTGTTCCGGGGACTCAGTTCCTGGGTCCTTCTGGTCCTAGGGCTTGGGCGCACCGGTGCCCCGTGTGTGCTTGCTGAGAGTGTGGGGCAGGGGACAAGATGATTGTTTCTGATGTCAGCTGTCTGAGCCCTTTCCCAGAGTGATACCCAGGGCAAAGTTGGTGACCCTTAGTGGCCCCCACTGTCCGGCATCTCTGAAAGGCAGGAGGACCCTGCCATGGAGAAGAGAGACAGCCGTCCGGATGGCTGAGAACGGTGCTAGCAGAAAACATCCGCAGGATTGTTGTGATGGAATGCACTGGCGGTGCTCCCTACACATCAGAGCACTGATCCGCAGCGAGGATGTGCTGGAGGAGGGTCTCACTGGCGTCATGTGGTGCATTCTGGTTAGTCCAGTGCCTTTCCCCCCTAGACTATTGACTTTTAGAGAGAGAGGAAGGGGAGAGAAAGAGAGAGTTCCATTTGTTGTTCCGCTTATTGATGCATTCATTGGTTGAGTCGGGAATCGCACCCGCAACCTTGGTGTACCAGGATGATGCTCTGAGTGAGCCCCGTGGCCAGAGCTCGGTTACCCTGAGGTACATCCTGCCTGCTTGCGTGGGGTGGGGGTGGGAGTACGTGTTTAAAGTGTCTCCTCGATCTCCTCGATCTTTGCTGAGTCTGATGGGTTAGCCCCGCCCAGCACATGAGGACGTGGGGTGTCAGGACTGAACCTGAGTGTGAGGTGGATCTGTGTGTGAGGTGGATCTGTGTGTGAGGTGGATCTGGGCTGCTGCCTCTTCTTTTATTTAAAAAAAATATTTTTATTGATTTCAGAGAGGTTAAGGGAGGGAGGGATGGGGAGAGAGAGAGAGAAACATCAATAATGAGAGAGAGAGTCATTGATTGGCTGCTTCCTGCATGCCCCATACTGAGGATCGAGCACGCAGAGCCCGGGCATGTGCCCTTGACTGGAACTGAACCCCGGACCCGTCAGTCCCAGGCCGATGCTCTGTGCACTGAGCCAAGGCAGGCAGGGCCTGCGCGGCTGCGTCCCTCCCCTCTCCGGGAGCAGCCGTCCAGGCGGAGCGCTCTGTCCTGGCTTGGGCGCTCAGCTGGAAGGGAATAGCTGTGACCTACTTGCCGTTTCTGCCTAAAGGGCTGACTCCTCCAGGGTGTTTCCCCGGCCCCCAGAAGGAATCCCGGAGAACTGGTTTCCACCGGGCATGAGCTGGGTAAGCGGGTCTGCAGGTTCAGGCCGTGCTTGCAGGAAGCACATGGCCCGTGGAGCAAAGCCGAGGCCCTGGGAAGGGAGGGCAGGTGGAGAGGCTGCTGTGTCCCCATCCCCCCCGCACCCGTGTTCGCACGGCCTCCTCCCAGAGGGCTCCCCGAACCTCCGGAGGGACCGGGGCTGCCGAGGTGATCTGTGGGGAGTGTCGGGGTCCTCTTCCTGCAGTGGGTGTGCTGGGGGGGAAGTGGTCTGGGAAGAAGCTCCTTCAGGGTCCCCTCAGCTGGGCCAGGGTTCTGCAGGGAGTTCCTCTTACCTCAGGAAGGTGAGGCAGCCGGAAGCAATTCCTTTTCTTTTTCATTTTTTAAACGTTATTTTTTACTGAGGCGACATTGGCGAAAACATACATTCTAGGTGTACGATAGTATAATTGAACCAGTGTACTCTATTCCGTGCTCACCACCAAAAGTATAGTCTCCCTCCACTGCCATGTGTTCGACCCGCTTTACCCATTTCGCTCTCCCCTCACCCCTGCTCTTTGGTCAGCAGCATTCTGTTGTCTGTGTCTATGAGTGCTTTGTTTGTTTTGTTAGTTCATTTCTTACTTTTTTGTTTTATATTCCATATATGAATTCTATGTTTTGTCCTTTTCTTTTTATAGTTATTATTATTATTATATTTTATTTATTTCAGAGGAAGGGAGAGGGAGAGAGAGAGAGAGAGAGAGAGAGAGAGAGAGAGAAATATCAATGATGGAGACTGAGCCCATAACTTGCACCCCAGGCTGAGAATTGAACCGGCAACCATTTGGTGCATGGGATGATGCCCAACCAACTGAGCCACACCAGCCAGGGCAGCTTTGCAATTCTTTTTATGCATTTAGAATAAAAAGAAACACACACATAAGTACGGTCACATGAAATCCATTGGTAGTATATTAAAGAGGTGGGGGAGTGCCAAAACCGGTTTGGCTCAGTGGATAGAGCGTCGGCCTGCGGACTGAAAGGTCCCCGGTTTGATTCCGGTCAAGGGCATGTACCCTAGTTTCGGGCACATCCCCAATAGGAGGTGTGCAAGAGGCAGCTAATCGATGTTTCTTTCTCATCGATGTTTCTAACTCTATCCCTCTCTCTTTAAAAAATCAATAAAATATATATTTTTTTAATAAAAGAGGTGGGAGAGATCAAACCGGAGGAATCTCTGAGACAGAATGAAGGACGGAGTGGAGAGACACATGCTTTGTTCACAGTGGCGGGCGCCGGGTAGGTAACATTTGCGGTCCATGGAGACGGTACGCGAGCATCAAGATAACACGAGGCGTCTGTGGGCTTGTGCTCTGGGCCAGCAGTTGTGCCGTCAGGGGGTTGTTTGGTAAGGGCCGCCTCCTCTGGCGGCACCCTCCCTGGGGAAGCTTTAAAAAGATTGTGTGTCAGGAGGTGATGGATTCTCAGCAGGGACTGCCTCGTGTCCAGCGTGTGACGGAATACAGGGCAGAACGAAGAGCGTGTTTCGGTTTCCGGATAGGCGAGCGGTCAGGGGGGCTTGAGGGCCTGTCCTAGAGCAGGGCCAGTGGCTCCTCGGAGCTCCGGCCACCAGCAAGAAAGGGCCAGTGCCAGGAGCCCAGGGCGGTCTTGGCGTGGGAGCTCCACAATCAGGACGTCGGCAGGGCTGGTTTCTTCTGAGGCCTTTCCAGCTTGTAAATGGCCGCCTTCTCTCTGTGTCCTCCTGCGGTCTGCCCATCTTTTCTTTTGGCTGAGTGATACTCCATTGTATGTATGTACCACATCTTTATTCACCCATCCGTCGAAGGACACATGCTTCCGTATCTTAGCAATTGGAAATAATGCTGCAAACAAATAAGAATGTATGTATCTTTGTAAATTACTGTTTTAGATTTCTCCAGATGGATGTCCAAAGAGGAATTGCTGGATCATATGGTAGTTCTATGCTTTTTGTTTGTTAATCCTCACCAGAGGATATTTTTTTTCCCCGTTGAGTTTTAGAGAGAGTAGAAGGGAGGAGAGACAGAGAGAGAGAGAAACATTGATGTGAGAGAGACATCTTAATTAGTTGCCTCCCGCACACATCCGGACCAGGGCCAGGGGTCCAGCCTGCAACTGAGGCATATGCCCTTGACTGGAATTGAACTGGGAACTCTTCAGTCCGTGGGCAGACGCTCTATCCGAGCCAAACCAGCGAGGGCAGTAGTTCTATTCTTAATATTTTTAGGAACTTCCATACAGTTTTTCCCTACTGGCTGCACCAGTTTATATTCCCACCCACCATGCTCTTTGGGGGGAACCCCGGGTCTGAACTGGAAAGGCTGGTTCTTGGGGCTGGGGTGGTGGTGGCGGTGGCGGTGGCAGTGGTGGCGGTGGCGGTGGCAGTGGTGGCGGTGGCGGGGAGAAAGCAGGAAGTGGACCAGACAGCAGCGATGTGGCTGCTCTGGCTCGTGGGATGGTTCCTGGATTAGAGATCCCGCACGCTGCCAAGACCTTTCTTTCCTCTTCGCAAAAGGTTCCATTCAGCCGGCTGCCAGCTCCTGGTCCCTGGCCCTGCCACCGAAACTGTCCGCTCTAGGAAGGAAAGTTGTGAGAGGAGCCACGAGCCGCCTCACCTCTTCCGCCCTGCCTTTCTTCCTGTTCAGATCCCACGTCTGCAGGGCGTGTGGTGGGAGCTCTGATCTCTGGGGATTCTGTGTGTGTGTGAATGATCTCTGAGCCGGGAGCCGGGACTCCGGGGCTCTCAGTGCAAACGGAACTCCATCTGACCATGTCACACAGCCTCCGAGCCCCTGGCGCTCTGCTCGCCCAAGACCCAGAGAGCCCTCTACTAACTCTTGTATCCACTTTGGCTTCCCGTTGGTGGAAAGTCCAGGGCAGGCCTAGGGATGGAGGGGATGGAAGATAAGTCCCAGTGGGAAAGACTGAGCCATGAGATGCCTAAGAAGGTACTGGACGGCCGAAACCGGTTTGGCTCAGTGGTAGAGCGTCAGTCTGTGGACTGAAAGGTCCCGGGTTCGATTCCAGTCAAGGGCATGTACCTTGGTTGCGGGCACATCCCCGGTAGGGGGTGTGCAAGAGGCAGCTGGCCGATGTTTTTCTCTCATCGACGTTTCTAGCTCTCTATCTCTCTCCCTTCCTCTCTGTAAAATATCAATAATATATATATATATATAAAAGAAGGTACTGGAGAGGGGCCGTGTGAGGGAGAAGAAAACACTGAAGGTTATTCTGTCTCTGCACATTTGGAACGAAGTTGAGAGCCACACAGAGGGGATGTGGGTTAGAAAAGAGGAAGACCTAGTGAGTGCACGTGATTCAGTGATGGGCCTGACTTCAGAGAAGCTACGTAAGACCTGAAGGTTTTCCGTATGGAGGCAGGGATCAGGTGCATATCTGTTTGAGCCAGGGAACTGACCTTTTATTTTTTTAAAAAAAATTCATTGATTTTTAGAGAGAAGGGAAGGGAGAGAGAGAAAGAGAGGGCTAGAGACAAGCACCAATGTGAAATAGAAATATGGATCAGTTGCCTCCCACATGTGCCTGATGGGGGCCGGGGATCGAACCTACGATCTAGGTATGTGCCGTGACGGGATGGAACCCACGACCTTTCAGTATGCGGGATGACGTACGCTCTCACCAGCTGAGCACACCAGCCAGGGCTGACCCTCCCGTGATGCTATACCTTCCTGCCTGTTGGAGGAATCGGATTCCTGGCACCGCGTGTGCCCAGCTTCCCAGTGAGGGGTGGGCGGTGGCAGGAGGGAGGGGTGGGGCGGGGCCGCAGGGGTGAGGGCTGAGGGGGGGTCCCTGGCTGCAGAGCCGGCGGGGTTTTGAGTGTGGGTAAGTGTGGCTCTTAGATAGGGACGGGGGTTCTCTCTGAAGACAAAACTCTGGGAGCCAAAGGATTACACCCTTCTGGCCTCCGGCCCCCTGATGGGGTCTGTCCTTGAGGGGAAGTGCTCCCGGCAGCCCTAACACTGAGCCTTCTTCCTTCGAGGGTGTGCCGAAAGCCGGGGCTGGGGCTTGAAACAAACCCTCCGTGCCTGCCTTTCTTTCTTTCTTTCTTTCTTTCTTTCTTTCTTTCTTTCTTTCTTTCTTTCTTGTTGTTAAATGAAAATAAAGGAAATTTATTACCTGTATATGGTACGGTAGTACGGTAGTTGTCAACACAAACCAGACAAACTGTGAATCCTACAGTCTCAAGAATTTGCTCATTTATTCAATGACAATCATGTCATCATCTTCTGGAACATCATTATAACCATCCAATTCCTGAATTTCCTGGTGAATTTCTTGTGACTCCATTTCTTTCAGAATCAGTGGACCAAATCTCTCATGTTTAGCAATAGCACTGTCTTTTTTTTTCTTTTCATTTTTAAAAAAAAATTTATTAAGGTATTATATGTGTACATAGCTTACCATTGCCCCCCCCCTCCCATTCATGCCCTCCCTCCCCAGAGTTCTGTGTTCGTTGGTTGTACTTATATGCATGCATACCAGTCCTTCAGTTGATTTCTTATCTCCCCCCACCTCTGTGCCTTTCACCGCCTTGTGGCCAGCTTTCCCTTCTCCCCGCCCAGGGAAGATGAGTCAGGCTTCCTCCCTGCTTTGTGCCCCAGGCGGGGGGATCGATATATTTATGAATACATCCTTCACCTTTGTTAGATCATCAGCTCTCTGGAATTATGCCACGGTCACCTGAATACTTGTAGGTCTAGCGTGGAGCCTGGCACGTAGCCGGTACTCAGCGCCCATTGGGATCCAATTCTGTGGCTGGGAAACCAGAGAGAAGAGGAGCCAGACCCACTGGGCCGGCCAGAGCAGAGCGGCTGAGAGGGCTCCTTCCGGCCAGATGGCGGGGGGCCCTGGGCGCCCACAGTGGGGATGTCAGTGCTGGCCCCTGGGCCTCCCACCCTGGCTCGGGTCCGAGCAGAGCCAGCTCCCAGGAGGGCATGCCCCTCCTCGCTCTCTACCCTTTGACTCTGAACCATTGTGCGCTCAGCCCTGACCCCATTTCCTGCCAGCCTTCGGCCGTCTATTGGCAGCCACGTGGACCGCGTTCGGTGCCTGGTTCCGCGTAGACCCTGGCACCGACCTGCTTGGCCCTAAGCCTACCCACTTCCTCCACCAGCTGACCCGTGCTTTTGGGGGTTCCTTCCCACAATCTCCCCCCCGGCCCCCGTCTTCCTGGGAGTTCTGAAACCCTGGTTAGTGGGTCACCCCTGGCTGCACAATTGAATCTCCTTGAGGGGCTTAGCCACGCCCCGAGTCCAGGGCTCACTCTACGGGGTCAGACCCTCCGGGAGAGGGACCAGGAAGTTGCACGTCTGAAAAACTTCCCAAGCGACACGTGAGGCCGTTCGCAGGTGGACTGTACGTGAAATAATGTCACCGTGTCGGTGTTCCGTTTCGTGGGTCGCGTTGCGCTAACGCAGGAGAATGTCCTCGTTCTTAGGCGATTGGGGCTGAATTATTTAGGGGCGAGGTGCCTGCAGCTCTCTTTCCGATGGGTCACGGAGAAAGAGCCGGTGCGTGTGGGCGGGCGTCAGCGAGCCGTGCGTGCAGCCGGTGAAAGGAAACTGGACGAACTCTCCATCTCTGAGGGATGGAGGCCGAGAAGAGGACACAGATAGGACAACCCCGGGGCGCCCTTCACTTGCTGCTGTTGCCGTGTCGTTCACTGAGAACACCGCGCGTGGGTGCCCCCAGGGGTGTGGGACACGGCGGCCCTGGCCCAACCCTCTCCGTGGGTGGGCTGCAGCAGAGACCCAGGCCCTTGCCCACCCCCCTCTTTCCCGGGACCTACGTGGGTATTTTTACAGGATCCCTCGTAGCCCTCGGGGACTGAGGGAGGAGAGCGGTCTCTAAGCTCTCAGCCCAGCAGAGGCTGGCAGAGAGGGAACGGAATTAGGGAAGGGGGGAGGCAGGAAACTTGAGTCTGATTCCTAAAATACTCTGCGCGGCCCCTCCCTCCTGGGAAGTGCAGTTAGACAGACCCTTGCGTGCTCGCTCCGGCTCCCGTTGGTTGGCGCTGGTTGCTCTGCCATTCCCCTTCCCCTCTGACTTCCCCTGTGCGTGGCTGCCGCTCTGCTCTGACCTTCCCTCCACCTTGGGGGTGGCTCTCCTGGTCCTGGGGGGGGGGGGGGGGGGGAAGGAGGTGGCGGAGAGGAGATGCTGCTTGTCCATCCCACCTCCTCACTGCGGGTCCCTCTGCGGGTCCCTCGGCATCTGAGTGAGCCCAGCCCGGCCCTGAGCCCTTTGCACGGAGCAGCTCTCAGCATGGCCCCCTGGCGTGAGCTGGCAGCCTGGCGCTGCGCTGGCCTGGAGCCAGGGACTGGGTGCTGGTTCCATAGGGGGAGCTCAGCTTTCCCCTCGGGAGCTGGGCCTGTGGGATTTTTTCTCAGACCTTTCTTCTCTCTCCTTCTGGGGCCACAGCCTGGGTCGGAGCCCTCTGAGGAATTCGCTTGAAGGGATTTAAAGACTCCCAGAGCTAGAAGTCACCTCGCGTGGCATCCTTGTCCGTCAGCCCGCCTGCCCGTGTGGATGCCAAACCTGGCTCAATTAGCTGAACCCTAGTCCTGTGTTTGGAGGACCCCACCTGCGTTTCTGACCACCCATCTCCATGTCTGTAATTCTTTTTTTTAAATTTTATTTATTTGTTTTTTATTTATTAAGGTATTATATGTGTACCATGTCTGCAATTCTTTTTTTTTTAAATTTTTCTCTTTAAAAAATATATTTTATTGATTTTTTACAGAGAGGAAGAGAGAGGGACAGAGAGCCAGAAACATTGATGAGAGAGAGTCATCGATCAGCTGCCTCTTGCACACCCCCTACCGGGGATGTGCCCGCAACCAATGTACATGCCCTTGACCGGAATCAAACCCGGGACCTTTCAGTCCGCAGACCGAGGCTCTACCACTGAGCCAAACCGGTTTCGGCCCATGTCTGTAATTCTTGCCACCAAAATACTCGGCCCTTATATCCCAGTTCAAGTGCGTTTTTTTTTTTTTTTCTTTTTTGTTTTTTCAGAGGAAATGAAGTGAATTTGGAACCTGAGGAGTTTAGTGGGGGTGACAGATCCATACACCTTCAATTTTGAGTAAAATATTTTCTAACTACGTTGGAGATACGTACAGTTGCCATTTGGAGCATAAAGAAGGGGCCCTCGGCTCATTCTGGGGATTCAGAGAAGGCTTTCTGAAGAACGTGATGTCTGAGCCTAGTCTGAGAAGGGGGAGGGGGGTCGGGCAGTGTTGGGAAGGACATACCCAGGCGTAGAAGCAAAATCAGGGGGTATCCAATGCTTGGTGAGGAGTGGTTGGGGATGAGAGGGAGGTGCCGGCCATGACATATAGACCTTGTCAGGAATCAGAGAGCCCTTGAAGGGGGTCAACCTGGGAGTGTGATGATCAGATTTACTCTCTGGAAAGGGCCCTCTGGCTGCTCCTGGAGAAAGCCTTAAAGAGGGAAAGATTAGCAATAGTCCGGGTGAGAGAAGATAAGGATTCTAATCAGGACAGCAGCGGTTAGGATAGGAGGGGCAGGATCTGGGAAGTACTGAAAAGGAAAAGTTGGTAGACCTCAATGATTGAATGTGGGGTGAAAGGGAGGAGAAAGCCAGGATGACTGTGGGGTTTCTAGCGTGGTGCCTGGGCGGGGCCGTTCGCCACGTCCCCAGCCAGAGGGAGGAGAAGGTGTGGGGGAGGGAAGGCGGTGTTCCATTTGGGATGTGTGGGTGTGAGGTCCAGGTGGGCTTACAGACCCGAGGGGAGCTGTGCGTGTGGCGTCACCTACACGTGAGCGTGTGGATAGGGGAGGGAGCAGATGGGGTTGCCCAAGCAGAGGGCCGTGCAGGAACAGTGGGCAGCGAGCGGAATCCTGAGGCAACACCAACCTTTCAGAGGGGCACAGAGGAAGAGGAAGAGGAGGACCCAGAAGGATGTGGGCAATAACAGCAGTGCCTCCCAGGGTCACGGAAGCCGGGGAGTGGAGGGCTCGAGGAAGAAGGGGATGGTCTTAGAGCCCGTTACAGTCGCACATCCATGGAAACGCCTACAGAATTGGTTGGCCTGGGCATTGTTGCTGTGGGGTAGTGAAGGCTGAAGCCAGGGGACGGTGAGTTGAAGAGGCCAAGGAGTGTGAACTTGCCTGGGGAGGAGCCTGGTCTTATGGAAAGTGAACTTAGCTTCCCGGGGTTGAGGGCTCGGCCCAAGGTGGTGGCAGTGCTCCCCTTTGGACTTTGTCTGTGGGTTCGGTGCCAGCCTCTCCTGGGAGCTCACTCTGCCCCTCCTCCTCCCTGTAACTCTCTTGAGCTTATCCTTTCACGTAAAACATAGCTCCCAGTGACCAGATGACCCCCGGGAAGCGCGGAGCCCCGGGCCAGTGCGAGTGGTAGCAGAGAGCAGGGGAGACCTGAAGGGGAGACTCCCTGCCCTGAGGGCTGCAGATTGAGTTTCCAGAGGCTCAGGAGGAGGACGTGCTCCCATGGCGAGTTTCCAGGGCTCAGGAAGCCCGGTGTCCGGAGCTCGTCATTCAAGGTTCCCAGGCGAGCGTCTGACCGGGGCCACCTTCAAGCCCAAACCAGACGCTTCCGGGCCACCAGCAGTATTTGAATCTTGATCTTGGAGAACCTACCTGTAGGCACATGAAAGCCTGCAGGCACCCCTCCTTTTTCTGGGTGGGGGTTTGCAGATGCTGCTCCATCTGAAACGTAGGCCTGGGTTTCAACTGGTTAACTTAGAACTCTCAGTGCAGAGGGAGAAGCGCGGTGGCTTTGCATTGCTGCGTGGTGGGGCGGGCTGGAAAGCTGCGTGGCAGCCACTGGAAAGGTGGGTGCCAAAGCCCTGAGGCGGCAGCGGGTGTGTGTGTGTGTGTGTGTGTGTGTGTGTGTGTATGTATGTGTGTGTGTGTATGTGTGTGTGTGTGTGTGTGTGTGTGTGTGTGTATGTGTGTGTGTGTGTGTGTGTGTGTGTGTGTGTGTTAGCGTCCTTCCCTGCTTTGCAGGTTCCTTAAGTGGTTTATTGGAAGCTGGGAAGGCGAGTCTTAGGAAAGGCTGGAAATGCTCAAACGGTGGGCTTTTAAACTATTTAAATTTGAAAAAAGAAGAAAATTGAGGTGTTGGTGTGCACTTGAGGTTAGATGTATGCTGTGGGGGTTATTTGGGATTTGTAACTCATTTCTGGTCAAAGATTTTGTGATTGAAAAAATTGTGAGCCAAGTGACTTCTAAGGGAACGTTGTATGTGAACATTATGCCTTGTAAACAAATGGCTTATCTTTTGTGGTCAGTTTTAATAACAAAAGCTTTTGCTTACTATTATCTTTACCTAGTCATTGCAACAAGGAGAACCAAATAACCTTTTGTGGTAACTGTAAAATTACCGTACCATTTGGTAACAAACCATTTATGTACCAAGGCTAGAGCTTATCATCTATCATATCTTTAGTTTGGGGGAAAAAAGCATACCTGAGTCCTGGCTGGTGTTCTCAGTGGTTAGAGTGTCAGCCCACACACTCAAAGGGTTGTGGGTTCAATTCTCAGTCAAGGGCACATATCTGGACATGTGGGAGGCAACCAATCAGTGTGTCTCTCTCACATTGATGTTTCTCTCTCCCCCATCTCCTTTCCTTCCACTCTCTAAAAATCAATAGAAAAAATATCATTGGTAAAGATTTTTTTTTTCTTTTTTAAAAAAGGAGTAAAGCCGAAACCGGTTTGGCTCAGTGGTAGAGTGTCCGTCTGTGGACTGAAGGGTCCCATGTTTGATTTCGGTCGGGGGCGTGTACTTTGGTTGTGGGCACATCCCCGTTAGGGGGTGTGCGGGAGGCAGCTGGTCGATGTTTCTCTCCCATCGACATTTCTAGTTTTCTATCTCTCCCTTCCTCTCTGTAGAAAATCAATAAAATATATGTATTTTTTAAAAGAGTAAAAGCTGAAACTGGTTTGGCTCAGTGGATAGAGTGTCCGCCTGCGGACTGAAAGATCCCAGGTTCGATTCTAGTCAAGGGCATATACCTTGGTTGCAGGCACATCCCCAGTGTGGGGTGTGCAAGAGGCAGCTGGTCGATGATTCTCTCTCATCGATGTTTCTAATTCTCTATCCCTCTCTCTTCCTCTCTGTAAAAAAAAAAATTAATAAAATATATATATTTTTAAAAAGGAGTAAAAGAGGGAAGAATTGGCAAATTGGTTGAGAAGGGAAGGAAAAACAGAAATGTATCAGCTGGAGATTTTGTTTTCTTTTTTTTTTTTTTCCTATTTAAAGCTTGCAGAAGCTTGGTTGGACATGCTTACATGCTGAAGAGAGACCCAATTACAGAGAAGAGATGATATAGGAGAGGGAGAAGAAATTTGTGGAGCATCATCCCGATGGAGATCCAGTGGAGGGGGGTGGGGGTACAAGAGGGTTGTCCCTCAGCTTGGCTGATGCCAGTGTGGATGTTTAGTGGCAGAGAGGCAGGACCAGGAGGTTCAATTATTATTATTCTTTGATTTTGAGAGAGAGAGAGAGAAACATCAATTTGTTCTACTTATTTATGCATTTGCCTATTGATTCTTTAAAATTTAAAAATTTTATTGATTGATTTCAGAGAAGAAGGGAGAGGGAGTGAGAAATAGAAACATCAGTGATGAGAGAGAATCATGGATTGGCTGCCTCCTGCACGTCCCACAGCGGGGATCGTGCCCTAACCGGGAGTTGAACCATGCTCTCCTGGTTCATAGGTTGACGCTCAACCACTGAGCCACACTGGCCAGGCACATTGGCAGATATCTCCTGACTGGAGATAGAACCCACCATCTTGGCATATCAGGATGCTGCTCTAACCCACCGAACTGCCCGGCCAGGGCCGGCACCCCCAGCACTCTGCTCGTCCCAGCTCAGAGCTGCAAACCCACAGCCAGGACTGGGAGGCGTAAACACAGTCATCTGGTATCTCCTCTCTAGAGCACAAGACCTCCTTTTCCTGGAACCAGTTTTCCAGCTCTGGGCAGCTCAGTGCTGGTGTCTGCAGCTGCTCATCGCATTCCTTTGCATTCCAAACAGAAAGACTGCCTCTTACTCTCTTTATTTTTTAAAATATATTTTATTGATTTTTTTTTTATATACACAGAGAGGAAGGGAGAGGGACACAGAGTTAGAAACATCGATGAGAGAGAAACACCAATCGTACACCCCCCACTGGGGATGTGCCTGCAACCAAGGTACATGCCCTTGACCGGAATTGAACCTGGGACCCTTCAGTCCACAGGCCGACACTCTATCCACTGAGCCAAACCGGTTTTGGCCCTCTTACCCTCTTTAGATAAAAAGTCATCTATAAGGCCTTGGCTGGTGTGGCTCAGTTGGTTGGGCATCGTCCCATACACCGAAGGGTCACTGGTTCGAATCTTGGCCCAGGGACCATGCTCAGGTTTCAGGCTCGATTAGTTGGGGTGCGTGTGAGAAGCAGTCAGTTTCTCTCTCGCCTCTTTCTCCCTCTACCTCCTCTCTCTCTCTCTCTCTCTCTCTCTCTCTCTCTCTCTCTCTCTCTCAAAGCCAATGAAAACGAAGTTATAAAAGAATAATCTGTAAGAAGCTGTTGAAGGGTGGGGAAACTCACCAGGGAGAGAAGCGAGCAGAGCGCTCTGTGTGCCCGAGGCTGGGCTTGGGCTAATTCTCTCGGGGAAACGACTTTCTAAAATTTGCCGAGCCAGCCCTGGCCCTCCCGGGTTCTGTGCCCGTGCCTGGCAGGTGCGAGGGGTCCTGGGCTGGAGTGGGGGACCTCGGGTGAAGGGGTACCCTCGTCCTAACTCATTTTGCTTTCCTTTTTGTTGTTTATTTACTAACTCGTTTTTGGGTCTGATGGACCTTGCCACCCAAGCATCTACCTGAGCGCTTCTTCCTGTTGATGTTTTCCACTTTCTAATCCAGAGGAAGAACGTGCTTCATGTGTTTATTGTCTGCTGGGTAAAGCAGTACAATGGAATGTACACGTTTTGATGACTTTATGCAGTTGTGAACTTCTTAGCAGCTGGTGCTAAAGGCCTGGTGTAGCCACTTCACACTTACTTCCCACCAGCTCATCCAGAGCATGCATACAGCGGGTCCTTGAGTAACAGAGTTTTGTTATGACATGGGTGAAAAAATAAAATGATTCCTGGCCGGGGTCTCTTGTCTGTGTGGCGTGTGCATGTTCTCCCCGTGTCTGCGTGGGTTTCTTGAGGGCGCCAGTTTCCGCCCACATCCCACAGATGTGACCGTTAGATGAACTGGTGTGTCTGCACTGTTCCACTCTGAGTGGGTGTGGGTGTGGGTGTGGGTGTGGGTGGCCTTTCGCCCTGAACTACTGGGAGAGGCTCCAGTCACCCATGACCCTGAACTGGAATAGCTGAGTTGGAAAATAATTAGCTCAGTGCTTTCACTTATCTTCCTTAAATGTATGGATAGCTTACATTTATTTCAACGTTTAATAGTAGACATGTTTTGGGTCTTTATTTTGAAGTTTGGGTGATGTGTTTGTGACCAGACATGTGCCCTAGGAACTTCACTCTCTTTTATATCAATTAGCCTGTGATGACATTGGTTTCATAATATGTTGTTTCGTTGAAAGTTGCAGTTTCCGCCAAAACCAGTTTGGCTCAATGGATAGAGCATTGGCCTGCGGACTGAAAGGTTCTGGGTTCGATTCTGGTCAAGGGCATGTACCTTGGTTGCGGGCACATCCCCAGTAGGGGGTGTGCAAGAGGCAGCTGATCGGTGATTCTCTCTCATCGATGTTTCTAACTCTCTATCCCTCTCTCTTTCTCCCTGTAAAAATCAATAAAATATATATATATTTAAAAAAAAAGTTGCAGTTTCCAAGAAACTATAAATAATGTTGAGGGTTTACTGCGCACACATAGACCCGTGATTCTCAGCTCCAACTACAGACTAGAATCACCTGGGGAATTTATTTAAAAAAAAAAAGTTTTATTGATTTTTTTACAGGGAGGAAGGGAGAGGGATAGAGAGTTAGAAACATCGATCAGCTGCATCCCGCACACTCCCTACTGGGGATGTGCTCGAAACCGACATACATGCCCTTGACCACAATCGAACCTGGGACCCTTGAGTCCGAAGGCCCATGCTCTATCCACTGAGCCAAACCGGTTTTGGCCGCCTGGGGACTTTTTAAAAGCACCACCACCACCTGGCTGGCCGGCCGGCGTGGCTCAGTGGTTTGAGTGTCGACCTATGAACCAAGGAGGTCACGGTTCGACTCCCAGTCAGGGGGCATGTCTGGGTTTCAGGCTCAGTCCCCAGTGTGGGGTGTGCAGGAGGCAGCCAATCAATTCTTTCTTATCATGGATGTTTCCATCTCTCTCTCCCTCCCCTTTCCTCTCTGAAATCAATAAAAACGTATTAACAACAACAACATTGCCCTAGTGCAGGCCAATTACATGAGAATGTCTCGGGAGAACGTGGGTGTCAGGACCCCACTTTTAGCAAGTCCCCCAGCGTCTCTAATGTGTAGCCGGGGTTGAGAACTACTGGGCCGGGCAACCATTTGCTCAGTGTCTTCTTCATGCCCTGGCTTCTGGAGGAAAGGATGCCATCCCCGGGGTAACTGGGGGGGCTGCTGCAGCCGGAGGCAGCTGGCCGGGGCCCTGCCTTTCTGCCTGGTCTCCTGAGGGCCTAGTGGGGATCAGTATTTTGGCACCATATCCCATCAGCCCCTGGGCCTCGCCCTTTGAAAGCTGTTGTAGGTGCTCATATTGGTGTATTTGGGGAGGATCCTTGTGCAATCTGAGTAATCATAGATGTGTTTCATAACGCTCTATTGTACTTTTTAATTCATTTCAGAGAGGAAGGGAGAGGGGGAGAGAGAGATGAAAACATCAGTGCTGAGAGAAAATCATTGACTGGCTGCTTCCTGCACGCCCCACTCTGGGGACCGAGCCTGCAACCTGGGCATGAGTCCTGACCGGGAATCGAACCGTGACCTCCTTGTTTCATAGGTCGACGCTCAACCACCGAGCCACGCCGGCCAAGACTGTGCTTTTCATTTGTAGCTTTATTGAGGTGTAACTGACATACAATAAAGTGTACATACTTGAAACATACAATTTGAGAAGTCTTGGCATATGTGAAACCATTACACAGTCTGATAGTGAGCCTGGTCACCACCCCCCAGCATTCCCTCTGCTCCGTCCCACCCCTTCCCTGGGAACCCACTGGTCTGCTTTCTGTCACTGCACATTAACTTCGTTTTCAGAATTTCATCTAAGGGGTCTGGCTGGTTGTCCTCGGTGTGGTTATTAGGAGATTTGTCCGTGACACTGCATGTGTCAATAATTCATTCCTTATTCTGAGGTGACTCAGGTTGGACATTAAATGTCATGCTATGACTTTTCTCCTTTTTCAGAGTATCTGTTTGCTTGCAGAGTGGCTTCCTGGCTTGATGCCAGCCTGTGCAAGGTCCACGCTTATGAGTTCAGGATCTATGACAATGTGAATAATTCAGATGTTTACAATAAAAACACATGAATACATGAAAAAAAATTCATTCCTTTTGGTTGCTGAGCAATGTCAATTCTGTGGACACATCACCTTTTTTTAAATCCATTCCGCTGTTGGGTGGGCATGTGGGTTGTTTCTGGCTTTTAGATATTGCCCATGAAGCTGCTGTGAATAGTCACATAGAAGTCTTAGTGTGGACGTGTGCTTTCATTTACTTGCGTAACTTCGGTAGCTGAGTCATGTGGTCGGTGGATGGTTATCTTTTCAGGAAGTTGCCTGTGTTCTAAGGTGGTTGCACCATTTCACCTTCCCAGCAGCAGCACCTGAGCGCTTGTCCCCTCTGCTGTCTTCTCCCACTGGCTGAAGCCTCCTCCTATCCTCTGGGTACGCGAGAGAGAGGTGAGGATGGGAGCTAGGGGCCGGAGCTGGAGGCGTGGATAGATGAGTGGGTGAATGGCTGTCAGAGATGGATACACTTGTCTTACTCTCTCTCCCCCCCCCCCTCCATCTTTCTGTTGTAGGCAATGAAGAAACAGGTAGATGTCACCTAAGTCAGATTATGAATGCATTTCTCTTTTTATTTATTTTTTTAAAATAAATCTTTATTGTTCATATTATTACAAATGTTCCTCATCCCCCCCCCTCCATTGCTCCCCTCCACCAAGTTTCCATTCAACTCTCTGCCCTTTCCCCATCCCCCATTGTCCTCATCCATAGGTGCAGTTTATGTTCAGTCTCTTCCCGCCCCGCTCCACTCCCCATTTCCCTGAGAATCATCAGTCCATTCCCCTTCCATACCTCTGATTCTATTATATTCACCAGTTAATATTGTTCATCATGATTTTTACTTCCCTTGGTTTTTAGACTCACTTGTTGATAGTTACGTGTTTGTTCATAATTTTTATCTTTATTTTCTTCCTCTTCCTAAAGAACCCCTTTTAGCAATTCACATAATTCTGGCTTGGCAGTGATGAGCTCCTTTAGCTTAAATTTATTTGGGAAGCTCTTTATCTGGCCTTCGATTCTGAGTGATAGCTTTGCTGGGTAGAGTATTTTTGGCTGTAGGTTCTTGTTATTCATCACCTTGAATATTTCTTGCCATGCGTCTCTCTTTTTAAAAATAGATTTCTCTTATTGATTTCAGAGAGGAAGGGAGAGAGAAAGAAACATCACTGATGAGAGAGAAACATTGACAGGCTGCCTCTTGCACACCCACCCTGGGGATCAAGCCCGAAACCCAGGCATGTGCCCCTCCCTGGCTGGAATCGAACCCAGGACCCTCAGCCTGCAGGTCAATGCTCTACCCACTGAGCCAAACCAGCGAGGGCTGAATGCATCTCCCTTAGTGACGGAATGATTGTTGTTTTTACCCTTCGCCTGCAGGTGCCCGGACACCATGCCACAGCCCTGCAGCCCTGACCTTGGCGGGAAGTAGACGCCTTCCTCGTCCCCTCCGTCCCCGCCCTCACCATGTCGTCGACTCCGGGCCATGGGGAGCACTGGGAGTCCCTGGAGTCCGTGGGCATCAGCCGCAAAGAGCTGGCCATGGCCGAGGCCCTGCAGATGGAGTACGACGCTCTGTCCCGGCTCCGGCATGACAAGGAGGAGAACAGGACCAAGCAGACCCCGGACCCCTCTCTCATCGGGTGGGAGGAGCCCCCCCTGGACTTCTACGGCAAGCCGGCGGGGAGGCAGAAGGACCTCAAGCTCTTGCGCGGTCTCTCTGGCTCGGATCCTACCCTCAATTACAACTCCCTCTCCCCCCAGGAGGGGCTGGCCAACCACTCTACCTCCCAGCCTGGCCCGGATCCCTGGCCCAAAGGCTCCCTGGCTGGGGACTACCTTTACATATTCGATGGCTCAGATGGGGGGCTCTCTCTGTCCCCAAGACCGGGGGATGATCTGGATGGCTCCTCTAAGAAACTGTCCCCACCTCCTCTGCCTCCCCGGGCCTCTATCTGGGACACCCCGCCCCTGCCTCCCAGGAAGAGGGCCCCGACTTCCTCCAAGATCTCCCAGCCCAATGACATCAACACTTTTCCTTTGGCCGAGCAGCCTCCAGGCAAACTGCTAGGGCACCGGATCGTAGAGGAGGAGGAGCCGAGAGGTGGGGGGCCGGGGCGCCTCCTGGGGTCCGTGGACTACGATGGCATCAACGATGCGATCACGCGGCTCAACTTGAAGTCAACCTACGATGCGGAGATGGTGCGGGACGCCACCCGGGGCTGGAAGGAGGGCCGGGGGCCCCTGGGCTTCGGCAAGGACGCCCCCGGCAAACCCGTGGCCCGGAGCAAGACCATGCCCCCGCAGGTGCCCCCCCGCACCTACGTCTCTCGCTGTGCCAACCGGAAGAACGCGGCGCCGGGCAAGAACCACCGGATCTCCGCGGCTTCGGTGAGGGCCCCGTGCGTCTTCTGTCGTCCTTGTCTCGTGGCGTTCAGAAACAGAAGAGCCTCCCTTCTGTCTTGGCTCTCCGGATCGGCTACCTCCTCATCCCCGCGGTCCTCCCCGCCCCCTGCGTGCGTCGTGGGGCCCCCGGGATCCTGGCGGGGAGAGGAGGGGGCCACCTGGAGGCCTGGCTCCCTCCCAGCGCTGAGCTCTGTGTACCTCCCGGGAGCGGGCATTTCCGAACCCCAGTGTCTAGTGCAGCCGTGGGCAAACTACGGCCCGTTCGGCTGTTCTATCCGGCCCGCAGAGCTAAAAGAGCGGAGGGCTCTCTTGCTCTCCCCTCCGCTCCTTCACCAGCAGCCCAAGATGAGAGTGCCAGCGTGGTCAGGTTGCTTTTGTTCCGGCCCTCCGGTCCAGTTTAAGAACCCAATTGTAGCCGAAACCGGTTTGGCTCAGTGGTAGAGCGTTGGTCTGTGGACTGAGAGGTCCTGGGTTCGATTCCGGTCAAGGGCCTGTACATTGGTTGCGGGCACATCCCCAGTAGGGGGTGTGCAGGGGGCATCTGGTCGATGTTTCTCTCTCATCGATGTTTCTCTCTCATTGATGTTTCTAGCTCTCTATCTCTCTCCCTTCCTCTCTCTAATATATATATATATATATATATATATATATATATATATATATATATATTTTTTTTTTTTTTTAAAGAACCCATTGTGGCCCTTGAGTCAAAAAGTTTGCCCACCCCTGGTCTAGCGTGTGCCTCTGTATGATGGGAGGGCAGAGCCGGGGTCCTGGGACTCGGTGCTGCTCCCAGTGGCTTTGGGGACTGGAGCGAGCAGCTTCTGCTCTTTGTTCTGTGTGGGGATGAGGCTCAAGCCTCCTGTTCACCATCGTCCGTGCTCACGGAACACCAGACCCTGCCCGAGGCTCTAAGGCCGTGGTCGGCAAATGCATTAGTCCACTGAGCCAAACATCAACAGTACAACCATTGAAAAGTTCTTTCGAGAGCCAAATGTTTTAAACTTAAACTTTTTCTAACGCCACTTCTTCAAAATAGACTCACCCAGGCCCGTGGTATTTTCTGGAAGAGCCACACTCAAGGGGCCCAAGAGCCGCATGTGGCTCGAGAGCCTCAGTTTGCCAACCACGGGTCTGGGGCACCCAGCTCTGGTCTCTCATTCCAAAACTGGCTTGTTCTTGTTCTCGCTCTCTCTCTGTATGTGTGTCTCCTTCTCTGTGTGTGTGTCTCTCTGTCTCTCCCAAGGTCTCTTTCTCTTGTTTGTCTCTGTCTCCTCCTTCCCTCTGACTCTCTCTTTCCTTCTGTCTTTCTCTGTCTCTTTTCCTCTTTCATTTTCTCTTCCGTCTCTCTGCTTTTCTGTGCCTTCTTCCCTGTCTTCCTCTCTCTTCTCTCTTTTACTATGGTGAAAGATACCTAACATCGCATTCCCTGTCTTAACTAATGCTAAGGGCACGGTGCAGCGGCACGGAATACTTTCACATTGTTCTTCGACCGTCGCCACCCGTTGCCTCTGTTCACGTTGAGAATATTTAGGAGGAAAAAAAAACATGTGGCGTGACAATAATAATTTTACTTCTGCCCGAACATCATACGAAATAGCAAAGCCCCAGGTGGCCCCAGGAGGGCTGCGAGGATGTCCTGGTCCGGAGAAGGGCCAGCAGCAGCATCCCCGGGGGTGGGGCCGGACGGCTGCTCGGTGGCCCCGGACGGGGTCAGGAGGCCCCCGGGCGGGACGCCTCCCGTGGGAAGTGCGCTCACCCCATCCCGCCCCTGTGTCCTCCTCGCACGTGGTCTGAGGCTTTCCCGTGGGCCCGGGCCACGGGGCCTCCGCCCAGCCCGGGATCAGCCACGCGCTCCCTCCTCCCGTGCTTGCTTGTGCTGGGAGGGCCACCGACGTAGCATCAGCTCCGGGATGAGTCGCTGCCGGAGCTCCGGGCTTTTTAAAGGCCCTGCTCCGAGAGGTGGGGCTGCTCCTATTTATAGGGACACGCAATCCTGTTCCCGGTTCAAAGTCCCTCTCACTGAGCGAGCGGGGCCTGCTCGCCTGGTCCACCACCCTGGTAGGTGGCCACTGCCGTCGCTCCCTGTCCTGGCCCCTCACCCCCCACCTCGCCCCGGCCAGGCCCCTGCCGGCCCTCAGAGTTCTGAGAGGGGAAGCGAGGGCCACGCACAGCAGAGCCTTGCCCATTCTTGGTGGGGACATGCGGCCTCGGTGTTCACCACCTCAGCTCGGTGCGGGGACCCATCCCGGGGGGCGGGGGGTCCCCCCGGGCCCTCGGCCAGTCCCGCCCCCCCGCCTCCGCCGGGCTGTGTCCAGCCAGAGGGCCTCTCCTTGCCCCGGGCCTGGGGGGCCGGCTCTGGAAAGGGTTGGCTCCAAATGCCAGCTTCGTACCCCCGCTGCCAGCCTCTGCCTGGCAGGCGCCCCCAGCCAGCACCGGGTGATGCCGCCGGGGCCTGCCAGCAGGGTGAACGTAAGTGGCTTTGTTTTCTCACGGAGCCAGGGAGTGGCACGGAAAGGGCATGGAGATGGCCTCAGTGGCGACTCTGTTCTCTCCTCGTCACCATCCCCTCCTCTCTCTCTCTCTCTCTCTGTCTCTCTGTCTCTCCGTTGCTGCTTCTCTGCCTCGTTCTGTTGCTCTCTCGCTTTCTCCCTCTTGCTTCTGTGGGCTCACTGCTGACAGTGGTACTATTGTTTTGACTGGGACACAGGCATGAACTTGGCAGAGCCAGGGCCTCACATGCCAGCTGCCCCCGCTGCTGCCCTCCCCGCCCTGCAGCCCCGCTGCTCACCCAGGGGAGCAAGGCTAGCAGGAGGGGGTCACGCCGGGGAAACTCTGGATGTTCAGATGCGGGGTCAGTGCTGGGGGCCGTCTGCCCGAGGGGCCGCAGGACCTGAGACCAGCCGGAGGGAGGGGGGAGGTGAGGCGTTGCTGTGTGTGCAGACCAGGCCGTGGGCTCCCGGAAGCAGGTGTTGGCACCGGCGGCGGGCGCTGCATCCCCGCTGCAGCTTCCTTCCCTTGGGGCGGCCCCGCCGGGGGCTGCGGGCAGGCCTGCAGGCAGAAACCCCGTCACGCACCAGCTCCCCGACTTCCTTCTGCTCCGGGCTAGGCGGCCGGCCTCGGGGGGCTCCTGGTGGGTGAGCGGAAGCAGCACTGTGGCTGCAGGAGCCGGTGTGAGGCCTGAGAACATTCCCCCCAGCACACACACACACACACACACACACACACACACACACGCCTTGGACAGGAAGCGGGGCGCAGGCAGGTCCCCTGATGTGGTGGCCGATCAGAACCCGGAGACTCGGGAGCCCGGAGGAGCTCAGCCTCGGGCTCTGGGTCTCTCTCTACTTTGGGTCCCAGGGACTTGCTGTGGACGTGGAGGCTTTGGCCCAAGGCCCAGCCTCCCTGGGGACTGTGGGCAGCCCACTCCCCGGCCCCGCCTGCTGCATCGAGCTGGTTAGAAACCGCCCTCTGGGAAGGAGAGTGGGCCGGACTCTTGCTCGTTCTGTGCAGGGTTCCGGACTTAGTCAGAGCTTCAAGTTCTCTCTCTCTCTCTCTTAAAATATATTTTACTGATTTTTTACAGAGAGAAAGAGAGAGGGATAGAGAGTTGGAAATGTCTATGTGAGAGAATCATTGATCAGCTGCCTCTTGCACACTCCCCACTGGGGATGTGCCTGCAACCAAAGTACGTGCCCTTGACCGGAATCGAACCCGGGACCCTTCAGTCCTCAGGCCGACACTATCCACTGAGCCAAACCGGTTTCGGTTCTCTCTCTTTTCAAGCATATATTTTTATTGATTTCAGAGAAGAAGGGAGAGGGAGATAGAAACATCAGTGATGAGAATTACTGATTGATTGTTGTTTATAAAAGGATACCTTTTTTTTTTTTAAGGTGGCCAGTTTATTTTTTATTTGTTTTTAAAATATATTTTATTTATTTGTTAATTTTTTACAGAGAGGAAGGGAGAGTTATAGAGAGTTAGAAACATTGATGAGAGAGAAACATTGATCAGCTGCCTCCTACACACCCATTATTGGGGATGTGCCCTCAACCAAGGTACATGCCCTGGACCGGTATCGAACCTGGGACCCTTCATTCTGTAGGCCAACGCTCTATCCACTGGGCCAAACCAGTTAGGGCTGATTGTTGTTTAAAAAAAAAAAAAAAATATATATATATATATATATATATATATATATATATATATATATATATATATATCTTTATTGATTTCAAAAAGGAAGGAAGTAGGGGAGAGAGAGAGACAGAAACATCAATGATGAGAGAGAATCCCTGATCAGCTGCCCCCTGCACGCCGCCCACTAGGGATTGAATCCACAACCTAGGCATGTGCCTTGACTGTGAATTGAACCGTGACCTCCCGGTTCACAGGTCGATGCCCAACCACTGAGCCACACCAGCTAGGCCAAGTTCTCTTTCTCACCGCAGCTCTTGGTCTCCTCGGACGGCAGATACGTGTCCTCCAGCATTGCCCCTGTTTTCTCGGGCCCCTTTCCCCGGGCGTTGAATGCCTGGGGCGTCTTCAGAGCTGAATAGGTTCGGTCTGGGAGCAGTGGGAAGGGGGTGCCACAGGGAAAAGGCACTGAGTCGCTGCTCTTCTCTTGAAGGTGGTCTCCCGGCCGCACGCCGTCGCCAATGGCCATGAGTTGTTTGAGGTGTCAGAGGAGAGAGATGAGGAGGTTGCTGCCTTTTGCCACATGCTGGATGTGTAAGAGTTAAAGAACAGGGGCTGTGGAGGGTTGTGGGGGGCTGGGGGGGAGGCCGCCTTTTTCTAGGAGGAAAGAAGGGCCACAATTCATCAATCTCAATCCAGAGCGATGGACGCTTCCTAGCAAAGGCGTCCGCGGGCTCTTGGACATGGAGGCACCTTAGAAGGTTCACAGGTTGGACATAATTTTACAAACCCTTGATTGGACGGTCCAATGGGTCCAATGACCCCAGTCGCTCCAGGCTGGAGGAGCAGGTGACCCCGATGGAGATAAAAGCGTTTTTCTGGGGCTAAAAGTTAAAGGAAGTGGACTCAGAAAACCGCCCGGTGGCACTTGGCATGTCACCTTAGAGCGATCCCCAGTTCAGCTTCGCTTGGGAAGCGTCTTGCAGCCTCCGGCAAATGTGTCCGAGAACCTGGGTCCCAGAGCCGCCCCCTCCCCGCCATCTTCCTGGGTGACTGGGACCTGGGACGGGCAGGCCTCCTCTCGGCCGCTCTCTTCCGACGGCAGAGCGAGCGAGGGTCCTTCTCCCTCTCCCCCTGCACAGCCTCCGGTCAGGCTCCGACGTCCAGGACTACTTCCTCACTGGGTACGTCTGGAGCGCCGTCTCCCCGAGCCCCGAGCACCTTGGGGATGAGGTCAACCTGAAGGTGACGGTGCTGTGTGACAGCCTGCGGGAGCCGCTCACTTTCACCTGCAACTGTGAGTGAGAGGGGAGGCAAGGGGGTGCGGGGGGCCCTCCCTGGAGGTGGGGTGGGATCCTTGGGCCCCCCTCCCCTCCCCACGGCGTGGCCCAGAGCGAGCTTTGGGAGGCTGGCTCTGGGGCCAGCTTTTGTAGGTCCAGGGCCACTTCCTCTGGCCCCCAAACTGCTTCACCCGGTCGGTGCTGGTGCTGGACCACGCTTGGCCGGGAAGGGGGGCTCGGGGTGGGTGCTGGGCCCCGCCTGCCCTCAGCACCCTGTCATCGCTGCCCCATCCCGCCCGCACAGGTTCCTCCACGGTGGACCTGCTCATCTACCAGACCCTGTGCTACACCCGGGACGAGCTGCGGGGGGTGGACGTGGGCGACTTTGTGCTCAAGCCCTGCGGGCTGGAGGAGTTCCTGCAGAAGTGAGTGGGGGGGGGGCAGGGGAGCAGACTGGGGGGGTTGTCGGGGGCTCCCTCTGGGAGGGGCTGGGCTCCAGGCACGGCCTCGGCCACGTGGCGCTTTCCCCAAGCTCCCTCTTCCAGCGGGCTTGGCGGCTTCCCGAGCCAGACCTGTGGGAAGAGCTCAGAGCGGGGATTAGGCAGAGTCTGGGCCAGGCGTGCTGCTCGCAGACGTGGGCCTGTGGAGGGAGGTGGGAGGGGCGCCGGAGGGGCTGAGTGGGGCTCCCCCCTGCCCCGGGTTGTGTGAGGCGCCCTTAGAGCAAGGGGCAGAGGAGGACCGGCCAGAGGTGCCCGGGGGAACCCAGGCGGGGCATCACAGTTGCTGTCTTCCCCCTCCCCCTACCCACAAGCCTTCCCCGCTGGCATGTGCTGTGGGTAGCCCTCTCCTGTCAGTGCCCTCCCTGGGCAGTCGGATGTGGGCCAGCAGCAGCGATCCCCTGCCCACCGCCCGGGCTCTGGATTCTGGCTGGGGTGGGGGGATTGCACCCTGTGGTGGTGCAGCTGGGTGGCAGGCCTGGGGTCAGCCGGATGGCAGCAGATAAGGAAACGGATCTGCTCTCCCCCTCGAGCCTCCAGCTGCCTCATGCTCCTGAAAGGCCTTGGGGGTGGGCACAAGAGGGGCCTATACGGTGGGTCTTAGGAGCGCCTGTAAGTGCCCTCACTCGCTTACATCCAGGTGCGGGTGCGAGGGGTCTATAGCCAGAGCCATTCCCAGCTGCTTTCTTTAACCGGAGGGATGCCGCGGGCCCTCGCTGGCCTTGGTGCCCTCCACTGGAAAAGCAAAGGGCGAAGGCCTCAGGACACAGGACGTTCCCCTGTGCCCTCGGTTTCCCCCGGAGGAATGAGAGGGGGTCCTGGACTCGGGGTCTCCCGGGAGAGCGCGCCCCCGGGCCGCTGTCTAAGGGAACGGGGCACAGGAAGTCGCGTCCTCAGGGCCGGTTCAGGTTCTGGCTTGCACTTACTAGTTGTAAAACCCCGACCCTCAGTTTCTTCTATAAAATGTAGTGGACTGGCCCTGCCCGGTTTGGCTCAGTGGATAGAGCATCAGCCTGAGGACCAAAGGGTCCCAAGTTCCATTCCGGACACAGGCATGTGCCTCGGTTGCAGGAGGCAACCGATCGGTGTGTCTCTCTGACATCGATGTTTCTTCCCTCTCCCTGTCTCTCCCGCTCCCTTCTGCTCTCTCTGAAAACCAACGGGAAAATATCCAGGAGCCCCCCTCCCCCGTCCTTCTCCTCCCTCCCACCACCCTGAGCGAGGACAGCTGCCTGGGTTGGGTGGAAAGTTCCCTCTCGGGGTTCCAGAAAGCTGCCAGCTGCCGAGGAGGCCTGTGGTTTCCCAGCGTTCCTGGTGGGAGGGGGCTGCTGCCAGGGGACTGTGGAGTCCAGGATGCAGGCTGCTCGTAGATAAGAGCCCCGAGACAGTCCCCGGGGAGGGCTGGGTTTCCTGCCTCCTCCCCCGCCACACCACACTCTTCCTTCCTTCCAGGCACTCCCCCGGACCTGCCCGGCCCCGTCCTAGCTTCTGGCTGCAGCTCAGACTTAGCAGCAGCTCAGACGCGGCTGCGTAGGGCCCACACCAGAGGCTTGGCCCCTCAGGACGTGGAGAAATCTCCCCCCACCTAAGTCCTAACTGCACCCCGGTGGCCTCCGACCGGGGTCCTCTGGGCCCTGCACACACCCGTCCCCCTCACGCCTGTCCTCTCCCCTCCTCTGCTGGCCTAGACGCCAGCTCCACCGAGGAAGGAAGTCCCTTTCCGGCTTCTGTTCCTCAGCGGCTGGGGCCCGGCCCGGGCGCGGTCCTCCGTAGGTGGGCCGCCCTGACCTCCCTCTGGGTTTCCTTTTGACTGAGGTGTGTCTTGGGAGGGAGGAAGAGGCCTCCTGAGCTGTCACGTGAGCGGTGGGAATGGCCTGCAGGCAGGAGCCACATGGAAGGGGGAGAGCAGACTTTTATTTACTGGTGAGAGAGAGAGAGAGAGAGAGAGAGAGAGAGAAACACTGATTGGTTGTTTCACTCACTTTTGCATTCATTGGTTGCTTCTTATACGTGCCCTGACCGGGGATCGAACTCACAACCTTGGCATATTGGGGATCGCTAACCAGCTGAGCTACCTGGTCAGGGCAGAAGCAAGCCTTGGATGAGCACTGGGATAACAGGACTGGAATTTTTTTAAAAAAATATATTTTATTGATATTTTACAGAGAGGAAGGGAGAGAGATAGAGAACCAGAAACATCGATGAGAGAGAAACATCGACCAGCTGCCTCTTGCACACCCCCCACTGGGGATGTGCCCACAACCAATGTACATGCCCTTGACCGGAATCGAACCCGGGACCCTTCAGTCCACAGACCGACGATCTACCACTGAGCCAAACCAGTTTCGGCAGGACTGGAATCTTAAAAAAATTATATATATATATATATATATATATATATATATATATATATATATATATATATATATAATGCTAATTAGACCAGACATCCTTCCAGACAAAGCCAGGGCTGTGAGGGAAGCAACCTGGCACAGAAGGAAGCTGGTGCCAGCAGCTGGGGGAAGGAAGGCCTACTCTTGAACGAATTTCATGCATCGGGCCTCTAGCACATATATTGTATTTATTTCAGCGAGGAAGGGAGAGGGAGAGAGAGAGAGAAACATCAATGATGCGAGAGAATCATTGGTTGGCTGCCTCCAGCATGCCCCTCCCTCAGGATCAAGCCCGCAACCCCGCCCTGTGCCCTGACCGGGAATTGAAACCTGACTTCCTGGTTCCTACAGACCTGGAGTCTTGCTGTATTTGCTTGGTTGACCTCAGCACCCCAACTGGTAACAGTAGGGTGTGCGAGGCCTAGGACCTCAGCAGGGGGACCGTGTTCACTCACTGAGCTCCACACCCAAGCCTGGGCCCTGGCTCACTTCCACCCTCCTCGTGTACCGAGCCAAGAGCTTGGGGTTTGAACACTGCCCTCCGAACGCTATGCCGAGTGAAATGAGCCAGTCAATGAAAGGAAAACACCACATGACCTCACTCATTTATAAGCAGAGCCAATGATGCAAAACTCTGGGGGGTGAGGGCATGTATGGGAGTGGGAGGGGGCAATGGTAAGATATGTACACAAATAAAACCTTAATGAAAAAAATAGCCAAAACCGGTTTGGCTCAGCGGTAGAGCGTCCGTCTGCGGACTGAAAGGTCCCAGGTTCGATTCCGGTCAAGGCATATACCTTGGTTGTGGGCACATCCCCAGTAGGGGGTGTGCAAGAGGCCGCTGTCAATGTTTCTCATCAACGTTTCTAGCTCTCTGTCTCTCTCCCTTCCTCTCTGTAAAATATCAATAAAATATATTTTTTTAAAATAAAAAATAAAAATAAACACTGTCCTCTGGAGAAGTCCCTCGGTTCCCCCCTGCACCAGAAGTTCCTACCTGGAATGAACCCTTGATTACAATACAGGTCGTAAGTCCCTGGGAAAGTTAGAGTTTGTACAGCCTAAGGGTCCAGTGTGGTAGGTGGCTTTCCGTTAGACAGACCTCCGTTCGTCCCCCAGCCTCTGCCATGGCATTTCCAGGAGCCCGGGGAGGGGGCACAGCACGAGCACTACCTCCGGGTGGCCTCCCGCCCTCCTGCTTCTCTCTCCCCGAGGCTCAGGTCTGCATCGCCCTCCCCCCGGAGTGCCCGGGGTGCTGACGGCCTCTGCCCCTCTGTCCCACCAGCAAGCAGGCCCTGGGCAGCCATGAGTACATTCAGCACTGCCGCAAGTTTGACATCGACATCCGGCTGCAGCTGATGGAGCAGAAGTCCGTACGCAGCGACCTGGCCCGGACGGTTCGTGTGGGGCGGGCGGCCGGGGGAGGGGGTGGCACAGGGTGGCACGGAGCACAGCTAGTGGGAGTGGGGTGGGAGGACGGGGCTGGGGTGGAGGCACCACCCCTCCCTGAACTGGGCCCTGGTCACGCAGGTGAATGACGACCAGAGCCCCTCCTCGTTGAACTACCTCGTCCACCTGCAAGAGCGGCCAGTCAAGCAGACCATCAGCAGGTGAGCGTGGCGCCCTCTGGGGTTTGGGCCCGCAGGGCCGCTGACGGGAGCCCAGCAGGTACCCTGGCCTGCCTTCCTGCCAGGGCCAGGGCTGCTTGCTGACCCAAGAGCCTTAGGGGGGCGGCCCCCCACTCCAGCTGTGACATCTCTGCCCTCTCGTACTTTGCCGTCCTGCTCCGGGGAGGGGTGGAGAGGCACAGAGCACTCGCCGACCTTGAGTCTTCATGGGGCGCGTGGAAGGGGTGGGAACTCCTGTAAACCAGAGTCAGATTCGCGAGCTGTGGGAAAGGAGGGAGAGCCGAAACCGGTTTGGCTCAGTGGATAGAGCGTCGTTCTGCGGACCGAAGGGTCCCAGGTTCGATTCCGGTCAAGGGCATGCGCCTCGGTTGCGGGCACATCCCCAGGGAGGGGTGTGCAGGAGGCAGCTGGTCGATGTACCCTTCTCATCGATGTTTCTAGCTCTCTATCCCTCTCCCTTCCTCTCTGTGAAAAATCAATAAAATATATATTTTTTAAAAAAAAGAAAGAAAAGAAAAGGAGGGAGAGAATGGGCTGCCCAGTACATGGCAGGGGCAGGGGGATAGGGGTGGGGTCCTGACTTCTCCCATGACTGTTCCCTGCCCCCAACCTCCCAGGCAGGCCCTGAGTCTTCTGTTCGACACTTACCACAACGAGGCGGATGCCTTCCTGCTGGCTGACGTGAGTACAAACCCTGGGGTGGCCCTGCTGCCCAGAGTTCCGTCCCACCTCCCCGCAGCCCTCCTGGGACCAGCCAGCCCTACAAGGGATCTGGCGTAGTAGACGCTGCGAGTTTGTTAGGAGAGCATGTCTCTGTTCCCCTGGCTCACGGGCAAGCCAAGACCGCCAGCGGCTGGATGGCTGGCCAGTGTGTGTGGAGAGGGGTCTGCTCCTTGTAGAAGTGGGTCGGGCACCTGTCCTGATCCCTGCCCCCGGCGTGGGCGTCTCCAAAGCAAAGGGACATGGAGTGGGCACCCCGCCGCCGCCGCCCTTGGATGTGCATCGGAGCGAGTCCCGGAGGAAGGAATGCCCAGAACCTCTGATCGGAGAAGTTCTGAGGCTCTGGTGTCACCGGAGGAAAACCCTGAGGAGGTGGAGGGTCCCGGAGGCAGGGAGGGGCCAGGGCTCTCTTTACCTGGACTCACAGGGGTTTTTGAAGCCTCGAAACCACGATCGTAGTAAACATTTGCCCCGAATGTCACGAAGCTGAGGAAAATCAGATAGGGATCTTCAGAACGGTCCTTGTCTTGTGACTCGGTCAGCAGTGGTCACGGACGCGTCCCTCGTGGGGAGTTCAGCATTATACCCCGTTCAGACCTCTCCCCCGTGCCATCACCCCTCCTCCAGCAGCCTCTGCGCGTGGTCATTTCCTGTGATGGGGGGGTCGTTCTCTGAGCCCCTTTTCTGCGCTGGTCCAGCCCTATGATATTGCTCTGCAAGAGTTTAACATAAAACTATCAGTAGACAGAATGGGACGGTGATGAGTTCATCAAGGCCTTTTGGAGAGGATTGGGAGGGCACTGGCCAGGGAAGGCTCTGGGAGAGAGGTGATTTGAATGTACACAGTAATCAGGGCAGGACAGGAAGGAATTCCAAGTGAGAAAACTGCAGGAGCCGAAGTGCAGGGCATGGGTGAGTGTGTGTGTGTGTGTGTGTGTGTGTGTGTGTGTGTGTGTGTGTGTATGTGTGTGGCACTCTGTGATACTGAGATGAGGTCTGTCTAGAAATTCTAGGTGGTCAGACGAGAAATGCGACCCTGGCAAGGGGTGCCTCCGTGTGGTCTCGTTGGCCTCTTCTTGATCCCCAGGGATGCCTCTGAGGGAGACCCCGAGTGTGTCTGTAGCCAGGGGGTCAGAGGAGGCTCAGGGACGTGGCTGAGAGAGCTGGGGAGCATGGCTCATTTCACCAGCAGGAGCGATGACTCGCCGATGTCGGGTGTTTGAACACAAAGCGCGGTTCCACTACTACTCCCTCGGGCCGAGAGCCCACACCCCTCCCAGCCGGAGCCTGGCAGCCTCACTGCCCCTCCCCTCACAGGGGGACTTCCCGCTGAAGGCTGACCGGGTGGTCCAGTCCGTCAAGGCCATCTGCAACGCCCTGGCGGCCGTGGAGACCCCTGAGATCACCAGCGCTCTCAACCAGCTGCCCCCCTGCCCCTCCCGCGTGCAGCCCAAGATTCAGAAGGTAACGGGCCCAGAGCGGACAGAGGAGTGGGGAGGGGCAGGGGAATGGTCACCGGCACCTGGGTAATCGCTGGCTAGCTACTAAAAGGCTCTTCTCCGTCTTTTTTTTATTTTTTTAATATATTTTTTTGATTTTTTACAGAGAGGAAGGGAGAGAGATAGAGAGTTAGAAACATCAATGAGAGAGTCATCGATCAGCTGCCTCTTGCATGCCCCGCACTGGGGATGTGCCTGCAACCAAGGTACATGTCCTTGACTGGAATCGAACCCGGGACCCTTCAGTCTGCAGGCCGACGCTCTATCCACTGAGCCAAACCGGTTTCGGCTTCTCTCCGTCTCTTACGTTTGACTAGTTTAACCAGAAGAGTTCCGGGATGTGGTACCACAGGTGCCCCCTCTTGCGGAGGCTGAGGGTGGGCTTGGGTCTGCCCCCGGGGACCGATGGCGGGAGCCCAGACCAGCACGGGCTTTCCTCAGCACCGCCGAGGCGAGGCGTTGCCTGGCAGTTCGCACGCGATCAGGGTGCAAACACAGCCTGGCAGGCGCCCGGCCAGCAGCGCCGTGGCCCCGAGGGTTAGAGCGCCGCATCTGGGTGGACACGATGACTTTATCCCTGGCCTGGCTCACTCCGTCCATTACATGGATCCGGGACAGACCATTACCTTGTCTTCCCTGGCGAAACTCCGCTCCTCAAGCTTCAGTCCCGTCTGTCGGGTCCAGAGGAGCCAGCTGTGGAAAGCCCTCTGCCAGCTGTGCCGGGACAGGCTGAGCCCTGAAGCCCCTCCCTCTCCTTCTCCCCGACAGGACCCCACGGTGCTGGCTGCCAGGGAAAACCGAGGTAAGGGAGCCGCTCTGTCTGGGTCCAGGAGGGGCAGGTAAACGCTGCAGACTCTGCCTGATTCCTTTCCCTCCACTCCACTCTCCCCCTCACCCCCTCCCACCCCTGCAACTGCAGGGTCCAGGTCTGCCTGTGTGTGTGTGTTCCTACATGACGCATGCACACAGCTGGAGATCACCAACAACGTTTCCTTCCACAAACGTGTCCTCATCGTTTTCACCGGTTATTCCTGCGGTCTCCCTGGGAGATGGCGATGGGGTGGTGTGAGGGTGAGGGTGGGGGCGTCATGCGGTTACCCCGAGCTCCAAAGGGAGGCTCGCCCTTGGGGAGGCGTGATTATTCTCGAGTGTCCCACGGCCCCTGTTTCTGCATTAGGGTGAGCCTGGGGAGCAGGAGGTAAAGGATTTTTCACGATGATTCCCTCTTGAGCCTTTCAAGCAGAATGTTGGCTTACAAAGCCCATATTTTGGGATGTTTGGTCAGTGATTCCCAGTCTTTGGGGTTTTGTAGACCAGTAAAATGGTTCCGGACTTGGTCTCTGCGAGGGAGGCCCAGGTGGACCAGATGTCCCAGCCTGGACTTGGTCTCTGGCAGTGCTTCAGTGCAATTAATTGGGTTGACCAGTTGTCTGTACAGATTAGATGAGTGAGTGAGGATAAGGGGCTGGGGGCAGGGGTGCTGGGGGCAGGGGTGCTGGCGGGGGTGGGGCCAGATGAGATGAGCTGTTAGAGACTGGGGGTGGGCCTGGGGCTGGGGGCGGAGCCACAGAAAAAATAAATGTTGCATTTACTTATTTAAAAAAAAAAGTCCCCCAAAATATTACGTTGAACTCCAACATAGAAATTGCCATCTTCTCTCTCTCTCTTTTTAATATTTTATTGATTTTTAGAGAGGAAGGGAGAGATATAGAGAATTAGAAATATGGATGAGAGAGAAACATCCATCAGCTGCCTCCTGCACCCCCCCCCCCCTTGCCATCTTCTCTTTTGCCGAGCACTGACTTTCTATGTGTAACTGGCCGTTTGTGATTCCCGCTATTTCCTAAAAGGACATTGAACATGAGATAAGCAGCAGTACGTAACGTAAGGGGGCTGTTTGCATTGACCGTCTGTCGTTTTCAGGGAAGCTTACGGCACGTTCCTGCTTTCTCGTTTCACCGCCGTCGGGGTCACCGCTGTTAGAGAAGCAGCGGGCATCTGGGGATATGTCCCGGGGTTTCCCATCGCCGCCAGCGCAGGGGCAACCGCGGGGCGGGCGGGGGCCTCACCACCTCTCCTCTGGCCCCTTCCCTTCAGAGAAGGCCATGGAGGCGCTGACCGCGGCCATCCTGGACCTGGTGGAGCTGTACTGCAACACGTTCAACGCAGACTTCCAGCCGGCCATGCACGGCAGCCACAAGCCGGACCTGGTCCAGGAGGCCTGCCACTTCTCGGGGCCGCTGGCCTTCACCGTCTATGCCACCCACCGCATCCCCATCACCTGGGCCGCCAGGTGAGCCGGGCGCGCGGCCTGGAGGGAGGAGCAGAGTTTGGCTCTCCGATGGCTTCTCCCACTGCCCGACGTTGACAGTCTATGGCCGAGGTCGGCAAACTGCGGCGCGCGAGCCACATGCGGCTCTCGGGCCCCTTGAGGGTGGCTCTCCCACAACATACCACGGCCTGGGAGAGTCTATCTTGAAGAAGTGGCGTTAGAAGAAGTTTAAGTTTACAAAATCTGGCTCTCCAAAGAAATTTCAGTCGCTGTACTGCGGCTATTGGGCTCTGTCGGCTAACGAGTTTGCCGACCACTGGCCTGTGGCATCATGGTGTGTGGTGGCCGAGAGGGAGCACCACCACGTGCCTTGAGGGGACACGGGCTGGGACATCCTGGAGGAGAGAGGAGGTCCCCTGGGAAATGGGGCGCCGGGCAGATCTGCCGCTGCCTCTCAGAGCCGGCTCAGGGCTGGCTGCATCGGCATCCCTGCCCCCTCCCGCCCAAGGCCAGCTGATGGAGACGTGGTGACAGATGGCCGCTTCCCAGAGCCAGTGCATGCCCCTGGGCCAATGACTGCGCTCCCCTGCAGATGCACAAGGGGAGGGGAGGGGCGGGGAGCGGGGGTGACCCTTTGTCTGGATGCAGCGGTGGGTGTGGAGAGGGGTGGGTGTGGAGAGGCGCCTTCCCGGTTGGTAAATCCTCAGCTCCTGGGCAGGGTCCCCAGCATCCCGGGCCTGGGGGAATAGGCACTGGGCTCCTCCCCTCCTTCCTGCCCCTCCCTCCCCTTCTCTCTTTGTTCCTCACTTAATGTATTCCTTTAAGCGACTGACCGAGAACAAAGGAGGCGGCCTGGGAAACCGGGGCCTTCTCTGACCTCCTCTGTCAGGCACCTGTCAGGAGCCACGGGGACCCCCATGTGCTGGCATTCAAGTGGGCAGATGTCGCTTCCCTCCCCCACCCCTCTCACCTGCGCATGTGCACACTCGCACCCGGACCCTGGCGGCCTGGAAGGAGGGGCTGCGGGGCGGGCTCCCCAGGAAGCAGGAAGAAAAGCCCTGGCCCAACATGGAGCCGGAAGCTGGGCAGAGGGGTCCGGACGGAGCTGCGTCCCCATGCACACGTCTGCCGATCCGATTGGGCTGTCCCATCCCCTGACCTGTCCCCTGACCCCACCTCACAGCCCCCCGAGACCCGGAGGAGTGTCACAGAGGGAAATGGAGTTTGGCGCGGGTGGGGGGCTGAGCTGGGGGTCGGAGCCGAGTCCTGACCTGCTCCCTTTCCCGGTAGCTATGAAGACTTCTACCTCTCCTGCTCCCTCAGCCACGGCGGCAAGGAGCTGTGCAGCCCCCTGCAGACCCGAAGGGCTCACTTCTCCAAGTACCTCTTCCACCTCATCATCTGGGACCAGCGGTAAGCCCGCCCCACGCCCTGCAGGGCACCAGGCCTGTCACTCACTAGCCAGTCATTCGACCTCTGACCTCTCAAGTCTCCAGTTCCCTAACTCCTAAGTGCGGTCACGCCTAACTTCACCCCTCAAGCTGATAGGAGACTCCGAAGAGACGTGGCCTTCCTAGCTCTCGGTGAACCGTGAAGGGTCATATATGTCGTCGTTAGTTAGTTAGTTAGTTAGTAGTTAGTTAGGTGGTAGTTTCCATGACAATTCATTGTTTTGATCTTGTCTCTCCCTTAAAAGGTTTCACTGACTTTTCTTCCCCGAGTTGCCACCGATAGAGGGGGCTCACAGGTGAGAAAGGGAGGTTGTAGGCTAGAGGAAAGCGCAATGGACTTGAAGCCACAGAAAGGAGGTTGTGTTTTTGTGTTTTTTATATATACATATACATTTTATTGATTTTTTTTACAGAGAGGAAGGGAGAGAGATAGAGAGCTAGAAACATGGACGAGAGAGAAACATCGACCGGCTGCCTCCTGCAAACCTACTGGGGATGTGCCCGCAACCATTGCAGCCAATGCACGTGCCCTCCACCGGGATCGAACCCTCGATCTTCCAGTCCGCAGACCGATGCTCTATCCACTGAGCCAAACCGGTTTCAGCAACGAGGTTGTGTTTTACCTTTGCTTCGGCCTCTCTGGGCCTCAGTTTCTCAGGACGTAAAGTGGGGGCGTTTGTGTAACTCGTTGGCACTTTGGGCACTGACCTGGATAGGTAAGTCATAAACATGAAGCTGTAAGCCCAGAATAGTGTTCATCAGCATTTATCAGCAGCGGTTTGCAGCGGGGCAGGTAGGCAGCAGCCGGGCAAAGCAGGAAGGAAACGGAGGCGGGGACGCCTCGAGCAGGGCAGGTGTTTGCCTGCCCGGCCTCTCCGGGGCTGCACTCCGCCCGGGGGGGGGGGGGGGGGGGGACGACAGACGCCCCTCGCTCGCTGCCAGGCTCACTTCCCCAAGCCGCCTGCAGCTGCGTGTTTGCTTGCAGAGCAGAACTACTGCCTCAGTCTTTGCAGTGCACGGCGGCGGAGAGACTGAGCCAGGTGCCTAGGGAGGTCTTATCCGCTGGTGAGAAATAAGGCCAAGGAAGCCGAGGGCGGCAGGTAGTCTGAGGCCACGCTGGGGGTGGGAGGCAAGCCCTCCCTCCCGTCGTCACACTAACAAAGGTGTGAACGAAGTCCTCTCGGGAAACAGCCACCAGGGCAGGGGAGCCTCCTTGGAGGCCGAGGATGGCCGCATTAGTGGCTCTCGACTTTCAGCATCCCTTTGGCTATTGGTCGGCAAGCTTGTTAGTCCACAGAGCCAAGTATCCACAGCACAACGGTTGAAATTTCTTTTTTGAGAGCCAAATTTTTAAACTTAAACTTCTTCTGACGCCACTTCTTCAACATAGACTCGCCCAGGCCTGTGGTATTTTGTGGAAGAGCCACACTCAAGGGGCCGAAGAGCCTCGTGTGGCTCGAGAGCCGCAGTTTGCCGACCACGGTGGGCCTTGGCATTCATTCTCTGGCCTAGCCACTTCTACTGTCAAGGGAGGAGTTCCTATACAGTGTTCCAGGCCAGGCAGACTACCACGTGGCCCCGAGACCCTTTGCCCAGACTATCAGAGGCACAGAGGAGGCAGCCTGCCCTCCCTCAGCCGGTCCTGCCTTCACCTGCCTGCTCCCCGGGTCTCGTGTGGCCCCCCGTCTGAGATTCCTGCCTGGAACCCCAAAGGGCTGGTGCCCTCCCGGAGCCTCGCGGAGGGTGTCATCTCAGCCCACCCAAATGCCCAGTAGACCTGTTGGCACCTTCATGGTGAAGACCAAGGCCTTGGGTGAAGACGCTGCCGTGAGAGGTTCGGAACGCAGGCTCTGAGTTTCGTCGTCCTCCCATCCTTGCTGTCCGTGCAGCCTTGGGCAGGCCACTCACCCTAGATGGACACGGTAATAGGACCCGCCCAAGGGGATTGTGGGACACGTCGAATGAAGTCCTTGGCGCAATCCCTAGCGCGTGATAAATGTTTTCTTCTCCGCCGTCTTCACCGGGGGAGCCCTCTCAGGCCCCGTGCCAGGTGACTGGCGCGGTGATTGTGACCACGGGGATGTGTGTGCACATGGGAACACGGGTAGAGCCCGCTTCTTGGAGCAGCGGCCACGGCGTCGCAGGGAGCACACAGGCCGTGCACGCACGTCGCCCGGGGGAAGCTGTGCGCGCCTCCTCGCTGAGGAGAAAAGGGGGTGCAGAGGTCGGAGGCATTGCCGTGGGCTGTGAGTGGCTGGACTGGAACTGGAGCAGCACATCCCAGGAGCCCTTCCTGGAGGGTGTGATGTGGAGGGATGGGCTGCAGGGAGGAGGTGCAGAGCTGGCAGGCTCAGAACTCTGTGGCTTCAAGTCCTACTGGTTATCCGGACTGACCCTAGGTGGAGGTCCATGGGGAGGTTTTGGAATACCCGATGCACTCAAGGACTGAGGAGAGGGGCCTTGGCTGGTTCGAGGGGTTATGGTTTCAGCTAGAGAGTTTCCTCGCTCCCTTATTCCTTTGACAGGAGGCTGGATGCCTCGTCTTCTTCTTTTTTTAAAAAAAACATATTTTATTGATTTTTTAGAGAGGATGGGAGAGGGATAGAGAGTTAGAAACATCTATGACAGAGAATCATCCATCAGCTGCCTCCTGCACACTCCCCACTGGGGATGCGCCTGCAACCAAGGTACATGCCCTTGACCGGAATCGAACCCGGGACCTTTCAGTCCGCAGGCCGACGCTCTATCCACTGGGCCACACCGGTTTTGGCCTGGATGCCTCTTCTTGGGTGAAAAGAAAGGGACCAGGCCCAGCTCCCTCTGCTCTTTGCTGGGGGGTCAGCTGAGTCTCTCTCCCACTGCACTGGTACAGGGATCAGCTGCTTCTCAAAATAGGCCGGCAGCCGTGCTCTGCCACCCCAGCCAAGCTCAGCCTGGCATGGCCCATGGCTGCTGGAGGGGCCCTAATTATAGCTGTGCCCCCCCCCACCAGACAGCTGGGACAGAGCGGGGCTCTGCCAGTCTCTGGTGGGAGGGAGGGAGGGAGGAAGGGAGCGCCTCACTTGGTGCAGGGGAGAGTGCCCCGGGGGACCGGGCAGTGTGGAGGGAGGCCGCTCTATGGGAAATTGCTGACCACGGGGGTGGCCGCTCGGCCTCTGAGCCCTCTGGCGTGGAAGCCGACGGGCCCTGGGCCAGCCAGGAGGGCGTGACTGTGGGCTTTGGCCCAGGGACAGCTCTCCAGAAAGGTAACGTACAGGCCCTCCCTGCCTTTCCACAGCTCGCCCTCACCCCGCCCTGCTCCTCAGCCCGGACTCCGAGGGAGCGGCCGGTGACTCAGGCCGAGGGGCCGGGAGAGGACATCTGGCCTGGGCGGTGGCGAGGGCTGGCCTGTCTCAGCTCCATTGCCCCCCCTTCTTACCCCCTCACCCACTCTGAGAAGCCCCTTCTCTCTCTCCCTTTGGCTTTGAAAATGCTTGGGGAGCAGAACAAACCGTCTTGTGTTCTTAGGGTCAGGAGAAGGGGATGGGGTGAGGAGGGGGGGACGAGGAGAGGAGAGGGGACGAGGAAAGGGGACAGACATGGCCAGGGGAAGGGGACGGGGAAGACGACAGGTGACAGGTGGAGGACTGTGGGGAGGGTGGACCGGGCAGGCCGCTCTCACAGCCGGGCGTGGGGAGGACTGGGCTTGCTCGGTGGAAAAGGACTGTCCCGGGAGCAGCTGCCCGGCGGTCCCCTGCGGAAATGCTCACACGGGAAGGCGTGTGGCTTGCCGTGCGGACACGTAGTCACCTGCACTCAGATGGCTCTGGCCCAGCGAGTTGTGTCTGGTCACCATGGGCGGCCCCCAAATTAGGGGGCGCTTGCCTCACCTTCCTGAGAGGCTGCGGAGACACTGGATGTGCTCCTGGGAGCACTGCGTGCAGGTTAGCCTCATCGGGACTGTCCTGCTCCTGCCGGGAGGCTCCCCCACCCGCCCCCCCCCCCAATCCTCCACCTGTCGCCTGCTGCCTTCCCCCAGCCCCTCCTCCATGCCCCGTGTCCTGAGAGGGAGGTCTCAGCCTCACGGGACTTCCGGGCTGCGTGTCCCCAGAAGCCCCGGCAGCACCTCCTCGTGGTGCTCCCTGTTCTCCTAGGACCGTGGTCGGCAAACTGCGGCTCTCGAGCCACATGTCGGCTCTTTGGCCCCTTGAGGGTGGCTCTTCCACAAAAATACCACGGCCTGGGCGAGTCTGTTTTAAAGAAGTGGCGTTAGAAGAAGTTTAAGTTTGAAAAATCTGGGTCCTAAGAAATTTCAGTCGTTGTTCTGTTGATGTTTGGCTCCGGTGACTAATGCGCTTGCCGATCTGCTTCCTAGGATCTGCTTCCCGGTGCAGGTGAACCGGCTGCCCCGGGAGACGCTGCTGTGCACCACGCTCTACGCTGTGCCCACCCCCCCGCCCGGCAGCTCCTCCGAGGCCGGGAAGCAGCGGCGGGTGCCCGAGGCCCTGGGCTGGGTCACCACCCCTCTCTTCAACTTCAGGCAGTATGTGAGCCCAGGGGGCGGCTTCCTGCCTTGGAGGGACAGAGGCGGGTAGAGAGGGGGGGTTGGACAGGAAGTGTTCACGGGCAGAGTCCAGAGCAGCCATGGGCAAACTATGGCCCGCGGGCCGGGATCTGGCCCGTTGGGCTGCTCTATCCGGCCCCCGAAGCCAAAAGAGCGGAGGGTTCTCTTGCTCTCCCCTCCGCTCCTTCCCCAGCAGCCCAAGAGGAGAGTGCCAGCATGGTCAGGTTGCTTTTGTTCTGGCCCTCTGGTCCAGTTGAAGAACCCATGGTGGCCCTCGAGTCAAAAAGTTTGCCCATCCCTGGTCCAGAGGGTCCCAGTCCTGGTGGGAGGGGCCGAGGCACAGGACAAGTGACCAGCTACTGGGAGGGGCTGGTGGCTCAGGCCTGCTGGGAGGGGAGGGGGACATGGAAATGAAATGCAGTGCTTGGCTCACATGCCTTGTCCTTGAGGGACCTTAAAGGTCATCTAGTTCAGTGCTCCCTCTCCCCCTCCCCTACCCTAGGAAGGCATCCCTGCCCCCAGGTCACCCGTACCAGGGTGTGGTTAGCTGAGAAAGGCCCCGGGAGGAGGCACTCTCCTGGGACGGGGAGAAGAAAAGGCTGAGGCCCAGGGGGAGAAGGAGCGAGGATTGGGTGGTGCCCTCAAGCCGAACAGGCCGAGCTTTGGAAGGGAGAGCAGGAGGAGAGCCATGCCCTTCGCCCCCGGGCTCGTTGGCTCATCCCCGCTTCCATCCCCCTCAGTGTCCTGACCTGTGGCCGGAAGCTTCTGGGCTTATGGCCAGCAACGCAGGAGAACTCCAGTGCCCGCTGGAGCACCCCTAATTTCCACCAGCCCGACAGCGTCATCCTGCAGGTGAGGGCCGGCCACACCCGCAGCGCCACACCACAGTCAGCTCCAAGTTCTCCCTCGAGTGTGGGCGGGGCTGGAGGAGAAAGTGCCGGAACCCTGGGCACGGGATGGTGATGTGGCTGAGCAACTGGGTGGATGCGGTTGGACTCGGGGCGGGAGGGTGAGTTCTGTGGAATCTAGGCCCCGTCTCCTGGAGGTTAACGTTGATTTGAAGGCGCCTTGAGGGCGGGGTCTGAGACCCCCCCCACCCACGCTCAACTCCTTGGAGTCTCTTGTATTGAACCCTAAGTGTGAGGAAGCCTTAGCTGCCCCCTCTTGGGGCCGGGGGGAAACCCACAAACGCATGGGGCCAGGAGGAGCTGGTCAGGACCCAGGTCTGGCTCCTAGTTTCCGGCTCCCCCTGTGTGGTCATGCTATACCAATACCGAAGTGGGCATGAAGGAGGTAGAATGGTAGGGAGTGGAAGCTTCAGGAGGCAGGCGTTTTGTCTGTCTTATTTAGTCCTCCTTGCCCAGGCATAGGACGGTGCCTGGCACAGAGCAGGGCTCACTGGCTGAATGAGGGGACGTAGAACTCTACTGAGAACTGACTCTCAGCTCCAGCATCTGTTTAGGAGGACCCTCCTCTGGCCGCACAGAGCAGGGACCCAGGATCCCAGGATCCCAGGACCCCACGATCCCAGGACCCCAGGCTTGAGAGTGGGGCGGGCCCTCCCCTCCGATGCGTCTGACTCTGGTCAGACATCAGGGCCCTCCAGGGCCACACTGAGGCTCCTAGTGGCTCATCCTGGTGACACTTCAGAGTTCTGGCCTGAGGCTGGTTCCTCACCTGCCCATTTTTATTTCTCTCTTCATTTCCTTCGTGCATTTTGCTGAAAGGGACTTGAGAGAGAGCACCCCGTTGAACAGGGTTATTTTATAGACAAAGAACCCGAGGGTGGGCGAGAGGTGGGGGAAGGGCAGGACACCGGCGTGTGAGAGAGGAGCTGGAGACCCGAGGAGGCACCCCCTCTCACCTGCCTCTTCTCTCTCCTTGCTTCGCTGCTGCCACCACCCCCCCCCCCCCGCCCCCCAGATCGACTTCCCCACCTCGGCCTTTGACGTCAAGTTCACCAGCCCCTCTGGAGACAAGTTCAGCCCCTGCTATGAGTTTGGCAGCCTTCGGGAGGAAGACCAGCGCGCGCTTAAAAACATCATGCAGAAGGAGTGCCTGTACTGGTGAGGCCCAGGGCCCCCCCATCGTGGCACAGGGTCCCCCCCCGTATCTGTCACGTCCTGTCTGACCTCGCGCCTCCCATCTCCATGCCCTTGTCCTGCTTTGGGAGTCGAGGTGGGAGAGGGTGGGCATTGCCACCTGGGCAGGAGGTGGTGGGGAGAGGGCTCTGCTGAGGGCAGCCCCAGGCCTTTTGGATTCTAGGCAAAGTGGGGAGCGGTCAGGGTCAGGGTCAGGAACGTAGAAATGCCCATCCCCACGCTGGGAGGCTGGCCCGGACTCAGCTTGCCACGAGGACCAGAGCCCTGCCCCACACTGCAGATAAGCTGTCTACTGCGTATTGTCACTGTCCCCCTGCCCCCACCTCCTGTCCCTGCTGTGCCCACGGTCTGGCCCTGTCAGTTTCCAAAAAGGATCAGGTATCAAGGCAAACTGGCAACTCCCAGGGGGGAGCGGGTCCAAGCTGACCTCATCCTGGGGCCACTTCTCTCACCAGGATCGGAGAAGGGGGTGGGGGAGCTGGTGGGGTGCCTGCCCTCTCTGCACCTCTCTGCACCTCTCTGCACTGCCCTGGGCATGTTGTAGGAGGGGAAACAGACAGAGACCAGCTCATCTCTCTCCTTCCTGTCTCCCCGCTCCCCCTCCCCGCCCCCAGGGCAGCCGGAGGAGCTGAGCGGCTGCACACCTCCCCTCCCCCACTCCTCAGCTGGACCCCTGGCTTCATTAGTCCCCCAGCTCGCTTCTCCCATTAGACACCTGATCCCAAGCAAGGCCTCATTAGCTGTAGGCCCCGTAAAACCCCCAGCTGGCCCCAGAAAGCCCCAGGACGCCTCTGAGCTGCCAGACCCTGCCATGGGGGGACCACCGCCCTCTGGCGGCTCTACTCGGGAATGGCTCCCTACAAGGCATCCTTAGGAGGAGGAGAGCGTTCACATCCCCTGCCTTTGGCCCTGCGTTCTGCCTCCGGTCTGAGATGTCCAGAGTCAGCCCGAAGAGGAGACTTGGGCCCTGGCTCCCTTGCACGTTGCAGTCACCTAGGCATTGTTTAAAAATACCGCTGTCTGCCGAAACCGGTTTGGCTCAGTGGATAGAGCGTCGGTCTGCGGACTAAAGGGTCCGGAGTTCAATTCCGGTCAAGGGCATGTACCTTGGTTGCGGGCACATCCCCAGTAGGGGGCGTGCAAGAGGCAGCTGATCGATGACTCTCTCATTGATGTTTCTCTCTCCCTTCCTCTCTGTAAAAAATCAATAAAATATATTTTAAAAAATAAATTTAAAAAAATACCACTGTCAGCCCTGGCTGGTTTGGCTCGGTGGATAGAGCGTTGGCCTGAGGGCTGAAGGGGTCCTGGATTCAGTTCCTGATCTTGCCTGAGTTGCAGGCTTCATCCCCAGGAGAGGGCCTGCGGAGGCAGCAGATCACTGATTCTCTCTCGTCGTTGATGTTTCCATCTCGCTCTTCCTCTCCAGTCCCGTCTGAACTCAATAACAATATTATTTTTAAAAAAATACCAGTGTCACTTCCCCAGGCATTCCGAGTTCCTTGGTAAGGGCCGTGGCCCGGGCATGCAGGTTTTACAAAGCTCCTCGGTGACCGTCATGGGCCGCAGAGATGGGGAAGCGCAGAGCTGGAGAGTGCGATGCATTCCCTTGGAGAGCGAGGACCCTTCCCCCGGCTGACTGTTCTCTCTCACCCTCCCTCCCCCCGCACCCCCAGGCTGGCTGATGCAGACAAGAAGCGCCTGTGGGAGAAGCGGTATTACTGCCACTCGGAGGTGAGCTCGCTCCCCCTGGTGCTGGCCAGCGCCCCCAGCTGGGAGTGGGCTTGCCTGCCCGACATCTATGCCCTCCTGAAGCAATGGACCCACATGAACCACCAGGATGCCCTGGGGCTCCTACATGCCACGTGAGTTGTAAGCCCGCCACCTGGGAGAGGGGGCGGGGGGGGGGGGAGCCAGGGCGTGGCGCCGGCCCCACCGCCCTGGAGGAAGTGGTACCGTGGGCCTGGAACTCGGGGCTTCCCCATTCTCCCTTTCCGCGCGGTCTTTGCCTCATTTCCTCCCGATGTTATGGTAAGGACATTTCTCAGACATACAACAAAAAAAGGAACCTTTCACCAGGGAACATCCATCTACCCACCACCTGGGTTCTAACCACTGGCATGTATTGTGTCTGCTATATTGTATGTCCGTCCATCCGCCCATCCATCAGCCCGTCTTAATGTTTACATTTTGATGTAAGTTGCAGGCATCATAACACCCTCCTACATCCCTTAGCGTGAAGATCACTGACCCGCTCAAAGTTTGTTTATTTCTTTTGAGGCAGAATGGACTCGTGAGGCAATGCCCCAGCCTCCCCTGCGCGGTTGCTGAGTTTGGTCAAGAGCACACACACCCGTGCGGCCCAGACCTTCGCATTTAGTTCCACTTCCCTCTGAGGGGTTCTCTGGGGCCACAAGGTTCCCAGTCTCAGACCGCCGGGCTGCCTCTCTCAGAGGGAACCCAGTTATCCTGGCTTCTTTCTCACCTTTTCGGAAATCGCCCCATCCTGTCTTGCCTTGGGGACGCTTTGAGGCCAATGCTTTGCTCTGCTAAAGTGATTCTGCCGAGGTGTAAGGCTCATGTGAAATCCCATGACTGTCTGCCATTCACCTGGAAGATCCACACTCACGGATGGTGCCAAGACACAGTAGTGCCCGGCTGGCAGGGTTCAGTGGTTGAGCATTGGCCTATGAACCAGGAGGTCACAGTTCGATTCCCGGTCAGGGCACATGCGAGGGTTCTAGGCTCGATTCCCAGCACGGGGGCATGAGGCAGCCGAATCATGAGTGATTCTCTCTCATCATTGATGTTTCTGCCTCTCTCTCCCTCTCCCTTCATCTCTGAAACCAATGGGGGGAAAATAAATTTTTTTTAAAGAAACAGTAATGCTTTCACCCTTACGAGGGCTCTTTGATGATGGGGATTTCTGGCACAGTGGAGTCAGGGAAAGGTCCCTGGGAGTGGGATTGAGGACTGTGCCTTTAAGACATCCCTCCTGTTCATCGGTGGCCTTGAGTCTGGCTCTGACCGGGGACCGGGCCATTCTTGAGGTTTCTATCCAGAGAAGGCGCTAAGGGTTCTTTTGAGGGCTTCGGTGGAGTCGGGGGGCACTGCCCTGTCTCTGCCCGTGCCCTGAAGCTCGGAGGGAAGGGTGCGGGCCCACTGTGGCTGGCTCCGTGGTGAGGCGCCGGGCCTGTCTCCCAGCTTCCCGGACCAGGAGGTGCGGCGCATGGCGGTGCAGTGGATCGGCTCGCTGTCGGATGCCGAGCTGCTCGACTACCTGCCGCAGCTGGTGCAGGTGGGTGGTGCCTGCCCTCCGGGCCTGGGGTCTGGGGTCCTGCCTGCCGAGCCCCCAGGTGGTCTGCATGCTGCCCCTCAGGACCGGGTGGCGATGGTGGGCGGTGTGGGTGACTGGCCGTCCCTGAGGCCTCATCCTCCCTCCCGAACAGGCCCTCAAGTACGAGTGCTACCTGGACAGCCCCCTGGTGCGCTTCCTCCTGAAGCGGGCCGTCTCCGACCTCAGAGTGACGCACTACTTCTTCTGGTAAAGCCGCTGCCGCTGTAGGGCGGGCCCTTCTCCGCATGCTGCTTTGGGCCCGTATGCCCAGGGGGTCTCGGTCCACCGCCGTGTAGCACAGTGAGGACCTTCCCTGGCCCTCCTCCCACCACACACGGCGAAAAACAAAACAAAAAAGCAGAAGCATCCCGGCCTGTGTGGCTCAGTGGTTGATGGTTGACCCATGAACCAGGAGGTCACAGTTTGATTCCTAGTCCAGGGCACATGCCCCCAGGTTTCGGGCTCCATCCCCAGTGTGGCGTGTACGGCAGGCAGCCAATCAATGATTCTTTCTCTTCTCTCCTCTCTGAACTTAATAAAAATATTTTTAAAGAAAAGAAGAGAGCCGACACTGGTTTGGCTCAGTGGCTAGAGCATCAGCCTATGGACTGAAAGGTCCCAGGTTCGATTCCGGTCAAGGGCATGTACCTTGGTTGCGGGCACATCCCCGGTAGGGGGCGTGCAGGAGGCAGCTGATCGATGTTTCTCTCTCATCGGTGTTTCTAACTCTCTATCCCTCTCCTTTCCTCTCTGTAAAAAAATCAATAAAATATATATTTTTAAAAAAGAAAGAAAAAAGAAAGGAGAAGCAGATGTGAGGGACCGTGAGCTCTACTTAAAGGCCGAGTGGGTCTAGGCTGGGCTACGGTGGCGCCTCCGTGTGAGCTGTGCATACAGAGCTGTTTTCCCTCCCGAGTTCGGGGTGGATTTTCCAGAACCGGAGTGGGGTCTGCCTCCCCCGCCTTTGCCCGTGACCCTTGGAGTGGCCTGACCCCCCGCCTTGCCTGTGACCCTCGGAGTGGCCTGACCCCCCGCCTTTGCCGGCAGGTTGCTGAAGGACGGCCTCAAGGACTCGCAGTTCAGCATCCGCTACCAGTACCTGCTGGCCGCCTTGCTGTGCTGCTGCGGCAAGGGGCTGAGGGAGGAGTTCAACCGCCAGTGCTGGCTCGTCAACACGCTGGCCAAGCTGGCCCAGCAGGTCCGGGAGGCCGCGCCCTCTGCCCGGCAGGTGAGTGGGCGAGGCTGCTCCTACCGTGTCGGGCCCGGGCCTTCTGCAGCCCCCTGCCCGGCAGGATGGCACCTGATGTCGGATTTCGGGGACGAAGGACGCGCCTCTCCCCAAGGCACAGGTCACACACCCTGGCAGTCCCGAGCTGGGTAAAGCCCACGCCCAGGTTTGGTTTGGCCTGCAAAGTGCCGCACTTTTTATGGAATGTTTCGCCTTAAAGCCTAAGCACGGGCGTGTGAGTTGTTCGCTGCACGAGAGCACCCGGGCGGCGGGGGCAGCAGGTGAGGGCTGGGACCCGGTCAGACTTTGTTCCCTGGGCTGCGAGCCACGGCTCAAGGCCGCTGCCACTCAGAGAGGGCACCTGATCTGTGTGCACAAACCGGCTGTGGTAGGCCAGCTGCGTGCCTGCTGCTCACATTAGAAAACAGAGAGATTACAAAGTCCAAATTGTTAGCTTTTCTTTATTGATTTCAGAGAAGAACGTGGGGAGAGAAAGAGAGAGAGAGAGAGAGAGAGAGAGAGAAATATCTAATGATGAGAGAATATTACCTATCAGCTGCCTCCTGCATGCAACCTGGGCGTTCCGACCGGGCATTGAACCATGACCTCCTGACTCATAGGTCAATGGTCAACCACTGAGATACACCGGCCGGCCAAATTGCTAGCTTTTTTTTTTTCTTTTTTAATATATTTTATTGATGTTTTACAGAGGAAGGGAGAGAGGGATAGAGAGCTAGAAACGTCTGTGAGAGAGAAACATCGACCAGCTGCCTCCTGCACACCCCCCACTGGGGATGTGCCCACCACCAAGGTACACGCCCTTGACCAGAATCGAACCTGGGACCCTTCAGTCCGCAGGCCGACGCTCTATCCACTGAGCCACACCGGTTTCGGCTGCTAGCTTTTCTTGGCAACAGTCTGAGCAGCCTCTCCCCTTGACCCGCAGCCTGGCCTCTTGGCGCACCGGGGCCTGCTGGCTGTGGGCTGCTCTGGCACCCGGCAGCCGTTCCCAGGCCGGGTGTGGGAGGGTGGGCTTCCTTCTCCACGCTCTCCCGAGGTCGCCCCTGTTCCCCGGGAGGCTGTTTCGTACCAGTGTCTGCTGGGTGCCTGCCCTGGGGGGAGAGAGAAGCTTGGTCCTGAGCGGAGCTGATGGGCCCTCCCCTCCCCCTCCTCCTGTCCCTCTCAGGGGATCCTCCGCTCGGGGCTGGAAGAGGTGAAACAGTTCTTTGCCCTCAATGGCTCCTGCCGCCTGCCCCTCAGCCCCAGTCTGCTGGTGAAGGGCATCGTGCCCAGGGTGAGTGGCCAGTGGGTTTGGGGCCCCCGGAGTGGGGAGGGCTCAGTGGAGGCGAGGTCCTTGGAGACCTGGTCATGGAGGAAAGTGAGGCAGAAGGGCATATTTGGGGTCTCTCCCCATCTCTAACGCAGAGGGACTTTTGCCCCACAGCTGTGCTGGCGGGCGGAGGATCGGGGTGGGGGCTGGATAAGGGTCCCGTGATGGAAGCTGCCATCTGTTATTTACGAACGCTCTCTGCGCCTGGCACGGCTCCCGCGTGCTTCGGGCCGGCCATCGCATTTCATCCTCATGACTCACGTGAAGGATGCCCATTTCACAGAGCAGTAAGCTGAGGTACAGAGGGGACGCATGGCTTACCAGAAGTCACACACTAGTAAGTTGTGTGCAGAGTGGCACTAAAGCGATGAGAGATCAGGGGCTGGAGCTGAGCTCGGAGCAAGCGGAATAGGTCTGGGCAGTCGGGAGGGAAGGAATGGGGACCCCGAGGAGATCAGGAAGAAACCATGAGCAGGTGGCCCGGAAGCCGCTGGACCCAAGTAGACGGGCCGTTTTCCTTCCTGGGGTGGACCACCCTGACCTCGCCACTGCCCTCTGTCACGTAGGACTGTTCCTACTTCAACTCCAATGCCGTCCCCCTCAAGCTCTCCTTCCAGAATGTGGATCCGCTGGGGGAGAACATCAGAGTCATCTTCAAGGTGAGGAGGACTTTCCCTTCCGCCTGGAGGGAGGGAGGTGGAGAGAGGAGGGGAGGAGGGAGCCCCTGGGTGGCAGAAGCCGCCCAGGCCAGTTCTCTTTCTGCTACTCCATGCTGTAATTTTATTTTACTTAGTGTTTTTTTAATTGGTCTTATTTATTTTTTAAGTATATTGTTGAAAGTATTAACACAGGTCCTCCTTTTCCCCCCATTAACCTCTTCCAGCCCACTCCCGTCCCCCCCACCCCATCCCCACTGTAATTTTAATATATAAAAGGCCATCAGGTGAAAAGGGAAAGAGACGGATTCTGCATGGCCCCAGGGGGTGGGACATGTTGGGAGACAAGGGACAGCTCAGTGTTCAGAAGCCCTTTCTAGGAGGCACAGTGACCCCTCGATGGATGGAGAAGGCAGTGATCTGCTTGTCTCTGGGGGTAGTCAAGCATGAAAGGCTACGTGGCAGTGATACTGAAAGGAGATTAATATGTCAGGTGCTGGTTGGACTAGTTGAACCATAGGCCGCCTAACTGATACATCCATGCTTTGGAGAAGTGAATGATAGTTTCAAGGCATGTAATCTAGTGGAGGAGATGAAATGTACATATATGATTTGCTAATACACACACACAACACATGTCGGGGGGGGCAAAAGTACGCTTACAGTTGTGAGTACACAAAACAGTTTATTCTTGTATTATTTATTTATTATTCTATTATTTCCATACAAACCACTATAAACCTACTTTTCCATACAAACAACTATAAGCCTACTTTTCCCATATATATATATATTAGGTAGGTAGGTAGACAGAATGTTTGTGTGTAAGTTCTGAATCCAAGGAATAGACATGCAAGTTGTACAAAGGCTTGATGCTCAGGAGGGCTGCATGAAGGAGGGGTCCTGCCTGCAGCTCGATGGGACTGGGGCTGGGGAAGAGCCGGCACACTGCATGCCCATCTCTGGGGGTCTGACGTGGTCTGAGCTGAGGTCAGAGGTGGAGGGCCCTCCCTGTCACAGTGGCTGGGTCCTCCTGGGAGACTCGGGGACCGCGGGAGGCGGTGGAGGTGGCTCTGGTCATCACTCTCTCCCTCCCTCCAGTGTGGGGATGACCTTCGTCAGGACATGCTCACCCTGCAGATGATCCGCATCATGAACAAGATCTGGGTCCAGGAGGGGCTGGACATGCGCATGGTGATTTTCCGCTGCTTCTCCACCGGAAGGGGGAAAGGTCAGTTGGCAGTGGGCGGGGCTGTGAACAGGTGGAGGGTAGGGTGGGGGGTGCCCTTTGCTTGCTGTTCTTTTTCCTATTCCGGACACCAACTGCGTGCTCAGGAAACATGCAGAGGGGAAGATGATTTCATCAGAAGCTGTGGAGGGGCATAAAAAAAGAAGGCGGGGCATAGAGACTTACAAAACAAACAGAGCAACCAAATGTACTCTATAGACTTCAAATCCTGATTCAACCAAACCAACTGTAAAGAGAGACTTTTGAGACAAGTGGGAAAAATATGTTCATGGATTAGATTAGATTAGATGAGATTAAAGAATGCTTGTTGATTTTTAAATGAAATAATGGCATGGTGATTTTATCTTTGTTAGTCATACTTTAAACATTTAAGAGTGGTCATAGCTGGTTTGGCTCAGTGGGTAGAGCATTGGCCTGTAGACTGAAGGGTCCCAGGTTTGATTCTGGTTAAGGGCACATGCCTAGGGTTGTGGGCTTGATTCCCAGTAGGGGGTGTGCAGGAGGCAGCGATCAATGATTCTCTCTCATCATCGATGTTTTTCTCTCTCTCTCTCTTCCTTTCTGAAGTCAGTAAAATAAAGTGAAAATTTAAGAGTGAAACAACATGTCTGGGATTTGTTCAGCCCTAACCAGTTTGGCTCAGTGAATAAAGCATCATCCTACAGACTGAAGGGTCCCAGGTTCGATTCCGGTCAAGGGCATGTACCTTGGTTGTGGGCACATCCCCAGTAGGGAGTGTGCAGGAGGCAGCTGATAGATGTTTCTCTCTCATCGATGTTTCTAACTCTCTATCCTTCTTCCTTCCTCTCTGTAAAAAATCAATAAAATATATTTTAAAAATAAAATAAATACTCTTGCCATGCCCTGACCAGTGTGGCTCAGTTGATTGGGCATCATACCATTCACCCAAAGGTTACTGGTTTGATTCCAGGTCAGAGGTCAGGGCACATGCTTGGGTTGTTGGTTGATCTCCAATTAGGGAGCATGCAGGAGGCATCTGATCAATGGCCCATTCTCACACACATATTTCTCTTTCTCTCCCCCTCTTCCTTTCTCTAAAGATCAATAAAAATGTTTTTTTTTAAATTCTCCAGCCAAGGGTTAGAAGCAGCAGTGTTGGATGAGTGAAATAGATTAAAAAAGATTAGCAAAGTGTTGATACTTTTTTTAATAGATGTTCTTTTTTTAAAACATATTTTTATTGATTTTAGAGAGGAAGGGAGAGGAAAAGAGAAATAGAAACATCAATGATGAGCGAGAATCATTGATTATCTGCCTCCTGCACACCCCCCACTGGGAGATTGAGCCCACAACCCGAGCATGTTCCCTTGACCAGAATCGAACCTGGGACCCTTCAGTCCACAGGCCGATGCTCTATCTACTGAGCCAAACTGGCTAGGGCTGTTGATGATTTTTAAAACTGGGTAGTGGTTCTGTGTGAGTACATGATCCATTTCTCTTCTTCTTTTTTAAAAAATATATCTTATTGATATTTTACAGAGAGGAAGGGAGAGAGCTAGAGAGCTAGAAACATCAATGAGAGAGAAACATCGACCAGCCGCCTCTTGCACACCCCCTACCCGGGATGTGCCCGCAACCAATGTACATGCCCTTGACCGGAATTGAACCCAGGACCTTTCAGTCCGCAGACCAACACTCTACCATTGAGTCAAACCGGTTTAGGCCATGATCCATTTCTTTGTTCGTATATGTATTTGAACATTCCCAGAGTAAAAATTAAAAACACCAAGAAGCAGCCGCTAAGAATTGGAGGGACAGAGTCACAATGTGGACTGTGAGCCCTGAGAGTGGCGTCCTTTCTGCCTTGGTCTGCTCCCCTCATCATCAGACTGGGTCCAAATGCCCTGCCGTGTCACTTACCGAGAAGCAGCCGGCAGAGCGCTCCTAGTCCTCCCCCGACAGTCGCTTCTCTCTGCCCCGGAGAGTGACCCGTGCCTCCCCCACAGGGATGGTGGAGATGATCCCGAACGCCGAGACCCTGCGCAAGATCCAGGTGGAGCACGGGGTGACCGGCTCCTTCAAGGACCGGCCTCTGGCCGACTGGCTGCAGAAGCACAACCCCGGGGAGGACGAGTACGAGAAGGTGGGCCTGGGAGTGGCCGCCGAGGCTGGGGTGGGGCGTGCCGACTCTGGCACATGGTTCTGTTACCCCGAGACAGGCACATGCTCGGAGAAGAGGGGGGGAAAGGAATACTCTTTCCTGGTTAACTGGTCTACCCAGATGTCTAGGTGTGGGTCAGACGATGGGAAAGCTGACAGAAAACCTCCTGGTATTCAGCTGGGAAACCTTCCTCGCGTCCCCATGGCAGACTGAATGATGGAGGAGGGGGCCAACGTTTGAGAACTGCCTCTGTCCCTCCTAACCCTGGGTCCCGTTCAGTTCTTCTGCGCCCTCCGAAGGGTTCAGTTCTTTGTAGAACAAGAGTTAGTTGGGCACACGGGGACTCGGTCTTGCTGTGAACCCTGGGTCCCTTCCGAGGCAGCTTGGTATCCTCCCGTCCCTCCCCCTTCCCGCCTCCCAGGCCGTGGAGAACTTCATCTATTCCTGCGCCGGCTGCTGCGTGGCCACGTACGTCCTGGGCATCTGTGACCGGCACAACGACAACATCATGCTGAAGACCACTGGCCACATGTTCCACATAGATTTCGGCCGCTTCCTGGGCCACGCCCAGATGTTCGGCAACATCAAGAGGTGAGCGGTCCTCAGTGGTGTCCTGAACACAGGGATGTGTGTGAGGGGGGCATGGGGGGTCCGCAGAAATGGGTCTGAGCCAGGACGTAAGCCCGTGACGGAAGGAGCTGCACTGCAGAGGCGGGGGGAGGGGGGTGTCTTTGGACTGAGCAGCTTTGGAGGAGAGAAGACCGAGAAAGAGGTCAGGGCCTTGCAGGAGGCGAGGACCAGCTGTTCTCTCCCCATTGAGGACTGAGCAGAGGGAATTGAGCCCAAAGTGCAGCAAAGGGAGCACAATTAGATATCCAGGAAGAAATCCTGCTAGCTTGCAGACAACCCATGAAGGGACGTTTTAGGATTAAGGTAGAAAAAGAAAACAGAGCAAGCCCCATCTACCCAGGTTTGCATAGGTGATGGCGGGGAGGGGTCGGGGGGGAACCATCCCCACCGTAGCCCCCAAGGTGGGCCTCCTCCTCCATGTTGACCCTCTGCCTGTGTGTTCCCCGTGGCCCAGGGACCGTGCCCCCTTTGTCTTCACCTCGGATATGGCGTATGTCATCAACGGGGGCGACAAGCCTTCCAGCCGCTTCCATGACTTTGTGGACCTTTGCTGCCAAGCCTACAACTTCATTCGAAAGCACACCCACCTCTTCCTCAACCTTCTGGGCCTGGTGAGGAGCCCCATCCCTTCCCGAAGCCCTCCTTCTTACCCTCTGGCACTCTCCGTAAGACCACCCTCTCTTGCTGCAAAGGATTCTCGGAGTCCTACTTTTTCTGAGCTCTAGATAAAGGCAGGGAGGGCCCAGACCACCCGGGACAATGGGGCCTGACTTCCTGTTCTAGCCTTCCGATTTTTTTTTTAACATTTTTATTTTTTGGTTTTAAAAAATATATTTTATTAATTTTTCACAGAGAGGAAGGGAGAAGGAAACAGAGAGCTAGAAACATCAATGAGAGAGAAACATCAACCAGCTGCCTGTTGCACACCCCCCCACCAGGGATGTGCCCGCAACCAAGATACATGCCCCTGACCGGAATCGAACCCGGGACCCTTCAGTCCTCAGACCAATGCTCTATCCACTGAGCCAAACCGGTTTTGGCTTGACATATTTTTTAAAATTTATTGATTTGATAAAGAGAGAGAGAGAGAAACACCCATTGGTTGTCCCACCCATTTATGCATTCATTGGTTGATTTTGTATGTGCCCTGACCACAGAGCAAACCTACACCCTGGAGTATCAGGACTGAGTTACCCGGCCAGGGCAGCCCATCCATTCTCTTGGGCCTCCAGCCACTGTCCACAGCCTCTGTCCACCCTCTAGGACCCCCTGGAAGGGTGAAAAGAGGAGCTTGGCTATGGAAAGGCTTGCCTCTTGGTCTGGAAGAAACAAGACTTCCTGGTTGATAGAGGCACCCTCTCTCCTCCTTTCCTCTCCTAGATGCTGTCCTGTGGGATCCCGGAGCTCTCGGACCTGGAGGACCTCAAGTATGTGTATGATGCCCTGAGGCCTCAGGACACAGAGGCCAATGCCACTACCTACTTCACTAGGTAACGCCCTGCATGCAAACCGTGCTGCCCGCACTGAGTCATTAATCTCCAGGCTGCCTGCCCGGGAGGAGCGGGGCAGGGGGGATGGGAAAGGCTTAGCTCAGGTGGCAGAGCCTGGTGGACAGCGTGGGTGTGCTGTCCCCGCTTTGCCTCTGACTTGGGTAAATTCCTTCACATCTCTCAGACCATTGCCCGTCTGCACTTTGGTGCTGACCTCTGTTTATAGAGGTATTGCAATCTGCTTGTACTTGAACTCTCACCAGGTCTTGGTCAGAGAATTTGTTTACAGGGCAAGTATGAATTTTTAGCCCTCTGGATGAAAACCTTCCTTCTCCCTATCAAAGCATGAATTGCATGGTTTCATTCCCCCCTATTTGACAATGTTTTTAAGCCCACTATATATGAAAGGAGGGAAGTATGTATATGTACAAATGTCGACAGTTTTCTCTGTGTAGATAATATTTCCATTTAATTATGGACTCTTTAAAAAATGTTTTAAAATTGACATCAGAGAGGGAAAGGGAGAGGTAGAAACATCAATGATGAGAGAGAATCATTGATTGGCTGCCTCCTGCAAGCTCCAGGGGGATTGAGCTCGAAACCCAGGCATGTGCCCTGATTGGGAATCCAATCTTGACCTCCTAGTTCATAGGTCAATGCTCAACCACTGATCTACACGGGCTAATTATGCACTGGTTTTTGCAACTTTGCAAACTACACTTTTGAGAAAATGAAAGAAAGAGACAGATACAGAGATGGAAGGAAAAAGCTGGTGCTGGGTGGGAACACTGTCCTCTGATGGAAATACAGGGATCCAGCCGAATCCGGTTTGGCTCAGTGGATAGAGAGTCAGTCTGCAGACTGAAAGGTCCCGGGTTCGATTCCGGTCAAGGGCATGTACCTTGGTTGTGGGCACATCCCCAGTAGGGGGTGTGCAAGAGGCAGCTGGTCGATGTTTCTCTCTCATCGATGTTTCTAACACTCTGTCCCTCTACCTTCCTCTCTGTGAAAAATCAATAAAATATATATTTTTAAAAACATTTAAAAAGAAAGGAAATACAGGGATCCAGAGCCAATACAGCATGTTTATTTTATACAGCAAAAAACAGGAAGTTTTCAGAAAGAAACTCACTACAGACTGATTCATATGCCTTTCAGCATAAAAAACAAAACAAAATATAAAAAAACAGGAAGTTTTACTAAAGGTCAAGACAAAGGAGGTTATGTGTGTTCTTGCATGGGCCTGAGTCGGGTTCATTCCTGGAGCTTGGCTGGATTTAAGTAAGAAAACCCACCCCCTGGCACCTGGGCTGAAGGTCAAGCTGACAACACTCCTGCCTTTTGGCAAAGCGTGTTTCCAGGATGTGGCTTTGCCGATGCCACTGGGTTCAGCTGACAACAATTAAAGAAATGCTCAATGTGCCTTCCCAGGCGCTCTTTACACTTTCCTTTTATTTGTTTCTTTCTTTCTTTTTAGACCCTTTCCTTTTGAACTGAAATCCCTAGATTGAGCAGTGGTTGGTACTGAACGTTGAAATTCAGTTTGACAACAATATTTAGATATCTACATGGTGACCCCCAGTGGAATCTCTAATTCCTTCCTGCCTTGGGTTACCTGTCTTTGGCTTAGGAGGGCAGCAAGGGGAGATAGGACCTTCCCGGGTTTGCATGAATATGCCAGTCATGTGCCAGTCTGAGAGGGTATCACACGGGAAAATGACTGATGTGAGCCAAACGGTAGTGTCAGGTGTCGGGGGATATTCCCGGAGACAGCTCTGTCCAGGCAGAGGGGACCTGGGCCCGTGGTGACACCCTCGTCTCACCTTCTTTCACCAACAGGTTGATTGAGTCCAGCCTGGGCAGCGTCGCCACAAAGCTCAATTTTTTCATCCATAACCTGGCTCAGATGAAGTTCACGGGCTCAGACGACCAGCTGACCCTTTCCTTTGCCCCCCGCACGCACACGCTGCAGCGCTCAGGCCGCCTCAGCGACGTCTTTCTCTGCCGCCAGGAGAAGGTCTTCCACCCCAACAAGACCTACGTAAGCGTCTTCTCCAGTCCCATCCGCTCTTGCTCCCCGGCGTCCCCAGCTGACTGGGTTCTGTCTCTTCACACCCACGTGGGCACGGGAGTCCCGAGCACCCTGGGCTGGGAGCAGTCACAGGCCACGTCCCTCTCCCTTGCTCAAGTGGCCGGCCTGGAATCAGGGAGCTGGATTGGATGGTTTACTCCCTCTGCGACAAGGGTCTTGGGAAAAAATGCGCAGGAAATACTTGCTTTCAAGTTCCTGCATATGTATGTAGGCATATCCTCTTCGTCTCCATTGGAGATGCTTTTGCCTTCCTTCTGGAAAGTGTTATCCCCCCAACACACACACACACTCACACACACACACACATCTCAGCCCCTTACCTCCCCCCTTCCTCGGGTGCGGAGGCTGTGGCAGGTGTTCTCTAAGACTTGAACCTTTGCAGATTTATGTGGTGAAGGTGATGCGAGAGAATTCTCATGAGGCCACTTACATCCAGCGGACGTTTGAGGAGTTCCAGGAGTTACACAATAAGCTGCGGCTGCTCTTCCCTTCTTCTCTCTTGCCCAGGTAGCTACCCCTTTACTGTCAGCCAGAGGGCCCTGGGGAGGGAGATGGATGGGGGATGGGGAGGACTGCAGGAGCTGGAAACTCTTTGAGTCAGGATCACCAGGAGGAACTTGGTAATGAGTTTGATAGCAAGTGCTCCCCCTGCTGGCTGACCAAGTTCTCCAGCCTTGAAAATAAGCCTGTCCACCTCCTGGAAGGTGAGCAAACTGGGTCTAAAGGTAGGGGGTTTACTAAATTTTAAGAGGTTTAAAGGTTTCTAACTTTTATTTTAACTTCTCATTTGAGGATATGCTTTTTTGTTTGGTTTTATGGATTTTAGAGACAGAAGGAAGGAGAGAGGAAGGGAGGGAGAGAGGGAGAAAGGGAGAGAAACATAGAACGGTTGTCTCCCATATGCATCCTGACCAGGGGTCAAACATATACACATACCCAGGATCAAACCCTCAACCTGGGTATGTGCCCTGACTGGGAATTGAACCCATGACTCTTTGGGGTATGGAACAACATTCCAACCAACTGAGCCACACTGGTCAGGGCAAGATTTCAAATCTTTTAAAGAGTAAACGTATTTTTCAAATTGATAAACAAAAGCTGGTGTCAATGGAATATCAGTCCGCAGACCGAAGCTCTGTCCACTGAGCCAAACCGGTTTCGGCTACAGAAGGCTAATTTTTAAGTTGGTCATTTTGTATTGCCCTGGAATAATGTTATGAATACCCAAATGGCCCTTGGCAGTGGAAAGGTTCCCCATCCTTGTGCTACAAAGTGGATGAACCCTGAGGCCATTATGCTAACTGAACACCAGTCACAGAAACACAAACACTGTGTGGCATTCCACTTACCTCAGGCACTTGGGATAGTGAAATTCATGGAGACAAAACGTAGAATGGTGGTTTCCCAGGTCTGGTGGGGAGAGGGGACATGGGGAGTTGTTTAATGGGTAGAATTTCAGTTCTGCAAGATGAAGCGTTCTGGAGCTAGATGGTAGTGATTGTTGCACTTGTGTGTGTATGTCCTTCAGGCCCCTGCACTTCATACTTGCAAATGGTTAGGATGGTACATTTTGTTCAGTGTATTTCACCATCAACTTTTTAAAAAAATGATTTTTACCTTGATGGGGTACACTGGGGGCCCCGAGGCGCTTCTGGGGACCCATAAGACTCTCCCCAACAGTGTGACTTTCATGTCTGGGGTTCTTGACCCTGTGCGGGTGTGGCCTGGGCACAGACAGGGGGCGCTGGAGTGGGTGGGGGTCGGGGTGGAGTGGGTGGGGTCCCTGGGCAGGGAGGCTGGTAAGAAATGTGGGTCCGGTGACTGAGAATGCAAGTGAAACGTGACGGAAGCCTGTCTCCCCATCTTCCTTACCCACGCCCCGCCCTAGCTTCCCAAGTCGCTTCCTGATTGGCCGCCCGAGGGGAGAGGCGGGGGCCGAGCGGCGGCGGGAGGAGCTGAATGGCTACATCTGGCATTTGATCCGCGCCACCCCGGAGGTGGCCGAGGTGGGTGGCCTGGTCTCTCTGTGGGCCTGGCTGGTGGGGTGCTGCTGTGGGGTGTGGGGGTGTTCCTGGACCGCAGCTCTGTAGTTGCCAGCCAACAACCCCCTCCGAGATGATCTTATGAGAAGGGGCATCATCCGGAGCCAGCGAGCAAGGCCCGCGGAGGTTGTCCCTAGAGCAGTGTGTCTGGGAACAAGGCATTTAATCCAAGAGCGGTAGGGGAGATCATGCCTAAACATCAAGGCCTTGCATGCCTAGCTGGGGGGGACATTCCAGGTTGTACATGCATCAGGTGTTCAAATATGGCCGAGCATCTCTGCCCCGGGGCAGAGGTCTTAGAGGTATAATGAGGAACGTTCAGAGGAGGTCCCGGGAAGGTCCTCAGCTTGCGCCCACTGGCTCACTTCCTGGTCCTGAGAAAAACCCCGGGCTTGTGAACAGCTGTCACAGAGAAACGTGCAGCAAATTACAAGGCAGCATGACACAGACCTTAGACGTTTTAGAGGGATCTAAGTGGGTTCTGGCGAGGAAAGAATTCAGAGCAAGACCCAAGCCACAAGAGAACAAGTGTATTGGGTAAATTACAGAAGTAGAAAAAGCAATTCCTAGAAGAAATGGGCTTGGCCAACAAGTTCGAGAGATAAAGGCAGGGCCCTGGAGCTTGGGAGTGAGGACGGTACTTGTCAGGTCCCCCATGTCTACACACACACACACACACACACACACACACACACACAGGCTTTGAGTTTCCTTCCTAAGGGTTTAAGGGTGGAGATTTTAGGGGAAGTCCCAGGGGGAGACCTCAGTAGAATTTCCAGTGGTTTCCCAGGTGTGTCCTTTTAGGGTTGTGGTCTCCGGATTGGCCAGCGCCAGGGCAGGGAGTCATTATCCAGTGCAGCTGGTCCTCACGTCAGCTTGGCTGGGTTTGTTGCTTCTCTGGGCCTGGCGCTGAAAGACAACTGAGGCCTAGATGTTATCTCCAGGGAGGAACGGGGAGGGAGTCCAAACCGCAGGGCCTGCCAGGCCAGCGGAGGAAAGGTCACCCTCAAGGAAGGTCTCACCCCGACAACTGATAGTCCATTGTTAGGCACCTGGGGCTTTCCGCCCCGGTGACCTTTGCAGCTTGCTCCTCCTCCTCCCTCTGCTCACGTCCGTCAGTCTACCACACCGTGACCCAAGCAGGAACTGCATGTGGTGGTTATGTTTAATGGGTCTCTTTTCATCTGGAACAGTCTTTCTTTTCTTACTGGGCACTTGTCGTATTGAAGAAGCACCCCTGTTTTCTGATTCCGTTCCAGTGTGACTTGGTGTACACCTTCTTCCACCCTCTGCCCCGGGATGAGAAGGCTGCGGGCACCAGCCTGGCCCCCAAGTCCTCAGGTACAGAGCCTTCCCTGTGACTTTCCCGCCGGTCCCTCTGAACCATTCCCAAGGGTAACTCCTCCTGCCCTACCTCTTCCCAGTTCTCTCTTCTCACCTGGTTCCTTGGCTTACTGGCTAGAGAACTGGCTTCCCGTTCAGCTCGGGGTCCTTTGCCCTTTGGGCAGCTCCCCAGGGGACTGGCTGTTCAGTGGGTGATTGCACAAACTGGGCGGACCCATCCCAACCCAACTCTGAATCATGTCCGCAGATGCCGCTTGGCAGTCCCCCAGGGATCTGAGAATCCTCCCATGGAGATATCTGCCTGGAACCCGGTGGGCACATGGCCGGCCCCCTGACCTTTCTCTGTGTCCTTTGTCCCTACAGAGGGCTCTTGGGCCCAGCCAGTGGAGAAGGTGGGAGGGGAGGTGAAGCTGTCCATCTCCTACAAAAACAATAAACTCTTCATCATGGTGATGCATATTCGGGGATTGGTAAGTGCATGCATGGTCCTCCTTTGATTTTTTTTGGTCTTGCTCCCGGTGCTTTTCTGATAGGTCAGGCCTGCTCTGCCCTTGTTTCATGAGAGTAAACTCACCAGTGGGCCTGCTAGTGGGCTAGGCATAGAGTATGACCAAGCAACACTAGACAAAGCATCTTACCATCTGTGGTATTTGGCAAGTGGCCTAAGTACTCTGAGCCTCCTTTAAAATGAAGATAATATTAGTCTTTACCTCAAAGCGTTGTTATTCAATGAGATAATGCATCAAACGAGATAATGTATCTAGAATACTTAACATAATGGTTGGTATTATTATGGTGATTATGGTGATTATATTAAGAGAGAGGCCCAAGGGGTTTCTTAACTTGACTGTAGAGATAAGGCAGCCACATGACCGTCCTGGAGCATAATCTATTCTAGGCAGAATATAATTACTAAAATTTTTGGTGTGATTCTGAGAACATTGTGAGTGGAGGGGGAAGGGAACTTTTATTGAATGCTTGTGCACTGCGCTGGACTTTTGTATAGGTTGGGGCATTGGTATGTGGCAGAAGGAACTTGAACTTTGGAATCAGACAAACCTGGGTTTCACTCTTTTTTAAAATATATATATATATATATATATATATATATATATATATATATATATATATTTTTTTTTTATATTGATTTTTTTACAGAGAGGAAGGGATAGAAATAGAGAGCTAGGAATACCGATGAGAGAGAAACATCGATCAGCTGCCTCATGCACACTCTCTACTGGGGATGTGCCCACAACCAATGTACATGCCTTTGACCGGAATTGAACCTGGGACCTTTCAGTCCGCAGACCGATGCTCTATCCACTGAGCCAAACCGGTTTCAGCAGATTTTTATTGATTGTTAGATAGTGAGAAAGGAGAGAGAAACATCAATGGAACATTAAAGGGCTGCCTCCTGCATGCCCCCTGCCCAGGACAGAGCCCAAAGAAGCAACCTTTCAGTGCAAGGGACAAAGCCCAACCAACTGAGCCAACCCAGCAGGGGTGGGGACTGTCTTTTATAGAAAGTTCCTGGCCAGGTTGCCAATTTCATGCAAATGAGATTTCCCATTTATTCAGTTCCGCTTGGTTATTATGAAGCACTTCCGATTGGACTTGGTACATTGGTCAGAAGACTCCATCAGGAACTCCCTTTCAGTAGAAAATAGGTAGGGCACACACAGGGCTGGCAGCAGAGAGGTCAGCTCAGGTTCTTCCTGGTACAGAGAGGAGTGAGAAGCCCCTGTCAGCAAATGGCCTTTAGGCTCTTAATACTCTAAAAATTTGGGTGACAATGGGGACTCCATCTCAGCAGAAGAATTCTTTCTTGGGTTTCATCAAATCCATCTTTCTTCTCCGGGTCCACAAACATAAGATCTAACTTAAGATTTAAAAGGATCAGGCGGGATGAATCACTAGTTGGTTGACCCTGAGCAAGGAACTTAATCTGACTCATTTCTCCACCTCTTAGGACCCGCAAACTGCGGCTCTCGAGCCACATGGCTCTTTGGCCACTTATAAGTGTGGCTCGTCCACAAAATACCATGGTCTGGGCGAGTCTACTTTGGAGAAGTGGTGTTAGAAGAAGTTTAAGTTTAAAAAATTTGGCTGTCCAAAGAAATTTCAATCGTTGTACTGTTGATATTTGGCTCTGTTGACTAATGAGTTTGCTGCCCACTGTCTTAGGGGATTGCTTGGATCAAATAACAAAATAGAGACATTGGGCTAGGCAGGGAGATATCTGGGGATATGATGGTTCATTCAAAACAGACCACACCCTGAGCATTTGTATAAACTGGATATAATAGGAAATCTGAATGATATTTTAGTAGGACACCTAACATGGTAGATTTTAAAAAATATATATTTTTATTGATTTCAGAGAGGAAGGGAGAAGGAGAGAGAAATATCAATGATGAGAGAGAATTATTGATTGGCTGCCTCCTGCACGCCTCCTACTGGGGATTGAGCCTGCAACCCAGGCATGTGCCCTTGACCAGAATTGAACCTGGGACCCTTCAGTTTGCAGGCTGAGCCAAACCAGGTAGAGACATGGTAGATTTTTAAAAACATTTTTAATTGATTTTTAGAAAGAGGGAGAGGGAGAGAGAGACATTGATGTGAAAGTGAAACATAGATTGGCTGCTGCAACCCAAGCATGTGCCCTGACCGGGAATCAAACCAGCAACCCTTCAGTGCCTGGGAGGACCAGTTGAGCCAGGGCCTACGGTAGATATTTTTATCAGAATGGAGTGAACTGGGAAACAGTCAAATAAATTACTATGCATTGCTAGAAGCCAGGTGTGGGAGCTGAGAGTCTAGATCAGGGTGTGATCACAGGACTGGTGATAAAGAGGCTTATGCAAGAATCTTCATTCTTTGTTTTGGTTTTCATCCTCTTTGTAGCAACTGCTCCAGGACGGGAATGACCCTGACCCCTATGTGAAGATTTACCTCCTTCCTGACCCTCAGAAAACCACTAAGAAGAAAACCAAAGTGGCCCGGAAAACCTGCAACCCCACCTACAATGAAATGGTGTGTGGTGAAGGCTGGGGTGGGGAGGGGGGGGAAGGAAGGGGAAATGGAAGGGGGGAAGGCTTGTAAATGAAATTGTGTTGGAAGTGGCCACACCTCTCCCTTTAGGTATCATCTGTGGCTGCTCCCCTGTTGCAGCAACAGGGCTGAGTAGTTGGGAAATAGATCAGACGTGATGACCCGGAAGGCCAGGTTTCCTATCTTGCCCTTTACAGGGAAAGTTCTCCAACCCTCAGGGTTGGACTTCCACAGCTGGGGTGTGGCCTGGACCCTGTCCTGTGGGGAGAAGTGTAAATATTTCTCTCTTCTCTGTGTCCAGCACCACTAGAGTAGGGGCTGCTGGGGACTGAGAAAATGAAAGAAAGAGACACACGGAGTGGAAGGAAAAAGCTGTGACTGGGTGGGACCGCTGTCCTCTGCTGGGAAAGGGACAGGAACCCTGAGGCAATACAGCTTGTTTATTTTATACAGCAAGAAACAAACAAACAAACAAACAAAAACGGGAAGTTTTACTAAAGGTCCAGACAAAGGAGATTGTGTGCATTCTTGGGTGGGCCTAAGTCATTTTCATTACTGATGCTTGGCTGGATTTAAATAAGAAAACTTACCTCCTGGCACGTGGGCTGAAGGTCAAGCTGACAACACTCCTGCCTTTTGGCAGAGTGTGTTTCCAGGACGTGGCTTTGCCAACGCCACTAGATTCAGCTGACAATAATGAAAGAAACACCCAATGTGCCTTCCAAGGTGCTTTCTACAGAGGAGGAGCTGGCCGATCCTTTGCTGATACTGAGCAGTGGCTCTAATTAAAAAGCCCCTCTCCTGCGTGACCTCTGAGTGAAGAACAAAGTTCTTGAAAGCTTCCCTTGAGTCCAATGTGCCTTCTATTCCCTTGGGCTCGGGCTGGGGAGATGCAGTGGTGTTAGCCTCAGTGGACCAAGTGACCGCAGACTGAAGCATCTCCCTCTGCCCCGTTCCCTCTCTCACCCCGTCCCTCGCCCCCGTCTCTGTGTGCGCAGCTGGTGTATGACGGGATCCCCAAGGGAGACCTGCAGCAGCGGGAGCTCCAGCTGAGTGTGCTGAGCGAGCAAGGATTCTGGGAGAACGTTCTGCTCGGGGAGGTGCACATCCGCCTGCGGGAGCTGGACCTGGCCCAGGAGAAGACCGGCTGGTTCGCACTGGGATCTCGGAGTCACGAGGCCTCGTGAGCCCAGCAAGGGCCCCGGCCCGGGTCCCGGGCTGGCGGTGGCGCCGCGGGAGAGGTCGCCTCCTGTGTGACCGGTCCTCTCCGTGGGAGAGGCAGGGCCCGTGGCGGGCCTCGCTGCCTGCCGTCCAGGGGAAGGGGCCTCTGCGGCGGGGGGCGCTGCCGTCCCCTCCTCTGCAGAAGGAGTTGGAGAGGGTTGTGATGAGCAAGTCCCGTGGAGGCTGTGAGGTTGCAGCAACGTTTTAAGTTTACCTTGTGTCAAGGGAGCAAATGCCTGGTTTGGGGCGGGGGGTGGCGCGGGGAGGGGGCTGTATGACGAAGTAGCGTCTTAGGGAGGCTGGGTGGATATCTTTATTTTTATTTTTAAAAAATGAAAATAGTAACGTTGTCCTAACTGGACAGGAAGCCTTGTGTGAGAAGGTGACTTGGCGTTGGCCCCCCCGAAGTCAGAGAGAGGAAGCCCGCTGGGACTTTTTATATGACTAAGGTTCTTATTGGACTTTCCCTAACTTGGAGTTCGCTTGTTTGTTTGTGTCTCTCTCTACAGGAATCGTTTGGGGTGGGGCCCAGTGGGTTCCCGTTTAGAGCCCCGTCCCTAAGGGCAGCGGGGAGGGGCAGGGAGGGCTGGGGGTGCCCCACGGAGGCCTGTGCTGCCCGGCCTTGCTGATTTTGCCTCCAAAGGAGAGCGACGTGATTGATCCCTGTGTGTGTACGGAAGGGCCTTTCTTATCAGGGTTCCGCAAAGGACCTGTATTCAGGGACCCGTGCTCTTTGGGGGGAGCTTTCCCTCTGGTCCTCCCCTACTTGGCTAGGTCTTGCCCTGACTAGGTCTCCTACCCCTCAGCTCTCTGCCCCTGTGGGGGCCGCCAGGCCCCTGTGACTACACTGGGGCCGCGTCCCCGAAGCTCTCTCCCTCCCTCTTCTCTGTGGGGAAGTGCTGCCTCGGCCCTCGGTCTGGTCTCAGACCCCAGGGTGGCTGCCTGCTGGCTAGTCCTGGGAGGAAGCCCATGACCCACCACTCCTCCTTGCTGCTTCTCTCTCCACTCCACGTTTTTTACAGTTTTTATAAGAATCCCCCTCATCCTGCGGGGCCATAAACCTATCCAGCCTGGAGCCAAAGGGATGCCCTCGCTGAAGGAAAGGGGCGTGGGGGCCCCATTAAAACCTTGGTTTTCTCCAGTGGTTTTCTCTGCTCAGACGCTGCCCTGGACGGCGATTGACTGCGGCCCTGGAGCTGGGAGGGAGAGGCTGGGTGGTCTCCCATCTCTCTCCATACTCCGCATTAACTACCACTTGGATTTGAAATCCACTCTTGCGCTTGACCCTGAAGGGTTATCTTCCTTGGAAAAAAAAAAAGAGGGAGGGACTTGGAGTTGAATATGAATGTTTAAAACTGGAATTGGCGGGACGTGCCTTGTGACTGGGGAGCGGGATGCATGGGGGATACTTGGTGAACTGCCTGTCCCTCCTCAGCTTCCTCCCGGGCTCCAGGGATCAGAAATCCCCCCTTTCGGTGACTCATTCCGTAACTGGAGAAAGAAGCTCCGTCCAGGGAGGCCATGGGGCAGCAGGAAGTCTAAGACACTCAGAAAGGCCAGGGAGCGAGCTGGCTGCTGGGAGGGGCCGGGGCCCGGGGGGCAGGAGTGGATTTCTCCAGATGAGTGGACCATACATGCGCTGCTGGCTTCCGGCCTGTGGCTCATTTTGTTTTGACCTTCTGTGCCCCGATTTAAAGAGGTCTGTGTATTGTACCCACTTTCCAGATGTCCTTGTATCTCCTACTTTCTCTCGATTTGTATTTTCTAATAAATGACACTTGAGGAAAGCAAAACGATCGTTTCCAAGATGGGTTGATGTTGCAATGTGTAGATGTTTTGACATGTTGAGATGTAAACATCTGATATATAAGAGGAAGAGAATACCAACGGCTTACAGGTGGCAGCCTTTATACACGCAGTTGCCCTGCACTGATGTTTCACACGCCTCAGCTAAAGGTAGCCTCACAACTTGATACAACAGGGGAGTGGTATTCCCATTTTACAAATGAAGAAACGGGCTTGTTGGGAATTAAGGAATTTGCCTAAGGACCAAGCCAGCCAGTCTTGGATCTGGAATTTTTTTTTTTTTAAGAACAATTTCGTTTTTTCTTTTTTTTAATAATATATTTTATTGATTTTTTACAGAGAGGAAGAGAGAGGGATAGAGAGTTAGAAACATCGATGAGAGAGAATCACCGATCAGCTGCCTCCTGCACACCTCCCACTGGGGATGTGCCCACAACCAAGGTACATGCCCCTTGACAGAATCGAACCTGGGACCTTTCGGTCCGCAGATCGATGCTCTATCCACTGAGCCAAACCGGTTTTGGCTGAATCTGGAATTTGAATGCAAGTTTAATGGACTCCATGTCTATGCTGGTCCTCCTGGGCCAAGTTAAATACTGCCCCTGACATTGGTATGATATGTTAGTTTTCTGAGTGTCTTTTATTTTATTTTTATATTTTTTATTTATTTTATTTTTTTATTAAGGCATTATATGTATACGTAGATTACCATCCCCCCCCCCCCCCCCCCAGTGTCTTAATACATAGGATGTCGTTTCTCATTACAACTATCCTGGAAAGTAGACATGGCCCATTCATTCATTCATTCATTCATTCATCTGTCACCTGCTGTGCTTACCAGCGCTGCCTCCTTCACGTAGCAGGCCTCCATCCGCAAGGCATACAGGCCTTGAGTTGCACACAGGTCCTCCTGAACCAGGTTCCATGTGCAGGGCTACAAGGAAAATTAAGACAACCCTCTGCATCTAAGAAGTTCACTGCCCGAGATGCAAATCAAAACAACAATGCGGTACCATCTCACACCTGTCAGAATGGCCAACATCAACAAAACAACAAACAACAAATGTTGGCGAGGTTGCGGAGAAAAAGGAACCCTCGTGCACTGCTGGTGGGATTGTAGGTTGGTGCAACCACTGTGGAAAACAGTATGGAGCTTCCTCAAAAAACTGAAAATGGAACTCCCATTTGACCCAGTAATCCCACTACTAGGAATATACCCCAAGAAACTAGAAAGACCAATCAGAAAGGATATATGCACCCCTATGTTCATAGCAGCACAATTTACAATAGCTAGGATTTGGAAACAGCCTAGGTGCCCGTCAGCAGATGAATGGATCAGAAAACTATGGTACATCTACACCATGGAATACTATGCTGCCATAAAAAGGAAGGAATTCTCATCATTTGCAGTAACCTGGATGGAATTGGAGAGCATCATGCTGAGTGAAATAAGCCAGTCAATGAAAGAGAAACACTACATGACCTCACTCATTTATGGATATTAAAGAACATTATAAACGAATGAACAGAAAGATAGATATAGTGACAGTAAAACAACAGGCAGACTGTCAAATGACAGCGGGGGGGGGGGGGAGGGAGATCTGGGGGAGATAAGAGATCAACCGAAGGACTGGTATGCTTGCATATAAGAATAACCAATGGACACAAAACTCTGGGGAGGGAGGGCACCTATGGGGGGGGGGGGCAATGATAAGCTATGTACACAGATAATACCTTAATAAAAAAAAAAAAAAGTTCACACAGATAATACCTTAATAAAAATAAAAAAAAAAAAGAAGTTCACTGCCCAGCGCTAGTTCACCAGCCTCATTTTGGGAGAGAGGAAACAACCCCTGAGTTCAGGCGTAAGAGCAGAGCAGTAGCTCAGAGTCTGACTCCTTCTTGCCCCCCCAGTGGGGGATGAAGTGATCTTTGTTCAAGCATCTTACCCACCCAGAAGTTTCCAAAGCTCTCCAGTGGGAGTTGTGTTTCATGCTGGGAAATCTGTGAAGCTTCCGAGGGATTTTCGGGGGTAAACAGGGTTTCTGGGTGGCGTTGAGGTGTCGCTGCTGCTCTGGACAAGCCCCAGGGGACCTTGTCAAAGCCAGAACTGGAATCTGGCAAGAGTCCTAGTTAAAGGAAATTTCTTGGCCAAATGGGGCAGAAATCTGAACCACCCTGAGGGAGTGGAAATGAGAGAGTTGGGGAGCAGTTGGGGGCGGAGGGGGGGGGGGTGCGCAAGACGGGGTTGTCTGGGGAGGCAAGAAAAGCAGCCCAGGAGGCCAGGTTCTCCAAGTTCAAAGAGAAGTGGCAAAAATGAAGTAACCCAACAAAGGCTCATTTTGAAAGGTTAAAAGCATTTTAAGCTGCGAGGTCACTGTGGCCTCTGGGACTTGTGTGAGGTGGCGGCCTTCTCTGGGTCAGGTGCGGCAGCGGGCTCGGGCTACTCGGGTGACAGAGGTGTGGGTCCTGCTCTCCAGTCCAGTCCTGCTACGGAGGCAGACACGGCACTGTGTCTCAGCGAGAGCGTGGAAAAGGGAGAGGTCAGTCTGGAGTTTTATTTATTTTATCAAATTGGGGTGGCATTGGTCAACATAAACATGTAGGTTTCAGGTGTGGGTTTCTATGTTACAAGATCTGTATATTGCACCGTGTACGCACCACCGAGAATATAACCATCGGCACTTAGGTGGCATCTGATGCCATGGAACTGGATGAGATCACCTAGATTAGAGAGGCTAGAAGGAGACAAGGGTGGACTGGGCTCTGATGCAGGCCATTTAGAGGAGGAGGAGGAGGAGGAGGAAGAGGAGGAGGAACCACTGAGATTGTAGAAAAACCAGGAGACGGTGTCAGGGGAGCCTAAAGGTAACTATGGTCAATATTCTAGGACTGCCACAACAAAGTGTAGAGGGCCCCCTGGGAATGCACATGGATGACCTTTAATTATCATCAGCTGAACTCAAGGTATAGGCAGAGCCATGCCCTAGGAACATGTTTCCCCAAAATGCTATCAGTACTGATTTCTTATCTTTATCCACGTGCTTGGAATGAGGAACAGATAGGATCTTGACTTACCCAGGTCTTGATTTGCTAAATCCCAGGAATGAGGGAATGATTAGGAACTGGGCACACCCAAAACTCCTTTGATTCTAAGCTTTCCAGAGAAACATCCCTTTATTCTTTTGGAAATAAATAAATGCTCTGTGTTGTCTGTGATGGTTGTTGTCTGTCCCTCCATCAGAGTGACAGTCTCCCACCCAGCACCCAGCTTGATGAATCTATTTCTGCCTCTTGTTCTCTTTTTTCTTTAATTTCTTAATCCCCAGCTCCTCCACTCAGGAACCTGTCGTTTTCCGTGTGGGTCGCAGAAAACAGAAAAACAGCCCCCACAACAAAGTACCACAGACTGGCTGATTGGTGATCTTTGGCATTTCTGGTTTGCAGGTGCATCACCCCAATCTCTGCCTTCATGTTCAAATGGTGTTCTCCCTGTGTGTGCATGCCTGTTTATGTCCAAATTTTCCCTTTGTATAAGGATATAGGCATACTGGGTTAGGGCCCACTTTAATGACCTCATTTTAACTTGCAAAGACCTTATCCTATATAATAAAAGGCTAATATGCAAATAGACCTAATGACAGAATGACCAGTCACTGTGACACACCCTGACCACCAAAGTGCAGAGGCTCAATACAGAGGGTACAAGTGCACGAATTCTATGCACTGGGCCTCTAGTTTCCAAATAAAGGTCCCATTGAAGGTACTGTAATTAGGGGATTAGGACCTCAATATCTTTTAGGGGAGTGAAATTCAACCCCTGACAGAATTATTTGGCAAAATGTTCTTGGTGAGCCCTAGCCAGTTTGGCTCAGTGGATAGAGCATCAGCCTGCTGAGTGAAGAGTCCTGGGTTCAATTCCAGTCAAGGACACATGACCAGTAGGGGCATGCAAGAGGCAGCCATTCAATGATTCTCATCATTGATATTTCTCTTTCTCACTCTACCTTCCTCTCTGCATTCAATAAAAATATATTTTTTCAAAATGTTCTTGGTGACTTTGTTAAGATATGTTGGAATGAGTGGAGGCAATGAAAGCCACATTGGAGTAGGTTAAAGAGAAGAAGTGATGAGAAAAATGAAGACCATCAGCATGGATAATTCTTTTTAAAAAATATATATTTTATTGATTTTTTTTTTACAGAGAGGAAGAGAGAGGGATAGAGAGTTAGAAACATCAATGAGAGAGAAAAATTGATAAGCTGCCTCCTGCACACCCCCTTATGGGAATGTGCCCGCAACCAAGGTACATGCTCCTGACCGGAAATAAACCTGGGACCTTTCAGTCCACAGGCCGACGCTCTATCCACTGAGCCAAACTGGTTTCAGCATGGATAACTCTTGAGAAATTTTGCATAGTGTTACAAAAACTTGGAGGGCAAGTATCTCAAAAGAGTGAGTTTTTTTTATTTTTTAAATAGATGGTGTTAACTTATGTTACTATGAGTGCTCTAGTAGCTTGGGAGATAAAGTTATGCTACTAGAGGCCTGAGGCACGAAGATTTGTGCAAGGATGGGTCTTCCTTCACTGGTCTGCCTGCACCGCCTTGGCTCTGGCTGGAGCTGCCTTTCCGCCTTTCCAGGCTGTCCAGGGGCCCTGAGCAGCTGGGATGGTGCTGAACGCCTGCATCCCACTCCCAGCTGCTCGGAGCCTGCATATGCAAATTATCCCACCATCTTTGTTGGGCTGATTTGCATATTTAATCCTGATTGGCTGGTGGATGTCATGAAAGTAGTGTCAATTTATATTTTTCTCTTTTATTAGTGTAGATAGGAAAGGAGGATACAGGAGGCCAGAATTCCATAAATAGATATGAAGGAATAGGATCCAGGAAGCTTCTTTGCTTGTAATGGAATTGAAGGCAGAGTATATGGCTGCAGATGCAGGTAGATTGGTGAATTAGGTGATGGAAAGGTTAGGTTATTTATGTCCAATTGCATTTATTTTCTCAATGAAATAAGAGGAGTGATCATAAATTGAGAGTGTGATTACAAGCATGCTGGAAATATGAATAAAGAAACATGGAGCAGTCTCAATGTAGGAGCAACAAAGCTACTATATATATATATGTATATCTGTAGGAGTGCCTATCATTGATGAAATTTGTGATCACAAATATGAAGTGTGTCAGTCAGCATAGCTGAGTGCTTTTCTCCGGCCCTGATTAGCTGCAAGAGTGTGGGCTCAGAATAAGTGCACAGTTGAGTATAAGGCTGGAACTTGGCCAGAAAAGAATGTTGGAGTAGAGAATGAAGGGCCTTTGCAAGGGGCTAGTTTTAAAGCTGGATCATGAAATGTATGCTCAGTAAGGAGAGCACAAAGGCAATGGTTTTGAGGTTTTGGGGGTTTCTAAGTCACTGAATAGTAATACCAGGGCAGTGAGTTAGAAAGATAGAAGGTGGTGTCCAGAGTGTGGAATGCCTGGAGAAAAGATTTTGGAGATGTTACTAACTGAAAAAAATGAAGTCAAAAGCTATACACCCTTTACCTCAGGTGCAGCAAAATCTTTAAAAATAAGCATATTTAACGGAGGTTTAAATGATCTTCTGCTAAAGTGCCAGTCAGCTTGCCAGGCTAAGGACTTCTTGTCTCACCAGCATGTGTGCACAGCCATGGCGGGCGGCATGTTATCTCTGTGTACAGAGCTGCCCTGCCTCTGCCGCTAGTTGATAGCAGGCTGGAGGCCCCTGGCTCACACCTTATTTGCCTGTCAAGACTGACAAGGCAGTCACATGCTCTCACAGCCTTCCAATACTTTCTGATTGCATTTTCCCCTTTAAAAGAAGAAAATTATGTATCTAATGACTAGATGAGCATGGGGAAGTCCATTCAAGAAAATTTTAAAGAAATTATTTTAGGGATTATGTAGTGTTAGTGATAAAGTTGAGAGTGGAATGCGAGATGCTTGGTCATAAGAAAGATGCTATTGGTTTCAAGCATTACTAGTTTTCTATTCAACATTTAATGATTGTTGGGAGCTGCCCGTTGCCTTCACCAGCAGGAAGAGGTGGACAAGGAGTCCGGAAGGCTGGTCAACTTTGAGGCTCTGGCAAGGTTGTCACTATTTGGGGGAGACAAAGGGAGCTGAAGCAACTTCCACATTTTATTTTATTTCATTTATTTTTTTAAATATATTTTATTGATTTTTCACAGAGAGGAAGAGAGAGGGATAGAGAGTTAGAAACATCAGTGAGAGAGAAACATCTATCAGCTGCCTCCTACACACCCCCTATTGGGGACATGCCCGCAACGAAGGCACATGCCCTTGACCGGAATCGAACCTGGGACCTTTCAGTCTGCAGGCCAAGGCTCTATCCACTAAGCCAGCCCAGTTTTTAGCAACTTCCACCTTTTAGACTCTTGTAAATCTTTGCTGCTGGGCTATCCATGAGCTGTTACTGGAATTCCCTGCCTAAGGGCTATGGGTGGATCTCAAACCTGAATAAAAGGGATTGCAAGCTCAGAAAAAGGCTGAGTCCTCTCTTGGGCTTCCACCTGGCCCCCAATTCCAAAATTAGCATTTTCTTGTCTAGTCTCTTTCATTTGTGGTGGCCTCCTCCAGAGCCCAAACCCTGAACCCCATGTGGGATGTGGGAGGGACACTAGCAACTGGGCCCAAAGTGGGGTACTCATAACTGGCAGCCCAACATGGGCCACTCGCAAATGAACCCTTATTTCTTTCTTTTTAAATTATTTATTTATTTATTTATTTATTTATTAAAATATATTTTATTGATTTTTTTACAGAGAGGAAGAGAGGGATAGAGAGTTAGAAACATCGATCAGCTGCCTCTTGCACACCCCCCATTGGGGATGTGCCTGCAACCAATGTACATGCCCTTGACTGGAATCGAACCTGGGCTCTATCCACTGAGCCAAACCAGTTTTGGCAAAATTTTTTATTTATTGATTTCTTTTTCTTTTTAGAGGGAGAGGAAATGAGAAAAAAAGAGGGTAAGAAAGAGAGAGACTGATTTGTTGTTCTACTTATTTATGCATTTATTAATTGATTTTTGTATGTTTCCTGACTAGGGAGCAAACCAGAAACTAGTATATAGGGATATTGGTCACTTATTATGTGCTATTCAACATGCTAGGTCAGTAGTTCCTAAACTTTTTGGTTTTTGGACCCCTTTACACTTTAAAATAATTGGGAACCCCAAGGAATTTTTGTTTATGTGCATTATATCTATTGGTAGTTACTGTTTTATAATTCAAAATGGAGGAATTGAAAAATATTTATTTAAAAAGAATATACCCATTGCATGCTAACATAAATAACATTTTTCATGAAAATATTTTTCAAAACAAAAAAAAGGTTTAGCAAGAAGAGCGACATTGTTTTACACACACACACACACACACACACACACACACACCCGTTATGTTTAATATCTGACTTAGTAGAAGACAGCTGGAACCTCCTATCTGCTTTTGCATTCAATCCATTGCCAGATCATATATCATATACCCCCTCGAACCGTGGTCGGCAAACTGCGGCTTATGAGCCACATGCAGCTCTTTAGCCCCTTGAGCGTGGCTCTTCCACAAAATACCACGGCCTGGTCAAGTCTATTTTTAAGAAATGGAGTTAGAAGAAGCTTAAGTTTAAAAAATTTGGCTCCCAAAAGAAATTCCATTGTTGTACTGTTGATATTTGGCTCTGTGGACTAAATGAGTTTGCCGACCACTGCCGTAGAAGATACATGTCCACTGCACACTCATGAGAATGAGTGTTTAAAACAATAGCTTGGTATTATGAAAATATTATTGATCTTGAGAACCTTCTGAAAGCATGTTAAAATGAGATCCCCAGGGGTTCCCAGACTATACTTTGGGAACCACTGTGCTAGTGGACATAGCCTTTAAGTAACTGAGACCAGCAGGAGAGAAGCACGTTGACAGGTAAGCAGTACCTAGTGTAGTGAATTGCATGCTTTAAGAGTCTAGTATGATGCTGACTGGGAAAGTTAGCAAAGATCTCAAGGAGCCGACATTTGAGCTGGACCTTGACATAGAAGAAGGCATAGAACAGGGGAGGGGATTCTTGGCTGAGAGAGCATGAGTAGAGGCATGAAGCGTTCCTAGAACAGTACATGCAAGAAGGGAAGTTACTGGAGAGAAGCCTGGAAAAGTGTTGTAGGAGGCATCTGTATAGAGTATTCTGTAGGCATTGGGAATCAGTTATTAGCTGATAAGTAACACATTAATTAATGTTTGTCCCCCTACTCTATCTAGGCAAGGCTCTAGTAAGAATTTCGTTTTCTCACCAACCCACTGAAAGAGGAATTATTAGCCTTATTTTACAAAAGAAGAAACTGAGGCTTCTGAATTGTTAATGTGCATATTTGGATTTCTCTTTTCTATTATTAAGCTGACTGCTAGTACTAACCCACCGTTCTGAAGTTCTGAGGATTGAAAATGATATATTTCCAGAAATAAACTATAATCATAAAAGTGTAATATGCTAATTAGACTGGACGTCCTTTCGGAGGAAGCCTGGGCTGCAAGGGAAGCCCAGGTCCCTGGTGCCAGAGGGAAGCTGGTGCCAGCGGGGGGGAGGGGCCGGGAAGGAAGCCCTACTCTTGCACAAATTTTGTTCATCGGGCCGGGCCTCTAGTGTATAATATAATAAGGGGTAATTGAGGACCTCTTGGTTTTCTAGGAAGAAGTAGCTGTTGGTGTCCCAGTGAAACATGAGGAGCTGCTGGCTTCTCCTAACTTCTAAAAGCTTTCTGCTGTTCCAAGTGGTCATAACTGCTACCTTCCCTCTGAAATAGATACTTGACTTTAGGGGTTGTCAATTAAAACGTTTTGGCAGGGATAAGGAAATGGACTAAGACCAAACTCACAAAAGAATGACAAAATTATTTTTCAAAGGACAGTGTTCTGTGCTTTCTCCCTTGGATGTAGTATCCTCCGTTCTTCGGGCTCAGGATATAGATATGATTTGAATGTGTTGCCTGCCGGGAAGCATTAAAGAGATAAACATAAAAAATAAAAAAAAGCCGAAACTCAGTGGATAGTTTGGGACTGAATGATCCCAGGTCAAGGGCACGTACGTATGTTGGTTGTGGGCACATCCTGGATGTGCAGGAGGCAGCTGATTGATGTTTCTAACTCTCTCCCTTCCTCTCTGTAAAAAATCAATAATATATATATATTTTTAAAAAAGAGATAAACAGTTCTGAGGCTGTTTTTTCCTCCTCTGTGACTTCAGTTTGCCCCCATTGAAAAGGGCAAGTCTACTAGGGACCTACTTGAGAAAAAAAAAAAAATTCACATTTTCATGGGGGGAAAGTATGTAGGTTGGACGCTGAGAAACCTTAAATCTGGGTTCCAACCTTAAATCAAAGACAAAGTTAACGAATGCTTTAGAAACCCTAAAATTGAGGGGCAGGAATGCATGCCTGAGAATAATGATTCACTTGTAATTTTTTCCGCTCCTGTTAATTCACTCTAGGTTATTCAGTGTCTTAAACACGGTGAGAGATGTATTGACACACAGCATTGCCCAACTCTTACTAAACTCAGCTCTCAGGTGACGAGCTAGTTACAACACGGAACCCCGGTATATTCAGGTCTAGGTAGGGTAAGTGTGCACCCGAGTGCCTGCATTAGGCCGTTAAAAGGGCCCCGGGGGACTGGCGGGCGGTTTGGAAACGCTCCCTTTCGCCAGAGGGCGGAGGAGGGGCGGTCTCCGAGGAGGCCGCGGGGAAGCGAGCGCGCACGCGCAGAGCCCGGCCCCGGCTGATGCAACCTCCGCGCGAGCTGCCGGGGGTCCGAGAGCGAGGCGGCCGACGGGGACCGCGCCGGGCCAATCAGCGGCCGCCGGAAAGGAGGCGGAAGGGCCCGCCCCCTGGGGCTCGGCGAGTGACGTTCCGCGGCGAGGGGTCGGCGTCGCGGCCGCCGCACGTTCCCGCCGGGTGGCCTGGGGTGTCCCGCCTCGACGCTGCCCCTGCGGCCATTTTGAGCCGGGTTCGTCCCCGCCACCGTCTGCCCGGGGCCGCCCAGCCCTTCCGGGGACTCGCTGCGAGCGGTGGGGAGTCGTGCGGCCGCCGCGAGAGGCCTCTGCATGGTGCCTCGAGCGGACTAGGACGCCGCCTTCCCGCCGGGATGGGAGTCCCCGCCGCCGCCGCCTGGTGCGCCGGCCCCTCCGGACTGCCGTCTGCCGCCCGCGGCCGAGGCCGCTGCCCCGGGGCCCGGTCTGGGACGCCGACTCCGCCGCCAGGCGAGGTCGGGGCCGTGTAGGCCTCCCCGGAGCCCGTCCTTCCTTCCTTCCCAGCCGCCGGGCCGCGCGCCCCTCGCGGAGACACCGCCGGGAGCTGAGGCGATGGAGCCGGGAGCGGGCCTGCCCTCCCTCCCTCGGCGCTCGCCGCCCCGCGCCGCCGCCGAGCACCCCGGGGACCCCACGCCGCCGCCCTCGGCCCGGCCTGAGGAGGCCCGGCCTGGCTTCTGGGCGAAGCTGCTCTCCCAGCTCTTGGCGCCGCTGCCCGGCCTGCTGCAGCGGCTGCTGCTGGTGTGGAGCCAGCTCCTCGGCGGGATGGTTCCGGCCCGGTGGCTCGACTTCGCCGCGGGCTACAGCGTCCTGAGGGCCCGCGAGGAGCCGGCCGCCCCCCCTGAGGTGCAGAAATCCCTGGGTTCGCTCGGGCTGGACCCCTCCTCGGCCGACCTTCTGGACCTGCTGGAGGAGGGGATGCACTGGGAGTGCTCGGCCCCCGGTCCGAAAGCCGCGGGCGGCATTGCCTTGCTCCCCGCGGCCCACGCCTCCCTCCTGGAGCAGCAGCTGTGGACCGTGGAGCTGTTGCAGGGCGGCCTTAAGGCCCGGCTGTTATCGGACCGGGACCTTGGCCACTCGTCCTCGGGGTGGAAAAACAGCCATCGCGTAAGCAGGTTGGGCGCCGTCTCCTATTTGCTGAGCCCCTCTTATCTGGACTGCCGCTCCCCGGTGGAACTGGGCTGTCCGGACCTCTTCGCCGGTGGCGAGCCCTCGGTGGGGTTCCGGACGCTGGGCCCGGCGAGCGGCGGCCGTCTGCCCGAGGACCACTCCGCCCCCCAGCCGCTGACCGCGGAGCTCGCCCGCGCCTCCTGGCAGCGATGCCCGCCGCCCTCGAGGGAAGGCCTGCCCGAGATCCACCACGTCCGCATGAAACGGCTGGAGTTCCTCCAGCAGCCTAGCAAGGGGCAGGCGTCGCCCACCCCGACCCCGGACCAAGACCATGGCTACCACAGCCTGGAGGAGGAACACGGCCTGCTCCGGGGGGAGCCGAAGCCCTGCGGAGCCGTCCCCGGAGCTGCCCCGGAGCCCGCGGAGGAGGAAAGAGAATTGACCCCGGAGCTGCTTCCTCTGGCTGTGGACCGGCCGGAGCCGCCGCCGCCGCCGCCGGAGGGCCGCCTGCCTGGGGGGGTGCCCATGGAGAGGGAGCCCGAGGAGGACCCGAGGAGTGAGGCTGGCTTCTCAGACACCGAGGACGACCTTCCCGTTTCGGCCAGGCCGGCCTGTAGCAACAAACTGATAGATTACATTTTGGGAGGTGCCTCCAGTGACCCCGAAACGAGCTCCGACTCCGAAGGTGAGGACTGGGATGAGGACGATGATGGCTTTGACAGTGACAGCTCCCTCTCGGAGTCAGACCTTGAGCAAGACTCCGCAGGGCTTCACCTTTGGAACTCTTTCCACAGCGTAGATCCCTATAACCCCCAGAACTTCACCGCAGCCATTCAGACGGCTGCCCCCGCTGCTCCTGGGCACCACCCTTCTGGCCCCCAGAAGGATTTGTCCTACCAGTCCGATCTGGGGGATTCTCTCCAGACCGGGAGCCCTCCGGAGTCTCCGGACCTCAATTCCGGGGCGGAAGATGACTGGGAATCTAGCGCAGATGAAGCAGAGAGTCTCAAACTCTGGAACTCTTTCTGTAATTCGGACGACCCCTACAACCTTTTAAATTTTAAGGCTCCCTTTCAAACAGCAGGGAAAAGTTGGAAAGGCGCTCGTGACTCAGAGAGGCCACCCGAGCCCATTGTGACCGTTTCTGGGTGTCACACCTTGCTTTCCTGTGAGGTGCGGCTGTTAGGGAGCCGAGACAGCGAGTGTCCGGACTCGGTACCGGGTGGGGCTCTTTCTGGAGGACACACGCATATCAAGAGAAAAAAGGTTTGTTTCTTTTAACTTGTTCGGTAATATGTACAGACTGTTGTAGTGATATGGCGAACTACAGCAGCCTGGCTTTCCTGGAGGGGTAGTGGTACAGTGCTTGTGCTGGAAGAGTAGACTGTTGTTCCTGTCCAACCAGGAGATGCCAGTGTACAGGTGATAGCAGGAAAGTGCCCTTTTCATTGGCAACGCGGAGCCATAACCCTGCAGGCTTCAACTTCTCACCCTTTTGAAAGTTAAATTGTGTGTATACATGATTTAATTTTCCCAGAGATTGGGAAGGCCCTGGTAGAGACAGAATTTAAAATGTTAAGTGTGGTATGTTATATTGTCTTCATTCCTTTCCGGTCTAACCCGGAGGGATGATGGGACCAAGGAGCAAGTCAGATTAACCTGTTTTTGTTTGTTTGTTTTGCTATGAAAGGAAATAATTTTAGTATTAAAAATTGTGGCATGTACATAATTTCAATTTTGTAAAAAAAAAAAAAAAAAGCCCACAGGAAATAGTGTTGCCTTTAAGAATGCAGTACTAGTTGTCACTAGCAAACTACAGTTAATAGTTATTATGTAAGGCAGTGATGGGCACTTATTTGGTTTACCTTAAGTAGTTGCTTCCTGCTCCCAGTCTAGTTGTAAAACGTTATGGAGCATTTTATCTTTCAGCTAAAGTTATTAATTGGAGAGAAATCCTCTCCAAACACACAGGATATCTTTTATTGTAGAGGGAAAGTTTCTTTAGTTACCTGTACCTTTATTTGGACAGAGGAAGAAGTGGATGAATTATTGACCTCACATTCTGCAGCATCTGGGAGTTTCCAGTGGAGAGTACCCTCACCCATTGTCTCTGAATGTCTAGTTTAACACTTTGAACTATTTGGGGGTAGAAGATACCTTTAAAATGTGATAATCTTATGTCTTACCTGTAGATGCAAAGTAAATCATGTTAAAAAGTGGAAATTTTAGTTTACACTACTGTATCATCATAATACAGCTTTTCTCTGTCTTTTTAAGGGGCCCCTGACTCGGTGACTTACTTAGTGAATTATGTAAGAAATAGCCAGGCAATGGAATGACCCCTGCCACCTGGAGACCTGTGTTCCCTACTTCTGAGTGGTTAGGGCCAAGAGATTTGGGAATACAGCCAAACCTGGGAAGTAACTTGACCTCTCATGGCTTTGAGTAACCTTATGGGAATAATAATAATACTGTATGAGTTATTGCATGATTCAAACGAGATGAGTAAATACAACTCAATTCATTGTCTTGCCTTTAAATGGTAGCTCTTACTATTCAAGGATGTCAGCCAGTTGCGTGTCTCATTTGAGCATGCTCATTGAGTAAAAATGGAATGAGTCAAGTAGGTTTGAGGCTGTTGACTGAACCAGAAGCAACATTTATCAAAGATTATGCCTAAAATATGGGTAAATTACTTGACAGCCTTTGCCTACTTGCCATTCTTTAGATATATGGGAATAATCGGTAGTGCCCAGTGCTTAAAATGAAACTCTTACTTAGATCTAGGAGTTTAAAATGTATAACATGGTACAGATTGTGGAGCCAGACTCAGGGTTTGAATCCTATCAATACCACACAGACACTGTATGATTTGAATAAGTCAGTTAACTTCTATTTTGTTTCCTTATCTGTATAATAATACCCTATAGGGTTGATGGTAGGATTAAATGAGATAAAAATTGTAGAATGCTTTGAAAAGAGCCTGTATATGGTGAACACTATGTAAATGTTGCTATCATTTATCTTAGTGACGGTAAGTTACCCTAGAATGCAATATCTGTAAGGGCTTACATACCACACCTCCTAATTGTCCTCGGGGGCATTTATTGGCCTGATGTAAAGGGAATGAAAGTAGTAGGCCACAGTGGGGTTAGCTGATGAAACTATTGAGCATACTTTAAAAGCAAGTACCTATTTACTTTTGGGGTTTGATATCTTACAGAGAAACTTATTGGAAATTAAATAGGGATTAATGGGGACTGTGACTCAGTACACGTGATCATGTGTATGACAGCAGGCACAATTTTAAATATGTAGGGTGTCCCCAAAAATGTATACGTACTTTGAATGATTATAAAGTCAGTGTTTGTTAACATACAGTTTATTTTCAAAATATAAAAGAATCCACAGCAGTGAGTGAGTACTTTTTTTTGTCAATGCCTGTTTTCAAACTGATGACAGTTCTGGGCTAGGCACTACTCATAATGCGAAGCAATGGAATCACAAACATTCAGTTTGTCAACTGTTGCTGGTTTTGTACTGTAAGCTGTATCTCTTATGTGTCCCCATAAAAATGTCTGGTGGATAAATTTTCTTTGTTCAGAGCTTAGTCAGGTTTCACCCTTTATTTCAAATCAGATGAACCTGAAAAGGAGTGATAATTGAGTTTACCAGCTGTTAAGTGTGTATACAAGTTTTTGGGACACCCTGTATATAGTGATAGCATGTTAAAGAGGAATACAAGAAGGATTTTTAACTTACTAGTAACAAAATCTTTTATAGTATCGCTAGAGGCCCATGCACTGGTGGGGCCCCTGAGCCTGGCCTGCCTGCGCCCTCTCGCAATCCCAGACCCCTCGAGATGTAGGACTGCTGGTTTCAGTCCAATCCCTGCAGGCCAGGCCGAGGGACCCCACCAGTGCTGGAATCTGTGCACTGGGCTTCCAGTATGCATGTAAGGTCTTTGGGTAATCTCTTTCCATCATACCCCCTTTCCCCATTCCCCCTGAGATTCATCAGTCTGTTCCATGTTTCCATGCCTCTGCGTTGAGCATCTTCCTCCTGGTGGTCAGTGCGTGTCATAGCTAACAGTCAAATGGTCGCTTAGGCTGATAGATAGATAGATAGATAACCTTAAAGAGATGTTCATTTTGTTATACTTGCTTATTAAGTAAATTCCTCTTCTGTATTCTGTTTGCAAAAGCAATACTAAGAATAACACCACATGTTCATGATTCAAAAATTGGAAATCACTGACAAGTAAAATTTCTTTTAAAAAAGGAAGAATAGAAATAAGATCTTGTTAAAGCTTTTGTGTTAAAATAATAGCAGTGACTTTCAGGTATGTATTTGCGAATTCTTTTGTTTGGAGACATTTGTCATTTTCTTTTTCTTTTTAAAAAAATATATTTTATTGATTTTTTTACAGAGAAGCAAGGAGAGGGACAGAGAGTTAGAAACATCGATGAGAGACATTGATCAGCTGCCTCCTGCACACCACCCACTGGGATATGCCCGCAACCACGATACATGCCCTAGACCTGAATCGAACCTGGGACCTTTAAGTCCACAGGCTGACGCTCTATCCACTGAGCCAAACCAGTCTCTGCCATTTGTCATTTTTAAAGAAGGGTTTTACAGAACTGAATATCACTAAAGATTTAATAAGTAAAGATTAATAGCATCAGGAAAATTGCAATTCCCCATCTGGATTCATTTTATTAACATCAAAAACCACAAGGGGGTTGCCCTAACCAGTTTGGCTCAGTGGATAGAGTGTTGGCCTGTGGACTCTAGGGTCCTGTGTTCAATTCCGGTTAAGGGTATGTACTTTGATTGTGGGCACATCCCCAGTAGGGAGTGTGCAGGAAGCAGCTGATCGCTGTTTCTCTCTCATTGATGTTTCTAGATGTCTATCCCTCTCCTTTCCTCTGTAAAAATATCAATAAAACATATATTTAGAAAAAACAATCACAAGGGGTAGGGTAGACGACAAGGTACCGATTGGTTTGTTGTTTTGTTTAAATATATTTTTATTGATTTCTGAGAGGAAGATAGAAATGTTAATGATGAGAGAGAATCTTTGATCAGCTACCTCCTGCATGCTCCTATTGGGGATCAAGCCTGCAACCAGGCATGAGCCCTGACCTGGAATTGAACCCAGAACCCTTCTGTCCACTGGTAGATACTCTATCCACTGAACCAAACCCGGCTTGGGCTGCCCATTGTGTTTTATTCAGATGCCTTCTAGGGCCCCCCTTCCTTTTTTTTTTTTTTAACTTTTGTAGTTGAGATCAAATATTCTTGTAAGATATTTGATATTCTTAAAGAGTTAGTAGCATAAAAGGTTAGTTACCTCATTGATGATTATAAGATCCTAGAGAGTGATTAAAGTTGGTTTTTGTCTTTACAGGTAACCTTCCTTGAAGAAGTTACTGAGTATTATATAAGCGGTGATGAGGATCGCAAAGGACCATGGGAAGAATTTGCACGGGATGGATGCAGGTTCCAGAAACGAATTCAGGAAACAGAAGACGCTATTGGATATTGCTTGACATTTGAGCACAGAGAAAGAATGTTTCATAGACTCCAGGAAACTTGCTTCAAGGGACTCGATGCTTTCTAGCCATGTTCAGATGATGTAATAGCCGCCAGCCCTAGCACACACTGAGTAACTCTTAACTCTTACTTCATAGGTTTCTTTTAAAACAAAAACTGGCAGCTGTCCTTTGACCTTTTTTTTTTTTTTTAAGGATATGTAATGTGGATCCAGCAACCTTGTTTAAATATTGTTTTGCAACGTTTCCCACTCAGAGATGCCTAGGTTGAAGCCAAGCCCTGATAGTGAAGGATGAGATGGTGTGATTTCTAATCTTCCCCTGTGTGGTTAGTCAGCTGTGTTTTGGGATGGTGTTGCTTCTTGAGGTGAAAAAGGAACCTCTGAAGGTGTAACTTTGCACTTTCAAAACTTACTTTCTTGGGAAACAATATAGGGTTCAAAGTCCATTTTATATTTTAATTTAAATTATCTGTCTAAAAACGGGGTTCTTTTTACTTTTTCCCCTCCCAACATTTTTTTTTTCTCTCAGTTTATCTTTGTTGAAAGTATTACAGTTGTCCTTTTTTCCCCCACGCCCGCTCCCCCTTCACCCCACACCTGCCCCAGTTTATTCCCCCCCCCCCATTGATTTCAAGAGAGAGAGAGAGAGAGAGAGAGAGAGAGAGCGAGAGAGCGAGCGAGCGAGCGAGAGACCTGGATTAGGGATGTGCCCTGACTGGGAATCGAACACCTTTTGGAATGACACTCCAACCAACTGAGCCACACCGGCCAGGGCTTTTCCCTCCAGTGTTCTGAAATTAATGGGCTTTTATGTTTTCTCTGTATTATCTCATTTCAGTGACTTGGCCTTTCTACTACCTTAAGGCTAAGAAAATAATCTTGTGTATGCTGCCAATTTAAGGTACATTTTCTGTGTCATTTTTTCTTTTCTTTGTAAGAATGACCTGGGCTGCAAATGTGGTAGGTTTTCATTTCTGGGTTAAGTTCTACCCAAGATATTTCAAAGGATTGCCACAAAATCGACGTGTGTATCTGTTACTTTAGGAAAGCTGCATCTTTCTGCCAAATTTTAACATCTAATATATTTAATTTCTGTGCAAAGTGTTTTGGAGAGGGTCCTGTATATGTCATTGTCATTTCTAGGTAAATGGTTCTTTGTATCTTTTAACAGATGGAAATTGTAAAAGAGACCAGGAAGTAATAATTACATCATAGGCATTTATATTATTTTAAATTAAAAGCCTAGAATTCTCCTAGGAAGAAGATAAGAGACATCAGAGCAGTTTGGTTTTGTTGTCTATGCTCTCAACAGAAGCAGTGTTATTAATGTCAGGCCTCGGCACTGTGTCACTTTTACAGTCTGTCAGGGTGACACGGTAAGCTTGGGAATGGGCAGTTCGGAATGTTCCAGTTGGAAATGTAAAATAGAGACTTCAGTCATTACCCAAGTTTACTGTGTTCTATTTTAATAAGGAGAGGAGGAGTAATGAGAGAAGCATGGGCTATACTTTCAGGAAAGGAGAGAACTATAGATTTAACAACCAGGAAGTCTTAATATCTGTAGCCCAAAATTTGCTTTTGAATCCAAGCTTTTGCAGTGACTGGCTGTGCTTGGTTATATAGGTAGCTCTGCCTGGTGTGCACCTGTTAGGGTGAGCTTAATGGTCAGTTTTTACTCCACGTGCCTCTCGTCATGGAAAACGTGAGTAGAAGAGATGACCTCTTAACTTTGAACTTGTTTCACTGTAGGGATGATTTTGCATTAGAAGTGCTCGCAGGGTTACTACCTCAGTTAATAATCTACCTGGTCATTATTTCTATCTGGTTTGCTCCAAGAACTGCCTCTGGCGTTAATATATATCTTCACATAAACACAATGAGAGTGCAGCAACCTAAGGTCAGGTTTTTGCAGAGCCCTTAGTCAGGGTGTTCCGTGCTCCCCGCTTTAGGTAGTCATAGGGACTTCGTAGCACCATGAAAGTAGGTTGGCACCAGCTGTGTCAGGTGAAAGAGGGCATTATTTGCCTTGAAAAAAGCTTGTTGAGAATGCATATGCATTCTTTAAAACCTGGATGAAGTATACTGCTTTATGTCAGAGATTTAGGTTGTGTTTTGTGTTTCTGAAATCTGGCACCTCTCCCAATTTGGAAAGAAGGATATTTTACATTAACTGGATTGCAGGAAATTGTTCTCTTGGAATTCCAACTTCAACCTCACAACTAAATGAGTAACAGCTTGGTCAACAAGTCTTCCTACCCTCCTTTGGAAGACGTGACCAGAGGGTGTTGCGAAGGGTGTTGAAGTTGGATTGAAGGAGAAGAACAATTCTTGTTAGCTTCATCCCAATCCTAGTTGGAACAAAGTCAGACCACCATCTGAAAACAAAAGTCCTTGGAAATTTTAATCGAACATGCATTTAAGGTCTTGGAATGGTGCTTCAAGTATCCATGTAGCATGTGAAAGGCTTTGTACAGACAGGAAAAATTTCCCTTTTTGAGTGTGATAACAGCACCTTTCATCTTTAACTTGAAATCAAAACTATCAGATTTTATTTTTTTATAATTTAATGAAGGTGAATGTAGGGGGCTAGCAGACTTCTGAATTGGCTTCTACAGGTGCAATGAGTAAAATGTAACCAGTTTGTTGGGGTTTTATAGTAAAATTCTATTTGTGTATATAACTTAATCTGTAAATTGTAATAAATACCATTTGCAATTATTACATTTTATGTGCTATTTTGCTCAAACTTTGTATTTATGCTTCATAGTACTTTATATGGTTTTGGAATCACTGGGCAGGATCTTTTGGGTATTTTTGTAGAAGCTTAGAGGGTCTGGACACATCCTGTGGTTTGAAATGGCTGTGTGGTGGGTAAACCACCTCGGTTGCTTAAAGGGCAGGAATGATAATGGGTAGATACAACGGAAACCACGTTTCAGTAGTAGAAAGGAGAATTCGGTTCTTCGAGTATGAAAGGCCCCACTTAGAGACTGGGTTTTAGAATCCAAAATTGGCTCCAACCATCTGCTTCTGTGCAAAGAAAACAGTAAAATTAAAAGAAGCAGTAAAATTCATATGCTGGGCTTAGCATAGCAGCAGGGAAATCTGTTTTTCTGTTTTGTGCATTACTGATAACCATGGTTTTGTAAATCATCGTAATCTCCCATGTATGATATTAAATGTGATGGTAACATCCGAAAAACAAAATAAAAAACTTATACCTAGATAAAAAGATACACATTTGGGTAACAGCAAGCCTCTTAGTGGATTAAGGCATATGGACCTTAGTTAATGAAGAAAATTATTAAAGGTCTATTTCTGAACTGGAAGGAAGGAAACTAACATTTAGTTGCAGATAATTAGTACTTACCACCAATTAAATTGACATTTTCATTACCATCTTGGGGATTTAAGCATTTTTGTCTCTTTCCAGGGAGATATATGAAAATAGCTATATTCACATTAAGCCAGATATATTGTTATGTCTATCCTGATATCCTATAGACATTGTGCTGTGGGTTTTACTGCTTTATCAGAATATTTGTTGACCCAATGTTGATAGTTAAACATAGAACTTAGTGGTCTCATTTAGAGACTTCTTCGGGTCCTCTATGTACTAGTACCTTTGAAAAATAATGGAAATACTTTTTTTTCCCCTCAAAGAAATTCATTTATAAAAGAACCTAATGTAGAGATAATGTAAAGGCATTCTTGGTACTGTCTAAAAGTAAGTATGCTGCCTCCAGGGTACCTTTTAAGGTGAGAGACATAATTTAAAAAAAATAAATAGTTTTATGGATTTCAGAGAGGAAGGGAGAGGGAGAAAGAAACATCAATGATGAGACTCACTCATCGGCTGCCTTGCGCATGCCCCCTACTGAGGATTGAGCCCGAAACTCGGGCATGTGCCCTTTATCAGAATCGAACTCTGACCCTCCTTTCATTCTGCAGTCTGACACTCTATCCACTGAGCCAAGCCCGCTAATGCCTTAATTTCTTTTAATGTGTGTAAAGAGATTTTAATTTAAATATATATAAATTGAGTTCAGATAGGAAGGGAGAGTGGGAGAGAGAGAGAAACATCAGCTGCCTCCTGTACATACTCTACTGGGGAGCAAGCCTGCAATCTGGGCAAATGTCCCGAGCAGAAATCAAACCTTGGCCTCTTAGTTCAACCACTGAGCCACGTAGGCCAGGCTGATAACATCTTCACTTAACTGATTGTTACACAAATGTCAGCTGTTTGGGATTTTTCTACATCAGAAATTGGGATTCTTATGGACTTGGTTGAATGCTCTGTAATCAATACAATATGGTTGAATGCTCTGTAATCAATCAATACTTTTTCTCCTTGAATTTACTACAGTAAGACTAAGTGTGTGTGTGTCAGTTATGACTTCAAAATACAGAGGCAGCATGACATCAAAATCTATAACAATAGGTGTAATAAAATAGGACAAATAGATATTTGAATCCTGCTTTGAGGATTTATCAAGCAAGCTTTCAGTTAATATGTTTTAGTGACAGGTTAAACATAGGGAATTTAAAGAGAAATCATTTTATACGTGGATGAGGACACACGATGGGGTATGTATTACCATGTAACTTGAATTACATCGGAGTTTTACCTTTGGCAGACTTCCTCACCTCAGCAGGGAAAGAGGGGGAGCAGTTTAAGGAACCCTAGGAAGTGGGTGGCTGGACCGCTGGGAGGGTACCCTAGAACTACAAAGAGAGCAGGAGGTCTAGAAAGCTGAACTATAAGGGAAGAGATTTTGGAACTACTTTCCAGGTTTTGTTCTTTTATTCTTCCCTTGATCTCATTACTATTCTTTTTAAAATATACATATATTTGTTTTCTTGATTTCAGAGAGGACAGGAGAGGGAGATAGGAATATCAATGAGAGAGGATCATTGATCAGCTGCCTCCTGCAAGCCCCACATTGGGAATGGAGCCCACAACCCGGGCATGTGCCCAGATCAGGAATAGAATTTGATGTCCTGGTTCGTAAATTGACCCTCAACCACCAAGGCACACCAGCTGGCTGTATTGTCCTTTTCTTAGTTTCCTCCTGCCTTTGCCGATTTTTTCCCCCCTTGTCATCATGTTTTATAGGGTCTTACCTAGGAAAGGATGAGGGCCTTCATAAGAGAAGCACAGCACGGTTGCCAAGGTGTGTGTTCATTAGCGGTGCTCTCCATCAAACCGAAAGGACCTTGGAGCTCTCCTCAGAGCTTATTGCACAATCCCTGACCAGAACATTAGGTTAATAAATACGCTGAGACTGGAGCAACTTTCAGAAACATTCCAAAGATGTTCAGGGTCAAAGTAAGGATTATGCTTCTTTGAGTTAAGCCTGCTTTTTTTTTTCTTTCTTTCTTTTAAATCCTCACCTAAGGACATGTTTCTTTTATTTTATTTTATATTTTATTGATTTCTTTTTACAGAGAGGAAGGGAGAGGGACAGAGAGTTAGAAACGTCGATGAGAGAGAAACTTGGTCAGCTGCCTCCTGCACACTCCCTACTGGATATGGGCCCGCAACCAAGGTACATGCCCTTGACTGGAGTTAAATCTGGGACCCTAGAGTCCATAGGCCGACTCTATCCACTGAGCCAAACCTGTTAGGGCAAGTCATGTTTCTTGATTTTAAAGAGAGGGGGAGGGAGAGAAAGAGGGGGGGAGGACACATCCATAGGCTGCCTTCCCATCCATGCCCTCATTAGGGATCGAATCCACAACCTATGGATGTGCCTGACTGATGCCCAGGGCTGCAATAGAACTAGAGTAGAGGTGCACGGGAGCCACCCCTCCCGGCCAAGCCTGCTGTCTTAAGAGAGTTCACACATTGGCTCTGAAAGCAAAAACTAGGGAGGAGTCCCAAAAAAGTTGAAAAAGGGTCATCTGGATGTATGTTCTGGAATGATTGTTTTTTTTAAAAAACTTCATCATAACAAAAGAAAAACAAAAAAACTTCATCATGAGACTAGCTCCTCTTTGGATCTCAGATATCTCCTCCAAGAGACATCTGACCATCCCAATCCCTCTTTTCCCTTTTATTTTACCTCTTAAAATTATGGTCACTCTGACCTCATTTTTTTTAAAAAATGGTAACGTTTAGTTAAGAACATTTTTTTTTTATTTAAAAAATATATTTTTTATTGATTTTTTTTACAGAGAGGAAGGGAGAGGGAAGGAGAGTTAGAAACATCAATGGGAGAGAATCATCAATCAGCTGCCTCCTGCACACCTCCCACTGGGGATGTGCCCGCAACCCAGCTACATGCCCTTGACTGGAATCAAACCCGGGACCTTTTAGTCCGCAGGCCGACGCTCTATCCACTGAGCCAAACCGGTTTCAGCATTTTTACTTGTTTCTTGTCTGCCGCTACCCTCAGTAGTCTGTAAACTCCCCCAGAGCAGGGACCTTGTTGTCTGTCTTACCTACCCTGAGCTCAGAGCCCTGCTTGTAGAATAAGTCACCTTTCATCTAGCCTTTACCAAGATTTCATCAGCACAGTCATGTCTGATTAGAAACCCATGTTCCACAAGCGTAGATGATGTAGAATCACAGAACTGAAAGGTCCTTAGAGAGAAGCGATAATAAGCTCTAAATTTGTATAAGGTAATTACAGATTTCATTTTGGCTAGGGATACCACATCAATTAATTTGAATGTCATTAATAAGGTGCATGTTAATTTATGGATTTAATATGTGATCAAATCAGCTGAGGCACTTCTTTTCTGGAATTAATATTCTGTCTTCTCCCCGCTGCACCAGAGGGAAGATTGGTGCTAGGTTGCTAGAGACTCTGTTGATTCCACTAGATGGTGTTACCATCTTGGCGTGCCTGGTGGATCCCCGTTATCACTAACCTAATGGCAGTTGCCAGGGTGGAAGTCCTCTCTCGGTATAAAGAAGCTGGAAAACTTCCCAGCTTGTGGTAACCTACAGAACTGGGGGCTGTTCCTTATGGGAGAACCAACATTTGTATTTGTATTTGAACTCAAACAAATGAATAAGATGAACATAGTAATGATTTAGGAGACTGGAGGTCTGAGGTGTATATATATATATTTTTTTTTTCTTCCCATTTACCATTTCCACCATTTTTTTGGTTAATATAATTTATTGATTTTTTACAGAGAAGATAGAGAGTTAGAAACATCAATGAGAGAGAATCATCGACCAGCTGCCTCCTGCACACCCCCTACCGGGGATGTGCCCACAACCAAGGTACATGCCCCTGACCAGAATCGAACCTGGGACCCTTCAGTCCACAGTCTGATGGCTCTATCCACTGAGCAACACCGGCCTCAGCCTGAGGTAGGGATATTTGCTGTGTTTTGTGTATTGGAATGTCCCCAGTTAGGGCCTTATTTTTCCGGAATTGTTTGTTCAGCATCCAGCTTTCTGTTGCATCCCGGGCGTCAGGGTAGTTCTCCAGGAGAGGAGAGATGGTGCCGCATGGCTCAGGGCACGGAGAGTCACTGTTATCTGATTCAACGCCTGAACTTCCCAGCAGGACTTCCCTTCAGCAGTGCAATGTTCCTCTGAAAGGGCCACCTCTCAGGCCACGAAAGCTGGGGGTGTAGGCAGGTTGTCCTGGGGAAGGACTCTGTTCAAAGGTGGCTGTCTAGAAAATATGGCCATCGGTAGTAAGAATAAACAGAAATAAAAAACCGTCCTCTGTGGCTGGCCTGCAGGAGGAAAGGACTACGGGCTGGGCTTCATGCTGATGTTGCCCCGTTGCCCTCTGGGAACTAGAGCCAAGGACAGCTGGGAGTCCAGGCCGCTCCCGGTAGGTTGGTATTGGCTCCAAGGGGCTGCCCGGCATCCATTTCAGAATGGAAGGCCAGTGCAATAGCATACACTTCCTGCATTCCCTTTCCCTTTTTTTATTTTATTTTTTTATTAAATCCTCACCCGAGGGCATGTTGGGGGAGAGAGAGAGAGAGAGAGAGCGAGCTGCCAGTTGCTTTGGTCTCACAATGTGCCCTGACAGGGAATTGAACTGGCACCTTTGGGGCACAGGTGACGCTCAACCAACGAAGCCTCTCTGGCCAGGCAGCACTTTTCCTTTTATTTCAGCTTGAGTTTTTAAAATTATATTTTTTATTGATTTTTGAGAGGGAGAGAGAGTTAGAAATATTAATGATGAGAGAGAATCATTGATCAGCTGCCTCTTGCACTCCCCTACTGGGGACCAAGCCTGCAACCCAGGCATGTGCCCTGACCTGGAGTTGAACCCAGAACCCTTCAGTCCGCATGCCAGTACTTAACTACTGAGCCAAACTGGATAGGGCTATTTCAGCTTGATTTGACTGGGTAGGAGGATAAGAGTTTTCTTTTCTTTCCTTTTTTTTTTTTTTTTTTTTTTTGTACCTTCAGGAATTTACAGAGGAGGTTTTTTATTTCTGTTTATTCTTACTACGATGGCCATATTTTCTAGATATCCACCTTTGAATAGATTTCCTTCCCCAGGACAACCTGCCTACACCCCCAGCTTTTTTGGCCTGAGAGGTGGCCCTTTCAGAGGAATATTGCACTGCAGAAGGGCAGTCCTGCTGGGAAGTTCAAGTGTTGAATCAGGTGCATGTTCTTGGCAATTAACTTCCCAAGTTGTTTTACATGGATGATAAGTTACCTTAGACCGGTGTCCCTTCTTATACCCCTCCCACCCCACCCCGACCCTGGCATAGACTCCCTCGGGTCAGTTGGGAATATTTACCTTCCTTGATCGCGTGCATCTTCCCTCAAAGACTTCCCTGATGATGACTCCATCTTGTCTTCATAGTTCATGGTTTTGTTTTCAATATTAACCTTTTATCACACTTCCTTTTTTCCCTGTAGATTGCAGCTCATCTTTGGTGGAAGGGTTCTCAGCACAGGGACCAGAGTGTCTTAGGTCAGTGGTCGGAAAACACAACAATTGAAATTTCTTTTGAGAGCCAAATTTTTAAAACTTAAACTTCTTTAACGCCACTTCAAAATAGACTCGACCAGGCTGCAGTATTTTGTGGGAGAGCCACACTCAAGGGGCCAAAGAGCCGCATGTGGCTCTCGAGCCACAGTTTGCCGACCACGGTCTTAGGTGCATAGTATACTTTTCTCTAACTCCAGGGACAGTTTTCATAGCTTCCTCCTAATGGGTAGGTTCTCCCCCCTCACGCACACAACAATTAAGTCATTTATTAATTCGTGTTTCAAATAAGCAATTAAATGTGTGAAAAGGCCTATATTCAATGTGTATGTTATGTCTATTTGTAGTACTTGAGATATTTGTGAGAAGTTATTATTACAATGATGACTAGTAAACCCAAGGTTTCAAATCAGTTGATGTTCTGTCTTCATTACTGATCTTTCAAGTGAGAGCATGAGGGGAGAGGAGTTGACCAGTGTTATGCAAAGCACCTCTTCATTAGGCGGGGTCGCACTCATATCCAGTTTCCCTAGATAGTTAGGAACATTTCGTACCAGTTTAGTGAGATATAATTTACATACAATACAATGCATCAGTGAGTTTTGACTAACATGTAAATACTGCCACAATCAAAATACAGAGCATTTGCATCACCCCAAAAAGTTTCCTCATCCTCGTCTGTATTCAACCAACCTCCAGTTTTGGGCAGCCATTTTTGTCACTATTTTACCTCTTCCAGAATTTCATAAAAATGGTATTCTACAGACCGTGGTGCCTGGCTTCTTTTTTTTTTTTTTTTTAATATATTTTATTGATTTTTTACAGAGAGGAAGGGAGAGGGATATAGAGCTAGAAACATCGATGAGAGAGAAACATCGACCAGCTGCCTCTTGCACGCCCCCCACTGGGGATGTGCCCGCAACCAATGTACATGCCTTTAACCGGAATCGAACCTGGGACCTTTTAGTCCACAGACTGATGCTCTATCCACTGAGCTAAGCCGGTTTTGGCATGCCTGGCTTCTTTAGCCCAGTGCAATGCTGTTGGAATTCACCAACGCTGCTGAGTATATCAGCAGCCCTTTCCTTTTTACTGCTGAGTAGTATTCCACTGCAATTCATTCATTCACTAGTTGATGAGTGGTTTGTTTATACTTTGTGGTTATTATGAATAAAGCTGCTATGAACATTTGCATACAAGCATTTCTGTGGACACACGTTTTCATTCCTTTTGGATACAGTTAGGAGTGAGATTATTGAATCATATGGTAAGTATATTATGTTTAATTTTATAAGAAAACTAGCACTTGGCAGCAACGTATGAGAGGCCCCGTTGTTCCATATGCTTACCAGCACTTGATTTTGTAAGTCTCTTTAAGCTTAGCTAGTCTAGTGAATTAGTAGTGACATCTTATTTTGGTGTAAATTTGCATCTCCTTGATGTTTAATGATAGGAAACATCTTTTTATATGTTTATTTGCAATGGCAAGTATCTTCTTTGGTGTAGTATGTATTTAGATCTATTGTCTGTTTTTTAAAACCAATTTATTTGTGTGTTTGTGTGTATGTGTATGGTTTTTAATATATTCTAGATATAGGTCCCTTATCATATAAATGTTTTGTGAATATTTTCTCTAGTCTGTAAATTATTTCTTTCATTTTCACAATAGTGTCATTTGAAGAGCAGAATTAAAAAAAAAATTTTTAGGAGTCCAATTTTTCAAAATTTTTCTTTCAAGGTCTATGATTTTTCTATGCTATCACAGAAATCTATCCCTAATGCAAGGTCACAAATATTTTGCTGTTTTCTTCTGGAAGAATTATAGTTTTAACTCTGACATTTAAGTCCATGATCTGTTTTGAATTAACTTTTGTACATGGTATAAAGCAAGGGTTGAGATTCATGGGTTTGCACATAGATAACTCACTTGGTGAAAAGACTATCTTTTCTCCGTTGAATAACCTTAACACCTTTATTAAAAGTCAGTTGACCAGTATATCCAAGTCTGTTTCTGGATCTTCTATTCTATTTCATTGATCTGTATCTTTGTCCTTACATAAACATCACACTTGATTAATGTATCTTTAGAGTAAGTCTGGAAATCACTCCCTCCCCCCCCCCCCCAAAAAAAAATTGTTTTGGCTATTCTAGGTCTTTTGTATTTATATTATAGGTCTGTTTCCCTCAGCAATATTAGTAGTTTTCTTTTTTCTTTTTTTTTAAAATACATTTTATTGATATTTTACAGAGAGGAAGAGAGAGAGATAGAGAGCTGGAAACATCGATGAGAGAGAAACATCAACCAGCTGCCTCTTGCACACCCCCTACTGGGGATGCGCCCGCAACCAAGGTACATGCCCTTGATCGGAATTGAACCCAGGACCTTTCAGTCTGCAGACCGACGCTCTACCACTGAGCCAAACCGGTTTCGGCAGTAGTTTTCAATATACTGATTTTGTTTCCTTTATCCCTAAATATTTCCCATTTTTAAATACCATTGTAAATTGTATTGTTTTCAATTAAATTTCTAATTATTTTTGTATATTGATCTTATATCCTGTGACCTTAGAATTTTTTACATAGATGATCACATTTTAGAATAAAAATAGCTTTGCCCTTTTCTTCCCAATCTGTATACCTTTATTATTACTTTTTTTAGGATATTTAATACACTGTTGAATGGAAGTGGTGAGAACAGGCATCCTTGTCTTGTCAATAGATTGGTGCTATGTTCTCTTTCATTCCTGATGTTAGTAATTTATGTTTTCTTTCTTTTTAATTCTGGCTAAAGATTTATCAATTCCATTGATCTTTTCAGAGAACCAGCTTTTGGTTTCACTGATTTTCCTCTATTTTTTTTTTTAACTTTGTTTTGCTGAGCTTTGTGTTCTAGTCCACTGGTTTCTAGTCCATCCCCTTCCTTCTATATTTTTTGTATTTAATTTGCTTTTCTTTTACTAATTTCTTAAGGTACAGCTTAGACCACTGTCTCAAAACCACTTTTCTGATATAAGTAGCCAATGCTATAAATTCCCTTATAATCCCTGCATTAGATGCTTCTCAAACATGTTTATATGTTGTGTTTTCATTTTAATTTAGTTTAAGATGTTTTCTAATTTTCCTATGCTTTCTTTTTTGACGTGTGAAATTTATTTTTATTTTTCAATTACAGTTTACATTCCAAAATATTTTGTATTCCTACCAGGTGTACAAAATAATGGTTAGAAAATCATATACTTTACAAAGTGATTCCCCTGGTAGTTCAAGTGCCCACCTGGCACCAGACATAGTTATTATAATATTATTGGCTATATTCCCTATGCTGTGACTCTTGAAACTACCAACGTTTATTGATCGGAGAGAGGAAGGAAGAGGGAGAGATAGGAATATCAAAGATGAGAGAGAATAATCAATCAGCTGCCTCCTCCACACCCACTACTGGGGATCAAGCCCAAAACCTGTGACCTCCCGGTTCATGGTTTGATGCTCAACCATGAACCACTCTGGCAAGGCCACCAATGCATTTTTAAAAATATATATATATTTTATTGATTCTTCACAGAGAGGAAGGGAGAGGGAGAGAGAGTTAGAAACATCGATGAGAGAGAAACATCAATCAGCTGCCTCCTGAACACCCCCCATTGGGAATGTGCCTGCAACCAATGTACATGCCCTTGACCGGAATCAAACCTGGGACCCTTGAGTCCACAGGTCGACACTCTATCCACTGAGCCAAACTGGCTAGGGCCCAATGTACTTTTATTTATTTATTTTAAAAATATATATATTTTATTGATTTTTTACAGAGAGGAAGGGAGAGAGATAGAGAGCTAGAAATGTTGATGAGAGAGAAACATTGACCAGCTGCCTCCTGCACACCCCCTACCGGGGATGTGCCCGCAACCAAGGTACATGCCCTTGGCCGGAATCGAACCTGGGACCTTTTAGTCCACAGACCGACGCTCTACCACTGAGCCAAACCGGCTAAGGCCCAATGTACTTTTAATCCCTTCATCTTTTTCACCCAGCCCCCACCCCCACCCCTCTTTCTCTGGCAAACATCAGTCTGTTCTCTGCAACCATAAATTTGCTTTTATTTTATTCATTTATTTTGTTCTTTAAATTCCACATATAAGTGAAATTATATGGTATTTGTCTCACCCTGTCTGACTTAGTATATCACCTTCGAGGTCCATCTATGCTGTTGCAAATGATAAGATTTCATTCTTTTCTTTTTTTTTTTAAATCCTCACCGAATATATTTTTTTATTCATTTTTAGAGAGAGTGGAATAAAGTGGGAAAGACAGAGAGAAAAATGATGTGAGAGAAACACATCAATTGGTTGCCTTCTGCATGCATCCTGACAAGGGCCTGGGCCAGGAGGAGCCTGCAACCAAGATACATGCCCTTAACCGGAGTCCAACCAGGAACCTTTTAGTCTACAGGCCAACGCTCTATCCGCAGAGCCAAACCGGCTAGGGCAAGAATTCATTATTTTTTGTAGCCAAGTAATATTTCGTAAGATTTCATTTTTTTTAAAAAAAAACAATATTTTTATTGATTTTTTACAGAGAGGAAGGTAGGAGAGATAGAGAGCTAGAAACATCAATGAGAGAGAAACATCGACCAGCTGCCTCCTGCACACCCCACACCAGGGATGTGTCTGCAACCAATGTACATGCCCTTGACCGGAATTGAACCTGGGACCTTTCAGTCTGCAGGCCGATGCTCTATCCACTGAGCCAAACCAGTTTTGGCAGATTTCATTCTTTTTTATGGCCAAGTAATATTTCGTTATATATCTTTTGCTACTATTTTTATCCACTCATCTCTCTCTCTCTCTCTCTCTCTCTCTCTCTCTCTCTCTCTCTCTCTCTGTTAATGTTCAACCGAGGATATTCTTACATTTTTTAAAATATATTTTATTGATATTTTTACAGAGAGGAAGGGAGAGAGATAGAGAGCTAAAATCATCAATGAGAGAGAAACATCCATCAGCTGCCTCCTGCACACCCCCTACTGGGGATGTGCCCGAAACCAAGGTACATGCCCTTGACCGGAATCGAACCCGGGGCCCTTCAGTCCAAAGACCAACCGACGCTCTACCACTGAGCCAAACCGGTTTCGGCTATTCTTACATTTTTAATTGATTTTTAGAGAGCATGGAAGTCACCCAAAATGAGGGAGCTAAGGGACGGAGAGGAAGATGCAGAACCAGGAGCCCAGGTGTTTGGTGAAGACAGAAGACAGACAGAAGAGTAGACTCGTGGGCGGCAAAGATGAGAGGGGACGAAACTGGCAGCTGGAACAGTTTTAACAGAGATAGTGGCCTAATGGTGCCTTACGTGTTACTTGAACTAAGCTGAACCGAAGTGCTTGCCGTGTTGGTTTCAGGAAGTGCCAACGCGAGCCCCAGCTGCCATTTTCTAGAAAAACCCCGGGCCACACATTAAAGTCAGTACAGAAGGAGTATTATCTAAGCTGTAGATTCAAGAAGAGAGCCGGAGAGGAAATACCAGCAGGTTGACTACTGGGCTATCCCCCTGGGCTCCACCCAGCCCGCATCTCTTGTCCTGAGCTGATGACTGACAATCTCATTCTTCCCTTCCTCTCCGGGCGCTTGCCAGTGCCGGCTCCCCGCTCCCTGACACGGTCTTGGCAGGAAAAGCCAGCCAGCCATCTCGGGCTGGCACCATTCCCAGGAGAAAGCCAGAGCGGAGCCTCCCGGATGAAGCTGAAGGAGCACATTTCAGGCGCACTCCTCTTCACTGAGCAAGGGCTCATTAGCCAAAATGATCATCTTCCCAGGCCCCTTCTCAGACCAACTTAAAAATAGCCTGAGCCGTCGTCTCTCCACCCTTTCACACAAGAGTGCAAGTCGCTTCCTGCTCAGACAGAACCCACCCTAACCTCAGCCCTCCGAGAGCCCCAGCCCCATCCGCGCCTGCCTTCTCCTGGTGGCGGGTGTGAGTGCCCTCACGGCTCACTTCCAGGACACCACTCTCTCTCGTCCTCCTCCCACTCCACTGGCTGCTTGTTAGTCAGCCTCCTGCGCAGGTTCCTCCTCATTAACTTGGCCTCTAAAAGTTGGAGTGTCCCAGTTCTCAGCCCTTGATCTCCGCCCCCTCCCTACCTACACTCATTTCCTTTTGTGATCTCAGCCAGCTTTCAGACACTCTTATCGCCGAAAAACACCAAATGTAGGTCTCCATTCCTGGGATAGTCTTATGTATCCTGCTTGGGTATCTCCCAGGCATCTCCAACTTAACATGCTCAGAACTGAAGTTGTGTTTCCCCATTCTCCCCTGGCACACCTGCTCTCCCTGCAGCCTACGCCCATCTCTGTTCATGGCAACTCTCGCCTACCGATTGCTTAGGTCAGATACCTTGGAGTCAACTGAACTTGCCTCTTCCTCTCACAGTCCAATGGCAATCTATCGGCAAATCCTGTCAGTTATACTTTCAAAAGACACCGGGAATTTGACCACTTCTCACTGCTTCTACCCCACCCCAGCACCTTGAACAAGCCATGGTCGTGTCTTGCTTGAATAATTGCAATAGCCTTCTAGCTGGAATCTGCTTCTACCCTATTCCAAACAGCAGCCAGAATAATCCTCTTAAAAAGTTAAGTCATGGAGATCACGTCACTCCCACACTCAATCCTCCATTTCATTCGGAATAACAGCAAATCTACTTACATTGGCCTGGATTGATCTGCCTCCCTAACCCCTCTTGGTCCTCATCTACAGTTCTCTCCCTCCTTCACCCTGCCTCCGCCACACTGGCCTCCTGGCTCTCTCCCCAAGGGTGTTCCTGCCTCAGGACCTTTGTACTTACTACTCCCTCTGCCTGGAACATGCTTCCCCAATGTCCACGTGGTCTGCTCTCTCACTTCCTTCAAGTCTTTATTCAAAAGTCATTCTTCTCAGTGAGGCCTTTCCCATCACCCTATGTAAATATATGAAATCTACTATATCAGCATCCTGCCCCCTTCTGTTCTTTCAGTTGTACTCCATCCACTCATCTTCTGTACCTACTAAATGTGAACTCAATGAGAGCAGGTGCTTTCTGTTTTGTTCATTCCTGGATCCCCTATACCCAAGAGAGTACCTGGCCCACAGAAGGTACTCAATAAATATCTGTGCAACAAATGTCATTCAATTCAACTGGCTGTAAGGAACCCTCCATACCCTACAATCCTCAGGCTACCAACACTAGTACAATAATTTTTGTAACGAAAACCTTTTCTCTCAAGCTCTTCTAAAAGCACCGAGTTTGTCTGGGCTCTTGCATGTTTACACCATCATCTATCTAATCCCGGCAGACATGGCCCTTGCCTTCTCTTTCTTTGCTTCCTAGTTCCTGTAAAAATCACCAGTGGCTGGTGATCTAGATGCAGATGAATATAACTAGTAAACATCAGCACTCAATAAAAACTACCGTTGTGTTTATTCTTTTATAGAATAAAGGAATCTGTTAAAATCTTGCAACTATGTCTCTTTACTAAGAATATTTATTTATTTTTCCCCCCACTAACTATATTTAAGTGATGAAACAAATGTCTTAAAATATAGCCTTCTACTGATCAGATTTTCAGTAGACCTCAGTTGTAGTCCCATGGAATTGCCACAACTCTGGGTACTCCCTGAGTTCTCCAGTATTCTCCAGGGGGGAAATGTAGGCTTTGGATTAGATGACCACTAAGACGCTTCCTTAAAAATTTTTATTTTATTGTATTGATTTCAGAGAAGAAGGGAGAGGGAGAGATAGAAACATCAATGATGAGAAAGAATAATTGATTGGCTGCCTCTTAGATGCCCCTCACTGGGAATCGAGCCCACAACAATGGAATCAAACCCAGGACCCTTCAGTCTACAGGCTGACGCTCTATCCACAGAGTCAAACCAGCCAGAGCTAAAACTCTTTCTTGATCTAAAATTATGGTTTCCTTGGAAGAGAAAAGTTCCTATTCTTAAGTCTCTACAAATGCAGGTGGTTATCTCATTGGCTTTCCCAAAGAAACATTGGTTATGCCAAAGAAACAGGCAAACAAGACAATATGACCTTTATATTGGTCAGGTCTTTCCTGTTAGGGGTATAAACCCAACTCAAACTGGCTGAAGTGAATAAGGGTATTTATTTGCGCCAACAAGTTGAAATTCCAGTGGTAGAGCCTTTTCTGGCGAGCTGGGTTCTAGGGCTTATGGAATATAAAGGGGACCTGGTCTCTCTTCACCTTCTGGCTCCACTTTTTTTCTGTATTGGCTTCATTTTTAGTAGGTTCTCTCCAGCACCATCACAATGAAACATGCCAGCTTCAAATCCAAGAGGAAAAAAAGGCTTCCCATGAACTCTGGGATCTTCTTAAAACTGAATCTCATTGGTTTGGTGTGAGTCACGTGGTCCTTCCTGAACCAATCACTATGTCCAAGGAAATAGAGAGACAGATTAGCCACATCTGTCATAGTATCCATTCTCCAATGGAGCTGGGGTGGGGTGGGGCCAGTCCATCCAATCCACATGGGCTGACAGTGGCAGAAAGATAGATGTCAAAGGAAACTCGGGGGTGGGGTGGGGGTTAGTAATAGAAGAAGAAAGGTTGGATATTAGACAAGTGAAAATAATAGATATTAATTTTGGTTCCCATTAAGTGATGATTTTCCTGTAGGTACTGTATTAATCTCCCATGACTTCTGGGTGGCCTAAAACAATAAAATATTCTCTCGAGATTTTGGAGGCCACAGGTCTGAGCTCAAGGGGTTGACAGGGCCATATTCCCCCTGGAGGCTTTAGGGTAGAATTCCTTCTTTGCCTCATCCAGCTTCTAGTGCTGTCTGCATTCCTTGACTTGTCGCTGTGTCACTCTAACCTCTGCCTCTGTGGTCACACTGCCTCTTCCTCTTCCTCTTCTGTTTTTTCAAGTCTTCCCCTGCCTTTCTCTTATAAGGTCACTTGTCATTAAATCTGGGCCCCACCCAAATAATCCAGGATAATCTCATTAAGATTCTTAATGACACTCTATCCACCAAACCAAACCAGCCAGGGCTGAATTAATATTGACAATAGTTCATAATCAAGAACTCAAATGGAGCCTTAGCTGGTTTGGCTCAATAGATGGAGCATCGGCCCATGGATTGGATTCCAGGTTCAATTCCGGTCAAGGGCACGTACCTTGGTTGCAGGCCGGACCTAGTCAGGGCACATTCAGGAGACAACCCATCGATGTGTCTCTCTCATATCGATGTTTCTCTCTGTCTCTCACTCTCTCTTCCCTTTCTTTATAAAATCAATGGAAAAGTATCCTTGGGTGAGGATTAGCAAACAAACAAACAAAGAACTTGAATGGAAAGTCACTGGCAAGAATATGCCACAGAAAAGTACTTTCAAACCTGATTTCTTAGTTCAAATGAATAAAAAAAAAACATTCAAAATCTCAACCACTGGCCTTTGCTTGTCTAGGTAAATGGTCGTAGGATCCTCCGTCTACATTAGATAAACAAGATAAAAATCTTGTGACTAAATTAACAGGAGCTCCGACTCCTCCAAGAAGACAACAGCGGAATACATGTTTTCAGATAGATGTCATTTTGTCCCCTATTTCCACCCACAGTCAGCCCAAGCAGCTGCCCTTTCTGGTTGCTCAGGTTGGACCGGGAACTCACTGGTTGCTGGTATTTTCCCTGGAGGCATCGTGGCAGCAAATCTGGATTCAGATCCTCAGATATCACTGGGGCTGGGCAGGTGGCTTTATCAGTGGGATTAGTCTTACAGGTGTTTCTCAAGGCTGGGGACTGGGGCCTGGTGAGGAGTCTGATCCCTTAGCCTCCCCGCTCCCCAATTCAGGAACTTAGGGGCATAGATCCTCCTCTAGATTCTCGGGTGTGAGTCTGCCTTTTTACTAGAAACCGTGGGGTGTGAGAAGGACGAGGCGAGTTGGGGGTCATGATTTCTGCTCCTCTTCTGCATCCAGGGAACATTCTTAGCTTACACCTGGCACGCAGGAATGGAACTGTACGAACATGGGGAGTGTGCATTTCCAGTGTTGGAAGCTGAGTGATGTCGTAGAAAGAGCTCTGGCCGGGACACTGGTGGGCAGATCCTTCTCTGCCACCACCTTGCTCAGTGGCCTTAACTGGCACCTCCCCATCTGTGCTCTGCAGGCCCCGATATTTAAACGAGAAGATTGGACCAGATGCTCTCTGAGGCGTCTTCTGGCTTCACTGTCAGATGCACACACAATTACACCCTCCAGGCCAAGAATCTGGGGTACCGGTAAGGTTCGCTAGCTGCTTCTTTTTTTCCAGAAAGCTCTCTCCCACACACCCTGAGGTTGCTGATGTAACCAGGACCCTAAATCAGGCCCCAGTTATGCCAGTGTCAGTCATTCATCAGACAGGAATGGGGTGCCCCCAGGAAGGCGCTGGGGCTGCTAGACAGACGAGTGAGGTGCAGGCCCTGCCGGGAGGAGCACACGGCCCAGGAAGGGGCCAGACCGGGACGGGAAGGGTTGCGTCACGCTGTGGTAAGTGCCACTAGGGGGCTATGAATGAGGATGCCTGGCACCCAGAGGATGGGCACATCCATCTGTCTGGGGAGGAGTGAAGAACGGCCTTCTGGGAAAGGTGACCCCTGGGCGGACCCTGCAGGGCGAGCAGGATTACCTGGCCGAACAGGGACCAAATCCCTCACAGTGCCCACAGCAAGGATGCCCACTCAACAGGTGCTTGCCAACTGCCACGGACACAGTGCTCCCTCTAGACACAGGTGTCCTCCCCCGTCTAGTCCTGACACAGGGATGGAAACAGGGAGCGCCACGTGGAAGCCCAGGGGGGCCCAACTTTGACCCAGACCCGTGACGGCAGCGCGGGGGACCCCCGCAGCCGCCTTTTGGGCCCGCCAGTGCCAGACGCTGGCACCCCGTGTTCTGTGCACAGAACCCACCTCCTCCTCTGCCTTTTCTTTCCTTTTTTTCCTTCCCCGCTGAAAGTTTTGGCGGAAGGCACATAAACGCTGCTGGCTTTCGAGCGCCTTCCTAAAGCTCCCCCCTGCTGCTACCTTAGTCCCGGCAGGCTTCTAGGAGGAAGTGCTCGGAAAGAAAGGGGGGAGGAGGACTAGCCTGACTAACGCGGCTGGCATCTCAGCCCAGGGGTGTCTCCCAGGGCCCCTTCCCGACCCACACCCACGCCAGCCACCACCCTCCCCGGCACTTGACCTTTGATCCTCTGCTTACCTCCCGCCAAGCAGAGCCGGGCCTGACCAAGTCCTCTTTTTTTTTTCTTTTTTTTCCCCCGTTTAGCGGCTGGGCACGTCCCTCCAGTTCATGGTTCGCAGCTTTAAGCCACACTGGTTCCGGCGGCGCCCGGCACCCGGACCCGGGGACCTGCGGGCTGGGCTGCGGCCGCCCGTTCTGGCCGGGCTTTACCTCGGAGGCGGCGCCGGCCCCGCCCCCGCCCGCCGCAGGTTCAAGTGCGGGCTGGAGCCGGGCCGGGAGCGCTCCTCGCCGCCCGCCCGGCAACCTGCTCGCTGCTCGGCCGCCGGGCTGCGGGCGGCGCGGCCGGAGGGACCCGGACCCGGAGCAGCGGTGCTGGGCGGCCCCGCGCCCCCGGCCCCCCAAGTTCACGGGCGCCCCGGGAGGAGTCGGCTCGCGCCGGGGGCAGGTGGCGCCGGGCGGCGTGGAGCTCGCTCGGCCCCGCGAGGGTTAAGCCCCGCCGGCTCCTGCTGCCCGGCCGGCCGGCCGGCGGCCAGCTGCCTCCCTCCCGGGAGAGGCCGGAGCCGCTGCCCGGACCCGGACCCGGACCCGGACCCGGAGCGGGGACGCCGCCGCCGCCGCCGTTAGCTGGGGCTGCACCCACCCTGAGGCCCCCTCCCCGCCCCCCTCCCTGCCTCCGGGAGGAGCGGAGAGTGGGGGCTGCGGGCGGGGAGCCCCTGCCAGCTCAGCCCCTGCCCACCCCCCTCCCACCCCACCCACCACCCCCGCCCGGGTGGCTGGAGAGCCAGGGGGCCAGCGAGACACCGAGATGGCCGATGAGCCCGACTGGCTGGACTTGCCGGGCCGGTGGACCTACGGAGTTGACCCCGGCGGGAGAGTCTTCTTCATCAAGTACGTTGTTGTCCGTCTCGCGGATTTCTTATTTCTTCAAAGTTGTGGCACGAACTTGAGCGGGCGGGCGGGTGGCAGGGCTGGGGGGGTGGCAGGCCAGGGCCGGGGGAAGCGGAGGGCTGGGACAAGGGGCATGACTAATAAGTTTATCACATGCCCATTTGAATGGGTCTCCTCCCGCCTTTTCCTGGGCGACCAAAGTCCAGCCCGGACTCAGCATTCCTGAGGGCTGGCAGGGCCGGGCCAGGCGGGGCAGGTGCCGGCCTCTCCCCTCCCGTCTCACGCCCGAAGGGGAGGGCGACCGGACCCGGGGGCCCAGCCTGCATGCAGCCTTTTCTTTTCTGTGCAGCCCTCGGAACGGGCCAGGGCCGAGCTCTTTCTTTCTTTGTTGTCCCCCAGCCCCCTTCTTACGGGAAGGCTTGGGCTAAGTGACAAAATATCAGGGGACCCTGCCCCTACCCCCCTGCATGTCCTCACCCCGGGACTCCGCGTCCCCAGGCCCGCCGCCTCCCCTTCCGGCTCCTCTGTGGGGCTGTGGTCCAGCCGAGGGAGGGGATGCCCACGGCGCATCAGCATTCTTCAGAGAGCCAGCCTCTGCTGCTCGCAGTCATATATTAGCACGGTTCTATTAATTCCATAAACCGAAATGGCTTTGGCATAATCTCATTATAACAGAGTGGCCCCGCTGGCAACTATGCTGGCCGCTCGTACTCTAGTCATGCTTTGCCAGGAGAGAAATCTCCCGAGAGCACGGCAAGTGTACAAGCACAGCGTCCCGAACCGCCCCTCGCTCGCCCAGGATGAGTTGTCCCTTCCTCGGGAGAGGGGAGAGCCGCAGGGAACAGGAGAGCTGAGGGCATCTCGGATGCGGCCCCTCCGTCTTTAGATGGGGAGGTGGGGTCCTCAGGTGGGGAGGACTGGGCTGAGAGAAAGCCACTTGTTATCAGGGCTCCGTCCAGTGTCTGCTGACGTCAGCCATTCCCCTTCCCCGCCGGTGCAGGCGGCCCCGAGATTTCCCTCTAGTGTCTCTCGGTTTCCTCGTTTGCTGTAGGCCTTTCTTCTGTAATTATCATCACTGTGATCATAATTGAGGTGGCAATTAGATGATCTTAGGAGTGACCTCCATCAAAGTTCTGAATCTCGCGTTAGGTTTTTAAATAACAGACGTTCCCCAGTATTACAATTGGAGTTTCCACTGTCACTGGCTTGAGACTTTCTTGCCCATAAGAATCACCCGAGGAATTCATGAAAAAGGCCGACCTGACACTACCTGCAGGCGCTCAGAAGACCTGGGGTGGAGCGTGGGGATCTGAATTTCCACAAGTTCCTCAGTTATTCTGATGAAGGATTAATTTGACTCTCCTCCTCTTTCTTCCCAATCTCATTTGCCTTCTAGCTTCTCTTCTTCTTTCTTTCTAAAGTATTTTTATTAATTTCAGAGAGGAAGGGAGAGGGAGAGAGAGAGAGAGAGAAACATCAATGATGAGAGAGAATCTTTGATCACCTGCCTCCTGCCCGCCCCATGCTGGGGATCGAGCCCGCAACCTGGGTGTGTGTCCTGCCTGACTGGAAATCAAAACATGACCTCCTGATTCATAGGTCGATACTCAACTACTGAGCCACGCCGGCTGGCCTTCTCTCCTTCTTCCATTCCACAAACTTCTATTGAGTCCTCACTGCTTTTCTGCCGGAGGTCTAGGCATTAGAGATAAGGAAGGAAAAATAAAAAGGGGGGATAGGAAGAAAATGAAAATAAATACTTAGAAAATAATAGGATACGTTCTTGAGGATTTTCATGGTGCTCCGGGAATACAAGGAAGAAAAAAATGAGTGTTTTCCAAGGAGGAAACATTTGAGCTGCTTCGAGAGGAGAGAGGCCCGAGGGAAAGAGGCCTTGAAGCAAAGGCCTATGGGAAGGAGGGCGTGATGGGCGCCAGGGCACAGGTAATCGAGGACATGAGGGGGTCTCTAGAGAGCGGAGGCTGCAGAAGATGTGGTGGGATAAGGGGTCTGAATCTGATTCTGCAGGTGAGGGGAAACCAAAGGTTTTATTTTATTTTGATTATTTACTTATTTATTTTTAAGGTTAATTTATTTATTCAAAACCAAATATTTTAAACAGAGGACTAGCATAGTTGGAGCTGCATTTTAGAAGGCTCCCTCTGGCAGCTGCATGGGCGGGATGACTTGAGGTATGTATGGGGAGCAGTTAGGGAGCGTTTGCAGAAGTCCGGCTGACGGGGGAACTGCATTTGGATGGAGAGAACAGAAGGGAAGGGGAGGGAGAGGCGGGAGAAAGAGGAGTGGAATCGAGAGCACTCACGTACCGCCTGAATGTTGGGAGGGAAGGGAGGAAAAAGGAAGATTTGAAGATAAACCTCAGAATTGTTTACGACAGGTTGACAGACATCAGGAGTATGGGAAGAGGAACAGATTTCAGGGGAGATAAGTTCAGTGGGAAAATTCCAAACTTGAAGTCCCTGTGGGATGTTGGAGAGGTGATGCCCAGTAGGACAGAGCTCGAAGAGAAGGGCCTGGCTGGAGCGCCCTGAGAGCCATTGTGTGTGGGTGGAACCAACCAGGAGGGGGCGAGAGAGCAGACAGGAGGGGGGCACCCAGGCAGCACCCATACTTAAGGAAAGGACAGAGAGAAGAGAGGATGGAGAAGACGATCGGGGGTCACAGAGGCGGACAGCACCATGGCCAGGGCAGGTGCTGCCTCAGAAGGGGAGGAAGAGGATGTGAGGAAGAAAGGAAGGGTCAGTAGAGAAGTCAGACGTGTCCACTGGATGTAGGAACTACGGGGGTCTTTAGTGACCCCCTAGGAAAGTGGCTTTAGGGGAGGGCTTGAAACAGAACCAGCTTGCAGGGGTGGCTGAGTGGGAGACCGGGAAGTGGGGACAACCAGAGGGACCGGTTTCCAAAGGGAATGTTCGGTCACTAAGAAGGAGAGCAGGGGACAGGAGCTGGAGGAGGAGGCAGCACTGAGAGGGAGGTCGAGGGTCAGACCTTGAAATACACGAACAGGGGTGAGGGCTGAAGGAGAGGAGGACGCTGAAGATACCAATCTTCAGTAGACTGTCCTCTGAGTGGCCAGGTTATTATGATCTCTGAACTCATAGTAATCTGGCCACTCAGAGTGTGTGTGTGTGTGTGTGTGTGTGTGTGTGTGTGTGTGTGTGTGTATTAGAGGCCTGGTGCATATGCATGGGTGGGGTCCGGCCAGCCTGGCTAGAAGGAGGGGACGTGGGCGGTTGAACTCCTGGTCCAGGGGACAATTTGCATATTAGCCTTTTATTATATAGGATATACACTGAGTGGCCAGGTTATTATGCGTTCAGAGATCATCATAATCTGGCCACTCAGGGTAGATGCCCAATAGAATACGATTCTGTAAAAGATAGGAGAGGGTGGCAGAGGGGTTTGCCCTAATGGAGCAGGCAGCCTCTTCTCCGGCGTATGACAGGATGGGGGGGGGACATGGCTATGGTTGGGATGGGGTGGTTAGGTCCCCTAGGAAAGGTTCTGCCCATGCTTTCTATTTTTGTCTATGTGAAATAAGAGATAAACTATCCATTGAGAAGGGGGGTTGGGCTGGGTGGGGTTCAGGGAGAGGCAGGCATGAGACTTGCGGTTGGTGGGAAAGCCTTAGAACAATCTGCAAATGGCAACTGGCTGGAGCCCCTGAAGAAGACCCTAGGGCCCAGCTAAGCGTGGAGACTGCGGATTTGCAGTGACAGCAGCCCTCCCAAATCCACAGGGTCCCCATCAGCCCAAAACTGGAGTGCAGATAGCTGGGTGACTGCATTGTTCTGGATCAGGGGTCGGCACGGGGCGGGCCCAGGGGAAGAGGAAGTTGAGGGTGTGGTGGGGCTGTGCCCACCCTGTGACCTCATGATTATTCATGATATCCAGGCAAACAGAGGGAGGTGGCAGGGTGAGAGCAGGAGAGGGATCAGGGGCCAGAAAGTGTCAGGGTGGCGGGAGTGGAGGTACCAGAACGAATGCCCCCTCACACTCACAATTCAGCGCCTCCGGATTTACTCTGCCGCCGCCGCCCCTCCCATCGCCTCCCAGGACCACAGCCCGGCCCAGCGGTCATCCCCGAGGGCGCCCAGTGTCTCCCGGGTCCCCGGGGCACCAGACCAGTCCCCGTGCTCCTTGTCCCCTCTCCTCTAGACGGGTGGGTGAGCTGGGAAATCTCCTGCGGAGTGTGTCCAAACTTAGGGGAAAATTAGCGGAGTCCAGAGAACAGCGAGCCCATTCCACACAAGGATTTGGACCTGAATGTTCCTAGCAGCTTCCTTCTTAATGGCCCCAAAACGACAACAGTCACAATGCTTACCAGCAAAGCGAGTGGAGGGACACACTCCCCTGTAGCCTACGATGGAATACTGCTCAGTAACGAAAGGGAACAAGCTGTGAGCTCATGCTACCCCACCCCGTGGGAGGGAGGGAGGGAGGAGAGAGGGAAAACAACCAAGGGGTCTATCTCGTGTGAGTCACTCACATCATACTCTAGAAACTCCAGAAAATGCAAACTCACCTGTAGTAACAGGAAGCAGCCTCGTTGCTGGGGGGAGGGGAAGGTTAGCAAAGGCTGTGTGTGTGTGTGTGTGTGTGTGTGTGTGTGTGTGTAGAGAGAGAGAGAGAGAGAGAGAGAGAGAGAGGAATTACCACGGGGAAAAAAGAAAATTTGGGGGATTTCACTCTTGATTTTTGGGGTAGTTTCATGGGTATATATATATATATATATATATATATATATAATGTTAAAACTTTAAATTAAGCCAAACATCTTAAATATGTGCAGTTTATTATCTATCTTGCTTCACTACACATTTTGCGAGCCCTTCTTAACAGAGTTGGTGATACTCGTTAAAGTATTAATTATAGCTTAAACCCACTGAGTGTCCCGGGCCCCAAGGACCTCCCACCTCATAACCTGGGTGACACAGGTGGTCTGAGAGCCCTCTGCTCCACGGACGTGGATTGGCCCAGAAGGTATGGGAGAAGGCAGTGTTACGTGGGCCGAGAAGTATGGACAGGCCATCTGCCCTTGGGTCCTCGGCCAGAGCCCAGAGGATCTGCGCGTGGGGAGCCCACCCTGCTGGGAGGAAGATGTTAGGGAAACTCAGGTTTTATGGGGGATGGACCTGGGTCTGAATCCTGGCGTCATCGCTGACGGACGGTGTGGCTTTGGGCCAATGACCTCACCCCTCTGACCCTCACATTCGTCCTCTGAAAACTCCTCATGCGAGGGGATGCTGTGAGTGAAAACACACGGAGTTATAGACACCCAGGGACTGCGGGCTCACCCGGCCTCCTCCGTCCTTATCCACTGAGGAGCTGCCCCCTCAGGACCTTCCCTGTTCTTCCCACGTGACTTCACCATCACCTCAGATGTCACCTCCCCAGCCAAGCCCTCGTGCTGTTCCTCTTCTTAACCTCATCCCCGGTTAGTGCTCCTTCTCTGTGTTAGGACAGCACCGTGCTCGGTTGTAACAGGGGTTACACTTCCTGTCACATCACGATGTAATTCGACTGTTAAACATTGAGGTGCAATTGATATACAACACTATAATGTGTCGCTATCTTCCTATGTTTGTTTATTTGGGATCAGGGACCAGACAGTGTTCCTCTCTGAATCCTCAGCGCCTGCTCAGGAAATGCTCTGTGAATGTGAATGAATGAATGGATGAATGAATGAAGGGAATGGGGATGCTCCATCTCAGGTGTCTGGGATCGGACAGTCAGTGTTGGTGTGAACTTGGAGCTGACATTTTCTTACTGGTTTTCTATAGTGATGAGGAAAAGTCAACCAGTTGGGTGCACCCTGGCACGAAATTGCCCATCCAGAGTGGATTCTGCTCCAGCCCAGGTAAGAAGCTCCTCTGCCCCTGTTTTGCAACAGAAAAGGAAGCAGCGGTGTGGATAAAAAGCAGTGGCACATATACACAGTAGAATACTACTCGGCTGTAAGAAGGAAGAAAATGTTATCCTTTGCGACCATGGAGGGACCCGGAGAGCATGACCCTAAGTGAAATAAGCCAGTCAGAGGAAGACAAGTACAGTACGCTTTCACTCATAAGTGGGATCTAATGGACAAACTGAATTACCAAGCAAAATAGAGACAGACTCATAGAGAGCAGACACACAGCTCTGGGGGGAGGGGGCTGTTGGGCGTGAAGGGTTTGAGGGGAAAAATTTTTTTAAAAAAGAAGAGAGAACTCATGAGCACGGACAATAGTGTGGTGATTGCCATGATGGGAGATGGATATAGAAGAGGGCATACCCTGGCCGGTTTGGCTCAGTGGATAGAGCGTCGGCCTGTGGGCTGAAAGGTCCCAGGTTCGATTCCGGTCAAGGGCACATGTCTGGGTTGCGGTCTCGATCCCCAGTGTGGGGCATGCAGGAAGCAGCCAGTCGATGATTCTCTCTCATCATTGATGCTTCCATCTCTTCCTTCTAAATAAATAAATAAACAAACAAATAAATGAAGGTATAGAGGGGCTAAATGGTGATGGAAAAAGAAAGTAAGCTTTTAAGAAAAAATAAAAGGACGCCATAGCTTGAGGTGGCAGTAGGACTTTGCTTCCGAATTTTCCTTTCTCCATGGATGGGCTCAGTGGAACATTGCAGGAGCGTTGATGCTCACTCTCAGGTCTTCCCAAGCCTCCGCTCTACAATTAGTGCCTGGAAAAGGCCTCTGAGAACAAAGGCCTTGCTCCCCTCTCGCCTCCTGCGCCTCCTGCGCAGTCAGCAAACCCCCCTCGTCCTGAATGCCCCTGACCTGGGCAGAGCCCGGCCCCAGAGCTGGACCCAAGGACCGGACGCCCCATGGAGCTGTTCTCTCTCGGGGGCTGGCTGCCAACGCAGGCGCCACCAGCCAGGGGCTGCTGAGCAGCTAGCTGAATGTGATTACATGACCGAGGAACTGAATTTTAAATGTTAATTAAGCTATGTTTAAAAGGCCCAGGTGCCTGGTGGGAACTCCTTCACGTTGGGGGAACCTAAGGAAAAGGGGGCAGGGCCAGCCCTGATTGCTTACTGCGGAGCAGACTCCCTTCCCAGCCCGCAGGGAACAGCCAGGCCAGGGGAGAAGGGGACGGGGCACGTCCAGACAGAGATTTTGGTCTAAAGTGAAGAGGTCAGACAGGCCTGCTGGGACTCCCATTGAACAACCAGTTCAACCAGTTGACCAGTCGTCCCCTTCGGGCCACCAGAGGCCCATGCGTAGGGGCCTCCCAGCCCTTGGCCTGACCGCAGAGCAGGCACGTGGCTCTGAGCGCCTGGTCCCCCCCGGGGCACTCTGGGTTAGGCTGCTGACTTGCCCACAGCCTGTTTTCTTTGTGGATTCCAGGCTGGGATCACCATGGTTTTATAGCTGGAAGGGATGTCAGGCATCCTGGAGTCCAAGTCCTTCATTTTATTTTATTTTTATTTATTATTTTTTAAATTTATTTTTTATTAAATTATGATCTGTGTACATATATTACCGTTGCCCCCCCCAAACATGCCCTCCCTCCCCAGAGTTTTGTGTCCATTGGTTATATTTATATGCATGTGTACAAGTCCTTCTGTTGATCTCTTATCTCTCCCATATTTCCCTCCCATCCCCGCTGTAATTAGACAGTCTGCTTGTTGCTTTACTGTCACTATATCTATCTTATGGTTCATCAGTTTATAATGTTCTTTATTATCCATAAATGAGTGAGGTCATGTGGTGTTTCTCTTTCATTGACTGGCTTATTTCACTCAGCATGATGTTCTCTAATTCCATCCACGTTGCTGCAAAGGATGAGAATTCCTTCCTTTTTATGGCAGCATAGTATTCCATTGTGTAGATGTACCATAGTTTTTTGATCCAATCATCTGCTGACGGGCACCTAGGCTGTTTCCAAATCCTAGCTATTGTAAATTGTGCTGCTATGAACATAGGGGTGCCTATATCCTTTCTGATTGGTGTTCCTATTTTCTTGGGATATATTCCTAGGAGTGGGATTACGGGGTCAAATGGGAGTACCATTTTCAGTTTTTTGAGGAAACTCCATACTGTTTTCCCAAGTCCTTCATTTTAAAGTAAAAAAGAAACCTGACACCTTATATAAGGGGGTCCTTATTATATAAGGTGACAGGAGATTTGACTCTGGGTGGTGAGCATGCGGTGCAATATACAGATCTTGTAACATAGAGACCTATACCTGAAACCTACACATCGGTGTTGACCAGTGTCACCTCAATATGACATACATCATACATTTAATAAGTAATGATAAATATGACGTTAATAAGAAGAAAGAAAATCGAAGAGCAGAGAGGAGGTCCCTGGCTCAAGGCCAACAACAAAGCGGAATTGGGGTTCAATGCGTAGGATGTTGGGGCCGAGGGGCCTAAGCTCCCCCCCTCAACTCTGCTTTCTGTTGCTGTGCCGTGGGCAAGTGGTTTAATTTCCCCAGGCCTCGGCTTCCTCATCTGCCGAATGGGGAGAGGGAACGAGCCTCAGAAGGCTGTAAAGCATGCAAAGAGGCACCATCGGCCCGAGGTGACCGGAGGTGACCGCAGTTGTTATTGTCACTGTTGTGTTTCTGACAGACAGCCCCGAGGCAGGGCTGCTGGCTTCTGCGCTCCAGCCGTTTCCGGTCTGAGCCCGCCCACTCACCAGGACTCTAGGTGGGACCGCAAGATGAATAGAAAGCCTGAGAGCCGATTCTTTCCACTTTGGCTGCAGCCAACTGGTTGTCCGAGGCGGGGAAGGGGTTAAGGTGCCCCCGAAGCTTGCTGGGAGGGCAGCTGCCTCGGCGGGCACTCGGCCTGGACCAGAATATAAGCACTCTTGGTGTTGCCCGGGCGGAGAGGGCAGCGTGGAGGGAAGCTGCTGGAAGAGGCAGGGGACATCGTCGTCCTGGCCCCTTTCCCGGCACATCACAGTGGCAGGATGTTTTATGATTCTGACCCAGTGGGGATCCCTCTCCGCGGGGAGGCTGCCAACCCACGCCCTTCTGAATGGCAGGGCCCTCCCACAGGGCCAGGAGGGAACAAGCGGCATTTATGGAGCAGCGCGGAGGGAAGAATGCGAGCTTTGGAGGCAGCAGACCAGACTCACATTCCGGCTCCGCCACTTCCCGTGTGACCTTAAGCAAGTGGATTAACCTCTCTGGGCCCCAGGTTTCTTATCCATAAAAATGTTCAGGACGATGATGCCCATCAGGTAGTGTCGCGTTGCAGAGGAAGTGCGCTAGCCGCGGTGAGATGTGTAGATCAGAGGAGGGGAGGGCTCGCTGTTATTTCTCTGGACCGAGTCCTGCGAGGGGAGGGGGGCCGGCTGGCTGCCCTGCTGTGCTGAAGCAGCAGCGTTACCGGCAGCAGCAGCTATGGAAACAGGCCCTTGGTAGATACAGGTGAGTCAAATGAATGCATAGTGCCTGGGCTCTCCGCTCAATGGAACCCAGCTGACAATTTGGCTGGAGAGATTCAGACCTATCAGTACCCTGTATAATAAAAGGCTGATATGCAAACCGACCAACTGGTGGAATGACCGGGCGCTATGACGTGCACTGACCACCAGGGGACAGACGCTCAACTCAGGAGCTGCCCCCTGGTGGTCAGTGTGCTCCCATGGGGGCGGGGAGAGCCGCTCAGCCAAAAGCCGCTCAGCCAAGAGCCTCTCCTGCCTCTGCAGTAGCACCATGGACCCCTCCAGGGATGTCCCACGAGGAATGGGCCTAAACTGGCAGTCAGACATCCCCCACGGGGTCTCGGACTGTAAGAGGGCACAGGCTGGGCTGAGGGACCCCCCTACCCCATGCACAAATGTTGTGCGCGGGGTCTCTAGTATTTTATAAAACCTCGGGCATTTGGACTGACCAGAAAGTTGGCGCTGATGTCAAGAGAACCTGCCCCTGTTTGCCAACATGTCAGCCAGGGGCCTCTTGCACCCCCAAATGAGCGATCTCCCCCAGATCCTGCCTCGGGTTTCTCAAAAGGCTCCTTCACTTGTCTGGGGAGACAGGACGCCGCCAAGGGGGCTGTTTTGGAAGGGCGGGCAGGGTGACACGGGTCACCCAGAGCTGGGTGGCCGAGCCTCTCAGAGCCAAGGTCAGCTCTCTCAGCTCTTCGGTCCTTGCTCGCTCGGCGGGTCTGTGATTCTCACTCAGCATTTCCTATGGACAATTTTTTTTTCCCCCAGAAGTGCTATTAAAAAATGGTTTAAAAGTCTATTTTCCCGGGACTGATTTCCTAGCTCAGTGGCCGGCAAACTCATTGGTCAACAGAGCCAAATAGCAACAGTACAACGATTGAAATTTCTTTGGAGAGCCAGATTTTTAAAACTTCTTCTAACGCCACTTCTTCCACACAAGACTCGCCCAGGCCGTGGCATGTTGTGGAAGAGCCACGCTGAAGGGGCCGAAGAGCCGCCTGTGGCTCACGAGCCGCGGTTTGCTGACCACGGTCCTAAGGGCCTCGGGGTCTTTTCTTGAGCAGCAGAACTGGCAGTAATAACACCGGCCTGGGTGCTCATTGTTGGTGAGGCCTGGGCAGGTGACCCGCCCCTGGCTCCAGCGTCCGCGGCTGTGATGCAGACGGTCCGTGGGATGATCCTGAGGACCCTCCCAGCGCCACCGCCTGTGTGTTCTCTGCTGTGCCCGGGGGCTGGCACAGAGCCCTGCACAGAGGAGACCCTCCATAAGAGATTGCTGAATGAACGTGCGAATCCTGTGAGGTGACGACTCATTGATGTGGGCTGGAAGCGGACCGCTAATAATGGACGCCAAGGGTGAAATGGCCCTAGCCGGTTTGGCTCAGTGGATAGAGGGCCAGCCTGCAGACGGAAAGGTCCTGGGTTCGGTTCGGTCAAGGGCACGTACCTTGGTTGCAGGCTCCTCTCTGGCCCCGGGCCCTGGTTGGGGCTCGTGCAGGAGGCAACCAACTGATGTGTTCACATCCATTTTGGTCTGTCTTTTTGTTTCTCTTCCACTCTCTCTAAAAACCAATGGAGAAATGTTCTCGAATGAGGATTTTAAAAAAAAAAAAGTGAAATGCTGGTTTGAACGCTGTTGGCTCGTCCGAACTTTCCTGGCTCTCCCAGCGCCCACCCCTCCTGGGCGAGGGTAGGGGGGGGGCGCAGAGGGGCTGAGCAGGCGAGAGGGTGACTCTGTGCTTGTGCTTCCTCGCAGGTCTGCCCAGGGGCTGGGAGATGGACTCCACCCGGGAAGGAGCCGTGTACTTCATCAAGTGAGTACGGCTGAGCTCGCTCCGGCCTCCCCGGCGGGCCGGCCTCTGTGCCCGCCACCGGTGCCCTCCTGAGCGGGGAGAAGGCTCAGGGGTCTGGCTTCTCACCGAGGGCTTGGCTGGGGCCTCTCCGTCGCCAGGAGGTGTCACGGCTTCTGAATGAGCCGCGGACAAACATGGGTGTGTGTGCATGTGCGTCTGCCTGTGTGTGTGTGTGTGTGTGTGTGTGTGTGTGTGTGTGTGAGGCGTGCGTTTCTGTGGGTGTTGATGTTGGCCTGCGAGCGCCACACTATCAGTCGTGGGAGGTTTCTCAGGGAGGGTGGGGCGGGTGGGGCGCTGGGCTCGGCCGCACGGGTGGGAGGGAGATGGCTAACAGAGGAGAGGCTGCTGCCTACACAGGACACGGGGTCCGAGGGAGGAGACGGCGTTAGCTGCCATGAGAGACAGGAAGTGAGCCGGTGGGAGGGGAGGGCAGAGTGGGGGGCACCCACCGGCAGGTTGGGTGGCCCCCGGGCTGCTTCCCTCACTCCTGCTCTTCTGGAGGGGGCATTGCGGTCCTGACAGTGACAGGCGTGTGTCCCGTGCTCTGTGGTGGTCCAGGGGGTGGGTCAGCCCCTCGGTGGCCTCGGAGAGCTCATGCTGTCAGCAGCGGAAGGTGCCACCCTCGATGTGACCATGGAAACAGCGCTTTGGGCGGGGACGGTCCACATCTCCCCGATCAGACTCTTTTCCCTCCGCGTTGGCCTGGGTCTCGCCACCTCCAGGCTGGGTCCTGGCTTGGCTCCCGCGGGTGAGGCTCGGCATGCTCGGGCCTGTGGGCCTCTCCGTCTGGCCTGGCCTCAGACTCTGCAGGGCTGGTGGAGAAGACGGCCGCCCAGAGGGGGCCCCTGCCCAACCAGGGGAAGGGGACCCCCCTTCTTTCCTTCCCCTCCCTCTCTTTTCTGGAATCCTCATCTCCCTGTACCACGTCACCTTTCCATTTCCACCCCAAGGCCCGCCAGCACCTACACCAGCTGGACACAGTTAACCAGATTCTTAAAACAAAATCAGCACCCAGAGGTGGTCTGACAGGTGATCTGTTTGGGAAATTGCCGTGACGTCACGCGGCTCTCCTGGCCTGAGCTTCCCCGGAAACGGAACCCACATCTTTCTTGCATCAGTTAGGACGTTTCTCCTCTGCTCCTCGGAGATGCCGTCTTAGCTTTCGGTGGTGTGCATTTGGCTCTCGGGATTGCCGACGGAGCACGACCATCTCTTCTCATCAGTCACAAACGGCTTTGCACTTGCTGTGGTCTGGCCCTGACTTCCTCTCTCCCCGCTGGCCAGCCACATTCTTTTCCTCATCACACCAAGTTCATTCCTACCACAGGACCTTGCATTGGCTGTTCCTCTGCGTGGGAACACTCTCCTCCCCTTTTTGCCTACCTGCTTCAGTGACCAGTCTAGAGCACTAAACTCATTGCCTTCCTATCATCAACACCTACCCCAGGTTCGTCCCCATGCCCACGTGGCTCTCACCCGGATCATCCGCCTCCACCGGATTTCCTGCCTCCAGGTCACACTGCCGCAAGAAAAAGCTCTTTTTCTACAATGCAAATTTGATCATTTCATTCTCCATTGAAAACCTGTCATGCTTCCAGCTCCAGGATAAACGGAAGCACCCGTAAGGGCTTTAACCTCTGGGCCCTGCCTTCTCCAGCCTGGCCTCCCACACTCCCCAGTTTGCCAGACCCAATGGCTGTGGTTCCCTCAACACTCACCTCCCTTCCACGCCTGCCGGCCTTTGTGAGTGCTAACCCCCCCTCTCACACGCCTTGTGCCTGCCTGCGCACACGGAACTCTTCCTTCCAGACTCTGCTCGTTGCGCCGCTTCTTTAGGGAAGGAAGCCCACCTGTGTTGTAATTGCTCGTTTGCACGTGGTCATTTTCCCCAGAGCAGTGGTTCGCAGACTTGAGTGTGCATCACAATCTCCCGGAGGGCTTGTTCAGACAGAGAGAGAGCGTGGCCCCACCCCTCGAGTTTCTGAATCTCAGAGAGTCTGAGAATTTGCATTTCATAGCAGGTTCCCAGGTTATGCTGGTATCGCTGGTCCACGGACCACACTTAGAGAACCACTGTTCTAGATTGAAAACTCACCAAGGGCAGGACGAACACATGGTCAGAAAGTCTGGAAACAGAGATGATACTATTTTATTACATACTAGAGGCCCGGTGCACAAATTTGTGCACTGGTAGGGTCCAGCTCCCCTGTCCCCGATGAGGGCCATTGGGGGCAGGCCAGCTGGGGTGAGGGGCCGTGGATGGGGCAGGCTGGGGCGACAGGCTCTAGGCGTTTTGTCAGCTGGCCCCATCCCCAATTGGGGGCCTCTCAGGGTGGGGCCAGCCAGTACAAGCAGCTGCAGCATTTGGTTGATTTGCATATTACCCTTTTATTGTATAGGATTGTAACAAACATCAACAAGCCATCTATTATGCATTTTTGTCTGATCCCAGACTTGCTGGCCACTCCACATATCGGGAGCAGCAGGGGACTCTGAGAGCTGAGCGCCTTAACTGCATGATTTCGTTTAATCCTCACTCTGGAGTTGTCAGGGAGATGTTATCGTTTGAGCAAGTAACTGAGGCTTAGGAAAACCTGTTCAGTGCTATGAAGCTTGTAGAAAGCAAAGCTGGGGTCCAGCCCCACGTCACCCCAATTTCCCAGGCTGTGCTCTTAGCAGAATGCTCCACTGTCCCCATCCCTGGCCCCGGGCCCGGACAGGAAGGTGCTCAACAAACCCGAACTGACCGACGGAACGAGGGGCCGCTCTCCTTCTCTACAATCCACTCCCTGGAAAGGTTTATGGCGTTGGCCGGTGGGTGAGTTAGACACTCTGAGGACCCCAGGCTTGCATCCCAAGCCGTAATAATAAAAGAGATAGCCGTGGCCCGTGTGGCTCGGGAAAGGGTTGCCTGTGCACCGAAGGGTCTCAGATTTGATTCCGGGTCAAAAGCATGTACCTGGGTTGCAGGTTCCATCCCTGACCACAGTGGGGTGTGTGTGTGTGTGTGTGTGTGTGTGTGTGCAGGAGGCAACCATTCTATGTGCCTTTCACATCTCTCTCTCTCTCTCTCTCTCTCTCTCTCTCTCTCCCTCTCCCTCTCCCTCTCCCTCTCCCTCTCCCTCTCCCTCTCCCTCTCCCTCTTCATTTCTTTCTCCTTCTCCCTCTCCCTCTCCATCTCTTTCCCTCTCCCTCTCTAAAAAGCAATGGAAAAAATATCCTTGGGTGAGGATTAACAACCAAAAAAAGGTGAGGTATTCAGAAACATAGGAAGCTATTTTTTTTCTTCTAGTGCAGATGAGTCAAATTTCAATGAACAAATAACCTTTGCCCAGAATCAGACACATAGAATTGTGTCAGTAAGTCCTTCCCTTCATGGCGCCTGGAAGGACTCATGGTATCTACACCTGGTGTCATTGCTGAAGCTTGCCCGCGGTTTGAAGGTGTCATTAAGCGGGAAGGCATGGTGCAGATAAAAGAGCAAAAGCAAAGGGTTAAAAAATGTGGGTAAAACCCATCGCAAGCCTGTGCGTGTACCGCATCCTTCCAGGAGAGGGAGCCAAAGCACACGTGATTGGCCCAACTAAGGCTTCAAGGAAGAGGTGGGTTCAGGATTGCTCCTCAGGCTGACCCTGAGCTGGTAGAGCCACATCTCAGCCACGGTGGGTCTGGTAAACTTCTTTCAAAGCTTAGACATCCGGCTCTGCTCCCCGGGGGGGCCTGCTGAAGCCGCCAGCTGTGGAGCTTGCCAAGACTGCCTCCAGTAGCGCCTCTCTCTCCAAAGCTGGTGGGGAGGGCGATGGGGCAGGGACAGAGCTACACCCCTGCTGACCCTTGCTCCCAATCTGGGCCCCTGTAGCTCCTCCCAAAGGGGTGCGGTGCCCCCATTGGCCATGCTCACTTGGCTCCAACCCTCCTCCAGCCCAGGGAGCCCCACCCAGCCGCTGTCACTTCCTCCTAGTTCTGGTCTGAACGCTTCCGCCAAGAAGGTGCCGGAATAGGCAGTCCCCATGTCTGTGCCTCTAGCTCACCCATGAGTTGCTTGCTCATTGCTGCCCAGGGGCTGCGGGAGGCAGGGACGCAGAAGCCAGGGCTCTGTGCTCAGGTGGGACACCCCAACCTGTGGGACCCCAGAGGCAGCCGGGCCCCGGGAAGTGCAGTGGGGGTGCCAAGAGCTATTCTGCTGACTCCGGAGGGCAGATGGGACACAGGAGAGGTCACAGGGCGGCCTGTCGGGAAGTGAGTGCCCATCCTACCTCTACCCTCTGAAAGGCAAATGGCGGCCATGAGCAGTAAAGAAGGAGACAGATGAGGAGAGAAGAGAGCGGTTCAGGGCTCAGTGCAGACAGGGACACAGAGGCTCGGCAGTCAGGTAACTTGTTCGAAGGCCCTCAGCCGGTGAGATGGATCTGGGGTTCACACTCGGGCAGGCCCTCCAAGGTCATTCCTCACACGGCTCCCTTTGGCTCCCCGGTTGGCATGTTCTGGGAGGGAAGGAGCCCATGTGGGCGTGGCTGGGTGAGGAATGGGCAGGGCACGTTTGAGGGGCAGCTAGCCCGTCAGGGTAGCGCCTCTAGGACCCCGTGATGGGAGTGGCCATGACCTGGAAGGCAGAGAGTTGTGGACTTTCTCTGGGCATTGGGTCTGTGGCTCTCGGGCAGAACATAGAACCAGAGGTATTTTCTTAGGAAGCCTTTCTCCTCCTCCTCACACTCTTCCCAGCCCAGATGCATCTCCTTTGCCGCAGAAACAGAGAATTTCCATTTGGCCGAGGGAGTCTGTTTTCTCTGTTCCACCTCACCGTCCAGGTTGGAACTCTAAGACCCTCTTGCGGTATCTCCCCCATCTTCTCTCCAAAATGAGAGCACTGCCTCCCCCCCCCCCACACACACACAGCAGTCCTCCCTTTGGCCTCTCAGCCCCCAAAGCCACCCAGATCCCCCAGAAGCATCAATGCACCCCCTCAAGCTTCTCAGGGGATCTGTGGGCTCGTCTGCAGGCCTCGCTCTGTCTGCCAGAGAGGAAACCCTCTGAGCAGGCCCATCTGCCCGTCTCCTGCCTTTCCCGGCTGGCTGAGGGCTTTGTGGGGTGAGGGCTGGGGTCCTTGACTCTTCCCCCGCCCTCCCTGCCCCCTCCTGGGTGCTGTAGCGTCTGGCCCCAAACTTGTGTTGCTCCGTTGGCTCCTCAAGGCCAGAGCTGCCCCCAGAGCCCCGCACGTTTGCCTGTCTGGAGGCCGGCTCTTCCCTGCCGGTACCGTGGCCGTGCCAAATCCTGGGGAGCCAGGACAAGTGGGTTGGGCTTAACCGGTCCCGCCCGGCACTGGGCCGGCACCCAGGACTTCTCTGCCACCTCAGCCGAGTGGCCTTCCCATAGCTGTGAGCTCAGCATCTCTGCGGGGCTGGGGGAGCTGGGGAGGGACCTCGGGATTCTCCTCCCGCCGGAGCCGCAAGCAGGTGCATGCTGCTCTAACCCGAGGTTTCCGGCTCCGGCCTGGGAGGGGCAGGACAGATCTTCCAGTAGCTCTCTGCGGAGCGGAGTGGGGTTTGGATCAGATCCCCTAACACCCCCCTCCTCCAACAGGACTACTAAACCTCCAGGGAAGTCTGCATTTCTGCATTCCACAGTAGAGTTTTTTTTAATTTTTATTTTTTATTTAAAAAATATATATTTTATTAATTTCTTACAGAGAGGAAGGGAGAGGGATAGAGAGCTAGAAATATCGATGAGAGAGAAACATCGACCAGCTGCTTCTTGCACACCCCCCTAACTGGGTATGTGCCCGAAACCAAGGTACATGCCCTTGACCGGAATCGAACCCGGGACCTTTCAGTCCGCAGACCGATGCTATACCACTGAGCCAAACCGGTTTCGGCAGAGTTTTTTGTTTTTTTTTAAATAAAGGCTTCAGTTGATAAAAATGATGCTTATACTCAGATTATATTTAAAAAGACCCACAGAGAAGGATAAGTAGTTGTCTGAAGAGGTTTAGTTAAAAAAATTAAGTTTTTCTATTAATATACATTCAAAACAGAATACCCGTGTGGGTGGGTCCTGCAGACGCCCCTCCTCCAGCCCCCGCCCCGGGAAATGTGCGTATTGAGGAGTGAGCCCGGAGCTCACCTGGGTCAGGCGGCAGCGTCCGGGTCTCTGGGTGGGATGGCCCCATGGGCTGGCTGGGAAGCTGGGGGTGGGGGGGAGGGGCACTCTATGTTTGCTCCGTCTTTCTGAGTTTGGTTCTAAAACTCAACATTTCTATTGCACGTATCCATTGTCACAGAGATTCTATTACTTTTCTGGCATCCACAAAAAAAATGTGAAGAAGAGAAGGAAACCGAGGGAGGGAGCTATAGAGAGATACATAGACAGACAGACAGACAGACAGACAGACAGACAGACAGAGACAGACAGAGGGATAGATAGGTCTCTTAATGGTATGGGCCTGCTTACAGAGAAACAGGGCTGCAGTGCCGTTGTCTGAAGCCACCCTTCTGCCTGTGACCCTCCTAATGCGAAACACGGGCGCCCCTGGTCACCCAGCAGCTCGGCCCGAGGTCCCCGGAGGCCAGCTTGGGTTGAGGATCTAGGTTCCGGCATCTTGTCACGGGCTGCAGCCAGCTCTAGAATGTTCCTTCTTTAAGCTCATTGTGCGGGGGCAGGGAAGGGAGATGTGAGGGCACCAGGGCCCTGGCCAAGCCCTCCTGACGCCCAGAGATGTGCCCTCCTCTTGGGTGGACAGCCACAGGGGTGCAGGCCACCAGAGCCAGGCCTGGCGAGCCAGACCCCTGGGCACCTTCCGGCTCCCTGCACTCCCGGCGAAGAACCGGAAAATGCGGCTCCCACGGAAAGTGGCCCAGATGCCCTTTGGGGGGCAGCCTTGTCCCGGTGGAAGGAGGCCAGGGGGGCGGGTGGCCGTAGCCCTCCTCCTCTCCCCGGCGGGCAGCGGGGGTGGTTAGCAGCTTGTCGCCCGGTGTAGATGGAGTTAAACCTTTTCCGGGGCCTATTTACTCCCGATCCTAAGTGACAGCTTGGGGAGGGAGGGTCACGTGGCCCTGAAATCCCCTCGGGAGCCCACGGAGCATGCCCAGCTGCTTCTGCCGGGGAAAGATGCTGGATCCTGCGGTCCCCACAGCAGCATCCTCGCCCCGCGCCAGCGACCTGCCAGCTGGGGCGATGACTGATTAGACCCGGATCAGACCCGGAGCCCCGCTCTGCTCTGCTCTTCCGAAGGGGCCCCGAGGAGGGGCGGGGGAGGAGGACCCCAGCTGGCCAGGGCTGGGGGAGGGGTGCTCCGGGGCCCAGAGAGTTAAAGCTTTCAGCGAGGGGCGCACACACCTCGGAGGAAGCCAGCAGCCGGTGAGTCTGTTTTGATGCATCATGTAGACGGGGTGGGAGGGGGGGAGGCTGGGCTCCGGTCCCGGCTGGCAGCCGCCTGCCCTGCGAGTCCGAGGCCGGGCTGCTGGCACCGCGCTGCCTCTGCTTTCTCCTTCCTTATTCTTGGCAGCGTTTACTTGGGGATCATGGATCCCGAGAATGCTAATTATAGCCCTCTCTGTGTCCCCCCCCACCGTGCGCACCCCACTCCCCAGGACCCCCAGGGAGGGGCTGCTGTGTTTGAATGGCACCTCCTACGTGGGGCCAGCTTGGGGAGGCCAGCTGGGACCCCCAAACTAGCTGGAGCAAAGAGGCCAGCCCCACCCTGCCTCTGTTCTTGCCAGGAGGACTATGCCGATGGCCGATGGCCGATGGCCGGAAGGGAAGATGGAGGGAAGGCCCGGGTCAGGCTCAGGTGGGCAGGGCTGAGGAGGGTGTATGTCTTTTATGGTCGGGGGTTGGGTCCAAGATCTCCTGAGGCTCTTGGGCTCCTGGGGGCATCCGATGTCTGGGGTCTATGGCCAGGTGGGGAGCACCTGAAGGACCAGGAGCCCGGTGTGTGTGAGGGCATTGGGCGGGGGGGGGGGGGGGGGTATGCGCTAAGGGGGCAGGTCTTCAATGTTGGGACCAGGCTGCAACTGGAGAAGAGCCTGGGGCTTCTTGTGTGAGGTTCTGGGTGAAGGAACGAGATTGGGGAGCTGGCAGTGAGGGGGGTGGGGGGCTCTTTGAAACCACAGGCAGGCCAGGGAAGAGCCAGGATGGGGGGAACCGTCCTAGGGTGCAGGGGGGCGGGGAGCAGTGGGTGGGGATGGGCTCAGAATCAGAGTCCGGGGGTTGCAGCCTCCGGGCTTGGCAGTCCTCCCCATCCCTGTGGGCCTCCCGCCCTCAGTCCGCCGTGTGGGTGGTGCGCTCCGCTGGGAGCCCCGGTGGGCCCGTCTCTGCCCGGGCCCGGGGTCCAGATGTCCAGGGGGCATCACAGGCCACCGCCCCACAGGTCCCCCAGCCCTGCCTCCAGGCCCCCGGGGAACAGGGCCTACCCCTCTTGCAGCCGCCGTGCGCACGGGCGGGCCGTGAGCAGGTCCGGTGCGGAGAGGCGGGAGGCAGAGCTGCAGACCCGGCCCGAGGCTCCAGCTGCCCCAGGGGGGGCAGCGGACCGGGAGCAGGCAGCTCTGCGTGTCCCCCCCTCTCGGAGCGCGGGGCCACAGAGAGGAATCACGAAAGCCCCGGGTTTTCCCGTCAGGGGCAGGGCGACAAATGTGTTACTTGGATCATAATTAATCCTGGGCTGCACAGGCTCCGGACAAATGGGGGCTTTTTTAAAATTTTCGTTATTTTGCCAGATCGGCTTCTTTGCCTTCTGTGCAGGAAGGTGCTGGGGCAGACGCATTACAGATAATTACCCGCACCCCGGCTACCTGGATGGAGTTGGGTTCTTGCCGCTCAGAGTCAATGAAGTAATTACCGAGGAAGTCAGAGAGCCAGGCAGCCGCCAGCCCTGGCTCCTGGGCCCATCCCAGGGCCTGTGGGGCAGAGAGGCCCCCGCCAGGCCAGGCCAGGCCTGTGTCCTAGGGATCAGAGCGGGGAGATGGCGGGGCCCAGGGCCCGGACTGAGAGAGATCGAACGAGAATGGGCCCAGACCAGAGTGTGGCCACGCACTGTGACGGCCAGTCCTGGTCAGCTGGTCTCTCTGAGCCCATTTCCTCCCTGTCTCCCCACAGGCCATTGAGGGAGGTTCCCTGTGGCCCTTGGCACCGGGCATTCCCCACGGCCCCCTCCCCGGGGTGGTCAGGAGGAAGAAGGCTGAGATGGGGCTGCAGCGTCAGGAGTGGGGCCTGGTTCCTAGAGGTTTTGCTTTGGTCTGAGCTCTGGTCTGAGGAGATCGGGGAGCCAGGGCATCCATGAGATGACTTCGGCAGGCCCGTCTGCAACCTGCTAAAACCAGTTAGAGACGAGAGGACATACTTAGGGAAACATTAGAATAAGCGAGGGGCAGAGAGGAAGAGGAGTTGAGAGCAGGCTGAGAGACCCTCTTCGCGCCTTCCAGTGTAGCATTAGCTGACCTCATACACTGGCTCTGGTCCCAGCGTTAATGAGAGAGAGTTGGCGCACCACCCCCGGGGCTGTGGAAGGAGTGCCCGGCTGGAATTCTAAGACATGGGTTCAAATCCTGGTCCAAATGAGCAGCTGTGTGATTTGTAGCAAGTCTGTTTCCTAGTGCGAAACATGGGGTCAGTGTCTTTACCCACCTAGCCAGTCAATGGCTAGGTGAGTGATGCCGATGGGAGTGCTTTCTGAACTGCAAATAATTACACGAATGTCGTTAGGATCAACATGGGTGTTTGAACAAGTCCATCAGAAGGTGACGCTTTGACACCAAGGCCAGACAGGCGCCGCGGGGTTCGTGGGTAATGTGTTTGGGCAGATGGCATTGAGGGTGACTGTCAAACTCTCCCAGGTCACTTCTTGAGTCTCGGGTAGGGTCAGTCCTAATTGTGTGAGTTCAGGAACTTGGGCCAGGCAGGCAATGCTGATCTGACACACATCCAGGGACCTTTACTCCTTCCTGAAGGGCCTAGGGATCCCCTCCACGGGGGAGGGGAGGTCGCTCCTGAGCTCTGACATCACCAAGTCCACCCCGTCTAGCTCAACAATACCTGAGAACTTAAGTCTAGGATTGCAGGTGCCAATTTGCTTTTATTTTTAAATTTAAAATGAAAAAAAATATTTTAAAACATTTTCTTTATTGATTAAGGTTTCACATATTTGTCCTCAACCCCCCATTCCAATCTCCCCGCCCCCCCCCCATTCCCCACCCCCCTATTATCCTTGACCACTGGTTATGTATGCACACAAGTCCTTTGGTTGATCTCTCCCTTTTATCTCCACCCTCCCTTTGAGGTCTAACAGTCTGACCCATGGCTCCTTATCTCTGGGTCTGTTCTTGTTCATCAGTCTATATTGTTCACCATTAATTTGCTTCTAATTAGTCTAATACTTGCCTGTTAAACTCCACCTCGCCTCTGGTGGTAAGGTCATTTTTCTGATTTTGCTTGGCTCCCGAGTCCTCATCAACGGGTGTAGATGGAGTTAAACCTTTTGGGGGATTATTTACTTCTGATCTTGGGGAGGTTTTAGGGCAGGGGGTGCGCATGGTGGGGCCATCCAAAGACTGTAGACCAGCCTGCTTGCCTCAGCTGAAATGGTGGCTGCCCCGCTGGGGAACTGAAGAGTTCATGGCTGGAAGGGAAACCGGCTTTTGGTGGGGTGGGATGGTGGGGTGGGATGGTGGGGTGGGATGGTGGGGTGGGATGGTGGGGTGGGATGGTGGGGTGGGATGGTGGGGTGGGATGGTGGGGTGGGACAGTGTGCTGATGGAAGGGTCGTTACACTTGTTAGGGTCATACATAAGGTCTAAAACCCAGGTTCCCCCCTTGGAATCCAATGTTCTTCCCCCTTTGCGCCCCAGTTTCCCAGTCTCTGAAATGGGGGTGCCTGTATCACCGAGGTTCAAACAAGCTCATGTAGGAAGTGGATCTGTCTGTAAAACAACGCAACGTGAACCGGCTTTATCACATCCAAGTGAAGGCTCTTCAAAGCTCAGCAGGTGGCCGCGGTGTGCCTGACCACTAGCTTCCGGTCCTCTGTCTAGTGATTCCCCGTTCCCACTCAGTCTGCTCACACTGTCCGCCCTCCACCTCAGACCACGGGCGATCTGAGGGTGTCAGCACATAGTAGTAGGCGCTCCATAGATGTTGGCTGGGTAATGTGAGGCTTTGGAGGAGAGGAAGTTTGGGGAAACGGTCATGAGAAGCCTTTGAGGTCAGAGGTGGGGCATTTGTTTCCCATCCTGCTCAGCCTTGCCCCTCCCTTCAAGGCAAGAGATGGTCCTAGTCATCTCTGCCCTTGTGATGCTTCATGAAGAGCCAGGCACAGAGCAATGGTTCGATCACTGCAACTTGAGTGCATGAATGAACGAGTGAATGAGACAGGGTAGTGTGGTGACGAGTGCATGGAATCGAGTCAGATGAATAGGACTTGGAATCCTGGCCCTAGCACTTCCTTTTGGCAAATATTTACTATGTGTTCAGTAGGTACCAGGAAGGTAACTAGGCTGTAAATAGAAATCTTCACAGTCTAGTAAGGCGGTAGACGTGTGAGCAAACAATTGCCTGTGTGGGGTAGGAACATAGGTTACATATGTGGGTGGGCAAGAACTGAGCGTGACAGATCTCCCAGGGAAGGGTTCCCAAAGGAGGGGACCTGCGGGTGGGTCTCGTCAGCGCGGAAAAGTCGCATAGTTTTTTGGGGTGTGGGTTCCCTACGCTACCCTGTGAGCGGGCAAAATAAAATAATGTGAATAAAACATCTGACACCAAATAATCTTTTAAAAAATATGTTTTTACTGATTTCAGAGAAGAAGGGAGAGGGAGAGAGAGATAGAAATATCAATGATGAGAGAATCATGGGTCGGCTGTCTTCATTCTCCTTACTGGGGATCGAGCCCCCAACCCAAGCATGTGCCCTGATTGGGAACCGAATCAGTGACCTCTTGGTTCTTGAGTTAATGCTCAACTGTTGAGCCACACCTGGCCTGGCTGGATAATATATATACATATAAAAAAGGCTAATATGCAAAGTGTCCCCTTGGGAGTTTGACCAGGAGACCAGGAGTTCAATCGCTTGCTTTGACCTTCTCTGACTACCAGGGGGTGGCACAGAATGAAGGAAGTCTTTGGCAGGCAGCCGGGGAAGGGAGGCCCCAACCAGCAGCTGGAAGGCCCTGATTGGCCCTGATCGCCGGCCAGGCCCAAGGACCCCTCCCATGCATGGTTTCGTGCACCGGGCCTCTAGTCTTTTAATAAAGGTTAAACATCTTTTCTTGAAGCCAGGCCAGGTGGGTTGGGGAGGGACAGGAGCCAAGAGCTCAAGGAACCTCAGAAGCTGGCCCATACTTCATCTTAGCTCTGCTGATTAGTACCTACGTGGCCTTGAACAAGTGCCTTCGCTTCCCAAAGCCTCAGTTGCTGTACCTGTAAAGTGGGGATACGTTTGTTTTGTGGATCGATGGAGAGACTTCACCCAAGGCACTTAGGTCGTGCCTGGCACATACCCTGTTTCCCCAAAAATAAGACAGTGTCTTATATTAATTTTTGCTCCCAAAGATGCGCTAGGTCTTATTTTCAGGGGATGTATTAGGTTTCCATGAAGCAGGCCTTATTTTCGGAGGATGTCTTATTTTCGGGGGAACACGGCTAGTAAGTACTAACAATGATAGCGCTTCTTTGTTATCATTTCCAACATATTTCACGGAGAGGCTCGCTGTGCAAGACACACACATGTTGCGTGCATGACAACTCTCCGGTGTGCGCAGAGAGGGAGGAGGGGGGGGGGGGCTCAGGGTTAGGCTGAGTGACAGCCAGTGGCTGCTCGGTCTGAGGAAATTCCTTGAGGCGAGGTGACTGGAACTCTTGAAAAGGTTGGCGGGACCAGGCCTGAGCAATGAAATGGGGGATGGGGTGGGGTAGGGTCGTCTTGTGGCTCGTGCTTTAGGCTGGGGGAGTCTGCCTCCTGGGAAACTAAGAGGTGGCCCCCTGACAGCAGCACGTAGGTCCTCCTCACCCCCATCTCCGCCGCTCACCGGGGCTCGTCCTGATGGCGAAATCGCAGCGGCTCAGTTGCCTGTCTGGTCCCCTGACCTTCCTGAACAAGACAGCCTGGCAGCCATGCTGGGTTGCCTTGGTAACTGGCAGCCTCCCAGCTGGGTTTCCCCGGTAACCAGTTGCTGGTATTGGAGGAGGGGGGTGGTGAACCGGGGCGGGGGGGGGGGGGGGAATCAGCCTCAAAAGAGGCAGAGAAGAACAGGGTGGACCAAGAGGAAGACAAACCCCAGATGCCCCCAGCACAGCCCTCTCTTCTCACCCTCACCGTGTGGGCAAAGCCTGAGAAAGGCAGGTAGGGAAGGCCTCTGTGCTGTGTGTGTGTGTGTGTGTGTGTATGTGTGTGTGTGTGTGGTGAGTCATCTCGGCCAGTGCAGGATGCTGGTAGATGCGATGGGGCGACGCGCAGGCGCTCTCCTGGGCCGTGACAATGGCAGCGTGGTCCAGAGAGGAAGCCGGGGCCGTGGGAACCCAGCTCTCCATCCTGGTCCTCCGCCCCCTCTTTGCGCTCTAGCTTCCTCCCTCACCTGTAAAATGGAGCTGCTAACCTGGACTTCCAGGGACATATTTTGGGACAGTGCCTGACAGAGTCAGCGGTGGTCCCTCCTCGCCTTCCAGGCTGGTTTTCTGCCCGGTGATGCTTTCTTTCCAGCCCGTGAGCAGCTGGTAGGGGAGAGCCACCCTGGTCTGAGCCCAGCCCATGGCGGGGCACGGAGGTGGGAGGGTTAGAAAACTCACGGAACCAGAGACACGGCTCTCACCCTCACGGAGTTTGCTGTCCCAATCTGCCCAGGGCTGAGCAAGGAAATGGGGGTCGTCTTGTGGATCATGCCCCAGACTGGGGAGGCCACCTCACGGGAAACTAAGAGACGGACCCTGACACAGTAGCTTCCTTCCCTCGGGCACATGAGCCCTCCCGTCCCCCACGGGAGCCAGTCCTGATGGCAAAATCGCAGCGGGAACATCTGCAAGAAAGTGTGCAAAACAAGGCCTGAAGTTTTTTACTGAAATCAGTAGGAATACATTTTTCATTGAGACTAGTCTGGTCTATTTTTAAAAAAAAATTTTTTTATTGATTTCAGAGAGGAAGGGAGAGAGAGAGAGGGAGAGAGAGAAACATTGATGAGAGAGAATCACTGATCGGCTGCCTCCTGCATGCCCCCTACTTGGGATGGAACCTGCGACCCAGGCGTGTGGCCTGGCTGGGAATCAAACCATGACCTCCTGATTTATAGGTCGACGCTGGACCACTGAGCCACACTGGCTGGGCTAGTCTGGTCTATTTTGTGTGTGTATGTGTGTGTGCTGTTGTTTTTTTTTAAAGATAGTCTGGCCCGGCTGGTGTGATTCAGTGTTTGAGCATTAACCCATAAACAGGGAGGTCACGGTTCGAATCCGGGTCACAGGGCACACACCCAGGTTGTGGGCTCGATCCCCAATAAGGGGCTTGCAGGAGGCAGCTGGTCAGTGATTCTCTCTCATCATGGATGTTTCCATCCCTCCCTCTCCCTTCCTCTCTCTGAAACAATAAAAACACATATATTTTTAAAAAGATAGTCCGACCCTCCAGCGTGATTTCACACCCACCAGTCTGAGGAACACTAAGAGAGAAGACAAACTTAAGCCCCTTGGGCGTCTCTCGCCTTCTGGGTGTGATGTCATCTGCTTGGACCCTCACCACTCCCGTCGCTGAGGTAACAGGTCAGAGGTCTTGCCCAAGGTCTCTGTGGCCCAGGTTCCTGGCTGCCCAGTTTTGTTCTGGCTGCAGGAAGAATGGAAGGGTTCCCTTTACAGAAGGTGAAACGGGGATCTAAAAGCGAGGCCCCGGGGCTGAGCCTAGCAGGGGGTGCCTCTTGCCTATCGTTATGGGGAGGGGAGAGGCTGGGTGCCCGGAGAGCTGTGAGGGGCGCGGCTGGCCCCAAGCAGTCTGGGTGGCCCTCGGTGTTCCAGGAAGGGAAGGGGAGGGTGGGTCTGGCTTTTCTGGTTGCTCCGAGGGGCCGGGTCCTCCTGGGAGGGAGGAAAGGTCTGTGTCAGGGTCCTGGGGCCCTGCCCGGCGCCTCGGGCTTCGGGGAGATTTTCTGCCAGGAGAGCCTTGAGCCAGTCCCCAGAGAGGCCAGTGTGTGGTCGTCTGTCTCCTGTGTGACAAGGAAATGATAGCGGGAGGCCTGCCAAGTGTGGACTGACCACAGGGTCAGTTCAGGGGGCCGAGAGCTCAGCGCCAGGCGGCAGGGGCACCAGGCCGGGGCTGCCCCTCTCCATCGGTGGCGGGATGAATGAAAGGAATCAGGACCGGGAGCACGGGGAGGGATTCCCAGGCCCGGCTCCGTTTTCACCCGCGCTGGGAGAATTCTGCGGGTTCCGCCATCTCTCAGGCCTCGGGTTCCCCATGTGTGGGCACCCAGGGGATGGTGCCAGTCCCCTCCCTTCCGACCAAGGACTTTGCCCTTTGCAAACAGAAGACCGGGCACGCCAGGGGGCATTTATGGCTGAGAGGCAGTTCCCTTCCGTTTGGGTGTAGCTCCTCTCAGAGCTCATAGGGCCAGCAGCACAAAAGGCTGCCCAGCAGCCGGGCCTGAGGCGCTGGGAGGAGGTGGGGTGGGTGGGGGGAGAGGATGGGTGGCACTGCTAGCCTAGCCGTGTCCTTGTCCTTCTGGGCTTCTGGTAAATTTACTCGGCACCGTCAATCTGAGCATCACGTCCAACCATAGAAAGAGAGCAGACAGAGACTGCTGGTTTCCGGCTTTGTAATGCGTCCGCCAGGGTGGTGGGTGTGGCGTGGGGTTCTGCTGGAACTCTAGTGCGGGGTGTGTTCCCACCCGACGCTAGTGGACAGGGGCGGGGGCGATGGTGAGTGCCCCATAGGAGAATTTGTACCTGGGATTGCCCAAGCGGCTGTGCCTGATGCTCGAATGAGAAGCGATCCCACTGCGAAGGGGGACGAGACCTCACTTGTGGGAACCCTATCCCTGCGTCTGTATACCGATGTCCGCAGGGCACCCTGTACTGGGTTCCCTCCCGCGTGTCCCAGAGGCTCTGATGACCCCCTTTCCCGATGAAGGATCTGCAGGTCTGAGAAGATGGACTCAGGTGGGGGAACAGTCATCATTGGAATTGGCCAATGTCCTCCTGTTTCCGCTTGAATGAAGGCACGTTAGCCAGGGCGATCGGGTGGAGGGCGCCGGGGGAAAGGTGAAGGACGCGGGGATCTGTCTGGCTCCACTGTGTCCTGACACCCCCATAGCCACAGCTGTCTGTGGCAGCCCCGGACCGCCCAGCTGGCGGCTCCTCTCCTGGGAGAGGCGGGTCGATGCTGTCTCCTCTGCAGGAGCGAGAGTGTGCGCATCGGTGGCTCGCTGTTCGCTGTTCGTGTGCATGTCGGCAGGGCCCGCAGCTGCTCATGGCCCCTCAGACCACACAGAGGGCTCGGAGGCTGGGCTGGGCCGGGCTGGAGGGAGATCAGAAGCCACCTCTAGTGCTGGTCTTTCCTCCCTCCTGCCCACATGCTCCAGGAGGGGGTTACCTGATGAGGCAGCACACCCACCACAGGCTCCTTCTGAAGTTCACGCCAGTGTCTTCATTGAACCCCAATAACCCTCTGGCATTCCGGCCCCAGGTGTTTCTGCTCTTCCTGATATCCCTCCTCATGGTCACTTTCTGAGAGTGTGTGTGTGTGTGCGTGTGTGTGTGTGTATGTGTAGGTGTGAATGGGGTGGTGGCAGGGGAAGTTGGGTGAGCTCTTCCCCAGTGCCTCTGGTCCCTCACTATTAAGGTCAAAGGACTCAGCAGAGAAAGGAGGGTTTGCTCCAGAGGCTTTTATTTTGGGGGAGGGGGGGCGGGGGGAGAAGGAGGAGCAAGGGAGGGAGCAGCTCACGGGTGGGAAGAGGGGGGACAGGAAGGCTCATGGCTGATCCTGCTGTCCCGTTCAGGGCAATGAATGCCACCGTGTCCCTGTTAGGGTGTGGTGACCCAGCCAGCTCCCATCTCTCCAGGACTGCTCCGTGGGTGAGGCTGTACCCAAGGCGCGTGGGTCCTGAGAGGGAATAAAGAGGGAGGTCCTCAGAGCCCGGAGGTGAAGAAAGCGGGGGGAGGAGGAGAAACAACGGGAAGAGCAGGAAGGGCAGCAGGGCGGAGCTGGACACACGGAGGCGGAGAGGGCTCCCGAGGGAAGCCCCAAGGAGGCCGAGGGTCTGAGGGAGGCAGCGTGGGTCAGCAGGGGTGGGGCTGCCTCTGCCATCTGTTCTGAAGGCAGAGAGGAACTTGGCCACTTGGAGAGTCCAGACCCCAGAAAGGACTTCATTGAATTCCGATCGGGCCCAGCGTCTTCCAACTCTGGTGTCGTCAGAAGCAAAGCCATGTCGCCCACACTGAGACTTACTCAGTTATATTTTTTAAAATGACCTTTCATGGGCTGAGACAGCCAGCTGGAAATAGTTGTTCTGAAATACTTTTAAGAACATATGTCTTTCTCTCTGATAAATTTGTATATCCCCCCAGTAACCAGCACCATGCCTTACAGTCGCTGGTGCTTGACCCCTGCCTTCCCCACTGCCCTGGGCATTCTGCTCAGGGATGGGGCAGTACGCAGAGGGCAAGAGAGGAGGTCGAGATTTCAGATTTCAGCGGACCCTTGAACAATGTGGGTCCCGGGCTTTGAACACCTGCACCATTGAAAACCCTGATTCCCAGTGGAGGAACTGACCTTGAGTAAGGTCAATGGAAACAAATCTGCTCTTACGTTGGCCTGAGCAGGTCAAAGCCGTGTTGTTCAAGGGTCAACTGTATTTCCCCACCGAGCTCAGAGCCAGGCCCATGGTCTCCGGTCACTGGCGGAAGGATTTGCAGGGTGGATTGGCTCGCATCCTTCTATACCTTTCTCCTTGGACATGTGGGCTTGGCACTCATGGGGCACTCTCATAATGAAATTTGGGTTAGAAAACATTACATCTCTTACATGCTTTTTATGATAACTCTATTTCTTTGAAAGGAGCGAGGTATATTCAGCCAGCTTAGAGGAGTTCATCCCTCCCACAAGAACCTCATGACATAACAGGTTTGGGAAGGGGGTGTCAGTGGAAGCTCATTTGCATAATCCCCACAGTCCTTTGGCTCAGTCGGTAGCTGTCCTGGATAATTGTCCTCTGGTCACGTCCTCTCTACCACACACAGCAGAGTTGGTGGGCAAGTGGGTAAGTGTAGCTCCTTTAAACTCTGTGCTCCGGGGTCAGAGGCCGGATCCCAAGTGGACAGACCAAGACAGGAGAGGGACCTGAAATCTCGCCTTGAAAGCAACCTTCCATTCCTTCCATTTCTCATGGAAATCGCCTTGCCGGGCCCGACCCATGGCCAGCGGGCACACCTGCACCCTCCCCGATGGGAGCCCTGCTCAGCGGGGTTCCTTCCATCGATGGACAACGTCAGCTCCCGTCCTTCCCCGATGGTGGTCTTACAGTCCTTTTTCTACTATCCACTCCTTGGTTCCAGTTGGGCATCGTGGCCATTCCTTCCTGGGCTCCCTGGTTTGTTATCCTCTCACGAGTCAGAAAGTGTCCAGACAGTAAGACACAGTGGGGGAAAAAGTAGGCTCTGGGATCCATCGGTCTGAGCTTGCACCCAGCTTCACCCTCACCAGCTGTTACTCTGTTAGAACCCTTATCCTCTCTAAGCCTCCATTTAGCCACCTGTAGACCCTGAGTAAAGGTGGTGCTTACCTCACAGGATTGTTGAGAGGGTTAAACAAGTTGGCATGTAAAAAGCTTAGAGCAGTGCCTGCCAACTCTCAGCCCACCCAGGGCCTGGTAACGTCCCATCGTCTCACACATGGGCTGTGTGGAACTGGACACGGTCCTCCAGATGCTGTCTCCTCAGCGGGACTGAGGCCCTCTGCTTGACAGTCTGTTTCCATGATGTCAGGCGATGCTTGCAGATCACTGGTGTTTGAACTGAGCTCGTTGTACTGGAATCCTCAGGTGGCTTTCCCCGGGACAGCTGTGAGGTTAGCTTTCCCCTCTCCGACATAAAGGATGCGTCTGCTCCACAGGGCAGGTCAGTGTCTAGGGGAGCCCAGAGCGGCCCTTTATGTTGGTTCCAAGCACACATGTCCCCCCGCTGAAGCCGTCTGGCCCTTTTTATTACACTGCGCTGCCACTGGGGCTCCATTTGGAAAATCCCTTGACCCACGCTGGCCTGCAATAAAATCCCCTGCTCCGTGGGCCATTTCTCGTTCACTCTTCTCTGCGCTCGCCTGTCAAGTGAGCTGCGCATGTGCTATTGGGACCTTCCTAACTTCCAAATCCCTACTTCTCCTGCTTGCCTCAGGTGCCCCACGCATATTCACAGGTAAACCTCTGTGACCCTTTACATCCTTGCTCAGAGCGTCTACAGCCCCGAGGAGCTGGTTAGAAGGGCAGACTCTCAGGACTTAGCAGCACCAATCTACTAAATCTGAATCTGTGTTTGAACAGTCACCCGGAGACTCACATGCTCAGGAAAATTTGGGAAGTACCGCTCTGTATTATTCCAATTGGGGTAGGCATGAGGTTGAGGGGAGGGGAATCCCATCTTCCAAGATCTTGCAATCAGTCCTGCTGACCAGGCTCCTGGGGTCAGACACAACACTATTTCTGGCTATTTATCACAAACCCTCCACTTTCCTAATTTGCTTCTTGGAATCCCGATAGAAAGTTTTTTTTTTAAATAAAAAACTAGAGGCCCATTGCACTAAGATTCGTGTAATAGGCCTTCCTTCCCCTAGCTGCCAGCACTGGTTTTCCTTTGGCACCTGGGACCCAGGCCTTCATTCTGGTCACCGCCCAAGGCGACTGCCATGAGAAATGGAAGGAATGGAAGGTTGTTTTCAAGGTGAGGTGCCAGAATCTTTGCTCTGGACAGAGCCTTCAGTCTTCTCTGCCCTGCCCTCCCCCTCATAGCAGGTTAATTTGCATCTTTGTTGGGTTAATTTGCATACTCACCCTTATTGGCTGGTGGACATCACGGAAGTATAGTCAACTTGCATATTTCTCTTTTATTAGGGTAGATTCCTACATTAAAAATGTCTAGATTGTGTTTTCCCTGTTTTATGAGTAACATGTGCTTGAGCATATCTCAAACCTTTGGATTATATATACAACTGGAACCTTTTAAGTGTTAAATGTCGGGTTTTGCATTGATGACATATTTCATTTGCTGATGTGAGGCCATTGTTATTTCTGACTTCAATCCCGATTCTGTGTAAGTGTGCTAGCCATGCTCCCAGTGTTGGCTTTGTCAGGAGCAAGTCTGGTAGCATTGTCTTCTGCGTCTTCATGCAAATCACAGGTGAAGACTGGAACATGGGGGTCGGGAACAGACCCCTGTGGGGCACCACTGGAGGCTCATTGCCCGGTTCAGCCAATGTTGAGTGTAAGAGCTGCATCCCTGTAACCAGACACGCTGGTGGGAGCTGGGGCTCTGCTGCCAACTGCCTTTGCCACCTTTGGCAAGACATGGCTGCCCCAGACTCCTGCTTCTTTATCAGCAACTGAGGAAACTGGAAGACTCACCAGCATTTGCTGGGGTGCATTAATGAAATGTCTGCGTCTGGCCCCCCTCACACAGAGATCCTGACTCCGCTGATCTGCAGTGGACCCAGGGTTTAGTATATTAAAGAAGCTCTCTGGAGCCCTAGCCAGTTTTGCTCAGTGGATAGAGCATCAGCCTGCGGATGGAAGGGTCCCTGGTTCACTTCTGGTGGAGGCCACGTGCCCAGGTTGTGGGCTCGATCCCCAATAAGGGATCAATGTTGATGTTTCTAACTCTCTCTCCCTTCTCTGAAATCAATAAAAATGTATTTTAAGAGAAATAAAAACCCTCTCTGGTTATGCTAGTGTGCGTGGGGGATTGAGAACTGCGGGGTCACATGATCTCTAAGGTGATGACATCTTCTAGGGCCTCTGGCCTCACAGCCTGAGCTCTGCTGGTGGAGGTCTGTGGCTGCAGGGACGGCCTGCTGACTGGTATAGCGCAGTGGCACGCCCGGAGTGGCCCATGCAGACCACAGGGCACCTTCGTGGTCACCTCCTGTCAGCTGCCTGCTCTCCTAGCCTTTTCCTCGGAACAGAATAATCATCTTTGAATCTCTGGCACTGGCTTCTTTCTGTGTTTCTGAGCGTGCTGCCTAAGGAAACTAGCCAAAGGCCAGAGTAGGTCAGTTCAGCGTAAGTCAGTAGGGACGGCTGTCTGCCTGGTCTTCTCTGCCCTCTGCGTCTTTCCTCTGTAACAGGGCGAGACAGCGCCTTTGAGGCCCTGCCTTCCTCTTCATCCCTTCCCCCTGGCCCAGGGCTGCTCCACGCGGGGCTGCAGCAGCTTCCAGGAACCTTGTCGGCCAACATGTGAATGCACACAGCCCCCCCCACCCACCCCCCCCCCCGACTCTGATCACAGCACCTGTAGGCCCTCCTCTGCTCATTCCGGGCATGACTGGCGTCTGCCCTGGGGCTTAGGGTGTTGCTTTGCGTATCCCTCCTGGAGTAGGGGCACCCCAAGATCTGTGTTACCCTGTTCTGTCCGGCGGCTGCTGGGTGCTGGGTGCTCTGCAGTGGGCTTGTTAATTGGCGCTTCAGCCGGCTGATTGACTAATGCGTGAACATTTAGCTACCCCGGCAGCCGCCTCTCAGACAGCCGTTAATTGCAGGCACGAGAGTGACAATAATTATGGGATAATGGGTGGCTTTTGTGTGAGTCCTTCTCCCTGCACTATGTCAGCAAACATCCAGGATTTGTTTTCTAACACTCAGCTGCCCTGCTGTGGAGACGCCATGGACCCCTTCTGCTCACTCTTCGCTGTCATCCAGCCCAACCCAGCCCCGCCCCCTCCAGGGTTTCACCCACATCCCCCGGGGACAGAGAGCATGTGACCATCTTCCAGAATATTATCCCCCAACCCCCAGGCAGCTACGACCTCATGGTTAGTGTTTGTGAGGTTGAATTGGTGCTTCACTAGAAAGTAGTACTTAATCAACCCTGGTTTTAAAAAGGGTACTAAATATTACACTTATTCCACGGCCCTTCTCCGATCATTGGTTTATGTCGTTGTAATCTGTGTATAGCCTTCTGTCCTGTGTCATGCATGTTTTTTGTTTGATGTTATTTTCTATAAACACTTCAGATATGACAATGGTCCGTAAACGTGTCACTCTAATAGCTGTAAATAATTCTGTCATGTTACTCCATTACTGTATAGCTCTTCTCTTAATATTGGGAGTTTGGGTTGTTTCCAATTTGTTGCTATTATGAATAGCTCTTCTATAAACATCTTTCTACATTACTGATTTCCCTCCAGTTATTTCCCAGGGGTGCACTGAATGATGAGTTATATTGATCTGGTATCATGTCGGGAGGAGTTGGGAGGAGTGGGGACTAGAAGCTATTGGGAGAGTTTAACTGATTCCCTCCCCTGTTTCACCCAGTGCACAAGTTCTTCTCTTCGCACCTCTTTCCCTGTCCATTTTGAGTGTGATCCTTGCTCCAACACCTATAGTAGCACCCCAAATTAGTGACACAGAGACTTGGGGTTCTGGTTAGCCGTAGCTGCATAATAGATCACCCCGAGATGTGGTGAATTAGAAAAACAATGTGCTGTGAAGTCCCAGGGTTTTCTGAGTTACCTGGGCTCAGCTGGCAGCTGGCCTAGGCTGTCTCCTGCCCTTGCAATTATCTGAAGTCCGGACGGGGCCAGATGGCCAAGGTGGGTCCTCACATGGCTGTCGCCTGGGAGCTCAGCTGGGGCTGTCAACCTGAGCACCTCCATGTGACGCTCCGTGTGACCTGACCTTCCCTCAGTGTGGCCATCGGTTCCAAGAGGAGGAGGTGTCTCAGAGAGAGTATTCCAAAGGCCCAAGTGGAGATTTTAAAAAATATATTTTATTGAATTTTTACAGAGAGGAAGGGTGAGGGATAGAGTTAGAAACATCGATGAGAGAGAATCATCGATCAGCTGCCTCTTGCACACCCCCTACTGGGGATGTGCCCGCAACCAAGGGACATGCCCTTGACCTGAATCGAACCTGGGACCTTTCAGTCCGCAGACCGATGCTTTATCCACTGAGCCAAACCGGTTCGGCCCAAGTGGAGATTTTAAGGCGTCTTATGCCCTAGCCACAGAAGTCATACAACATCACTTCTGTTATGTTCCATTGGTCAAACTGAGCCACAGACCCACCCAGATGCAAAGGAGATGGAAAAGAGATTCTACTTCCCCATGGGAGGAGGAGTTGCAAAGAATTTCCATTCACCTTTGATCCTCCACCAGTGAAGACAGAAAGCATCCAATGAATCCTTAGGAGAGGCCAAATGAGAGACCCTCTCCCTTCATTTCCACTCCAAATCCTGCCCATTCTCACAGCGCAGGGGTCATGTGATCTCATTCCAGAACCTTCCCTAATGGCCCCAGGAGTCCACTCTTTTCTTGCATTCCTCCTCCCTCACCTTCCTAAACTCCCAGGGCTCTGAATCTTCGTCTGCCCTTGTCTTACACAGCTCTTGTCATACGTCACAGCGCTCAGTCAGTGATTTAATGGACTTGGCTTGCTGTGTTGCCAATTCCTGCTGGAAGGCAGGGATTCTGTCCTGTCCTTCTGAATCTCTACCCACCCTACCTTAAAGACCCCGGAAAGTGCCTGGCATGTAACAGGGCTTCCATAAGCCCCATTCCCTTCCTCCTTTTCATACACTGGACACTCCACTATCTGTGGAATGAATGAGTAAATTATCTTAATGAAGGAGGGGCAGGAAAGAGGACAGACATTACTGAACATTTGGTTTGTGCACTTACTAATACGAGCTAGGAGCTTTATATAAATGACCTTACTTAATTTTTACAACAACCTGCGCTCAGTTGTACCTCTGCTTTACAGATGTTGAAGCTGAGGTTCAGAGATGTTAAATACCATGTTCAAAGTGACATCATTGGGTCACAGAGAAAGTTGTAGAGTCACGATTGGCACGTAGGTCTTTGGGAACTTAGGTCGAATGCTCTCTCCTGAAAGCTTAACCTCGTAGAACCTCAGTTTCTTCCTCTATAAAATGGGGAGAACGCCAAAACCGGTTTGGCTCAGTGGATAGAGCGTCGGCCTGCAGACTGAAAGGTCCCGGGTTCGATTCCGGTCAAGGGCATGTACCTTGGTTGTGGGCACATCCCCGGTGGGGGTGTGTGCAAGAGGCAGCTGGTCGATGATTCTCTCTCATCGATGTTTCTAACTCTCTATCCCTCTCTCTTCCTCTCTGTAAAAAAATCAATAAAATATATTTTTTTAAAATGGGGAGAACAATACTCATCTCATAGGATTGTTTGGATGAAAGCAAATGAGACGAACAAAATCTCCAGAACTTGGTGTAGGCATGCCCTTCCAATGCCCTTCCTATTGCCCATCATGACATGGCTTCTTGGTCCCAAGGGAATGACAAGCACTCTGAGCCTTTATGGTTACTGACGTAGTTGATGGAACTGCTCTGTCACCATCTTTGGGGGGGAGGGTGTGTGCCCTTCACCGACACACACCTAATTACTCTGGCACCACACTTCCTAATTCCTTGCATAGCCTTTCTCCAGTGTGACCTCCTCCTTCTTTGCTATCGCAGCGCAGACAGCCAGGTCCCCAATCACCCAGGCGCTTCCCCAGCAGCTGAGACTCGTAGCCAGCCCTCCCACATCCACTGCTTTTGTTTGCTCTTTGAAAATCAACTCCAACCAGAGCTCATTAGTTCTCCCTTTTCCCCTCATCTTCATGCTCACATGCCCTCTACCTCTCAGCTCCAATTCATCTTCTGGTCTCTGTCTCGTGGCCCACAAGGACCCCATTCAGGATGCTTCTGCAGTGGGATGCTTCGCCCGGTGAGTTAGGACATGGACCAGAGGAGACTGCAGCGCTGTGAAGGGGGCTGCTTGGTGGAGCCGAGGACAGGGATGATTTATGTCTTTCCTCCCCTGATGTCCTTCCCGCGTATTGCTCTGGCTCTGGACTCTTCATTTTCTGGCTTGAGACGCTGCCCAGGATGGGAGGAGCTGGCTAGTCTAGGCGTCCACTAGTCTGGTCTGGGCTCTGTCCCTTCATTCCAAGCTCAGTTCCATCTCCCACTCCCCTGCCTGGCCACTGATATATAGCATCGAGTTGCCAGAATCACACAAGGCAGAGGAGGTTGGACTTTTTCTCTCTCCCTTAACTCTTCCACACCCTTCCCTTCAAAGGTCCAGACAGACCACAGTTTCTTATGGTTCTTTGCTCCCTGCCTGCAGGCTTTCTTCCTTTTAGCGAGGTTGTTTGGGAGACTGCAGGGCCCTGGGGAGGTGAGATGAAGGCCATCCCAGCAAACCACCCTGTCCAGACCCTGTTTTCTTTATCACCCTGGTCTAGCACTAGCAGGAGGCCCCTCACAGACTGCTACCGGCTTTTGTGGTTCTGTTCCAGTCTGATTCTGTTCCTGGGTGCCTGAGTTTTGACAGATCTTCAAGAGCAGGAAAGCATTCCCTGACTCCATTGGATTTGCATATACTTTCCAGGGCTAAAGCACATCTACACTAATAAAAGAATAAGATGCAAATGGACCGTACCTTCACAGTGCCCACTAGCCAATTGGGAGTGCGTATGCAAATTAACCCAACAAAGATGGTGGGTTAATTTGCATACACAGGCGCCAAGTGGCTGGGAGCAGGGTGGGATTGCTAGCTATGGTGATGACGCAGGTGTTCTGCACAGCCCCAGCCACTCGGGGCCTCTGGGCAGCGTGGGAAAGTGGAAAGGCAGCTCTGGACAGAACGAAGGCAGAGCCAGCAGCTAGGGGAAAGAAGACAAATTCTTTCACAAATCTTCATGCATCAGGTCTCTAGTCTAGTATATTCCTTTATGTTTGAAGCTTTGGTGGGGTGATCCTGGGAGGTAGATGGCCTAATAGCATGCAAGCTGACCAGAGTCTGGCCTGATGGCCTCTCCTTTCACTGAATTCCAGTGTCTTGTGACATTTTCAGGCATTTATGTTTTTAGTTGTAGGGTGGTAGGAGGTTATATTGGATAGCTAAACTGGGGCTAGATTATGTAAGGGATTGCATTTTGACCTAAGAAATGTGGCCTCTGTGCGGTAGGCAGTGGAGACGCTGAAGGCTTGTGAGCAGGGCATGACCCAGTTTCAGAGAGCAGGGAGACCAAATTCAGAGGCATCCTTCATCTCCAGGGAAATGGGCCTGGGGTGGAAGTTCAGGCAGGCTGCTGGCTCCTGTGTGACCTATAGCCTAAAGACGACAGGGTACATTACAGACAGGGAAGCTGTGTTGGTAATGGGGTCTTCTGGCAACCCTGAGAGCTGTTTTAGGGGCTAAGGGTGAGGTTGGGAATCCAAGTCTTAGGGTAAAGTCTTAAAAACTAAAGTTGAGTGACTGGAGGCAGGAGGGTTAGGGCCAGGGCATAGGAGGGTAAGATCTAAGGGGTGCGATACCCCTTACACAGCTCCTCCTGAGGTTAGAGAGGTTTATATTGGGCCCCTCCCATATGCAGGGGCTTTTGCCCTGGAACAACTTAGAGGCATCTCTTTTTAAAAAAATATATTTTTTAAATTGATTTCAGAGAGGAAGGGAGAGGGAGATAGGGAGAGAGGGAGGGAGGGAGAGAGAGAGAGAGAGAGAGAGAGAGAGAGAGAGAGAGAGAGAGAGAGAAACATCAATGATGAGAGAGAATCACTAATAAGCTGCCTCCTGCACGCCCCACTCTGGGGATCGAGCCCACAGTCCAGGCATGTGCCCTGACCGGGAATCAAACCAGGACCTCTGGTTCATAGGTTGACACTCAACCCCCTGAGCCATGCCAGCCAGGCTAGGGGTACCTCTTAGAGGCAACCTGGCACAATTATTGGCTGGCTATCAAAGTTGAGGCAAAGCGACAGGGGATGTGGTAGGACAGTGGCTGGGCTGGGGGGATTAAAAGAGCGTACAGATCTGCCCATGTCATATGTGCACCATCTTCCCCGTTACATGCGCAGAACAGCTGGCTCTACCCCCCCCCCCCGGGGGGGCTCAGCTTTGACTGCCCAGACAGAAAGGGGGAGGAGGACATGACACGATGCCCTGTCCCTCAGCTTTCTCCCAAGGTCACTGCTGCCTCTGCACGGCCATCGCTGGGGCTGGGGCTGCCCCGCGCTGCTGCGTGCCTTGTTGCTGTAATTCGGTTGCTCTGGCGGAGAGCAGGGGAAGGGGTGGCTGCTGCTGCCCTTTCAAAGGTGCATTTGAGAGGGAGCCTCCTCCAGACTGTTCTCCAGCCCTGAAAACAGCCCCTCCCCTCCCCCAGCGGGGCCTTCTCTGCGGCCTTTCTCTGGTGGGGAGGGAGGGAGGGACGTGGTCCAAGGGGCCCAGCCTGGGCATCTATACATTGAGCGGAGCTGTCTGTAGCTCTGGGCTGAGGCCAAGCTAAACACCTCCACCCCAAGGGTCCCCTCCACCCTGCTTTTCTGGCCGGCTGGGGATGGGGTCAGGGTATTGTCTACAGGTTAACCCTTGGGAGGCCAAGGGGGCGGAAAGTCCAATGGGAAAGTCCAACGGGAAAGTGTCTCACCAAGCCCAGAATGGCAGGCCTGGAGCCCTCCTCCCATGGTGGTTGTATCAGAGACGTTGTTTGGATGCTCGGGGTCTTAGCACAGAAATGTCCGATTTCAGCAGGGAAGCTTCCCCGTCACCTTGCCTGAGGGCCCTCCGTGACGGGTTGTGTGGCATGTGTCTCGTTCCCCCGTGCAGCAGTGGGCCTCGTGGAGCTTCCAGGGCTAACGCACGTCTCATCCACACTTCCTGCTTCACCCCGTCCCAGGCCTGCCCCCAGGGAAGGTTCTGGAGGCCGAATGCTCTTCCTTCCCCGGCCCTACCACAGTCAGCATCGCATTGCTCTTTGGCCTTCTGTGTTCCAGACCCGGTGTGCACGGCCCGAGGCCGGGCCTCGCAGAGGGATCCTTTGCGTTAAGCGGGCTGACTGAGATGTCCTTGTCTAGCAGAAGCAAGCTGAGTGGACATGCCTTCGTTCTAAGGGAAGGTGTGTCCGTGAGACCCAGGGACCTGCCATGGGACAGCCCCCCAAGTTCGCTTGGTCTGGAAGTGGGAGGCTCACTCCCGGTTCTGGTAGCGGGCAGGGCGGCTCCCAGAGGGCAGGGCGGGGCCAAGGAGCTTCCTCCCAGAGGGCAGGGCGGCCTGCGCATTGGGGTGACCGCCCGCTGAGCACGGCCTGGGCTGCCCAGTGGGTGAGAGCCAGTCCCCTAAGATGTACGACCTCACGTCACCCCCTCCGAGCCCCAACTGCCAGTCAGCTGAGGAACAGACCGTGACCCGAGCTTCCCTGCCGTGGACTCGGGAGGCTGCAGTGAAACAGTCAGCGAGTTTGCACAGCCGTGGCATGCCCGAGGTCATGTGAATGCGATTGTATTCTGAGGAGGGGCGGGCAACTCTTGCTGTCCTAGGTTTCAGCCCCCATTCCTTGTGGAGGCTCCTGCAGCCACATGTCCTTCAGGGCGGGCAGGGACGAGAAGACGCCGTTGGCTGTGGCTTGCCTGCACCCCCTAATGTCCCCCCCACCCCTCTTTGAGCCAAGCCCGGATGGTTAGAGAAACCCCATAACTCACAAATACCAATCCGAGGGCCAGATCCTGCCTCCTCGCCCCACCCTCCTGTCTCCTCCTCCCTTGCCCTTTTTTGCAGCGTTTTTTCATTTCCTCCGATGGAGCTCCTGGGCTGGGTGCCCGGGGCCCGGGGGCCTGGGTGTCCTCTGGCCTGCTTTGTCCTCTGCTTCTCCTCATTCCGATGGCCGTGCGGAGCCCGACAGGAACCTGCCTCCTGAGCGGTGTGGGGGGGCCGCTGGTTTGTGGTAGCGACCCCTCGCCTTTTTCTAGAGCCTCACTCCTCTGGGCTCCTGTGGTGCGTGCTCCCGGCTCTGCAGGTGCAGCCGAGGGGGGACCCGGGCTTCCCAGCGGAGCCTGGGAGGCGGTCGGCGGCGCTGCCTGAGTCACAGGCCACCGGCTGGGGCCAGAGTCTCAGCTGGGACAGCCCTGGGATTAGTCACGCGCCTCCTCGACAGTCAGCGAGGGGCTTGGCTCACGTCCTCAGTGCCCGCGGGTGAGGACCACGCCGGCCCGGCCCCGTGGGCGGGGGTGGACTCCAGGTACCCTTGGGCCCCGGGGTCCCCGAAGGTCAGTGAGTGTGAGGAGGTGGGAGGCGGTCACCTTGTGGGCCCAGCGTGGCCATGAATATGGAACAGGCAGGGGGTATGAATGCGGCGTTAGTGCCCACAAGGGCGGGCTCAGGGCAGGCTCTCTGGCTCCCCGGATTGGCCACCTGGTCTGAGGTGGAGCCGCCCTTCCGGCCTCAGCCCTCAGCCTCAGGAGGCAGGTGGGTTAGCCCACTGGTCTCGTCCGGGAGCAGCTGCCAGCAGGTAGGACAGGCACCAGCTGGGCCATGAGGTGTCTGCCAGCTGGTGCCGGACACCCCAGCTGGGCCTGGAAGGGCGGGGAGCTCTCTGGGGGGGAACTGTGTTGGCAAGGGGAGTGGCGGACTGCGGAGCGGGGTGGGAGTCAGTCAGGTTGTGTTCCTGGGGCCTCTAGCTCTCCCGCTCCGTCTGGTTATCCTCACGCCTTATTGTGGCTTCTTTTCCCTTGTTCTTCTCTTCTCCTCCCCTCCCCTACTTTCCCCTTCCCTCCCCTCCCCTCCTTTTATCTCCCCTCCTCTCCTCTACGTTCCCCTCCCCTCCTCTCTTCTCCTCTCCTCTGTCCTTTCCTCAGTTATACCCTCAGCTCTGGGACGTGCCAGGGCTGCCCCTCTGTTTCCTCCCTTCCCAGGGCTCCTCCAGACACCCCGTATCCTCTCCCGGTCCCTCTGAAGTCTCCATCCCTCTCCCCCTCCGTCTGCTCTCCTCTCCCAGGAGCTGCGTGACCAGCAGCACCAGGAAGTGCTGTGGGGAGGACCCGCCCGGGAGGTGCCAGCTGTTTGCCCAAGGTGGGGCTGGCGACAGCCTGGGCCCCCAGGCCGGGCCGGGCTGGGCTGGGCTGGGCTGGAGCGCAGCCTTGGGTGTCTCCTCATCCCCTTCCCCACCCGGCACCAGTGGAGGCAGCGAGGCAGCCGGCACTTGGTCCGGCCGCTGCAGGTGCTGCCTTGCGGTGGCACCATTTCCCTTCCCGATCTGGGCGCAGTGAGACGCTCGCTCCGTCTGTCCACTGGAGCTGGAGAGGCGTGGTTCTCAGCTCTGAGCCAGGATGGTGGTGGTGGTGGTGGGGAGGGTGGGAGGGATTTGGCCTCAGAAGGCTGAGTGTGTTGTGTCTCCACTGCTGGCCTGTGTGGGGCTGTGGGTGGTTGCTTTCTCTTAGGTCGCACTAGCCCTGCCTCTGTCTGAGGCCTCGGGGATGTGGCTGTGGAAAGTGAGGTTCACTTGTTGCAGGGGAGCTGCTGGGAAGGGGAGCAGCCTGGGGGGGCCTCTCCCATCATGCTCTCAAGTGTGGGAGCCGCAGAGGTCAGAGCCAGCGCCTGGGCAGCTCAGAGGAGCTGACTGCGGGGGGCTTATGGCACTACAGTGATGAGCGTGGGGGGTCTGGTCGCTATTTTAAAACGTTTTGTCGCTGCTGAAACCGGTTTGCCTCAGTGGATAGAGCATCGGTCTGTGGACTGAAATGTCCCGGGTTTGATTCCGGTCAAGGGCATGTACCTTGGTTGCGGGCACATCCCCAGTAGGGGGTGTGCAAGAGGCAGCTGATTGATGATTCTCACTCATCGATGTTTCTAACTCTCCATCCCTCTCTCTTCCTCTCTGTAAAAATCAATAAAATATATTTTTTTAAAAAGTTTTATCGCAGAGCGTTACACACACACATAAAAGTAGAGAGAGCAGTATGACAGCCCCATGTGTCTAAGCTTCAGTAGGTTTAATATATATATTTTAAATATTTTTATTGATTTCTGAGAGGAAGGGAGAGGGAGAGAGAGATAGAAACATCAATGATGAGAGAGAATCACTGATCAGCTGCCTCCTGCATGCCCCCTACTGGGGATTGAGCCTACAACCCAGGCACATGCCCTTGGCCGGAATTGAACCTGGGACCCTTCAGTCTGCAGGCCAACGCTCTGTCCACTGAGCCAAACCAGCCAGGGCAAAGCTTCAGTAGTTTTGAAGTCATCTCATGGCCAATCTTATTTTAGGTTTACTTCCAGTCCTTTCTACCTTCTGATCATTAGGAAGCAAATCCTGGCAGGGTATCATTCCATCTCTAGAGAGGGACTTAAAGAAGTCATTATCATGCCTCAATAAAACTAGTAATTCCTTAGTATAATCAAATAGTCAGCTCATTTTCATATTTCTCTGATTATTATGTTTCCCTCTAGTTTTATTTTTAATTTGCATCCAAATAAATTTCTGTATGGTGACTGGTTGTTATAGTTCTTAAGTCACTCTTAAAAACCTTTTTTTTAAAAAATTGATTTCAAAGAGAGGAAGGGGGAGATAAAGATAGATATTTTAAAAAATGTATATTTAAAAAATCAATGATTTAAAAAATATGTAGTTTTATTGATTTCAGAGAGGTGGGAGAGGAAGAGAGAGATAGAAACATCAGTGATGAGAGAGAATCATTGCTCCAGCATGCCCCCTACTTGGGGTTGAGCCTGCAATCCGGGAATGTGCCCTGACCAGGAATCGAACCATGACCTTTTGATTCATGGGTTGTTGCTCACTCATCTATATTCTCTCTCTCTCTCTCTCTCTCTCTCTCTCTCTCTCTCTCTCTCTCACAATGTTTTGCTGGAAAAACGGGCTCATTTGTCCTGTAGAGTTTTTAACCTTCTGCCTCTGGCTGATTGCATCCTCATCATAGCATTCGACATGCTCCACTGTCCCTGTGTGTGCGGCTAGAATGAAGGCTTCGTCACATGCAGGTTCCTTTAATTTATTTACTTGGGGGTTGTGGCGTCAGTATCTATCAGGAGACACGCAGTGTCTGGCTGTCTCTCCCTCTGTGACCCGAGCAGCCTGGGTGATCATTGCCTAGATCCGTGCGCTCATTACGGGCTAATGGCCTATTAATGACTTTCTCTAATTAGATGTTACTTCTTTCATCCCACGTAAGTGATCTCTTACTTCGGAGAAAGGCCTCCTTCTCTGGGAGGTGCTGCTGCGGCGGCCGAGGCCACTCGGCGATGGGGAGGTGCACTCCCGCCGTCCTGGCTGCCGGGTGGGTGAGTGAGGCAGGCACCCCATAAATGCCAGGTTGGGAGCCCTGGATCAAGGCCTTGGGATCTGCATGTAGTCAAATTTCAAGTCTGTGTGTGGATGGAGGGAGCCAGGGCCGGAGACACTGCCGGTCATTTCCCCATTTACCTCAGAAATACAGCTCAGCAACATTTAATCAAATTAGTGCTCAGACACAAGTCTTCCCCCGTACTCACCCCTGGCTCCTACTACTACCAACTACCTAACAATAACTTCCTGTTTGTCCGCTTCTCTGTAGTTTGCAGAGCACGTGTGCGTGCGTGCGCACGAGAGGTTGAGAGGGAAGCGCTGGGGTCAGCTTGCTTGGGTGTGGTTTCTGACCCACCACTTCGGAGTTGCCTGGCCTCGAGCACGTTCGCTGGCTTCCCTCTGCATGTGTCTCTGTGGACCCTGCAGGGTTGTTATGCATACTCACTTAGATCATGTAAACAGTCCCCCCGCACATAGTAGGTGTTCATCAAAGGATAGTTATTCTACAGGACCCAGGATCTACCTTTGAGAACCCTCACATGCTACGTACGTAAGGACAGGGTAGCGGCAGACAATTGAAATTTGACCGTACGTCTTAGATGCAGAATTGGACGTGCCTTGTTCCGGAATCCATCATTAAGGAGGTCTAAGCAGCACTCCAGAGCAGTTTCCTCCCTTCTCAAAGGGCTCCAGCCCAAAGCCCAAGGATTATGACGTTGTGTCCAGAGCAGTCCGGGGACGTGCCCTCTGCAGCACGGTCAGCCGTGCCTGCAGCGAGAGAGGAAACCTGGCCACCTGGCTCTCGGATGCCGGCTTTGTCCTGTCCGTAGGAACGGGAGCACGGGGGAGGGGCGGGGAGGACGTGGCTTTGGCTTGGACCTGCTCTTGTATTTTTCCCTTTTGGAGGCCTGGCCTGTCTCTTGCCCTTGAGGAGGCCCCCTGAGGCCTCGGGTCTAGAGAGCCAGGTGATCAGGCCTCCTCCCCGGCAGCCTGCCGTCCCCCGGGGCCCGGCACAGCCGCCGCCCATCTTCCCCGGCAGATCAGAGACGGAAACCTGCGGTTAGACAATTAGACACAGCAAGCTGCCTGGGCAGAGGACACGCCGATCAGCCACGGGGCTCTCGGCCTAAGTGGGCCAGAGACTGCAGCCCAGGGAGGGCTCCTGGGAAGGGGCCTGGAGAGAGAGAGAGAGAGAGAGAGAGAGAGAGAGAGAGAGAGAGAGAGGCTGGTAGGCACCAAGCTCATTTGCTCTGTGTTAGCTCCTTATCACCGGCTGCTTCCTGTAACCCCTCCAGTGCCGGCCAACACCGACCAGATAGCGTTAGCAGGCCTTCAGAGAGACACGGAAGGAATGGAGCCGAGGATAAACAGGAAGCAAGGCCTTAGTCCCAGGTGGGGAGAGGTCGGAGGGCTGGCAAACAGAAGCAGGGGCACCGCGTTCTTGGCCACCCAAAAAAGGATTCGGGGTGGTGGTGGGCGGGGGGAGAGATACTGGCACATAAGGGACAACACGAAATGTTGTATTTCTGTTTCACTGGGCTCCCGCCTGTCACATCCTTGAGCCACTTCTTTTCCTGTGAGCTGAGCATGTGAGCTGAGAGCGGCAGCGTTTCCATCCCCAGCAGAGGAGACGGGAGGAGGGGAGACACTGAGGAGAGGCAGAAACCCAAGTAGCTCCTTTGCCCTTAATTCCACACGACAGAGGCCGCTGTGCCAAGTGGGCTTCTGCCTGGCCTGTTGCCAGCCCAAGGGCAGGGCCCTGGGGTTGGAGCAGAGGGCCAAGGTCAAGGGCGCATGGCTCTGACCCATTGGACTCTTAGCCAGAGTGGGGATGATGGCGACAGGAGACACTGAGTGGGTCGGGTGGAACTGCCCTGCGTCCCGTGCCTAGCTCGGTGCCGGCTCTCAGACGGCTCTCCTGAGGTGAATGAATGAATGAATTCATCTCCTGGATGAATGAATGAAGGAGCCAGTCAAGGAGAAGGGGAAAAAATTGAACTACGCATCTCCTTCGACCCCTTTCCATCTCTCGCTGGAACCTTCGGGGTCGGACATAGGGCCCAGGCTGTAAAGGTTGCACGCTAGAAACAGGGTCCAAGTCGAGGTAATGCTTGATTGTCTCTGCCTCAGAGCTCTGCTTAGTGAGTTAGCTGGGGTGTGGGCTTCTCTTCTTTTATCTCCCGACCCTGCATGTGCTCACCTGGGTGGGTGCGTGGGGACAGAGTGGAGTAGCCAGACATGAACTCCCTAGGGTGAGCGTTGGGGAGGATCTGTAGACTTCAGCTCTCTGCGCCCCCCCTTCCCCTCCCCGGGTTCTCAGTGAGTCTCCGTTTCCTTCTCGTGTGTTGCGCATAGTGGGCACTGCTCACACATGGGTTGAATGAAGAAATGACTGCAAGTTGGCCAAGGCAGAAGGGAGGAGCTTCCTCCACCCTCACTTCTTCTTCTTCTTCTTTTTTTTTTTTCTTTAATATTTTTTATTGGTCTTTACAGAAAGGAAGAGAGAGGGATAGAGAGTTAGAAACATCGATGAGAGAGAATCACCAATCAACTGCCTCTTGCACACCCCCTACTGGGGATGTGCCCGCAACCAAGGTACATACCCTTGACCGGAATCGAACCTGGGACCTTTCAGTCCGCAGACCGACGCTCTATCCATTGAGCCAAACTGGTTTCGGCTCCACCCTCACTTCTTAGTGGCCTGTCCCTGGCCCTCTTCCTGTCCCTGGCCCTCGGTTAGGACAGACTGCCTTTGAGGGAAGGAGGAGCCCAGTGTCCACTCCTGTCCTCTGGTCTCCATGAACGCGGGGCCCAGTTTGAGCCCGGGCTTGGTTTCAGCTGGCAGAGGGGCATGGAACTGGAGCTGGCCTTGGCCTCAGAGAAAGTCGGCTGAGCAGGACCGGGCACATCGATGCCCCACAAAGCAGCCCGGGGGGAACCAGGTGGAGTCGAGCAGGGAGCTCAGCTCACTGAGCGGCAGGGTGAGGAGCCGGGCACTGCCCCCTGCGCTGTCCAGCCTGTAAGTCAGCAGCAGCTCAGCTGTGCTTGGGGTTGGGAGCCCGGAGAATGGCTATTCTTGCTTCTCCCCCTGCCCATCCTTCACCCTGTACTTGCCCCGGCCACTGAGATCTTTGCAGGACTGAGCGATCTCTGGGACAGCCAGGACACCATGTCCTGCTTTGTGGCCTCCCCTGGGCTGGCTCACAGGCGACTCTAACAAACCACCAAGAACGTCCTTTCTCAGGCTCCGGGTCCCAAGCAACCTGTTAGTTTCCAAGAGCATGTTGTCCTCAAACCGGGAAGGTAGACTTACCTATATCTTCTGGAGGAAGCGAGGCCGGGCTAGGCCCGGATGTGCCCACGGTAACGTGTGCCCACGGCCTCACCAGGACAAGCCTGGGACACCTGAGCCTCAGTCTGTCTGAGCATGAAGATTTCACATGGTGCCGAAACCGGTTCGGTTTGGCTCAGCGGATAGAGCGTCAGCCTGCGGACTGAAAGGTCCCAGGTTCGATTCCGGTCAAGGGCATGTACCTTGGTTGTGGGCACATCCCCGGTGGGGGGTGTGCAGGAGGCGGCTGATTGGTGTTTCTCTCTCACCGATGTTTCTAACTCTCTATCTCTCTCCCTTCTTCTCTGCAAAAAATCAATAAATAACTTTTTTAAAAAAAGAAAAATATTTCACGTGGTGCCCATGGGTCCTTGGGCACCGGAGGCCTGTTTCAGGTGTGAGCCCTTTGGGAGGGTGACCAGTTTGTCCCGGTCAGGCTGGGACTGGCTCCATTCTAAGTACCGAAAGTCCTGCATTCTGAGACCCCCCCCATGCTGGGCAAATGGGCAGCGGGCCACCCTGCCGCGCTGGCTGTTCTCTGCCCAGCTCCCTCTCGCTCAGGTTGCCGTTGTCTGTATTGCTCAAATCACAGGGAGCCTTTCCTCCTGCCATTCAGCTTCGGTGGGCTGGCCCCAGAGATCTGCACCCAGAGGCCACATACCCCGGGTGCAGGAGGCATGCCGTCCTATCTCCAGGCCTCTCAGATAAGCAGCCGTCCCCTCTGCCTGCGGTTGGTCTGCGGCTGGTCTGCGGTTGGCCGTCTGTCAGTTGGCCGTCTGTCTGTCGGGGCTGCTGAAGCGTAGCCTGGAGGCGGCTCCTGCCTGTCTGCAGCCCGGAGCTCCCACCAGCTCTTGCATTTCTGTCTCCTCTTCGCTAAAGAACTCCAGGCATGGTCTAGGGCCGGCCTCCTCACCCTAACACAGCCCCTGTCTCAAGGGATAAAGACGCATACAGGCGCTGGGACCCCCCTGTAAGAAACGGGAAGTTGAGGTCTGTGGAAGGGTTCGTAAGCTACTGGCCCAGAGTCACAGAGAAGCCCTGAGATCAGAATCCGCTGGGAATGCACACCGTCAGCACAAAGGACGGCCTCTCCCGCTCCACATGCCCTCTTCTGAGCCCTGTCCCTCCCAGGGAAGGTTTCCTTAGAGAAACCTGACCGCAGAGCCCCCAGCCCTGTCTTGTTGGTGCTGAGCCTTTCCTAAGTGCCAGCCCCCCTTCTGACAGGGACCCAAAGTCACCAGAGCTGGAGATGCCCAGTCCCGTCCTCCCATCGAACCCAATTCATCCCATCCCATCCCATCCCATCCCATCCCATCCCATCCCACCCCATTCCAACCCATCCCATCCCTTCCCATTTTATCCCATAAAGGGGTTATTCACCAAGGACCCACGTATCCTAGGTATAATTCTTGTCCCGATGACACACACAACTCTGCCCTCCTTAGCCCTGCCTTCTACTCCAGGCGTGGTTGAGATGCTAGAAAACGTCTCCCAATCCTTTACTTGTACCAGGTCTGTTGGCAATCAGGTCAGGGGGAGTTCCTGGTGGGCGTGGCTCAGTGGTTGAGCATCGACCTATGAAGCAGGAGATCATGGTTTGATTCCGGTCAGGTCACATGCCTGGGGAGTGGTGGGCTCCATCCCCAGTGGAGAGCATGCAGGAGGCAGCCAGTCAATGATTGATGTTTCTATCTCTCTCCCTCTCTGAAATCAATTTAAAAATAATATATGTGTATATATATTGATTCTCTCTCATCATTGATGTTTCTCTCTCTCCCTCTCTGAAATCAATTAAAATATATATATATATATATATATATATATATATATATATTGATTCTCTGTCATCATTGATGTTTCTATCTCTCTCTCTCCCTCTCCCTTCCTCTCTGAAATCAATAATCAATAATATATATATAAAAGTCAGAGAGAAGAGCCGCTCCTTGGGGGGCAGGCCCCTGGGAGCGGCAGGACTCTGGGGTGTGGACAGTGCAGAGGACTCATGAAGTCCTTATGCAGCTAAACACAGCCCCTCCCTTGCCCCCTCCCGCTCTCCCTCCAAACCCCCAGGCTGGGCCTTTATTTCACCTCATTACCCGGTGACTCATGCAGGCTCACGGAGCCTCGGCAGGGCAGAGGGGACTGCAGGCTCACTCAGCACTCAGACCGCTCACTCAGCGCCCGTAATGAGGAGGCGCTACCTGGATGGCGGGCGCATCTGGCCTGGACTGGGCTAACTGGCCGGGGCACCCCTCTGGAGTCGGCCTGCGGGGGCCGCTTTGGGTGCTCGACCTCATTTTGTCTCATCCGTGACAGGGAGACGAAAGCGGCCACCTTGGACGTGGGGAGGCTGCTGTGAAGGTGAAATGAGTTGCGTTTGGAATCCTGCCCGACACAGAGTGTGTGCTCAAACCGCTGTCACTGTTCACCGGCTCGTACCCTCTGCCACGTGCCTCTCCAGTGAGGTGTTCATTCGCTTGACAAGTGTGTGCTGAGTGCCCTCTGCTTGCCAGGAATACGGGACAAATGGGTGTGAACTTCCCGGCTGCACAGCACTTTCCAGCACCCTCTGTTTTCGCTCCCATCTCCCTTCTTCCCCGACGCCCATGGCGCTGACTGACAGGGTGGAGGAGCGGACCTCACCGGGTCCCAGCCAGCTCTCTAAGGTCCCGGTCTGCGTGCTGCAAAGGCCACTGGCCTTGGGGGCCGGGGCACATGAATTCTGTGGAGGACCTGGCTGGTACCCGGCTGGGGTCACTTCCTCTTTCTGGGCCTCAGTGGTTCCATCTTTCAAACGGAATCATCGCCCCCCCTTCCAGTCTATCCAGGGCGGGTGTCGTGCAGATGAAATGCAATGATGGATGTGCAAGCACCTTGCTGAGGTAAAAGCCCTTGGTAAAATGTCAGGGGCCCGGATGGCACCAAGAGGGGACAGGCCCCAGAGCTCCCCACCTGAGTGCGGAGGCGGGCTCCCCAGAAAAGGGCCTGAGGATGATGAACAAGAGCTCGGCCCCCCGAGGGCACTGCGTGTCCAGGCCTAGTCCAGCTGGGCACACAGTAGGCCCAGGAACCGCCTGGCAGATGGCTGGAGGTCCTTAGCACAGGTTTGTCACATGAACAAATGTACCAACGGCTCCAGCCAGTGTGAATGCAGGGAGGACACGACGTTCGGAGGAAACACAGAACTAAGGCCTAGCAGGGCTGGCTTCCGGGGAGAGATCATTTAGGTTTAGGATAGAATCGTCGTCTGCAAACTGTGGCTCGAGAGCCACATGCGGCTCTTTGGCCCCTTGAGCGTGGCTCTTCCACAAAATACCTCGGCCTGGGCGAGTCTGTGTTGAAGAAGTGGTGTTAGAAGAAGTTTAAGTTTAAAAAATGTGGCTCTCCGAAGAAATTTCAATCGTTGTGCTGTTGATATTTGGCTCTGTGGACGGATGAGTGTGCCGACCACTGGGCTAACAGAAGGAATAGAACCTGCATTAGCGAAACAACACCCCACGGGACAGGAGGCGCATCCACACCCCCTCCCCCCGGCCAGTCGGCTGGAGTGGGGAGTGGGGGCTCACAGGAGAGTGAGAGGAGGGAGGGGTGTTGGGGAGAGCCCTGGCAGCCGGGGCGCAGGCACGGCTGGGTCTGGAGAGGAAATCACTGGGTAGAGAACGGCAGGAGCAGCGGGAGGCGTGTGAGGGTGGCTGGTGGGGGACTAGGTCACACGGCGCCATCATCTGCTGCCTCCCCATAAGGGCAGAATGCCAGGGGTTAATAGGTCCGGACAATGGGGACGTGGGTTGAGGCTTCAGGGGTCTGGGACCACCCGTCAGGCAGCCACTGGTGACTCTCTGACGGTGGCAAACGCTGATGGCAGCTCGTGGGTGAGCTGTCCCCTTGGCTTCCCGGGCAGGGGGGGAGCCAGCCTGGGAGCTGTGGTGGCCACGGGAAAGAAGAGGAACAGGCCATGTCCAGGAGGCTGCCCGGGCCGCTAGGATTAAAGTCACAGTATTCATAGCCTTGAGATGAATAGGTCATTATTATTTATTTACTTATTTATTTAATAAAAGGAGTCCAGGCACACAGGCCTCCTCTGTTAGTGCATCTGAACTGGGCAGCATGAGACCAAGGGCAGGAGGTGGTCAGCCCTGAGGCCTTATCTGAGCCCTGCCACCTGCTGTGTGACCTCAGGCAGGTCTCCCAGCCTCTCTGGGCACCACTCTTCTCGTCCAGGAAGGCTTTCGTCAGGGAGTTCATTTCGGGACGAAGGAAAACAGCGTGTCCGAAGTACGGACCAGAGTGCCTACACAGCACATAGCAGCGTACGCAGCGAGGCCATGGTTTATGTCTCTAAGAGCCCCTCCTGCCCCACGCCCTTTAAGCTCCTGCGAAAGCGGGGAGGCAAGGCCTGCGACGCCGAGCCCACGGGCGGCTCCCGGGGCCTGGTTTTCCTGACTGGGCAGCAGCGGGGCCCTCTGTGCCCATCTGAGCACGAAGGGCACCAAACCACGAGACTGCCTTTCTCCCCTTTGCAGCCTGGCACCGAACAGTGCCTGGCACAGAGCAGACTTTTACTAAGTATTTGCTGAGTGAAAGAGGAATTCGACATGGTCCTTTGAAGTTCACTGTGTGGCCAAGACCGGTTTGGCTCAGTGGATAGAGCGTCGGCCTGGGGACTGAAAGGTCCCGGGTTCGATTCCGGTCAAGGGCATGTACCTTGGTTGCGGGCACATCCCCAGTGGGGGGTGTGCAAGAGGCAGCTGGTCGATGATTCTCTCTCATCGATGTTTCTAGCTCTCTATCCCTCTCTCTTCCTCTCTGTAAAAATATCAATAAAATATATTAAAAAAAAATAAAGTTCACCGTCTAGCAGGGGACACAGCCTTTTAGAAGAAGAATTAAGAAGAATAAGGTGAGATGGGCAGGTGCTGTGGGAACAGAGGGAAAATGCCTCTGGGTAGGCACTCTTGTCCGGGCTTCAGACACGCTGTTTTTCTTTAAATGAACTCTCGGACGAAAGCCTTGGTGCCCAGAGAGGTTAGGAAACGTGCCCGAGGTCACACAGCAGGTGGCAGAGCTCAGGGAGGACCTCGGGCCTGGGGAGGCGGTTGGAGGAGCTGTGGGAGCAGGTCTGCGCTGAGCCTTGAAGGGTGGGGGAGGGGAGGGCGGGATGCAGCTCCACAGAAGGAACATGGGGACCGGAAGTGCACCACCTGACCAGGGGCTGGGGCTCAGGGAACCGGTCAGGGCTTTCAGGGGAGGGGGCTGGAAAGGGGCGGGCAGCCTTACCCCGGAGAATGGCCGAACCTCTAAGGGTTTCAGCAGGCACGGGACACTTTACTGCCGCCCCCTTTGCCCCCTCCTTGAGGCCCCGTGCAGAGGCGACCTGAGGACCAGAGATGAGCGGCCTGCCTGAGGGCACACAGCACACTGGCTGCAGGGTCAGAAGGAGAGCCCAGGGCCCTTGGCTTTGACAGAGCGGCGCTTTATGGAGTGGACCGTCCTGTCCACCTGTCCACGGTGCTTGACTCTGCTGTCCTGTGGGTGGCTCAGGGGTCATCTGGGCAGCTTGGCCGCTGGCTGACACTCTCCCGCGCTCTGCCTTGCAGTAGCTGCCTTGTCCATTCTGAGAGCCCAGGTGACTGAGCCCAGGCCCCTCCCCCTGGTCTCCCCCCCCCCCCCCCTTCTCCCTGGGTTCTTTGGCACAAAGGAGAAGCCACAAGATCTCCTGGAATTGCTTCCTGCTTCACTTCCAGGTGCCTGGCTGCCGGGCATGGGCCAGATTTGGCTCGAGAATTTGTTTTTCAAAAGAGATGAGGCAGAATTTGCAGCGCGGTGTGGCATTATTCTGGGTCTTTAAGGGAAGGCCAAGACCCCCTCTGCTTCCCATCCTGTCCCCCCCTATTCCAGGGATCCAGTTCCAAGAGACTGCCCAGGGCCAGCACGCCTGCGTATAGTAGGTCTTCACAAGCACGGCCCATGTGGGGAAGGGGTGGTGACCCAGTACTTTCCAGAAAGGAGGAGGAGGAGCGGTGGGGGCCTCTCAGGGGTTCAGTCTCCCTATCTCCCCCCTCCTCCCACCCCCACTCCTCCCCGCTGGGAAATTCCAGGGAGAAGCCAGCTTGTTAAGTCTTGGTTTCCAGTTTTCCCGAGTCAGGCAGCGGCCAAGCCTGCTCGGGGCCCTCCCTCTAGAAGCCGCCCCCCTTGCCCTCTCGGCGCCTCAGGGCGGGACCCGGAGCTTGTGTGTGAGGTGAATCCTGAGGGAGGTTTCTGTTGGCACCACTCCCCGAAGTTCACCCCACCTCCCGGTCAGGAGTCCAGGGTGGGGTGTCCAGCCCCAAGCCCTCACCCTGCCAAATCCGTCCCCAGCGTCCAGGGCAAGAGTGAGCCTCCATTTAGAGGGGGCGGGGGATGAGGACGCGGAGGCAGGAGGAGGAGTGGGCCCCGGGGCGGAGCTGGGCCCGAGGGGGCACTGGCTCTGCTCACTTTCCGGAGGTGGGACAGGGGAGAAGGGGGGGCGACGGAGCAGCAGAGTCTGGAGTCCTGGGGACTGCCTGGCCTTCTCCGCAGCTGAAAGCCCACCCCTCACAAGGCCAGGCCTGTGTCCACGCGTCCCCCTTTGACTTAGCCCAACAGAGGGCCATGGTGCAAGGCCATTGGCTGGAGGTGACCATGGTCTCTTGGTGCCTGGTCACCACATGCCGGGGGACCCTGCCCCACAGTCCCCACATGCCGGGGTCCCTGCCCCATAGCTCCCACATGCTGGGGGACCCTACCCCACAGCCCCCCCACGGGCCTCCCTTGGGACAAGGGGCTGCTGGGAGGCTGAGCACTCTAGGCTGGCCCATTGGGAAGGTCCCTCCCGTGGCCCATTCCGAGTGACCTCCAGCTGTCTTCCCGGCAGCTGTCCTCCCCCCCCCCCCCCGGGGGGTTCCCGCAGGGACAGGGTGTGCTCCAACACCCACTCTCCATCCTGCCAGGAAAGCCGGGCGCCCACCAGCCAGTGCCTCGGCTCCCCCCTCAGGCCCGGTGCTGCTCTGGCTGGTTCACAAAGCTGGGCCATGTCTTCCCAGCCTATAGCCATCCCCGGCCGCTTCCCGCTGGCACTCAGCCTCCGAAGATCGTCTTATTGATTGGTCCTTGGACAGTGTTTACCGAGCAGGAGCCTCGTCATGCCTGCGGGGACCCCCCAGCCTGGCCCCACGTGCTCCTCCAGTTCCAGGGAGTGACGAGGACTAAGCAAGACCCTAAGTACAGAGCAGTCCCCGCAGTGCACAGTGTGAACGCACAGGAAACGGGGGCGATTCTCCCCTCCAGCGCGACCCCCGACCTGGCCACGGGCCATCGTTCTCCCACCTCTCACCTGTGTCGCCCTCTCTGGAATGCCCACCCGCACTCTCTCAGAAGCTGTTGTCCCCGGGCTGCTCCCTCCCCATTCTCCCCCCAACTCCACCATTCCCGAGGGCGGTGGGTGGGCGGGTTTGGTTTTGAGGTGTCCGGGGACGGGATCGGGCTCCTCGAGCTGCAGGGACATCGCCTTGTCTCAGCCTCTAGCACTGTGGATGCTCGGGACATGTCTGGAACGAGTGATATTTCCCCACTCACACCCATATCTTCTCGCGAGATCTGCTGCCTTCAAGGTTGTTGTCTCACTCCGGTGGCTGGAGAGAAGAGGGACGTTCAGGGGAGCGGGTGGGGGTGGCACGGCCGCAGCACTGAGAGGCTCTGGCCAGGTCAGGAGAGGGTACAGACGGAGCAGTGGCCGGTGGCATTGCGTGAGGAATGGGGACGCGGCCTTGGGCACCGAGACAGGGAGCGAGGGAGGCCCGTGTGAATCAGGCAGGGGAGGCTCTCGCAAGCCCTGGAAACTTCTGACCCAGAGAATAACTCGTTGGCCGGGGACCACACCTTTCCGAGGGGTTGTTGGCTGTAAACCTAAAAGCACAACGCGCAGTCCCAAACCTCCTCTTATCACTCCAAGGGCTTCTTGGTGTCCCGCCTGAATCTTTTCTGCCGTAATCGAAGTCCGGTTTGTCTCACCGGAGCTGGAAAACAGCTGGCCAGGGCCCAGCGGCTGGAAAGAAACGCCGTTCTCCCGTTTCTGTCGGCGCGAACCCGCATAGCTGGTGGGACAAGAGTGTGTAAGGGTTCCGGGCCAAGCTGGCAGCGCCCGGGGCACGTGCGGGCACGGAGGGCCTGCGCTGATAGAGGCGCCCACCACTGATAGAGGGGCCTCCACTGATAGAGGGGCCAGCACTGATAGAGGGGCCTCCACTGATAGAGGGGTGTGGGTTTGGGGTAATTTGAGCCCCTGTGGAATGACAAGGCCTGGGCTTGTCTCTGAGGTGCTGCTCTCCTCCCCCTCCCTCACCATTGCTGGCATCACACTGTGTCTCTGAGAAGCTCGTGGTATCTACGCGGGCATCTCTGGCCTCCCGCTCCATTGTGAAGGGGCTGATAAAGGCCTCTGAGTCAGAGATAAGGGCTCGGGAGGAGAAAGATAAGATATCCAAAGGGGCACGGGAGACGAGGTTAAGGGGGGGGGGGTCCTCACTGTTTCTCACCCCAGCTTGTGGAAGTGCCCATCTGATACCCGAGAGGGGATCTGCCAGGAGCCACGGAGGCAGCAGGTGTCTGTTCCCTTCCAGGCTCCCGCTCAGACCATCCCCAGGTGGAGGGAGTGGGCCCCAGTCCCAGCCTGCCTCGCCCTCCGCGGGTCCCCCTTGGCGGTTGCTCTTGTCCCACTTTCCCCACCTGTCGTCCGTGGCAGCCGCCCGAGGGAACCCCGGGGATGCCAGTCTCTGAAAAGGAAAGCTTTTCTTCAACGGGTCGTTTTTCTCCCCCCTGGGCTTCCAGGGCAAGTGGAACATTCCATTTAAAGGGTGAAACAGGAACAGGTGAGCTGCAGTGCAGCCCAGAGAGGACTCAGAAACATAGGCGGGAGGGGTGCTGAGCCGCTCATGCTGTCCCCCGCCACCTCTGCCGCCTCCTCCCAGCCTCCTCCGGGGCCCCTTGCTCCCTGCGCCCCGACCCCGAAATGCCAGGGCGGCGGGATATGGCTCTGGGACTCCTAACGAGGCCAGGTAGGTGGACATCCTCTCAGAATGCCCTGTGCCTCCCATCTGGGGGACCTTGATTTTCCCCCACCCCCCTGGAGCTGCTGTGCCCCACAATTCTGGGGGCACCATTCACACCGGGCTCCTCGGGGATGGCACCCCCTGGGGTTGTGGGGAGGCTGCTAAGCCAGTGCCAGCTGATAAGCAGGAGGGCAGAGTCAGACACTTCTCTGTGCTCTGGGCAAACAATGGGGACCTTTCCAGGAAGCCCGGGGGAGGGAGCTGCCGGTAAGGGGATCCCCGGGGGATGCTGCGGGGTAGCTCGGACGGGGTTCTGCCTTTGCTGCCGATTGCTTCGTTAGACTCTACCTACAGAGGGCTCTCTGCTCATGGCCCCGTCTCCCAGGGAGATGGCAGACAGGAGGGTGGGGGGCCTCAGAGTGCGGGGTGAAGGCCTTAAGGGTGGCCCCTGAGCATCATGGGGTGTCCTTGGGCCAGCACATAGTACAGACCGGTGTTTCCCAAACTTCTCTCATGATGAGAATCACCTGGTGGAGTTGTTAAAATACAGATTCCTGAATCCCAACTAAGAAGTGCTAAACCAGAATTTTGGGGAACATATAGGTAAAACTGAGTACTTAACTAGTGCTCTAAGCTTCAGGAATCTGTATTTTAACAACTCCACCCGGTGATTCTCATCATGAGAGAAGTTTGGGAAACTCTGGTATAGACTACTAAAGAGAGGGGGTGTTTTTTCTATGAGACTAGGAAGAGTGGCAGTGAGCTCGGGGTCTGCTTTTGTCTCCCACATGAACATCCTGTAGGGATGAGCTCCAAACTCCTGGCGGTGGTTTGCCCTCTTGAGAAACGGGCAGGGTCGCCCCTGGTGTCCAGCTACCCCCTCGGGCCAGATGGGCTCAGGAGCGAGCGTGTTTCCGGGGATGGGTGTTTTCCCAGGCGCCCGTGGGCGGGTGGAGAGAGCCAGGTGGGAGTCCGCTGATTGCACGGAGGGCACATCCCTGAGGCCGGCGAACCCCGTCTCCATAGACGGCCAGGCACCCTTCTGGGGCTGGAAGCTCGGTTTTGGTAACGGGCCGAGGGCCAAACTGCAAATGTTCCGGAGCTGCTCGGAGGCTGGGCCAGAGGGCGCTGGTGCGGGGGCCGGGCCGGGGCCGGGGGTAAGCGCTGCGGTCGTTCTGTGCCCACCCTGTTCATCTTCCGAGAACTGGGTGGTTGGGATGTGGGGCAAAGAGGCCTCGGCCCTCTCCTGGGTGAGCCAGCCAAATATTTACCCAAAGAAAGGCGCCAGGGCCCAGGCAAACGTTGTGTTTGTGCTGCCCAAACAATGCCATGCTTCATGGGCGTCCAGCACCGAGCCCCGTGGGGAGGCCGGAGCCAGCCCCTGCAAAGGCCGGGCGAGCCCAGGACCGGGCACCGCGTGGGAGCCAGGGAGAGGCCACCGTGCCCGTGAGCGTCTCTGGGGCGCCGGCATCCTGGCTTTGGGTCGTCTTTGCTCTTCGTTTTCTCCGTCCGTCCAGGGAAGGCCTGAGTACATCCAGAGGATGGGCGTGTGAGGGGGTGCAGGCTAGTGGAGCATTGGCTGTAGGCTGTCCATCTCTTCTGCTTCTGATGGAAATGAGGAAAGAACTGTTCCTGTGGGTCTCAGAGGCAGGGGAGGTTGATGATCTAGATCAGCCATGGGTAAACTACGGCCCGCGGGCCGGATCTGGCCCATTCAGCTGTTCTATCCGGCCCGCGGAGCCGAAAGAGCGGAGGGTTCTCTTGCTCTCCCCTCCATTCCTTCACCAGCAGCCCAAGATGAGAGTGCCAGCATGGTCAGGTTGCTTTTGTTCCAGCCCTCCGGTCCAGTTTAAGAACCCACTGTGGCCCTCTAGTCAAAAAGTTTGCCCACCCCTGATCTAGTGTCATGAAAGTTTGGGTTGTAAGAAAAAGACTGAGCCGAAACCGGTTTGGCTCAGTGGATAGAGCGTCGGCCTGTGGACTGAAAGGTCCTGGGTTCAATTCCGGTCAAGAGCATGTACGTTGGTTGTGGGCACATCCCCAGTAGGGGGTATGCAGGAGGCAGCTGATCGATGATTCTTTCTCATCGATGTTTCTGACTCTCTATCCCTCTCTCTTCCTCTCTGTAAAAAAATCAATAAAATATATTAAAAAGAAAAAGACTGAATTTTGAAGCTGGGTAGACCTACTTTTGAATTACGACTTTACCCCTGTGTGGCTTGGTGTAAATTAGCGAACCCTCTAATCACGAGTTCCCTGTGGTAGAAAATGGGATTTTTAAGACCCAGTCTTTGCCACAGGTGACTGTGAAGTTTTTTTCTTCCTATAAAGAAAGCAAGCAATTACGTTTATAGCATAACCTGAATCCATGCTGGGAAGCAGGAAAAATGACTATATTCAGTTTTATTCAATAAACACCGGGAGCAAAGGTATTTCCAGCTCCAAAGAGTCGACGCTTTTGTGTCTTAAAAAACCCCCCTCTGAGCATCTCGGGAGGAAGAAATATTTGAAAACCCTATTATATTTGGGAGCGATCATTAGTGCTTAGTTACCCATTCAGGAAGTCTTTTTCTGGTTAGTTCCAGAACAGGAAGCATGGGTGGGAGCAGAAAACCATGCTCACAGCACTCTTCGCCATGGACAGGCTGCTGGAAAGCAATGCACCCCGCTTTCTGCAAAGTTCAGGGGGCAGCTCCGGCCTGGGTGCTGGGCAGAGCTTTTCCTGCACCAGCATGGGATCTGGTTCGGGAACCACCAGCACTTCCCTCTCCCACTGGGCCCGTGGTCGGCAAACTGCAGCTCGAGAGCCACATGCAGCTCTTTGGCCCCTTGAGTGTGGCTCTGGCACATTGAAATTATATGAAATTCAAGTTTTAGTGTCCACAAGTAGAGTTGTTGTTTTTTTTTTTTTTTTGAAACAGCCATGCTCATTCACTTATACTCATTTGTTTATACTAATTAATTTATGCTCATTTGTTTACCTATTATCTGTGGCTGCTTTTGTACTGTAAAGACAGAATTGAGTATTTGCAACAGATACTCTATGAAGCTGAAAATATTTACTATCTAGCCTTTTTCATAAAAGTTTGCTGATCCCTGCTCTAGCCATTATAAACATCCTAGAGGCCTGGTGCACGGATTTGTGCACTGGTGGGGTCCCTCAGCCTGTGGGGATTAGTCTGAAACCAGCTCTCCGACATCCCCTGAGGGGTCCTGTATTGTGAGAGGGTGACACACCCCAGAATCGGGCTCCCTCCTCTCTGGTTCTGGATGCGTCACTGAGAACTGAGCTGCCAAGTCACCGCAGCTCAGCAGCTCCTGCACTGAGTGTCTGCCCTGTAGTGGTCATTGCGCATCTTAGCTACCGGTCGGATGGTCAGATGGTCAGACAGTTGTTTAGGCTTTTATATAGAGAGATAGATAGCTACCAATTATTTCGTAGCCTGGATGGTAGCATACTAAATTAATTGCTCTGCCCTCATATCTTCCTTTACTTCCTTAGGACTGTATCATAATATAGTTAGTCAGTGGGTGGTGAATCTTAGTTTCATTTTAGACATGCTGAAGCAAAGACTACAGGTATATCTTGGGGATATTGCAGGTTCAGCTCCAGACCACTGCAATAAAGCAAGTTGTAATCTTTTTGCTGGTGGAGGCTCCTGCCTTCACTTTGTTTTTTTGTTTTTTAAATATATTTTTATTAATTTCAGAGAGGAAGGGAAGGGAGAGAGAGAGAGAGAGAGAGAGAGAGAGAGAGAGAGAGAGAGAGAAATATCAATGATGAGACAGAATCATTCATCAGCTGCCTCTTGCACATTACCCACTGAGGATCGAGTTCGCAACCCAGGCATGTGTCTTTGATTGGAATCGAACCCAGGACCCCTCAGTCCACAGGCTGAGGTTCTATCCACTGAGCCAGACCAGCCAGGGCTTGCCTTCGCTTTGTAAAAGACTCAGCTCCAGTGAAGCTCATAAAGGGAGGAGCGCCTGCCGTTCTGGGGAAATGCTCATGGGACGGGAGCTCGGAGCCTGGAGGTGGAGATGTGGGAGTCTGTGACCTGGGTCTGTAAATAAAGCCCCCCCCCCCCCCTTTAGCGACGTGAAGCGTTGCATTCCGAGTCCTGTGCGGTGACCCGTGAATGTTACTAGTCAGAGTGGCATAGAGACAATGAACGAGAAACATTAAACCAACACCCGAAGGAACAGTAAATACCAAAGGCAATTTAGAGTTACCTTTTGAGTCAGAGGTAAAAGGGAGTGGGCAGGGTAAACAGAGCCGGAGGGCGGGGGTCTTTATGGAATGCCCACTGTGTGCTACTGCTTCACACTTGCTGCCTTATGCAGTCGTCACTTCCTCAAGTAGCGCCGTTTACCTCGTTTTACAACTGAGGAGATTGAGGCCCAGGAAGGTTACGTGACTTTGTTCACATTCAGTGATTCAAGTGATCCTCTAGTTGTATCAAAGCATGACTCCTCCTTCCATTCTACCACCCAAGATGCCAGATTGGGCTGGGAGTGCCTCCCCAGCGCTCTCTCTCTCTCTCTCTCTCTCTCTATATATATATATATATATATATAAATAATTAATTTCAGAGAGGAAGGGAGAGGAGAGATAGAAATATCAATGATGAAAGAATCATCGATTGGCTACCTCTTGCATGCTCCCTACTGGGGATGGAGCCCACAGCCCGGGCATGTGCCTGACCAGGAATTGAACCGTGACCTCCTGGTTCATAGGTTTACTCGTAACCACTGAGCAACACAGGCCAGGCCCTCACCACCTTTGATATGCCATTTCATCTTCCTGGCCTCAGTCCCTTCCTTATCAGCAAACTGAGGTAATTGTCACCATGATTTCCCTTCCCACTCTCCCACGGCCCGATTCTTATTATGGGCGAAACATTAGGGAAAGGGTTTGCTCGTAACAGCCAGACACGGAGCTTGGAGGGCAGCGGAGGGGAAGGAGGAGGAGCAGGGGAGGAGAAGGGACGGGAGAAAGGTGCGTTGAGCCATTGCTATACTCCAGTCCAGTTATCTTGGATCTGAACCTTCGAAGACTATTATTCCTCGATGTGGAGGAAGAGTCTAGCAATTGCTTCCAAACTGGGAACTTGCTCACCCTCCTTCCTTCCATGACCCGAGCGCCGCTTCGGCACCCGGACTTGAGCTGCTGGAGGGGCTGGGGGTGGAGAAGCTGGACCCCGCCTGGCAGGCTTCTCCCTGGGCTGCAGGGCTGTGCTCCGGTGTCAGGAGGAGCGGGAGGAGCGGCAGCTAGAGGGCTGTCTGATGTTGCAGAGCTGCAGGCAGGGTGAGGAGGGAGGGGAGCAGGGCGGGTGGGCGGGTAAGCCATCCGACCAAGGGGCCAGGGCGTGAGCGTGTTTATATAGGACTCGGCCAACCTGCAGTTTCGGGTTTCAGCAGACCCTGCTCTATCGGGAGGCTCCCTGGTTTTCAGGCAGCGCGGAGCCGGGAGACAGCTGGCACCAGCAGCGCCTTCCTCGGAAGGCTGCGAGCTGCCGGCGGGCTCCGGGCTCTCTCGGCTCCCGCCTTCTCTCAGGAGCTGCATCCACCACCCCGGCCGTTCTCTCCGATCTGGAGTAGCGTTTCGTTCCTTCCCGGGCAGCGGTCTGAGTCTCCCCGCATGGAAGGTAACATCTGGGGTGCCGGGGGCCTGGGCTAGGAAACTGTGGCTACCCAGCTATCGGCCGAGGGCCAGGGAGGAGGATGCACAGGCTGGGCAAAGAGGAGTGGTGAGTGAGTGAGTGTGTGTGTGTGTGTGTGTGTGTGTGAGAGAGAGAGAGAGAGACACAGAGAGAGAGAGAGAGAGAGAGAGAACACATATTGGGGCATTTCTATTATATTGAATCTTTTATTCCCTTTTTCTTTCATTTACCCCCCCCCCCCCCCCCCCGTCTCTCCTAACAAATAAGAATGTCTGCCGAAACCGGTTTGGCTCAGTGGTGGAGCCTCGGTCTGCGGACTGAAAGGTCCCGGGTTCGGTTCTGGCCAAGGGCATGTACATTGGTTGCAGGCACATCCCCGGAAGGGGGTGTGCAAGAGGCAGCTGGTCGATGTTTCTCTCTCATCGACGTGTCTAGCTCTCTATCTCTCTCCCTTCCTCTCTGTAAAATATCAATAAAATATATTTTTTTAAAAAAAAGAATGTCCAGCCGAAACCGGTTTGGCTCACTGGTAGAGAGTTGGTCTGCGGACTGAAAGGTCCCGGGTTCGATTCCGGCCAAGGGCATGTACATTGGTTGAGGGCCCATCCCCGGTAGGGGGTGTGCAAGAGGCAGCTGGTCGATGTTTCTCTGTCATCGATGTTTCTAGCTCTCTATCTCTCTCCCTTTCTCTCTGTAAAATATCAATAAAATATATTTTTAAAAAAAAAAAAAAAAAAAAAAAAAAAAAGAATGTCCCATGAACGCCCATCTTCCTTTGGGGTCTCCGATGAAGAAGTTAGAGAACATTTCTGGCGTCTGGAATGTGACTGTTTCCCCATTAGAAGTAGGGGTGCAGAGGGAAGGTGGGGACACAGATCTGCAGGGGGACGTGTGCCCAGGGGACCGAGGCCCCGAGCCGGGCCTGGCTGAGCGGGCACTTGGGAGCCCTCCTCACCAGCTACCCGGGGTCCTGTCGCTGCTCGCACGGTGGGAGGCGGAACCAGCGTGAACACCAGGCAGGGCTCCGTGTGGCATGAGCCTGCGCCCGCCTGCAGGGATTAGAGCCGAGGAGGGCCAAGTGACAGGAGCACTTGCTGCTAGTGCCTGGGCAGGACAGGGCGGAGGCCAGTGTGTGGAGCGGGCGGGGCTTGGCACTCTCTCCCAAAGCAGGCATTTGGGTGCGGAGCTGACAGGTGGGTCAGGCTGGCCGCATGCCCCACGGTGCTCCTCAGTGGCCAGGAGCAGAGATCAAAGGCTTGCCTCGTGGGGGCGGGGAGGGGAAGGAGGGAAGAGGTTGGTGATGTCATTCCCGATGGGCAGCCCATGCCGTGAGGCGGGGTCTGGCAGGAAGGGGGGGGTGGGCCAGGCCGGTGGGACTCTGCAAGAGGCTGGAGGTGGCTTTGCAAAGGGCGACACAGGCACGGGAAGCGTGTGGTGGGGTGAGCCGCGGGCAGGACGCGGAGTGGGTGGGAAGGAAGGAGTAAGGAGAGGGGACGGAGGAGCCCAAAGCTCTCAGACATTCCAAAGCCGCTGCCAACCGGGGGCCCCCCCGCTCTCAATATAGATGTGACCCAAAATAGTGAGCGGGCCAGCGCGTGCTGCTGGCTCCGGAGATGGCAGAGAGGGGGCGTGGCTGGGCAGAGCGCACCGGAACGCACGTCCGGCACAAGACATTGTCCAGTGCCCTCGAGTCTGCACAGCTCTCTGCGAGGCAAAATAGTTAATGGGCTGTGCCGCCTGGTTACTTTGGAAACTATGGGCATCTCTCAAAATTAGTTTTTGTTTACATCATCAGCTGCTCCCAAATAGAATTCCGGTGTCTTTGTGTATTTGATAGATTGGGTGGTGCATAATTTATAACCCCTCCTTGTACAGTCGTGTAGTGCTTTTAAGCCTGGGGTGCGCTTCGTAGGTTCAACTTAGCGGATGTCTGTGGACCCCTGTTCTCTCTGGGGTCCTGTGCTATGCACTGAGCGTGCACAGCCGGATAAGGCACGGTTCTGCCCTCAGAGATCTCACAGTCTAAGGGCAGTCCTGTAAGGAAGACAGAGAGAATATCAGTCCTTCAACGGAGATGCGGAAACTGGAGCCAAAATATGCAGAAGGACAAGGATTAGGATCAAGACCCAACTTCTTTTTAAAAAAAATAGTTTATTGCCTGGCCGGTGTGGCTTAGTGGTTGAGTATCAACCGATGAACCAGGGGGTCAGGGTTTGATTCCCAGTCAGGACACATGCCAAGGTTGCGGGTTCAATCCCCACTCTTTCTCATCATTGATGTTTTTATCTCTCCCTTCCTCTCCCTTCCTCTCTAAAATCAATAAAAATATATTTTAAAATAAATAAAAATATTTTTTTAAAATAGTTTATTGATTTTTTTATTTTTTAGAGAAAGAGAGGAAGGGAGAGAGTGAGAAACATTGATGTGAGGGTGCAACATTGATCTGCTGCCTCCTGCAAGCCCCCTACTGGGGATGGAGCCTGAAAACTGGGTATGTGCCCTGGACCAGGAATCGAACCTGCAACCCCCTGGTGCACAGGACGACGCCCAACCAACTCCTGATCTAGTGCTTTTTGTGTGTTTCCCCTGCACACCACCATATGTATCAACTTCCTTCTACCTCTTCACCCCCCACTCAACTTCCTTCTACCACCTCCCCACTTTTCCCTCTGAATAATGCGCAAGAGCAATGATCTGTGGAAGGCAGAGGGGGAAACTGCCCCTGGAATGGAGTCAGCCCTCCCGGGGCTCCTAATGGTGCTACCTGCATGGCAGCAGTGGGCCTGTGTCTGTTACGTGTAGATTTGATGCTGCCGCTCACCAGAGACTGCCTTTGTAGCTCACATAATTCTTACCTCGGGACAGCCTGGATTCCTCCCTCTCCCCCTCCTCCCCAAATGATCTGAACAGGCGAGGGAGTTAGAAACATCGATGAGAAACATCAATCAGCCGCCTCCCACACACCCCCCACTGGGGATGTGTCCGTAACCAATGTACATGCCCTTGAACGGAATCAAACCCGGGACCCTTGAGTCTGAAGGTCAATGCTCTATCCACTGAGCCAAACTGGTTAGGGCCGTTGTACTGTTGATATTTAGCTCTGTTGACTAATGAGTTTGCCGACCACTGGCCTAGGGGAAGAGTAGTGTTTGCTTCTCGATTCCCCCTTCCCGCCACGTCCGCCCTGCCTAGGCGTCCTGGGAGGTCCAAATCCCAAAGCTTAGGGTCTTCCTCTGAGGATTTAGGCTTAAGCGAGAAGAGACATCAAGAGGTCAGTCTGGCCCAGTGATGATCCCATTTGGTGTGTGACAGAGTTTTCACCAGTCTTAGGTGAAATGACAGAAACAGGGAGAGCGTACTGACTTTTTTTTTTTAAAGCACAATGTATTTAGTTTAGAGAATTTGGGGGAAGGGAGTCAGGGGATATAGTCAAAGATTTATTTGGAGGTTATGGCTTTCTTATTCTTTTCATGAGCTGATGGGGAGAATCAATGGTAGTTGGCCTTTTTAAATGTCCTTATCTGGAAAATTTAACAATTGGCAAACTTTTAATGGTTCCTTAAATTTCATTAAAAGAAAAAAAATTTAAGTGGTTCATGAAATCCAAAAATCTTGCCTCCAGGCAGGCCCTTCCCCAGACAGATGAGAATTTCCCTGATAAGGGCTCTTTGGGGAAGGTTCCAGAAAACTTGGGTTCTGATCTTGTCTTCACTGTTCTTTCCCTGTGGGTTCTTGGCTCATGATAAACTCAAGTTGTCTTGGTTTCCCCATTTTTAAGTTGTGGGAGATTCCTACCTTCGGAACAAGGCCATGGGCACAGGAATGCGCTCTCGCTTCTTCCCCTGTGTCAGAGAGACTGACCCTCTTCCTGCTCGGAGAGGCTTGGGGTCAGGCCGTGCTGGCTCCTGTTCCTGTAATCATCTTTTGAGAATGACGAACGTTACCTTCTATCTTTGAAAAACTAGGGGGCTTGTGGATTAGATTATGGGAGCAGCATGAGGTATATTTCACATTTGGGGTCTTGGTATCCAGTGGTAATCATTTGGAAACACCTTTGTAACCAGATGGTCAAGGGTCAAGGGCATTTAAATATCTTGCTGTCAATTTATGGTGGATTTTGCCGTAACTGGTTTGGCTCATTGGATAGAGCATCGGCCCGTGGACTGAAGGTCCTGGGTTCGATTTCGGTCAAGGGCACGTTCCTCAGCTGCAGGCTTAATCCCCGGCTCTGGTCCGGGTGAGTTCGGGAAGCAATGTGTCTCTCTTAACATTGATGTTTCTCTCTCTGTGTCTCTCCCCCTCCCTTCCACTCTCTCTAAAAAATTAATGGAAAAATATCCTTGGGCGAGGATTAGCTAAACAGAAAGGGAGGGAGGGAGGGAGGGAGGGAGGGAGGGAGGAAGGGAGGGAGGGAGGGAGGGAGGACAGGCAGATCTTCCTGAGCTCTCAACTGGAGCTTTTCTAGATCTGGAGGCTCCCAGAGGCTTAAGTGTCTGAGTCGTCTGCCTTCTGAGGAGTCAGGCCCGGAACAGCAACAAATAACAAGATTGTGGGGATCCCCAAGCAGCCCCAGCTGCCAGCCCGAGACACGTGGTTGTGTGTGCACATGTGTGCACTTGTAGGAGAGAAATCGTTTAGGGAAAATTCGTTTGAAATCACCCTACGAACGGAATAGATGCTCCATTTTTTAGATTTATCCAAGACCCTCATTCTGATCGGGAAGTCCAAGCCCAGGGCATGAGATTCTCCTTGCCAAAAGGGTTCTGGAAGGCTGAGGCCAGTGTAGCAGCACCGCCCTTAAGAGCTGTGCTGTGGGGAAGCCTACACCTGTGCCTGATGACAGGTGCCATGGACCTATTCAAATCAGCCGAGGGAAAAAGACAGCGTGAGAAAGGATCCAGGAAGTGCGGACGGAAGATCTCTGCCATCGCTTGTCTGATGGCTCCGCCTAGGTTTGGAGCAGTGAGTGATGGAGACAAGGCAGTGTTCTGAGCCTCTTTCTGGTCCCCATGCTGGTGGCCTTTCCCAGGGAGGCTTTCATGAGAACTTTGTCCTAAGCTGGGGCACAGAGACGTGGGGGTACCGTCCAATTCTTGGGGATGGGATCTCTCCTGAGGTGGTCAACCCAGTAGGGCAGAAGGTGTTGGCCATTTGACATGGCTTTTTCTGGTGGTCAAGTCCAACAAAGACATGACTGGGCCTTAAAGATGGCCCCATCCCCGTCGTGGTGAGGTTATTCAACCGGCTGCATGATCTTGGGTAGGTCCTTTCCTTCCAGGCCCCAGGTTTCCCATCTATGAAACGAGGGAGTTAAACTTGATTGCCACCATCCTATCTGTTTAACTGTGCACGCCTCGGCCTCAGAGGCAGACAGTCGGCCTTGCCCAGAACTTGAGGTAGACTTTGCCATTGCACGAGGAGAGTCTACGGTGGCTTTCGGAACTGCAGGCCTGCTTATTGTCCAGCGATGGCAGAGCTGTTGGAAGAGAAGCAGGCAGTGGCAGCACGAGACGGGCATTCTCCACGCAGCAGATCCGCAGACTTTTGGAACCAAGAGATCTGAGGACAGCAATTGCCCAATATTGTTCGCACTTACCGCCGGGGCTGGGTTCCCAGTTAAAAGCCTCCTGAGGCCACGAAACGCATCGGGAGGAACACGCCAAACCTGTTCCACTCTCTGCTGGATGCGATGGTTTCTCACCCCAGAACATCCCATCTCCCTCCTCTCCCTCACAGCATCTTTCCCTTTCTTCAGCTCCCACGAACTTTGGCCCCTTCCACCCGTTAGCATTTCCCCGGGCTCAGCCGGCTATCCCCCCTGGGAAGGCCTCTGGGGAGCAGGCAGCACGGAGGACGCTGAGGGTGATGCGGTGGAGGAGGGCTGGGAGCAGATGAGGTGGGGATGGGGAGGCATGCATGTTAGGAATCCTCAGGCATGTCTCTACCTGAAGTCCAACCCAATAGCAGCGCTCTGCCTCTGCCAGCTCTGCCCGGGTGCGAAAGCAGCAGCTCCTCGTGGGCTGCTGGGCTGGCCTGTGGACCACCTCCCCGCCCCAGGCCAACTTGCGTTCCGGGGAGCTGGCTCCAGGCTGCAGGAACCCAGGGAGCCAGGAGAGACCCAGGCTGTGGTGGGGCAAGTGCTCCGCTTGGCTCTCAGCATCTTCAGTCCATATAACCGGGGTGGCTCTCCTGGGACCAGGGGCCGGGGGAGCAGCAGAAACAGCTCCAGCTTGTCAGCTGAAACCGGGGGGCCCGTGGGTTTCAGAACGGTGACATGGGGCCCAGACTGGGCATTTACCTAAAACCTCCGGCACCGTCTGGAGCAGCTCCAAAACCAAACAGGTTAACATCTCCCCAGCACGACCCGTGTAGAGAGCCATGTAAATGGGATACGTGAAAGGCTGGGGCGTCTCCTGCCAGTTCAGGCCGTGCGTTGCTGCTCGCGAGGGTCACGTCATGTTGGGCTCTGCAACCAGGTGGGAAGAAAGCTTCCCGTTTTCAGGAGGTTGTGGGGTTGGGGATGCTAACAAGGCGCTGCCGTTCTGAGCTGCCTGATGCCCTTTGGGGTGCAGTTAGCTCTCCCATTTCACAGAGGAGGAAGCACGGGCACAGAGAGGCTCAGAACTGCCTGATGCCATTCAGCTGATGAGTGACCCCGGTCCGGGCCCATCACCGCTGGAGCCAGGCTTCTGGGGGGGGGGGGGGGCTCTGGCACACGTACCTCCCCAGGAGCGAGCGGAGGAGAGGCCAGGGTGGGGGTGGGAGGCACTTTGTGTGCGCCTGATAGGTCTCATTTGCTTACATTGACCCCTGAAATCCTATAAAGGCGTGGGAGACAGAAAGCTCAAGTTCGGTCAGCAAGCAAGTTCTTCTGGCTTCCAGAAGAATCCAGCTGGTTTTGTGGGGGCTGTGAGAGCCGGGAACAATGGAGTCATGCTGGGTGTCGGGAGAGAAGCCTCACCTGTAGGGGGACGCCCCCCTCCTGTGAAGACCCTGAGTGCGCAGCCCTCCCCGCCAGGAACCTGGCCTTGAGTAGGAACCGGACTCGAGAGAAGGTCTGTCTGGAAGGACCGCACGCCCCGGATAAGGATGGGGTTGATGTGCAGCTGGAAAGAAGGAAAATTCAATTAGGGGGTTTCGCTGCTCTTCACCAGTGCTGTGAACGGGGTCAAGGGAAGTACTAATTCAATCTGCCGGGCACACACCGTGTGCTTTTCATACTTTATTGGGAGGGTGGACGTGGATCTGCTCTCACTCCTCTTCCCTCTACTTCCCAAGTGCTGGTCGATGGCAACCACCGTTTCTGGGTCATCGCCTGGATCACATAAGATACGAACTCTTAATGTCCGGGCCCACGTGCCCAGGTGCCACGTGGTGAGGAGCTCTCTGCTGTGTCCGTCACTAGGAAGATGCCCATCGGGAAGGGTGGTAGGTTAGTTGCCATAGGAACAAGGAGCATCTGCTCCAGCCAACTAGAGAACAGATGGGGGGAAATGTTCTTAAAGGGACCATTAGCTCATGAAATTGGTGCCAGGAAAGGGGGTTTGCCTAAGAAGGCCGGGGGAGCAGATCAGACCCTTTGGCCTGCGAGGCCGTGAGGCTCTGAGGCAGCAAACCCACAGTCGCTGCAGAGAGCGCAGGAGAAAGAGCACAGGTTTGCCCTCCCCTGAGTGGCGGCTGTCCTGTGGGATGCGTGCCAAGCTCTGTCTGCTTGTTGGTTCAGATCTTTCCAAGCCTGTATGTCAACAGTGCTCACCTGAGCCTTCGTTAGGGATCTCAGCTCACTTATGGCCCCACTTTCCTCCTAATCCCCCCTCAGCTCCCTCCTCACCCCACAGTTCCCTCCTCACCCCTCAGCTCACTCCTCACCCCTCAGTTCCCTCCTCCCCCCTTCAGCTCCCTCCTCACCCTTCAGCTCCCTCCTCACCCCTCAGCTCCCTCCTCACCCCTCAGCTCCCTCCTCACCCCTCAGCTCCCTCCTCACCCCCTCAGCTCCCTCCTCACCCCTCAGCTCCCTCCTCAGCTCCCTCCTCACCCCTCAGTTCCCTCCTCACCCCTCAGCTCCCTCCTCACCCCTCAGTTCCCTCCTCACCCCTCAGCTCCCTCCTCACCCCTCAGCTCCCTCCTCACCCCTCAGTTCCCTCCTCACCCCTCAACTCCCTCCTCAGCTCCCTCCTCACCCCTCAGCTCCCTCCCCACCCCTCATCTCCCTCCTCACCCCCCCAGCTCCCTCCTAATCCCTCAGCTCCCTCCTCACCCCTCAGTTCCCTCCTCACCCCTCAGCTCCCTCCTCACCCCTCAGCTCCCTCCTCACCCCCTCAGCTCCCTCCTCACCTCTCAGCTCCCTCCTCACCCCTCAGCTCCCTCCTCACCCCTCAGCTCCCTCCCCACCCCTCATCTCCCTCCTCACCCCCCCAGCTCCCTCCTAATCCCTCAGCTCCCTCCTCACCCCTCAGTTCCCTCCTCACCCCTCAGTTCCCTCCTCACCCCTCAGCTCCCTCCTCACCCCTCAGCTCCCTCCTCACCCCCTCAGCTCCCTCCTCACCCCTCAGCTCCCTCCTCACCCCTCAGCTCCCTCCTCACCCGTCAGCTCCCTCCTCACCCCTCAGCTCCCTCCTCACCCCTCAGCTCCCTCCTCACCCCCCAGCTCCCTCCTCACCCCCTCATCTCCCTCCTCACCCCTCAGCTCCCTCCTCACCCCCCAGCTCCCTCCTCACCCCCTCATCTCCCTCCTCACCCCTCAGCTCCCTTCTCACCCCTCAGCTCCCTTCTCACCCCTCAGGGCTTTTCTGAATCTTGAGGTAGAAACTGACCTGCTTTCTCTGACCTTACCCTTCATCCCGCCTCTCGCCTCTCGGCAGCCTGTCTCTAGGCCAGCCCAGGCCTCCCAGCTCGGTCTTCTGCTGCCCTTGGGCTCACCTGCCACTCCGTTCCCTTTCCCTTTGCCTCCCTGTCTCCCTCGTGCCGACCACCGTGCCTGCGGAGTGAGGTGTTGTGGCCCTCCCGGCCCGCCCCTGGTGCAGCTGGGACTTCTGAGCACATGCTCCCGAAAGTGCTAGAGCAGCCTCAGCCCTGGGGGTTATGGTAAAGTCAGAGAGACATGGTGGACCACAGGCACCTACTGGGACCAAGAAGCCGACACCTCTAGCGTGGTCTTGCAGTTTTGTTCCTCTCTGGCGCTGGCCTCGCTCTTGCTCTCCCTGCAGAGGCCTCTCGACCCCCCGGTCAGTGTCCGGGGTAGGAAGGTGGCCTCCGGCAGCTCCCTGTGTGCACATCACCTGGAGAGAAGGGATCTCTTCTCTCTCAATCCCAGATCTCACTCTCCGCAAGGGTTTTGGCTGAGCTGGGCTCAGCTGGCTACCCGGCACCAGGAGAGTGTGCCAGGCTTTAGAACATGGCTATTTCCACAGCATCCAGGTGGGTATCGGGGTGAAGGCTCTTTCTAGAAAAAGGTTGGTACTTTCTACTGTCACAACACTAGAGGCCCGATGCATGAATTTCGTGCAAGAGTAGGCCTTCCTGCTGAAACCGGATTGGCTCAGTCTGAAGGGTCCCAGGTTCGATTCCGGTCAAGGGCATGTACCTTGGTCGCAGGCACATTCCCAGTAGGGGGTGTGCAAGAGGCAGCTGATCGATGTTCCTCTCTCATCAATGTTTGTAGCTCTCTATCCCTCTCCCTTCCTCTCTAAAAAAAATCAATAAAATATATTAATAATAATAAAAAGAGAGAGTAGGCCCTCCTCCCCCCAGCTGCTGGCACCGGCTTTCCTCTGGCACCCGGACCCTGGCTTTCTTCGCAGCCCCGGTCAACCACCGTCTAGAAGGTTGTCTGGTCTAATTAACATTATTTATTATTATAGATTAGCCCTTCTTGGTCCTCCATCCAAGCTTAGGGAGTTTGGTGTAGCAAGTTTACACACCCCTAACCCTCTTATTCAGTTCTCTCCCTGTCTGACCCTGGGGATGGACAAGACCTACTAGGTGGCAGGCAGTGTGGCTGAAGGAGCCCAGGGCATGGCCGTGGTGTCATTGCCACTGGGTAGGGAAGGCATGGGACCTGAACCTCCCTAGTCAGACGCCAGGGAGTCAGCATCCAAAAGCTCATCACTGTCTGTGAACTCGGTCATTCATAACATAATTGAATCCACCTCGGGCCCATGAGGGTGGCCATCTTGTTTAGGTTAGGATCCACTTAGCGACTCTGAAATCACCCCCTTTGCTTCAAGCCCCAGAGCCGAGGAGAGACGAACCCGAGGGGCTGGTTGCATAATCACTTCATGGTGCTGTGCCCCGTTTCCTTTACGTGTCCCTCATGCCTTATTCCACCAGACCTCTCACCCTGCCCGCCCGGTGTAATGGCAGCCGCGGAGCAGAAGTCCCGGGGCTGGGAGGGTGGGAGGCAGTCCTGCTTGGCTGTGCTCTGCCAGGGCGTGTGGGAGAGGAACGGAGAGCGGAGAGCCGAGCCCTTCCCTCTGGTCTTGCCTGACTCCCCTGGAGCCTGGAGGTGGGGGTGTCTCCGGGAGGAGGCGAGGGAGGGCCTGCCGGGACCCAGGGGCTGGGCTATTTCTGTAACAGAGCGCATTTCCAGCCAGCCGCAGAGGAGGTCAAACTCTGGGCGAGGGGCTGGAATGTAGGGGGCCAGGAGGCTGGGGGAGCTGCGGTTTCACCCCTCCTGGCAGCGTGGAGGGCCCCTGCAGTGCCCTTTGGGGAAGTTGGGGCTACCCACAGCCAAGTGCACGGGTGGGAGGGCCTGGGCCTGGCGGTGGGTGACGGGGATGGTGTCATGCGTCGGAGGGGGTGGGGGAGTCAGGCAAAATACAATCCCCCCTTGCAGTGAGGGGGAGGAATTTAATTCCAAGGGGTGGGGGCTGTAATTCTTGCTCTCAGCCATAAAACAGCTCAGGCCCGGCAAAGCTCTGTGTGAGGGGAAAGAGACACAGTGCTGTCTCACAGGGGCAGGGCCAGGGGACTCAGGTGAGTGTGCGACAAGGTCGGGGACACTGACAGGCGTGGGGCCAGCTTCCCGTGGAGCGATGCAGCCAGGCCCTTCCCCTGCACTGGCCCTCCAGGGCCCTGTGTCATTTGTATTGGCAGGCTCTCTTTTTTTTTGTCAGAGGACACCCCACCTTGGGCTGCGGGGCCCACAAACCGGGCTCTGTCTGCACTTGCAGCAACATCTATTCTCCCATTTCCCCTCGCTGCCACTTCACACAGCCCTTTCCTCTGCTCTCCTGGGCCAAACTCCCTGTCGAACAATTTGCATATGAGGCTTTTATCCTATAGGATTGCCCGCTCCAGCTCTGCCTTCGTTACAGCAGGGCCATCGGGGCTACACCTGATGAGGCCGCTTGACCTCTGACCAGCCTGCCCTTGGCCTGCTCCTCTGCAGTCCTCTACACGTAATCTGCTGGCGTTGTCACTTTCTCATGCTCTGGGTCTTCCCAAACCCACGTCTCTGAAATGGACAGGTGGCTCCCGGTGGGAATCAGCCTGGGAGAGGGGCTTTCCCGAAGAACCGGAACCACTCAGGACTCGGCGGCCTCTTTTGTTCTCTCTTTGACTCTAGGGGCAAGGTGAGGCCCTGTCTCATGTCCAGTGGGCCTCAGGGGCACGCACTTGCCCCTGGGATACATAGTGGATGTGTACAGCGAAAGCACTAGAACTTGTCTTCTCAGTTAACCCCAGTGATGTAACCCTGGAACTGACTTGCTTTTTTTTTTTTTTTTTTAAGACATAGGATTACCTGTTAACTACCTTTATATTGATTTCAGAGAGAAAGGGAGAGGGGGAAAGAGAGACATCAATAATGAGAGAGAATCATTGATTGGCTGCCTCCTGCACAACCCCCACTGGGGATCAAGCCTGCAACCCGGGCATGTGCCCTGATGAGGAATCGACCTACCCTCCTAGTTTATAGGTCAATGTTCAACCACTGAGCCATGCTGGCCGGGCGAACTGACTTGCTTTTTAACTTCCAAGTGTGATACGACACAGGAAAAACTCACCCACAGTTCACAGAGTGCTGGGGGAAGACCACCCTGAGCTTCTCAGCGGTTGATTATTCTGACTCCTCGGGAAAAGGAAGTGGGTGGTGGCATTAGGGTATCACAAACTAGATTTAGGAATCTCCCAGTGCCATCTTGATGGATAACTTCCTGAGGAGCCATGATCACGCATCCATCTTCACGTGCCAAAGTGCTGAGGGGTTTCATCGTCACCAGCAGGCCATTGCTTCCCATGGGCGGGCAGTCCGAGGCAGAGGCAGGCAGTAATAATTATTACTGACATTTATTGAACGCTCACTAGGTGCCCGACCTCTCTTAAAATCTTTGCTTGCATCATCTCATTTAATCCTTTGGAAAAATACCCCACGAAGCAGGTTCTTATACGAATGCTTCTCCCAGCTGGGGAACGAAGGCAGAGGGAGAGTTAGTCACTCACCAGAGCCCCTTAGGTGGTAACTGGTGGAGCCAGGACGTAAGCCGGGGCAGTCTGACTCTGGAGCCAACAACCTCAAGGCCAGTGCAGCTCCGAGTCAGTAAAAATAAACCAGGAGATTAGCTGCAGGATGATGCACGAGAAGGGAATTTCGATTTGCACAAGAACTCGAAGTGGGAAGAGAGCTAGCTGCCTTTGGACCGTGTCCTGGGCTCTCCTCCCAGCCCACCCACTCCCTCAGAGTAGCCCTGGGCCGCTTACCTAGCCTCTCAGATCCTCCTCCATCAGCCCAGGACAGGCACTTGCCAGTGTTATGGCTTAGGTGAGCGTGAATTTCCTTTTTTTTTTTTTTTTAATGAGGATATCCCCAAGTTTTCCTGGGGAGGGTGCGGAGTGATTTAGGAATTCAAGATTAATTCTTTTTTTTTTTTTTTTTTCTTGGAGAAAAATGCCAAGCCAGCCCTCCAGTCCCTGGACAAGACTTCCTGCTACCAGCCTTCTCCACTGTCCCCTCTGGTGGCTCCCCGGCAGCGGTCACCCTTTTGGTCTCTCTCCATCTTCTCCCCCCCCCCCCCCCTTTAAAAACGAGGATATTCTCTTGCATACCACAGTGCAGTGAACCAGTTCAGGAAACAGAACATTGCTGCAATTCTATTTTCTTCCGTGCAGCCCGTATTCAGATTTCAGACGTTGCCCTAATAATGTCATTAGAGTTTAATCCAGGACCGTATTTCTACCCCCCCCCCCCCCCTTAAAACCGGGAGCGTTTCTCAGCCTTTTCTTTGTTAATCATGCACCAAGGATGTTTGAAGAGTGCAGGACGCTCCCTCGCTCTTCCTGCACCTTGTCCCGTCCCCCCATCTCCCTCCCCCTCCCCCAGGTTCACAGGGTAAGGCACTCTCCTTAGGCTCAGAATGTAAGAGGCTGTCCAAAGACTCCGTAATCAAGATAAGTAACATTTTCCTGCCCACCTCAGAGGACCGTGAAAGAATCCAATGAGATAATGATGGGAGTGCTTTGTGAACCGTAAAGAGTTTTACTTGATATTTCCCCCCCTTCTGTCCTAAAACAAAATAATCCTTTATTTTCATGAAGACCATGCTCAGGTCGGCCGCATTATTGTAATGCAATATCTTGAAAAATTAAAAATAAGTACGAAAAAAACCAGGAAGAACAAAATTTCAAGCTTTTCAGTGAAGACCGGATCATTCCCAGTGCCACTGTAAGCCACGTGGGAGCCTCGAGCAAAAGGGAAACTCAGTAATACTGATCCGGTCTTTATTGGAAATACTTCATTCAACGCAGATATTTTTTTTTTTTGCATGAATGCTTATTTAAGATTTTGCATTAAAATATTATGAATCCCGATTACTGAGTTTTTGCAGGTTTCCCCATCATCCCGTCCTCAGAACAAGGGGGAGAGAGGTGGGCGCCCAGCCAGCACTATTCTTGCACCCCTGCCAGAGGAGAAGAGGAGGGAGGGTGGGGGGACAGAGAGAGCAGGAGGGAGAGGAGGGACACGGAGGCCTGGCGTCCAGCCGGGGCTCTGGCCTGGAGCCTCTAACAGCTTCCAGCTGCTTCCACACCCACCAGACTTCCTGCCTTGGGAGGGGTGTTGGGTTGGATTTCCCCCCTCTTTCCTCATCAGATGCGTGATCTAATTAGATCCTTGGATCCCCTCAGGTCTACCAGTCTTCCGGGTCTTAACATTGACCGCTCTCCTTGGGTGAACCTATTCTGCCCCTGGACCTGCCCCTGTTTTCATCCATCCTGGGAGCCCCCTCCTGGTCTGTGGCTGGCCGCTGTCCAGAGCATCCGCCCAGTGCTGGGTGAGCACTGCGCAGGTCCACGAACCCCCCCCCCCCCCCCCCCCCCCCCCCCCCCGGCTCTGGGACAAAGCCGGGCCGGGGATGGGGGAGGGTGTTCGCCAGGCTGCAGGGGCACGCAGGTAGCAGGAGAGAGATCCGGACCAACTATAGGACTCAGCCTTGCCTCCCATGTAGGAGCTGGGTTATATTTACCTCTTTCAGCTTCAGGGGTTTATATGTGGGAGGTTTTTCTTGGTGGTTGTTGTGTTTTATTTTTGAAAATGAAAGTGTTAATATTTCTCTGCCCACCTTATAGGACTATAAAGGAATCAAATGAGATCATGATGAGTGTGCTTTGGGAATGTAAAGGGTTTTATGGGATATTATCCCTTCTGTCATAAAACAAATAATCCTTTCTTTTTATAAAGACCACATTTTCAGGTCGGCCACATGATTTGACCCAAATCACTGAGAAGAGTCCGGGCTGATTCAGGAGCTAAGCCCATCCCTGCCTTTAATCAGCATTTCTGTCAGACTGGAGCAGGTCACTAGGAAAAGCTGGGCCCTCCCCCGCCCCATCCACATTCCATCACAGTGTACGCATAATGGGTGGGCCAAGAGTAGGTGGATTTTTTTTTTAAATTTAGTGTCTCCGCTGAAAGCTCCCCCTTTTATATACCTTTATGAAGGGTAAAAGTTGATACGTTTTGTGAAACTATACCCACAATTAGGATAATGCACATATATGCATTGTCCCAGAGTTCCTTCCTGCCTCCTTGAAATTCCTCTATTCACCCCCTCCCCAGGCAACTTCTGATCTGCTTTATGTCCCTATGGATTAGCTTGTATTTTTTAAGAATCTTATATAGTGGAATCAGACACTATACACTTTTATTGGTGGAGGGGCTGGCTTCTTCCACTCAATGTAGTTATTTTTAAATGCATCCATGTTGTGGAGATGAGTAATTCACTTCTTTTTGTTGCTGAGCAGATTCATTGTATGGGTGTGAAGCATACACTGTACTCACCTTTTCATGGGCATTTGGGTGTTTGAAGTTTGGGGTCTTCCAATGCAGTCTCTCTGTGTGGAAAGTGCTTGCGTTTCTTTTGGGTACAAAACCTAAGAGAATCAGTGGCTTGTTCGATAACTGTATGTTTAACTTTAAATGGAATTGCCAAGCTTTTCCAAAAGGGATATGCCATTTACATTGTCACCAGGAGTGTCTGAGTTCCAGGTCATCTACATTTGTGCCAGTACTTGGTATGGTCAGTTTTCACGGGCGCTGTTCTGTTGGGTCTGTGGTGTTAGCTCATTTGTATTTGCATTTCCCTAGTGACAGGGACATTGAGCATCTTTCCATGCACTTGGGCATTGTATATCTTCTTTGACGGAGTGTCTGTTTAAATCTTTTGCCCATTATTTATTGTGTTTTTGCCATCTTAATAGTAAGTGTCATTGTTCTTTATGTGTGCTGTATAAAAGTCTTATCCCAGTTACATGTTTTGCAAATCTCTTCTCCCAGTGTATGGCTTACCTTGTCATTTTTGTAACAGTGTCTGTTGAACGGCAAAGTTTTTTATTTTAATGAAGTTCAGCTTATTGATTTTCCTTTATTGTTGGTGCCTTTTGTGTCAAATTCAAGAAATATTTGCCCAAACCCAAAGTCACTAAGTTGTTTCTCCTGTTTTCTTCTAGTTTTAGCTCTTACATGTAGGTATTAGTTGATTTTGAGTTAATTTTTTAAAATCTCTTTTGTTAAAATTTTATTTTTATGGACAGAGGAAGGAAGAGGAATAGAGAGATAGAAACATTGATGAGAGAGAAACATTGACTGACTGCCTCCTGCATGCCCCCTCCTGGGGATCTAGTTCGCAACCTGGGTATGTGCCCAGACAGGGAACAACAAGCGACCTCTTAGTGCATGGGTAGACGCTCAACTATTGAGCAACACCACCTACTCTTGAGTTAATTTCTGAATGTTTGTAGGTCAGGATTTTTGTTTTGGTAGGTCAGTGTTTCCCAAATTTCTCTCATGATGAAAGAAATTCATATACTTAACTTAAGAGCTAAGCTTAGAGCACTAGTTAAGTATACAATTGTATACTTAGAGCTAAGCTTAGAGCACTAGATTCTCATCATGAGAGAAGTTTGGGAAACACTGTGGTAGGTGATCACCAGTTCTCCCAGCACCCTGTATTGAACAAGCTACATTATCCCACTGATTTGCCTTTTTACCTTTGTTGAAAATCAGTTGACCACAGATGCATGATTTATCATTGGACTCTTCTGATCCACTTATCTATGTTTTAATTTGAACACACTGGGGTGACATTGGTTAATAAACATTTATCTATACTTTTATATGCCAGTACCACACTGTCTTGATTACTATAGCTTTTTAAGTCAGTAGTCTTGTCTTCCAACTTTATTCTTCTTTTTCCTAAGTTTTACTTATTTTAGGCCCTTTGAATTTCCATATACATTTCATAATCAGCTTGTCAATATTTACAAAGAATTTGCTTGGATTTTGTTTGGGGTTATAATAACGCCATAGAGAAATATGGGGAAACTGCTCTCTTAACAAGATTGAGTCTTCTGGTCCATGCAAACAGTTGACCTTTCCCTTTATTTGGATTCTAGTTAACTTCTCTCCAGAAGGCTTTGTAGTTTTCAGTGTATAGATTTTTCATATCTTTTATAAATTTGTCCATATTTCCTATTTTAACACTATTGTGATGTTTTAAATTTTAAATTTTTCGTTGTTTGCAGCTAGTATATAGAGATACACCTGATTTTTTTAAAAAAAATATGGACTTTGTATCCTGATCCCCTTTTAAAAACGTAACAGAACAGGAGCCTGGAAATACTGAGGTGCAGGGTATTTACATGATATGCTAAGCATTTGAAATGGCATTTAAAACATCAGCATCTTCCCCTGTTTTAAGTCACGAGCACATTCCATTAGCAGCCCTGCCGTCAGCTGTGGCTGTGAAAGGTGCCAGAGACGGGGGGGTGCTATGGTGCATCTGACCCTCCCTAGGCAGTGGCTCCCCAGGTTTGGGGGGTATGCGTGGGGGTGAATGAAACAGGTGACAGTGCGGCGTAGCCCCTTTAAGAGACCAGGGCCAACCAGCCATCAGGCCACTGGGGAGGCAGCCCCGGGCAGATAAGATAAGGCCCCCTGCTGGATTAAGCCCAGGTCCTGAGCCACAGTGGCTGGACTACTGATAGCCAAACAGGAACCAACAGTGATAAGGAGAAGGTGCCAGCGACCAGACCCAGGCTGGCCAGCGGTTGGGCAGCCCCATCGCCCATGGGACCTGGAAGGAGAAGAGAGCGTGCACTGTGGGTGCGAGATTGAGGGCAATTGGGTTCTCCTGTGTATCCCATCGTCTTCACGATCGAGGTTTAAAATCCCCACTAGACGGCACGTAAAGGCTTTTTATGGAGTGAAAGTCCCATAAATATGTTTATTGAGCTCTTGCTGTTCTCTCTGCTGATGTCTTTGCCCTGGTGAGATGCTCTGATTTGTCAGGGTTTGGGGACTACCTGACTTGTTTTGCTCAAACTAGAAAAGTCCTGCCAGGGACTTAACTCCAGAGAGCCTGGAGCTGCTCCCGTGCACATACTAGTGTCTGCATGGACTCACATACAGCCTACCTGTGGGTGCTTTTGTGCCGGACTCTGATTTCCCCAAATCAGCTGCCAATTTTTAAAGGGGGGAAGAGGAGGTCGGTGTCTCCCCATTCCTGCCCGCCTTTCTTCTGCATCCTGCAAGGATGCAAACGTGATTCCTGCTCCTCGGACCTGGAAAAGACTTCGCTGTGGTTTGAGCAGCCCTGAGCAGCCCTCTCTCTGCCTGCCACGATGTTTCCCCTCTTCCTTTCTATTTCAGTGCCTAGTGCCGCTCTCCAAACTCCTGCGTGAGGCGGGCCGCTATTAAACCAAGAAACCCTCTAGCTCCACAGCCAGAAGCTGAAACTGCTTAGCCACCTGCAGGGATTGTGCCCTGGACCCGGACAGGGGCCCTTCCCCGGCCCGCAGCCTACCTCCCCGGGCCTCTGTCCCAGCGCCGGGCATGCTGTGACTACCTTTGTCTGCTCTCCCTCCACCAGGAATAAATAAAAATATCATCCCTCCCCCGGATCCCGGCTCCTCTATTGGCCCGTGAAGCAAATATTTCATAATGTGGGCTCATCCAATTGGGCATCGTGCCAGAGCCCGGTGCCTCAGGTTGCGAGGGAGCTCCAATCGGGCGGGGCGGCCGGCGGCCGGGGTGGGACCAGAGGGCTCCCCTGCACATGGAGGCAGCGCTGCTCAGCTCAGGTGCCCGGCGGCAAAGCGGGAGCCGCCACCTCCTCGGGGCTGGGAAGAGGGGACGGGGCGGGCGGCCCACCAGCCAGCGGGAGCCGGCCCAGCGCCGAAGGGGTTAAGGCCAGCCAGCACGCGTGGCTGTTAATGATTGCTACCCCCCGGGGACCTGGTGAGTATTAAAGGGAAGCCTTTTCCCTATTGCTGAGTGTGACAGGCGTGAGAGCAGAGGGCCCGCAGCGCAGAGCGCTCCGGTGAGTGCGTTGGTTGTCTGTCTGTCTGTCTGTCTGTCTGCCTGGGTGGCTCTGGGGCAGGTGAGGGCACACTAGCTGTACCCGCGTCTTCGGCTGGAGCCAGCTTTTGTGGCATCCGGACACAGAACCCCCCAGCTCGGGGCCAGGTTTCCGCGTCCTTCCAATAAATGAAACCTCCAGGACTGGGTCAGTCCATCCAGGGGCACGGAAGCCCGAGATGCAAACCATTGTTCCGAGGCGGAGACAATGGTCCGTGGCCACCCCACACAAAGCTGCCGCTGCCGCAAGCCTGCTGCTCGCCAGGAGCCATTGTCTCCACCTCCGGGCAGAGCACAGAGCGTGGCCTCCGGGGGCCGACCTCCTGGGACGGCTGGGGAGGAGGGGGGAGCGGAGCTGTGCCTGCCCCTATTCCCCATGGTTCAGGCGTGCGGACATGGACGGGAGACACAGAGTCCGTCTCCGCCGGGGCGGTGCAGAGAGTTTCGGGGGGAACTCTTAACTCCTGAGGAAGACCAAGTTGTCATTGGGGAGCAAAGTTGAAACCTAGGAAGAAAGGCCGCCAATCTTTGGGGAGCAGGTGCTTGCTGGCCGCTGTCAACTTCCCACTTAGGACCCTTGTTCCCGCAGCCTCCAGAACGTGGCTCTCCCGCTCTGGCCCCGTTGGGTGACGAGTCCAACGGTGCAGAGTGTGACCGGAGCGCCTGGCTCTGCCGCAGGGGGTGGGCCGGCTGGCTCTCCTCAGCGGAGGCTCGTGGCGAAACGAGGGCCAGCGCAGAACGGTTGACTTTGCCCTTAGCCGGGAGCCCTTTTGTCCCTGGCCTCTTTCTCGGGAGGAGAGGGGTTGGGGTGAAATCATGGTCTGTGGGAGGCGCAGAGGGCGCCCCGTGCCAGTCTTGAGGCAGATCTGAGAGATAGGGCTAACCCACAGGGCGCTGGCTCTTCCTGGTGCTTTCTCCGGCCGGCCTGCCCGCGGGCAAACAGAAACCGGGCAGAGCGAGGGGGCGGTGCCAGCCTGAGCGCCGCCGCAGGGCGAGAGCACAACAGCGGGTTTCTGGGCATGCGAGCAGGGCGAGCCGGGCCGGAGGGGGAGGTAGAGGCTGGGCCGCGGTCGGCCGTGGTCTGCTTTGTACCGGGAGTGAGCCGCCCTGCGACCAGCCTTTGGGGGGGGGGGGCTCCGTGGAGGTGTGCAACCCGTGCAGTCGCCCCAGCAGGGCTCGGGGCACCCCTCTGCTGGTGCCATCCTGAGAGACTTAGTTTTTGTGTTGCACGGGGCCCTGGGCCAGCCAGAAGCTGCAGCATCGGGATGGCTACCCGGACGCTGACAGGTGTGGGCAGTGGCCCCTGCTCCTCGGGTGTCACTCACCAAGACTGGCTTCTGCCCTGGCCCCGACCTGCCTGCCTGCCCCTCTGCGGCCCTCCCAACGCGGGTTCCTCCTGTCACGGCCCGTCTTCCTTCGAGGCCACGGCAAGGCAGGGGGCAGGGAGAGAGCAGCAGCGTCCCTGATTCCCTTTCTCCCCCTCTTCCCTTCCTCCCTCAGCCCCTCTTTCCTGCCTGGGCTCCAGGCTGGGGTCTAGGCCGGGGAGGACCTCTTCCATCCTCCTCCCTTCTTAAGCCACAGCTGCCCAGGAACACTCCCTGGCACCTGCGTCACGTGCCGTGTGCTAGCACAGGTTCCAGCCAGGTCTGGGTGGGGCCGGGGCAGGTGCAGGGGAAGGAAGACTCCTCAGCCCGCTGTCCTTGGGGGCGGCTCCTAGGCCGCACCCCCCTTGCTGGCTTGTCTTGCTCTGGACCAAAGACCCTGCAGACCACGTCTCCTCTCCCCGCCTCCAGTCCCGGCCAGAAGTTGGCCAATCCAAGTGGGGGGGGGAGGAGGGCAGGAGGGAGGAACACGTCCCTGTGTGTCTAGACCAGGGGTGGGCAAACTTTTTGACTTGAGGGCCACAATGTGTTCTTAAACTGGACCGGAGGGCCGGAACAAAAGCAGCCTGACCATGCTGGCGCTCTCATCTTGGGCTGCTGGTGAAGGAGCGGAGGAGAGAGCAAGAGAACCCTCCGCTCTTTCGGCTCCGCGGGCCGGATAGAACAGCCGAACGGGCCGGATCCAGCCCGTGGGCTGTAGTTTGCCCACGGCTGGCTTAGACTTTTTCTCCTGGACTCTTCCCCCTTTTCATCTCTCCTCTCTCACCTCCTGGAGCCCACCCCTACCTGCCCCAGTAGGGCTGTTAGTAACCATCAGTTTACACTCTGGAGGGGGTGGGGGGGGGTGTCTTCATACATATTCTAGTTAAAAATGATGGATTATCCAAATTAATTTTAATTGGACTTTGAAATGTATCATTGGTTTTAGATTTTCAGCGTCGTTGTTGTTGTCGTTGGCGTAGATCCCCCTCTCTCTTTGTTTAACGGAGGACTGTGAGGGCACATGTGATTCCCCGAGGACCCTGAGCCCTCAGCTGAGGGAGGGCGAGCGGGTCGGGAGTTCAGTGTTAGAGCTGGAGAGCGGCTTGGGGACACCGGGCCCAGCCCGTGGAGCTGCCACAGCTGCCCCACCCACTGTGGCTGCCACGGCTGCCACGGAAATGTGGCCGGTCTGACGGGGGAGCTGGATTTTAATTTTATCTCATTCGAATGCATTCATTGTCAACAGCTACCTGTGACTGACGGCTGCTAGGTGGGCTGGCTCAGACCTGAGACGGTGCCGCTTGCTTTATTGTAGCCTTTTACTTTTACCAGCCACTTACCGAGCAACGACCGGGTGTCAAGCATTTCGCCAGACTAGCAATTTTTAACCGGTGCGCCGCAAGAACTTCGAAAGCATGCAGTGCCTGGCTATTGTGACTAGTTAGGGGCGCTGACCCCTTCCCCCTTAGACTGTCAGATAAAAAATGGCAACAGCCAACACAAGCTGTCCGAGCGTGAGCCATAAGTATAAAGGTCCTACACGAGGGTTGCATCTTATTGTTTACATTGCATAATAAGGTTGCACCTTATCGGTTAATTCTTGGTACCAGAAAACCTTATATACAATTATAGGTAAAATCACTTTTATTATTATTTTTTTGTAAATTAATCAAATTTATACTTCTGTCAGATTGGCAAAGAATATATATATATATATATATATATATATATATATATACACACACACCGTATTTGCCGGCGTATAAGACGATTTTTGGCCCTGAAAAATACGTATTTGCCGGCGTATAAGATGACTGGGCATATAAGACGACCCCCTAACATTTCCACTAAAAATACAGAGTTTGTTATATACTCGCCGTATAAGACTACCCCCACTTGGAGGCATATTTTTCAGGGCCAAAAAATCGTCTTATACACCGGCAAATACGGTGTATATATATATTTTGGTGTGCCGCAGAATGATAGTAATCAGCTTATGCGTGCCAGGGGATGAACAGGTTGAAAAGTGCTGTCCTAGATGCTCAGTGTGATCCTGTTTGATCCTCTCAGACACTCCGGCATCCATCCAGGTTACAGATGCAGGAACTGAGGCCCAGGAAGGAAAGAGCAGCGACTCCTGGCTCCGGGAGCCCTGCCCCCCCCCCCCCCCCGCCCCTTTCCCTCAGGGCCGTCCGCACCGTCCATTCTTTGTCCTCATCGGACAGCTTCCTTAAAAAGTTCCCCTCCACATCGTACCTTTCTGCTCTGAGCTGCCCCAGGAGCTCTGAGGGGTGTCCTCAGTCCTCAGAGGGAGAAGGCACAGCCACCCTCCAGGCACGGCTGGCTCCTGGCTGGTTCCGCTGGTGGCCCGTCTCCACGCTCCCTTTGTCCCACCCTCCCCCATCCCCCAGCAGACAGCAGTGCAGGACACCCCTCTGCCCTCAGAGCGCTAGGCAAGCTCCCCATGCACATGGGGCGTTCCAGACGCAGGCCCGGCAAAGGGCATGTTCGGAGTTTCCCACAATCCACGTGCGTCCCCGCTGGCCTCTCACTCCAATCCGGGAGGCACGTGCAGCTGAGCCACCCTGGGCCCGGAGCACCTTACCCTCAGCTTTGCTGCCGCCCCACCTGCCTCTGCACCCTCACCCAGGCACCTCCCCGCCCCCTAGGAAAAGGCTCCTTCCCCCGGAACTAGTCGCCCAGCTCCTGCTCCCCGGCTCCCACTGATTCATTGCTCTCCTCCTCCCCCCGCGAATCCTCTGCTCTGTAGACTCTTACCAGAGTCCGCTGGCCAGTAAGGGGGGCGGGGGGGCGGCAGGGAGAGGAGGGCCCGGAGCAGATGGAGAGCCTGCCCATGGGGTCCCGTGAGAGCGTCTGAGGCCGAGCTCTCCTGCCTCTCCCACTCACAATCCAACACCACAAAGCGGAATGCACATGCCCCCACCCTCCCCGTGGCCAGACCGAGCCGGCCTCCCCGGCCGCTGCGTCCGACGGCCATTTGGGTCCTACCCTGTTTCCCCGAAAATAAGACAGTGTCTTATATTAATGTTTGCTCCCAAAGATGTGCTAGGTCTTATTTTCAGGGGATGTCTTATTTTTCCATTAAGAAGAATACGGTACACATTTATTGTTAAATGAAAATAAAGGAAATTCATTACCTGTATATGGTACGGTAGTTGTCAACACAAACCAGACAAACTGTGAATCCTACAGTATCAAGAATTTACTCATTTATTCAATGACAATCATGTCATCATCTTCTGGAACATCATCATAACCATCCAATTCCTGAATTTCCTGGTGAATTTCTTGTGACTCCATTTCTTTCAGAGTCAGTGGACCAAATCTCTCATGTTTAGCCATAGCACTGTCTTTAAATGAGTACTTCTTGTCAAGGTAGCCTGCTCGCAGTGCACTTGCGATGCCACTGTCAGTGATTTTCTCCCATGAATTCTTCACCCAAGTCCCAACTTCTTGCAGTTTAGGTTTCACAAAGTTTCCACGCTGACTTCTCTCCACTCACACAGCAGTGACGTCAGGACTCCCTGTAATGTCACTAGTTGCTAGACGCCAGTCGGGGTGGCCCTAGCGATCAGTTTATGGTAAATTAATTTTTATTCTGAGACAGAGCCTGGGGCCTTATTTTCGGGGAGATGCCTTATATTTCACTCAGAAGGAAACCTGCAAGTAGGTCTTATTTTTGGAAGATGTCTTATTTTCGGGGAAACGCGGTACTATGTGTGAGGGGCTGGCCGGGGTGCAGTGACCAAGAAGGCTAGGCTGTGCACAGTGAGGGTGTGGCCGCTCCCCCTCCCCACCTCTATATCTATCTATCTATCTATCTAGACAGCACCTCCCCCCAACACACACACACACATACACACACACACAGTCCCCAGACCTATGCCCAGCGGGGTCACCAGTAAGAGGGCCTGTGTCCCCCAGCGGCCTGTGGAGCTGAGATCGCCCTGGGCCACAAAACTTGCTTCCTTTTCCTTCCTGAACACAAGGCGCTCCGGCTGGGCTGGTAGAAGGTGAGGCAGCCAAGGACACGGGAACTCTGTCTCGTCTCTCTTGTCGCCGTAGCCCCGGCAGTGGCCTCAGCATCCCTGACTCTACCATGGGCCTTACCTTCCTCTCAGCGTCCGTGAGTGGAGCTCCTTCCCTCGGTTCTGCACCCCCCCCCTCTCAGCACTATCTGCCCTCCTCCTCCTCCTCCTCCTCAGCCGTCTCGCCTGGTGGGAAAGGGGTGCCGTCCACCGAGCAGGATGCCGCTTACTGCCATTGTTTCATTCTTAAAAGGAGGGAACTAAGGCACAGAACAGCTTGTCCCTCTCCAGTGGCTGGATCGGGACCCAAGGAGGCATTTGTAGCCGTTGAGGGTGTGGCAGGAGGGACGCCAGCCCAGCTTCAGACAAACACTTACTCTGCGGAATTCTTCCCCGCGGGCCCGCCGGCCGGTCACGGCTCTCCGCGGCTCTCCGCGGGGCCAGAACCGAAGCTGCTGAGCTGGGAGCCGACGACCTTCCATGGGCGAGAGGACAGCTGGGCCGCCTCAGCCTCGGAAGGGTGGGGGGTTGGGTGGGGCTCAGCTGGGGAGGCGGGGTAATTAATGATTGCCCTGCCCTGCCTCTCAGCACTCCTCCCCACGGCTGTCAGGAGAAGGCTGCATGGAGGTTGCGGGGAGGGGACTGGAGCCTCCTTCCCCTCCTATCTGGCGGAGTGGCCACTCGGAAGGCAGGGCTGGGAGAAGGAAGACGTGGAGCTGGAGCCCCAGGGAGCTCCTTGCCCTCCCTCTCACCGTCCTCCCCGGCAGGAGCAAAGCCAGAGCAAGGGCGGGAGTGTGAGGGGCCCCAGGGACTGGCTGGCCCAGGTTTTCACGTTGGGACCGGGTGAGGGGCAGGTGCCTGCATCTCTGGGCCAAGAACCCCAGTGTTTAACACTTGGAGGGACACTGTGTTCAGTTAAGGAACGGCGATCCGGGAGTGGCATTCGGTAATGTAGCCAATGCGAAGGACACGGGAGGCCTGGCGGACCCGGGGCCTCTCTGAGTCACCCAGACGTGTGTGTGTGTGGGGGGGGTGGGAGGGCAAGCAGAGGAGGCTGGCTGAGCAGCTCTTTACCAACCAATAAGGAAGAAGCTACATTTTGATAACCGGCGTGGCAATGCTGAATAGCCACCCTGGCCACCTTCAGTCTCCAGGAGACAAAGGAAATCCTAAAGTGAAATCATCAGTTGGAGGGTGAGATGGTCCAAGTTAGGGTAGAAGATCAACACGAAGATTCCCCACGAAGTTCCCCCAAAAGATATTCATACTCCCCACACATACACATATTTACACACATTTACATGAATGTACCCACATACATACACACATACACTACATGCATTCATATGCATGGGTACACATACATACATTATAGACATATGCACATATAGACATGCCTACACTTACACATACAATAAACCAATAACACAAATACACATACACATTACACACATGTACAAATTTACACTCATACACAGTAGACATGTACACACATAGGCACATGCACACACCATAACACATGCACACATCACATGCAATACACATACACACATTTACACACCATGACACTCATGCATACACATTTACACACACACATTCACACAGGCACACTAGGCATAGGCACATACTTCACAAACAGCACACATACACATATATAGATGCACAAACTACATAATGCACACAACACACAGACACACACTCATGCATCACACACACATACACACATTCACACATTCACACATGCACACACAGGCATGTGCATAAACACATATATACACCTAGACACCTGTGCACGTGCACACAATGAGCCGATGCCCAGACTAAAGAGTACACAGGCCCTCCCGCCCTTCCCTGCTGCCTTCGGCTTCCCCTCTCCTGTTAGGGAGGAAAAGGGAGGCAGAGCCCAGGGCCGGGGTTAGGAGATGCTGCAGTGAGACTGGGAAAGGACAGCCATGTGGGGTGGGATGGGGAGACCTGGGTCTTATTCATTCGTGATTTCCACCCCTTGGCTCCTGGGCCAGCTCTGTGCTGTCTGTCTGAGGTGCGGCCCAGGCGGGCGTGGCCTTCCCCTGGGAGGGGGGGAGAGCAGAAGGGAGAGGGAAAGGAGGAGTGGGGGGGAGAGGAAATGCATTTAGGCCCCGAGGGTAGGGAGCGGGGTGAGCACTGGCAGAGTTAAGCAGGTAAGAGCTGCACAGTTTACGGAGCATCCTCAGAGGCCTAAGCTCGCTGGCTTTAGTTGGGAAATGACGGTGGCCTGGGAGGAGGGGCGAGGCCAGGACGGAGAGGAGAGGGGGGGTGCAAGTGCGCCGCCGGCAGCTGGGCCCCCGAACCCTGCACCCGGTGTGTGGTCGGTGGGCAGCACATGGAAAGGAGGCTCCTCACCTGCACATGCCCAGAGGTGCCACCAGGCTGACTCACTGGGGCCCCTCTCTGTGTGCGAGCAGCGGGGACCACAGAGGGGCTCTGGCTGGCGGGAGAGGTGGGCTGGGGCGAGGATGGTTTCCCAGGAAGGCCTGGGGCGCTCCAGGAGGCGGGCACCTCGGGGTTGCTGGAAATGTAAGCCTGGCTGGTTTTTAATTGGGACAGAATGCCGGCGCAGATAAAGTGCCTCGAAAATAAAGATGCGATCCAGAGCGGGAGGAGGGGAGAGAGAGAGGAAGCCAAACCTCTCCCCACCTTCTCCTCCTCTGACCGCAGAAACCCTCCCCGGAGTGGGGGCCGGCTGGCTTGGAATTCGCTGGGGGGGAGAAGGAAGCGAGGGGGCTGGGCCGAGGCAGCCCCCCCCCCCTCACCTCGCCGGCCGCTCTCCCTCTAAGGAGCTGGACCGCCAGAAGCCAGCGCCTTCTGAGCACTTGGAGGCCTGGCCAGGGCTGATTCCCGTCAGCAGATTCTCGGGAGCCATGGAAATGAAGGGCCTGGCGGGGGGGGCAGATAACCGGGCGGCCCGGGGCTGCAGGGAGCTCAGTGTCTTTCTCCAGTTGCTGAATATTTATCACAGTGGGAGCTCTGGGCGCCCGGCCTGGGTGTGTGTGTGTGTGTGTGTGTGTGTGCAAGCATGCATGCCTGCAAGGGGCCGTGAAGACCCAGGTTGCATGTGCCGCCTTTGCGTAGTGCCAGACATCACTCCGGATAGAGGCCGGCTTTGGGGGCGCGGGGGGGGGGGTGTCCGGAGAGGGACCAGGACACTCATCCCGGCAGTGAGGCTGTCACGAGGACTCGGAGGCTGTGAGCGTCTCTGGAGCTGCGGAAAAGCCCGGGAGATGGAGGGACACGTGCCTGCCAACCGAGAGGACCTGCCTGTCCTCTTTGTCGCTTATTGGTCTTGGCACTTCTGGAATGCCAGCCCCTCGTGCCCAGCCTGCTGGCGCCCGAGACCGTGTGATGTCATTTCTACCCGGCACCTGGCATTCTTCTTTGTTTTTAAGCAAAATGACCACAACCATGATCTCCCATGCACAACACAGGTCACATTTTGGGAGTGGACAGCTGTCACTGTATAGGATTAGAAGGCGTCTCATTTTCACGGGAGGAGTCACATCGAAGTGCTAATTCATGCTGGATCTTGGACCGAAAGCCTGGTTTTAGCCAATTTTCTTTCCACGGAGGGCACTGCCATGGGGGCCGCCTTCAGAGGGACAGAGGCCAAGGTGAACGCCGAGGGGGCAGCCCAGGAGGTTAGGGGTGCTCCTGCCTCCATCCCCAAATCTACTTTGCTGCCTTTCCCTGGTGGCATTGGGGGGGGTCTATTTGGAGATGTAGAACCACTTGTCTTTGAGAAATGGAGGCCCTCTGCCCCCCCCCCCCCAGAAGAAAGGGCAGAGGAGAGAGCAATGGCGGCCTCCCCGTTTCCTCCTTTAGTGTCCCGCACCTGCTACGCCCCTCCTGCTGTCTAACCTGCCCAACGTGCAACTTAGTGGCAAAGGAAAAGAACCCAGGCTAGACACTGTGGGTGCCGCGTGCTGACGTAACCTAGGACCTCAGAGCTCTCAACAGGCCGGGCAAACCCTTGAGCCTTCCTTCCTATTCCCCGTGCTGTCCTTACCGGGAGAAGTAATTCAACCTGCAGCTTAAGCGGAGGCTGTGGGAGGCCCCTGAGCTCAGCCGGAAAGGAAAAGGTGGAATTTTCACTCCTAGAGGAAGCGAAACTCGCTATGAGGAAGAAAAACTCATTTTCCCAGTGCACCTCCGCCCCCTCCTCCTGTGCCGAAGAGCTTAATTCTCTTCCCCTCCTAATGAAGATGGATCCAGGCCAAGCTGGGTATTCAAGGGGGAGCCGAAGGAGGGAATGAGGGGGCAGAAGCGGCTTCCCTCGCGGAGAGGAAGTAATTAATTTTAAGAGAGAGCAGAGGTAGGGAAGCCCTTGGTGATAGAATGTCAAACCCCAAAAGCCGGTGGATGGAAATGAAACCAGAGCCCGGCGAGCTTCCTTTGTTCATTCACCGGCTCGTTCACTCACTGAGCAGATGCCCGGCTCCTGCTGTGCACGGGCAGGTGCCCCAGGAGGGCACCGGGAGAGGCCCCCCGTCTTCCTGCCCATCGCGGGGCGCAGGGAGCTGGTGGGAGGGTGTGGCATCTGGGACCCGAAGCCTCTTGTCATGAGGACAGAGCATTTGCAAACGCACCGCCCAATGCCTGAGCACATTTGGCCTTTGGAATTTGGGATTCATTGCTTAGGTGTCCACAGCCAAGGCCCCAGCTCCTTCCACCGTGCCACCGTGGGTTAACTAACAGCGCTGTCCATTTGCATTTCTGGTCCCGGACTGCTTCGTTCTCTGACCGTGCTCTACCCTCAGTCCAAAAATGCGATTAGCCCCTCCCTTTCAGGGTGTGTCATGACGTCACAGACTTGCCATAAACAACAGACCATGATGTCAACAGGGTGCCTGGGCCTGCTACAAGGAGCTGGGTTGGTCCGAAAGGATTCTGTCCCCCGAAGACAAACATGGGATCATCTGGAAAGCCAGAGGACCTGGAAACCGGTACCAGCAGGGACATCTCGGCAGTGTAAGGCAACAGCGGGTCTGGAGCCTTCTCTGCTGGAGCCCTTTACAAGCAAACAGGTCACTTAGGAGACTGACGAGAGAGCCAGCAGGCGTGCCGGGAGGCGGGGGATGCAGGAGATGACCTTCAGAGGCCCTGGCATCCCGAGGGCCCTGCGCCACCGTGGAGGATGTCCGGAGAAGGGGAGACTTGACCATCATCGGCAGCGTGGAGAGTTCGGGGGAGTGAACGGCAATGCAGCGCTCCTTGCCCTTGAGCAGATCTGACGGTGCCAGCTGGAGGTCATCACATCGCATCTGGAAGATTTTCAGAAATGAACACACAGTGACCCCGAGAGCCCCTTTGCTGCCCTCTTCCTCACGCGCTCTGGGAAGAAGCCTTCCTCCCGAGTCTCCTGAGCAAAGAAGCCGGCTCTTGCCACCAGCTCCGGCTCCCCAGCCCAGCGCCCGGCTCCACGTGCTCCTCCCTCCGCCGGACCACCCCACGCCGCCGAGAGCGAGCGAGCTGGCGCCGTGTCCGAAGGGAGCGCGCGGGGGACTTGGCAAAGCGTCGCTCGGTCTGCTCCTGTCCAGACAGAAGAAGGCTGGGCAGGCTGGGAGAGGAGAGAGGGGACTGAGCCATCCCAGCGCCGGGGCAGCAATAGCACACGAATCCGGAGCTTCATTTAACCCCTGAGCCCACAGGATCGGAGCGTCTGGGCTGGGAGGCGGCGGCGGCAGCAGGGAGGACCGCCTTTCCCCGGGCCGGCCGGCTGAGCTTCTGCTGTGCAGACGGGCATGCCCGCCCCAGACGACTCCTCCACCTGCCCAGCTGCGCTGTGTCCTTAGCTCAGTGAGGTCGGACTGGCTGGAAGTTGCACGCCGGCTCCATATGCCTGTCTCCATCTCAGCGGTTCCTCCTGGGGGGCCTGGACTGGGAGGGGCAGCCCCGCTCGCTTTGCTCTGCCGGGAGCACTCTGATGGGCTGGATGCTGGGGAGCCACAGGCCCCCTAGCGCACCTGGGCACCCTTCCCGCCACCTGGGGAGAGCCCGCCCCTTTCCCTCGTGCTAGAGCCGGGAAGGGGGGGTGGGGGAGGAAGAGACCAGCCGTGTCTGGAGCTCGGCCAGGGACCAAAGGACTTACTGCTCAGAGGATGGTAGGAGCAGGGTGGCTGGGAGGTCCTCCGAGGCTGCTGAGCGGGGACAGAGCTGCCAAAACGATGCTGAAGTTCCGGGCCGATCGCCGGGCCAGGTAGGGATTTCTTCAGGGGACGGACGTAAGCCGAGCGAAGTGAGAGCAAGGCGGAGTTGGCGGCTCCCGGGACCCGGGCTTCAGAGTGCGGGGTCCGCCGACCCGCCCTGGAGGCGGGAGACCGTTAGGTCCGTGGCTGCTGCATTGCAGTGCTTGTCAAGGGGACGCTGTGCTGGAGCTGGTGGTGCCGGGCTGGGGAGAGGACGTCATTTGTAAGGGGCTGCTGGGTAGAGAGTCTGGGGCAGGGAGGAATCCGCGGTGCCCTGAAAACAGTGCCAGCTGACAGCAGACTGCGTGCGTCCGCACGTGTGGGGTGTGTGTGTGTGTGTGTGTGTGTGTACGAGTGCCTGCAGGAAAGGTGTCAGCAGCGTTAGCAAAGGAGCGTGTAAAGCCCTGGGGACTGGGGTGGGGACCGGTGCTCTGTGCCACATGGGAAAAGCAGAGACCTTGGCACCTGAAGGACCTTCGTTGTCAGACTGCCTGCCCCCTGGGCTCTGGGGGGCACAGCCAAGGATGAGGGTGACTGAAAGCAGCTACCCATCCTTGCAAAGGCCCCCTGTGGGTGAGTTGAGGAGAGCATCCTGGTTGCACCTGGCAGGGAGGAAGGAAGAGAGTTAGAGAAGCGGGAGCAGGTGACCAATGTGCTAGTGTTAGGACCTGGGCCAGGTGGACACTGGCCGGACAGGGTCCTGGCCAGCAAGCCCAGGCTGCAAAACCCGGATTTCCCCCTAGGCCAGTGGTCGGCAAACTCATGAGTCCACAGAGCCAAATATCAACAGCACAACAATTGAAATTTCTTTTGAGAGCCAAATTTTTAAAAAACTTCTTCTAACACCACTTCTTCAAAATAGACTTGCCCAGGCCGTGGTATTTTGTGGAAGAGCCACACTCCAGGGGCCAAAGAGCTGCATGTGGCTCGAAAGCCGCAGTTTGCCGACCACGGCCCTAGGCTAACACCACCACCCCGCTGTGCTCCCATCCACTACATGCCTTTGAATTTGAGCTCAACATGGTTGGTTTGGAAGCTGAAAAAATACCTTTTGATATTATCTTTAGCTTCAACCGACAGCTCGGAGGCTGGGATTTGTCCCCGGCCCATTGAAAGGGTCTCCAGAAGGTTCTTTTACTTCTCTGGTGCAGTTGAAGGGACCAGGCCCAGGTCTCTTTCCCGTGGCACCAGCTGACCAGCTGGCCCCCCGCTGTGGGGGTGCCAGTGTGGCCAGTGTGAGGACCCACAGCCTCGGTACAGCCTCAGCAGGCTCTGTCCAGGCTGTGTCTCCCCAGGGCTGGGTGAGGAGGACTCGGCACCCTTCCAGCCCTCACTGGCTGCATGCTTGAGTCTCCTACAACTTTCTTGCCAGGTGGTCCCCGTTGTGGGGAATCCATCTCAAATGGCTGCCTTCTGTGGCGTAGACCCACTGCACCAGCTCCCTCCACGTTCGTCTCCTCCCCCACCTCCCCAAAGAGCCGCCAGGGAACGGCCTGGCATTCAGTCAGCTGGGAGGCCCGGCAGGACTTTGCAAAGGAGCCTCCACAATACTGCTCCCCACCTGCCTCTGCACAGACCCCGCCCTGGCCCGTGCCCCCTGCTTCCTGCAGGCTGTCCTCACAGCACCCCACTTCTGGGCCACGCATCCCTTCATTAGATCTGACTGTTGAGGCAGCACTTAACCTTACTGTGGGGACACGCCTGAGGTCTCAGCGATACCCATAGCGCTCAGCCTGGGAGACCCTGGGCTGAGTGTGTGTGTGTGGGGGGGGGACGGGAAGTCCCAGCCCAAGCTCAGGAATGGCGTTTCTGGATCTCTCATTTCTCCTGAGGAGATGGAACACGGAGCAGCAGGGGAGGGAGTCCAAGGTCATGGGAGGATTGTCTCAGCAGAAATGAGCGAGCAGTTTTTATGTGGAGCACTGGCGGGCCTTGTCCCTGGGAGGGGGCATACCGCACGGGAAATCTTGGCTGTTGGAGTCCCCTCCCTGCCCGCCCCACACCACAGGTTACGGGGGGCTCAGTTCCAGCCTCAGGGGTGTCTAGTAAGTAGTGGACACGGACCAGTGAGAGGTGTCTTCCCCCAACCTGACTGCACCGCTCTGTCCACAGCCCGTCCTTCCATTTGCTTCCATCTCGCCTCAGGATCCCACCGGAGGACAGAGGGACGAGCTCTCCCGGGGTCTCCGTCCCGTCACTGCCCAGGGACTGTTCACCCTCTGCGGTGCCTCCGCTTTCTCCATCCTGACCACGATTTCTCTCTTTTGCCTCCACAGCCACAATGAAAGACGGAACACCTTTCTACACCCAGTGACTGGCCAGGTCCCGGCAGAAAACCAAAAATTTGACTTGAAAACGTAGGTTCGCCCCGATCCCTGGCTGCCCTTCCCATCTGTAGCTCTCTCCCTCCACACTTCGTAGCCCAGCAGGGAAGAAGCAGGGGGGAGGTGAGGGAAAGGAGAGCAAAGGGACCCAGGGCCACTCCCCTCAGTTCTGAGGATGGACGCTGCTGAGACTCTCTGGCTTGACACCCTCGTCCACTTTTCCCCAAACGTAGCAGGTCCCAGGTTGGTGCCTCTCACAGGCTGAGCTAGAGGAGAGAGACGGCCTGAGTTGGGCACACCACCCAGGGGCCTCTGAGGGGGAGTCGGGAGGGAGTCAGGTACAATCACGGGAGCCAAATGCCAATTCCACTCGCTCTGCATCTTGGCTCAGTGAGGGAAACAAGAAAGATAATGAAATGACTCTCATAGCGCGCTGGGCTATTGTGTCTTTTAAATTAAAAGGGAAAGGAGTCCCAGAGTCCTAGGGGTTGAGGTTTTTTTTTTAAAATAAACTCACAGGAAAGAAAGAGGAGACACTCCAGGATTACTGGCAGATAGTCTCAGCAGGACTGAGGGAGGAGCTGAGATGACCTCTTGATAGCACCGAGGGATCTAATTCTGTGCTGATGTTGGAACAGGGGGTGGCAGGGTGGGACAGGGATGGAGGTTTCCATTGTCTCTCGGTTCTGAATAGTCTCTTTCTTCCCTTCTGGTCAACTTGAAATCAGATCGGCCTCGGACATGTCCAATAAAGCAGGTGGGAAACGCCCGGCTACCACCCACAGTGACATTTCCAACCACAGCATGGTGTCCGAGGTCCCTCCAGAGCGGCCCAGCGTCCGGGTGAGTCCAGCCTCCAAGGAAGGCTGTCGGTCAGGAATCCTAGGCAACGCACTAGCCTGCCCAGCTCTGTGTGCAGGCTCCAATGCGCAGGTGACGTGCTCAGGCCAGAAACTCACAGAAAACCAGCGTCTACACCAGGGGCTCTCCACCAACAGTTCCACTACAGGGTGAAAAGCTCTAGACTCTAAGAATGAGGGGAGAGGAGGGGCATCTAACGGCTCTGGGAGGTGGAGGGGTTCTGTGCAGGGGGGTCTGCACTAGGCTTTAAAGATGAGTTTGGATTTATCGGTAAGGGAGACGAGGCTCCCCACCTCTGTGGAGGAGCAAGTGAGCAAAGGCATGGGGGTGGGAGAGAGGCAGGCACGGGAGTTGGGCACGGCAGGGGGCAGGGCTGCCTGCTAGCGTGGCAGAGGTGGGCTCCGGGCCCTGCCTGGTTTTAGGGACCTGGCCTGTGGTCCTGTGCTGATGACCTTGCATTCACTTCTTACTGAGGAGTGGCTGTGAGAGGTTTTCAGAGAGTCACGTGATGATGCTGAGGTTTTTAGAAAGATCCTCTTAGTTCGTGGCAGAAGAGATGACAATCTGTGAGGCGACAGGTGAGATCTGAGAACTTTAAGGAGGATAGACTCCTTAGTCCTGCATAGGTGACTGTATAAAGGAACGGAGGCAAGCGTGTGAGGTGGTTCAGAGCTCTGGTCTGGGCAACTGGGTGGACTGTACCGTTCACCAAGAAGAGAAATACAGCTGAAACTGGTTTGGCTCAGTGGATAGAGCGTCGGCCTGGGGACTGAAAGGTCCCAGGTTTGATTCCGATCAAGGGCATGTACCTTGGTTGCGGGCACATCCCCAGAGGGGGGAAGGGTGTGCAGGAGGCAGCTGATGATGTTTCTCTCTCATCTATGTTTCTAACTCTCTATCCCTCTCCCTTCCTCTCTAAAAAATAAATTTAAACATATATATATATATATATATATATATATATATATATATATATATATATACTGAAGATCATTTTGGCTAGAAAGAGGGTGAGTTTGGTTTTGTACTTTTCTTTTTTTTTGTTAAAAATTTTTTTATTGATTTTTTACAGAGAGGAAGAGAGAGGGATAGTTAGAAACATCGATGAGAGAGAATCATCGACCAGCTGCCTCTTGCACACCCCCTACCGGGGATGTGCCCGCAACCAAAGTACATGCCCTTGACCGGAATCGAACCTGGGACCCTTCAGTCCACAGGCCGACGCTCTATCCACTGAGCCAAGCCGGTTTCGGGTTGTACTTTTCTTAATCCTGTTTGGACAACCAGCTGCCAAATGAACCAGGGCTAGGAGAGAGGCCTTAGATGACAATCGGAATTGTCATCTTATTGCTGGTGGGTGACATTATAGGAGCACAGTGTATGATGGTATGAGAAGAGGTGGGGGAGGGTGAGGAGTGCATGAGCGGAGAGGAAGTCAGGACTCTTCCCAGTAGCCTGTGCCTGAAGGGAAAGAGGGAAGGGAGGGGAGGTGTTACCTGACAGGTGTAGGGATGAGGGGGAAGGTGTATGTAGGGATGAGGAGGAGAAAGAAACAGATAGACAGATGCTTTGAGATACCTGAGTGTGTTTGCTGAGGAGAAGAAGCCAGTGGAGAAGGAAAAGTAGAAGACAGATTTGAGAGCCTATGGATGGGCCAAGTCTCAGAGGAGATGGTGGATTAGATGTGTGAACCTTAGAAAGGAGAACAATTCCTCCTCCTCCTCCTCCTCCTCCTCCTCCTCCTCCTCCTCCTCCTCCTCCTCCTCCTCCTCCTCTTCTTCTTCTTCTTCTTCTTCTTCTTCTTCTTCTTCTTCTTCTTCAATTGGAGGGAGAGGCAGATAGGGTAAGGGCAGTAATTTTCCAGGTAAAATGGTGTGAAATTGAGGACATGTGTGTCTGCTAACCTGTTTTCTCTTTGGAGGAGGAGCCAGGTCCACCGTGGGGAGTGCAGAGAGGGGAGTGGCAGGGCTTGGGGGAATGGTTAGGGTACATAGGGAGATGGCATCTGGAGCTGCGCCCAGCAGGGGCTGGGACCGTGGGTCTGTGGTGGCCTCATCTGTATTGCAGTGTGATTTTCAACAGCAGCACCATGGTCTGGCTGAGTGCAGGGAGGGTGGGGACTTGGATGAATCTGGGATTTTGAGTTTTAGAGAAGAGTGAGCAGAAAGACAGCGGATGCGGTGTTTGAGAGGGCAGTTGAGTTACTCTACTGCGGGGCCCAGGCTTTGCAAGGAAAGGACTATGACCAGGAGGTGGCTGATGGATCCAGAAAAAAGGGGAAGAATTGAAGAGCTGGGGGTCCCAGGGCAGTAGGAAAGCTTGTGTAGCTGAGTAACAGAGTGGGAAAGCCCAGAGGGGGGAATGTTTTGGTCAGAAAATGGCCCTGACCCGTTTGGCTCAGTGGATAGAGTGTTGGCCTTCGGACTGAAGGATTCCAGGTTCAATTCCGGTCAAGAGCGTGTACCTTGGTTGCAAGTACATCCCCAGTGGGGGGTGTGCAGGAGGCAGCTGATTGATGTTTCTCTTTTCATCAATGTTTCTAGCTCTCTATCCCTCTCCCTTCCTCTCTGTAAAAAAAAGAAAATCAATAAAATATATTTAAAAAGAAAAGAAAATGAGAGTGTTAGAAACTGAAGATGTTAGCTGTGGAGGGACTGAGGTGCTAGCCCGGTCTAAGGAGTGGCCATGAGAGTCTGGTGCTGGGGTGGCGGTGGAGGGTTTGGAGGTGAGGACATCAAGGCTGAATAAAGGTAAGGCAGTGGGGGGTCATCCTCAGGAACAGTGCCACTGTGATGGCAAGACTGAACGAAGAGGATGGCCGGCTCGAAACGATGCTCTGGAAGCCGATGGTGATGAGGACTAAACAGGGGGGAGATCCGTGGTGCCTCAGGAGAGAGGTGATGCCAGGATGTGGGAGGAGGATGGTATCCACGTGGCAGTGAGGAGCTAGAACCCTTGTGTCCGTGTTCCCAGCCCTGTGGTGTGTTGGACACTGAGCATGCACAGGCCTCTGAGAGGATGGTGGTGCAGACAAGGTTCTTGCAGCTGAGTGGGTTCCAGAAAGCACGATGAGAGAGGAAAAGAGTAAGGACAGTAGCAGAAGGGTAGACCAGGAGTGAAATGGAAAATCTTACTTTCTCCCCAAGGAAATCCCAAAAGGCCCACCGCTGTCAGACAGGCAGGATATTATTATCTGAGCCCAGTTTTGGAAATAAGAAAAAAAGTCAGACTTAGTAACACATCCATGATGCACACATGGGCCTCCCCGCATGAGGGCGCCTCGGGCTGCCCCAGGGCAGGATAACCCAGGGAGGTCCAGCTGCTCCCCTGGCCAGTGGCGCGGGAAGCAGGAGCGGGAAGAAGCCAGGCCAGCTTCTCTCTGCCTCCCTAGGCCACCCGGACATCCCGCAAGGCCATTGCCTTTGGCAAGCGCTCACACTCCATGAAGCGGAACCTCAGCACCCCTGTCACCAAGGCGGGCTGGCTCTTCAAACAGGTGAGGCCCTCTGTCTTCTGCCCCCATGCCCGGTGCTCTCTCCTTGGAGCACCGTAACTGCTCCGGGCTCACCATAGCCCGGGCTCACCATAGCCCGCGTCTGTTTTGCTATGCCCCCCCCCCCCCCGCCATTGCTCATCTGGTGTATCTCTGTGAATAAGTCTGCAGACGTTATGAACGCTCAGAGAAGTCAAGTATCGTCCCCAAAATCACACAGAAACAATTGGTGTCATATTTGGGAATGCAGCTAGCTTTCCTGACGGGCGGATACAATGATTCTGAAGTGTGCTAGGTCACCCGCCCTATGGGAGCACCCTGCTGGCTCCTCCTCAGCTGGTCCACTCGCTGTGGCAGGGATGGTGGTGGTGGTGGTGTCTCCTTTAAGTCTCGGTCCAGCAGTTCCCCCCATTGTCCTTGCCGCTGTCCCTGCCTGCCCTCCGCTCGCTCATTCTGGCTCATTCCTTGCCCTTTTTATCTCCAGAGGGGGTGGAGGGGGAAGGGGAGGGCGAGACCCGAGGCCCAAGATGACAGCACTGAAGGTCACAGGCAATGACCCCATGTCAGGTGCCTGCATCTGGGGCCTCGAGGGGGTCGCTTAACCTTGTCAGTGGCCGAGCTGCAACCAGAGGCGGGATGTCCTTAAAGTTAGTGCCGTGCTCCTCCCGTGACCTCCACTCCTCCATGCCCAGCTCACAGCCCCTCCGCCTGTCTCCCTCCCCGTGCTCCGCAGGCCAGCTCCGGGGTCAAGCAGTGGAACAAGCGCTGGTTCGTCCTGGTGGATCGCTGCCTCTTCTACTACAAAGGTGAGCCTGCCCCAGGCCTGGGGGGGGGGGCGAGGGTCCACCACCCTCCCGTCCTGCCAGACCGCTACCCGCAGGGCACCTACTGTCCCCCTGGGACGCGAGATCCGGTCCAGGGAGGCAGCGAGCGGGTTTTGTCCATCGTGTTCAGCGCAGGCACTTAGCAGGTGCTCCATCCACAGCTTCTGCCCTCGTGGTCCACCCCGCACACACCCCCGAGCCTCTCCAAAGCGGAGGAGGGCAAAGATCTGGCAGCATTGGTGCAGCAACCTCGAGGAAGGTGCTTTCAAAAAGGACACACCAACCCTGTCTCGGGGGGGTGGGGGGGCGCAGAGGGAGCGAGCAGGGTGGTGGCGGTGTGGTCCTGGCGCCCTGGCGCAGGGCACTGGGCAGAGAAGGGTGAGATGTGTTTCCAGCGGAAGGGGCCGTGCCCCTCTCCCCTGTGCCCCTCCACGCCCAGGAGCGGCAGAGCCCAGCCTCCGCTGGGCCTTCCTGGAGCAGCTCGGGGAATCATTAACTTTGGCAAACAAAGGCTGGACCCAGTGACGCGCGCCCCTCCCCGGTGCTGCTATTCCCGCGCCCCGAGCTGCTGCCACCTGAGCTCCGAGGAGAGAGCAGGAAGGGGCTGTATATACAGGTCGGGTCACAGAAGAAACCCCGAGATTGGGGCAGAGGAAGCTCCAGGATAGAGTGAGAACAACGTTGGGGGAGGCCAGGGTCTCCTCAGAGGGGAGACTCTGGGCCCGGCCTGAGAGAGGAACCTTACAAATCTGTGCAGGTCAAAGGGCACTGCTCTGGGGGTCACTGTCCACTGAGGTGCTCTCAGGAGCCCCCTGAATGCAGAGCTGGGCAGTACCAGACAGAGCCGTCCCCTCCAGGGCCTGGCAGCCTCTGCTCTCCTGGTCTCCAGGCCTGGCCCCCCGGCTCCCTCGGCTTAGCCCTCCTCTGGGTACCACGCTGGGTCTGCGCAGGGAGCTGGGCGCTGGGCCCAGTGCCTGGTGCCGGTGAGGGGTGAGGGGAGAGAGGGAACTGGTGGAGTTTATGAGCCCTAAGAGATCTCTTCTGAACTCTCTCTGGGGGGTTTGCAGCATCTCCAGCCCAGGGCGTGAGGAGCTATTCCGGGCACGTGGGGAGTGTCTTGCCGTGGCCCCATCCTGTCCCACAGGACACCGCGCCCCCCGGGCCTCCTGCTGACAGCTGGGTGCCCGACTAGCTAATCCATCGGCTCCTCTGGAGGCCCAGGGTGAATTATGTAACAGCCTGGTAGTTAGCCTGATCCGGGGACCAGAGGGCCAGGAGAGCCCTGAGACACCGAGATGTAGAGGGGGGTGCGTGTGCGTGTGCATTGGGAGGGGACAAAGCAAGCTGCTGGGTGCCAAGGGGAACCTTAGAGACAGTTCCCCAGAGGAGCCAGAACCACAGAGGGCACCATCCACGCCCCCACGCCCCACCCCGCCATCCTGCTGGAACAGTCTGGTGCCGAGCAGGCACTGTGCCCGGTGAAGGGGTTAAGAATGACAGCGTGGGGGCCAGACTCCCGGGGTCCAAAGAGCAGCCCTCCACTTTCTACTTAAGTCACCTTGGACAAACTGCTCAACCTCTCCGTGTCTCAGAAAACGGGGACAATAGCAGCCCCTGTTCACGGGATGGTTGAGAGGGTTCAACCCGGGAAGGCCTTTCCCTGGGACGGTTTCTGACGTCGAACACGGGGCTCTCGTTGGTTTGCCTGCTTGTGCACTAGAACGTCAGCTCCCCGAGGGTGGGGCTGCTTCCCTGTCATTCACCTCCGGCCACGCCCAGAGCGCATCCACAGCCACCACACGCCCCGGTGCCCCGACCCAAGAGCGTCCTCCTGGAGGTGCGGTGTGCAGAGCACGGCCTGTGCGCGGGTGTGGGCGGCCCTGCGTGCCTACTGTAGACGAGCAACAACTGTGCATTGCGGTTCATCGTAACAGGGCGGACGGGCTCCTGTCTCCTCTCCTGCACACACACATGCACATACACACATTCACACACGCACACACACATACATGTACACGCACCTCACCTGCCTCTGTTTCCTGACAGATGAGAAGGAGGAGAGCATCCTGGGCAGCATCCCCCTCCTGAGCTTCCGGGTGGCCGCGGTGCAGCCCTCGGACAACATCAGCCGAAAACACACCTTTAAGGTCAGTTGGCCGGAAATCCCTCTCCCAGGTCAGATGGGGGGCGAGGGTGGGGGGCCGTTCTCCTAGAGCACAGGGGTGGGGGGGTGGAGAAGGGCCAAGAGCCACCTTCCGAGGAGTCGGAGTGGTAGCGAGGGAGCGAGTGGGCAGTGCCCTGGCCTCCGTCCAGGCTTCCTGAGGCTAAGCAGAGGCCATGCGGGACCCGGTCCTCTGCCCCGGGGTTCGGGTGGATGACCTCCCCAGGGCAGGCCAGTAGAAGCACCCCACTTTTTTCCTGGGAGGCGGGGGGGAGCGTATCAGCGCTATTAGGATAAATATCGACGCATGTCGCCCGTTGTTGTCTGAGCCTGTGGACCCTCTGCCCGGCGGCCAGGCACCTGGCAGCGAGGCGGGGGATGGGCTGGAGGGGGGCGAGGGGGGCTGAGGTTCTTTCTGGAAAGTCTTCCTCCCCACCTTGGGCCCAGGAAACCAGATCCAGAACAAACTTACTGGAATGTCAGCCTGGAGAGGAAATCAGGGGTTGGGTTTCATTATAATCAAGAGCAGCAAACCTCGTGTAGGCAAACTGGAGAGAGCGAGTGTGCTCAGCTGCCCGCTCAGCACGCTGCCCCGAGCCCCCGGGAGCCGCCCCTCAGCGGCCGCCGCTGGCTCGTCCGAGGCAGGCAGGGCTCGGTCACGTGTAAAAAGGCACGACCTGGTGAACACGGCTTTTGTGTTTTATGATGAAAAGACTAGGTTCCTTTCCCTTTCCCAAATATGAAATGAGGTGGCTGCCCATGTATTTTCTCAGCACCAAGCCCCGCCTTCCAGGGGAGAGTCGCTGCCCAAGGCCCCGAAGCCCTAAAGCTGAGCTGGCGGGGATGGGGCCTGCAGGTCACCCCTGGTCAGGGTCCGAGCCTCCGGATCCGCCTCTTTCTGTCCCTCCCACTCGGACCCCCGGGAGGCGAGAGGTGGATGGCCGCACTCAGGTGCTGCTCCGGGGACCAGGAGGGGCTTCCCCGGCACATAATTAGTTTCCAGCCCCCCGGGGTCCTGTCTGCCGAGGTATGAACAGAATGAACAATTAACACAGCTCAGGCTCCGGGGCGCCGGCTCTCGCTGTGGAAACAGGGCCGGGCTGTTTCACCAACAGCAGGCGCGCTCGCCCACACAGGCAGACAGCCGTCACCCTCCCGGGTGGCAGACACGTGCGCGGACGCGTGCTGGGAGCCCGGCCGGCCTCGGAGGAACACCGGTGGCGGGCACCCCCACCACACACCCCAGATCTCACTCCTGCGCCCCTCACCCCACTGGGGCACCTCCCTCCCTTCTCTGCTCCCCTTTCCTGGCTCCAGGCGGGTGTCCCTCCCCCTGCCCTTCAGTCGCCCTGCCTCCCCAGGCCCTCTGCCCACCCCCCCCCCCCACCCTCCTGTCGCCAGCAGCTGTTCCCTGGCCCTTGCCCCCTCCTTGTTTCCCCGGGGGCAAGTCCTGTCCTCCAACTTGACCTTGGCTCTTCGCGTGCAGAGAGCTCGCCTTTGCCCTCCCTGCACCTGGTGCCCGAGCGGTGCTCTGCTCTGAGGGTCACAAGATGCTGAGCGTTGAGCTCACTTGCTGCCCACTCCTACCAGCCCCGGGACACACCCAGGGTCCCGTCCGCTTCTCCCCTTTGTGGCACCCCCGTGTTCTCCACCGAGAGGGCTCACCTCGGCCCCTGGCCCTCACGCCCCTGTGTAGTTCAACCCCCAGGCCCCTCCTCACAGCTCCGCTGGCTCTTCCTCAGTGCCTCCCTGCCTCTACTGACGTGCTGGCCGCTGCTGAGGGTGGGGACGGGCAGGGTCCAGGGGAAGGAGGACCAGCCGTGCCCTCACTGGGCACCGAGGGGGTGCCCTCGCTGGGGAAGGGCTCCTGCCAGCACGGCATCCTGTGCAGTGGGCAGCGGCCGCGGTGGGGTGCGGGGCGGCCGGGAGAGCGTTTGGAGGGTGTGGGTTCGACTCAGCTGCTCAGGGGAGCCCTGGCGCCTGGTCAGAGGAGCCCTGTCTCCTCTCCTGTCAACACCCAGAGCACCCCAGGGCTCAGAGGGCCACGTGAGGTCCCCATCGGAGACTTAATCGCGTCTGGCTCTCATGCAGGGTGGGATAAACGTGCTTCTCCTGGGAGACCAGGGTGTCACATGGGGGGGGGCGGGTGCCGAGGTCCCACAAGAAGTCTAGCCTGGAGCTTCTTGTCCTTGGGCCCAAGAGTTTCACCAAATAGACACCCCCCCCACACCCCTCCTCCCCCTGCCCCATTCCACAGACCAGAGCTGGGCAGGAACAAGGGAGGGTTAGTCCCGGGAATCCTCTCTCCACCAGCCCCGATTCCCTGGTGCAAGCTCAGCCCTCCCCCTCCTGGCGGCTGAGCCGGCATCGCCGGGTGCTGTGGGCCCAGTGGTAGCCCTGAGCCGGAGGGGATCATCGTTTGGACAGCCCCCCCGCTTCCGTCCCCTCCCCCCCATTCCCGCCGTGGGGTCTCTGTCTCTCCCTCCGGTGTCTGGTTGACCTGTTCTCTGCTCTCCTCCTCCTGACCGCGTGAGGACCCTCCTCTGGACAGGAGCTTCCTTCTGGGCTCCCGCCTGCCGCACCTGCCCGTGGCCGCCGACTAGGTAGCGTGCTCTGCCCGCGTGCATGCCCCTTGCATGCCAGGAGAGGGCCGGGCCGTCTCTGCACGGGAGAGACAAGAGCCGCCTTCTCAGAGACCCGGGGGATCTCTCCCAGACTTTGGCTAATTGCCCTTCAAACTAAAGACAGAATTCGATGGGCGAGCGGGCATGGTAATTGTCCCTTCTGCTTCCGATCGCCTCAGGTGGGGCAGGTGAGCTCGCCCGGGCTGCCCCATGGTGCCCGGAGAGCTGGCCAGGCACACGCCTGGCACCAGCGGGAGCTCTCGGGGCACCCGTGGGCCACCCTCTTCCCCTTGCCCACGTGGGGAAAAGAGCTGCCGGCCCCCGGAGCGGCCTTCCTGACCACCTGTCCTGCGGGGACGGGTGTCTTCTTCTCCCCACAGGTGACTGTGTGCTGGGTGGACGAGGCCGGGGCCAGTTCCACGCACTGCCTCTCCCCGCAGGCCGAGCACGCCGGCGTCCGCACCTACTTCTTCAGCGCCGAGAGCCCCGAGGAGCAGGAGGCCTGGATCCAGGCCATGGGGGAGGCCGCCCGGGTACAGATCCCCCCCGCCCAGAAGTCCGTGCCCCAGGCTGGGCGTCTCAAGTGAGTGCCGGGGCCCGGGGCCGCGGTGAGGGGAGTGCTAGAGAGAGGAAGAGAGAGGAAGGGCCCGGGTGCTGGGCGCGGCCATCTCAGAGCCGGTGGTCTATTCCCCTGGCCGGCTCTTCCTCTGCTCTCTGAGCTGGTGGAGGCCAAGAGAGAGCCAGGTTCGGGGGGGGGGGGGGGGCGGGGGAGCTGGCCAGGAGCCAAAGACCAGGGTCGCTTGCTCAGTCTTTCTGGGCTGTGCAGGTGAGGCACACAGCCTTTACGGAAGGTAGACCCGGGTTCGAATCCCGACTTGGCCAGGTACACAGTGTGACCTCCGTGTAAGTGGCTTCACCTCTGTGGACCTGGGCTTCCTTCCCTCAGAGGCAGCAGTTACGATCCCCCTCGTAGGCCGCTGTGAGGACTGGCCAGTATGCAGAGTGCTGGGATGGCATGGGCACTCAGCACGTGGCTGTGCCCATCGCGTCCCCAGCTGCAGTCTAGGCGCCTGTCTCTCCTCGAGCTGGTGTTGTTGAGTGGATGTTAACGGGGATCCAGGAGGAGGGGTTACAGTGCAAGTCTACGCATGTGCCTGGGACATGATGACCAAGCAATGTCTCAACACCAACGCTTGGATGTGTTGGATTTGAGAAACTATAGGGGGGAGAACATTGTCATGAGAACATTGTCATGAGAACATTGTGGAAACCTCAGTGAGGCTGTCCACTTGAGTTTGGAATCTGCTCTGGGACAGCATACTTCCAGGGGGTCCCTCATCATTTCATAAAACATCTACTAGGAATAGCAATGGGTGCGGCTCTCAGTCGGGTACTCGGAAGACGAGGGAGCAAAATCCTGACGAGTTCCTGCCTCGTGGAGCTTATATTCTAACAGGAAGTCGGTCCCGGGAGAAGCTTGCTTTGGGAAGGGAACTAGCATGTCTCCCTGCTGGGCAGTTTGAGGCAACAGCGTCTGCCCGGGGCCTCCCCGATGTGGCCCCACATGGGTCCTAAAAGGAGGCGTGGTGCTGAAGCCTGGAGTGGCCCACGGAGACCTGGAGGGCAGATCGATGGCCCAGGCAGATCGGATAACATTTCCTAGTCATTGGGCAACAGAATTGCAATGTAGTAAATCCTGCTCCCATTGCTACCTTTCTGCCCACCCTTCTCCCCTCCTTTCCTGCCTCCCAGTGTACCACCCCCACCCAACTCCGTGCGGGGCTGGAATCTCTCTCTCTCTCTTTTTTCAATATATATTTTATTGATATTTCACAGAGAGAAAGGGAGAGAGAGATAGAGAGCTAGAAACGTCGATGAGAGAGAAACATCGACCAGCTGCCTTGCACACCCCCTTCCGGGGATGTGCCCACAACCAGTGTACATGCCCTTGACTGGAATCGAACCCCCGGACCTTTCAGTCCGCAGACCGGCGCTCTACCACTGAGCCACACCGGTTTCGGCATGGGGCTGGAACCTCTTACGCCCTCTCCCTTGGCACCCTGCAGCCACGAGACGCCCGACCCGGAAACCACGCCACCCGGCAAACCCCACCACCACCAGCAGCCGCCTCACCACAGCTTCCCCGACGACCCTGAGCCCGAGGCCAAGACGCGAGGGGAGGGGGACGGCCGGGGCTGCGAGAAGGCGGAGAGGCGGCCCGAGAGGCCGGACACCCAGAGCGAGCCCCTGGCCAAGGCCAATGGCGTCCAGGCTGGACCGGAACCGGCCTCCGAGCCCGGCAGCCCGTACCCTGGCGGCCCGAGGGTCCCCGGGGGCGGGGAGCGGCCCCCGCAGCCCAATGGCTGGCAGTACGGCTCCCCAAGCCGGCCAGGGAGCACAGCGTTCCCGCCCCAGGACTCGGAGAGCGGGGGGCGCCGGCCGAGCTTCCCCCCGCACGCCAACCCCGACAGGATCGCCCAGCGCAAGAGCTCCATGAGCCAGCTGCAGCAGTGGGTGAACCTGCGCCGGGGGGTGCCTCCCCCCGAAGACCTTCGGAGGTGAGCCTGGGTGGGGCAGGGGTGGGGCTGGGGTGCTGTGCTACTAAGGGCGGGACTGGAGGGGGGGGGTAACAGGAGAGGCACCCCCTGTTGGAAACCTTCCGGAAGCCAAGGAAGCCCCAGGGTCCCTGCTTGGCCAAGTCCTTTGCTGCCCCCACGGCTCCCTCAGCCGGATCTTGCTCTCTATCTGCCTCCTTTGGAGGAAGGGACAGAGCACCCAGTGTCTCTGCACAGGGTGTGGGCGGGCCAGGAAGCAGGCAGGCAGTCTGGGAGGGTCCTCCTCAAGTTGCCCCAGTCAGACGTCTGTTCCCGGGCTTCTGGTCCCCCCCCCCCCCACAACATCCTGTGTCCCGGCGTCGCTGCCGGCAGGAGACTCATGGTCAGCCGCCACGCCAGCCCATCCCTGAACAGCCCCGACCGTGTGAAAGCCACTGTTGACGGGCCGTTTTTCCAAAGAGAAAAGAAACCAAGTGTTGCTACTCATTGACCCCGGTTCTGGCCTCTGTACCAACCGACTCTTCTCTCGAGGGACTGGCTGTCAAACACGGGGAGGTTCTCACTGGGCCCGGGGGGCCCCGGGGGCCCGGCAGCGTGGGCAGGGGCTGCTCCCTGCTGGTGGGCTGGCGCCCGGCCGCCTTCCTGCCCAGGGAGCGAGGCCTCCCTGGCTCAGGTCCCATCGCAGCAGGAGCCGCTCTTTGTTCCTCAGTGCCCTCCTCCGGTGCCCGGGGCCCTCGCTCTCCTCCGGGCGCCTCCCCGGACAGGATCTGATAGATGGACGCGGAGATAGAGGAGGCTAATGGGGCTTCAAGTTTCTCCCGGGGGCATTGCATCTGAAGAGACAGCAGCGATGGGAGCGCAGGGAGCTGCTTGAGGGAGGAGCTCTGGGGACGGGGGTCTTCCCGGAACCTCTGGACACCCACCTGGTGCCCCGGCCGCTCACCAGGCCAGCCCCGAGGCACCCCTCACGCGATCACCCCCTTTTCCACTCCACTCCAGGCTGGAGGGCTCAGGGATGCGGCTGGGCAGGGCCGGGCCCGCTCTGCCCACGCCTCACGCCGTCCTCCCCCCCAGCCCCTCCAGGTTCTACCCCGTGTCCCGCAGGGGCCCCGAGCATTGCGGCCCCTACGCCTCCTCCCCGTTCCCCGACGACTACCAGTTCTACCCGCCGGGGGTGCGGCCCGACAGCATCTGCTCCATGCCCGCCTACGGCCGCATCAGCCCGCCCTGGGCCCCGGAGGACAAGCGCCACTCCTACCGCAACGGGTGCGGCTGGAAGGAGCCCGCCGGCGGCTACGGGCGGCCGGACGGCGGCACCGTCTGGATCCCCAGCCCCTCCCGGCAGCCCGTCTATTACGACGAGCTGGACGCCGCCGCCGGCTCGCTGCGCCGCCTGTCCCTGCAGCCCCGGTCCCACTCGGTGCCCCGCTCGCCCGGCCAGGCCTCCTACGGCCGCGCCCGCCTCTACTCGCCCGTCCGCTCGCCCAGCGCCCGCTTCGATCGGCTGCCGCCTCGCAGCGAGGACATCTACGCGGACCCCACCGCCTACGTGATGAGACGGTCCATCAGCTCTCCCAAGGTGAGCCGCCAGCTGGCCCCGCCCTCCTCATACCCCCACAGGGGTCCCCCAGAAGCCCCTCGCCATCTGCCGAGAAGAGGTGGCGATGCAGGAGCATCTGGGACATGGGGGCACCGGGCTGTCCGGTTGACCGGGGAACCCCTGGCCCTGGGGTTCCGGCCCCAGGAGAGCTGCCCCCGGGGGACGTGCTTTGCCCCCCTTAAGGAGGGACCTGTGGCCAGATGATGCGGGGATCCCTCATGCTCCATGAGGGGGCGGCGTGGCGCTGGCGTCCAGATCCGCAGGGCTGAGCAGGTCGTGTGGCCAGGACCTCGCCCTGGAGCAAGGCTGCCCCTTTGAGTTCGGAATCTGCCCCGGGGCAGGACGCGAGCGCCCCTAACCTTGAACGTCAGTTGGTGGGGAAGTCCGCGTCCCGGCCGGACCCCCTCACCTCCCCAACCCCCTTTCTCTTCCAGTATGATTACCTGGGAGACAGGCGGCCAGTCCCCGCAGGGCTGTACCCCTACAGCTACCCACCACCCCCCACGGTTCACGATAAGATGGTACGTCCTCTCCTCCCCTCCCGGGAGGGCTCTGTGCGCCCTGCCTGGCCCGTGGGGTTGTTGGTGGCCTCTGGATGAGTCCTTCCTCCCGGCCAGGACTCTGGCCCCTTCTCTGTGCCACGGGGCAGAGACGCAAGGGCAGGTCTGCAACGTTGTGACGTCGGTCCTGAGCCTCTGGCCTCAGAGCAATCCCGCAGCTCGTCCGGGGGCTCGGACGGGGGCTCGGATTGCGGGCCGGTAGCCTCTCAGGCCAGAACTCCCAGCAGGCCCGGCCCTCCGGCCTGCCCCCGAAGCGCGCCCGCTTCTGCTTGTCCTGGCCTGGCATGCCGCTCCGGGGAAGGAGGCGGGCAGGACTGGGGGGGGAGAAGAGATGTTCCGTATGGTTTCCTCAGCCCTCCCCCTCTGCTGTGCCTTTTCCTAAGACGTTTTGTCTCCACCTGGAGAGCTAGAACTGAGGGGCAGGCCAGACCCTCGCCCCCCAGGCCTGTTGCCGTCCCCCTCCCTGCACAGCACCCGGAGGCCTGGGTGGAGGAGGCCGGGCAGGGAGGGCTACGCCTCCGCACCCTCTCCTCCTCTGCCAGCGTCCAACCCCAGCCTTACCCACGGGAATGCGCGCACCCAGAACCAGCAGATTTCCCCAGAAAGCTGGGCGACACCTGCTGAAGGTGCTGACCAGACCACTCAGTGGCTCTTCCTCACCTGGGAGGGCCCGCCGACCAGGGAGCCCCAAGGGGCCCCGTGTCTCTCCGTGGCTGGCTTGGGCTCCTGCACCTTCAACACCCCCCCCACCCCTCCCTTCCCCAGGACTCCGCGGCAGAGAGGCCTCCTGCCCTCGCCCAGCTAACTCTTAACTGCTTTGCTTCCTTTTTATCGTTTTCTTTTGTCCTGTTCCTGTGTGTTTGTGTTGCCGTTGGGCCTCGGGTTCCACGGGTAGGATGAGCTGTTAGACCTTCAGTTGCAAAGAAACCTAGAGTATTTGGATCAGCAGGTAGGCAGAGCTGGTGCCCCCTCGCCACCCCTGCTCCTGTCACCTCCCCAGCTCCTCCCCCGCCTCCTCCCCCTCCATCCATCGCACAACCTTTGTTGGCACAACCAGGACACAACAAAGTGGCCTATATTTTGGTTTGCGCCCTCACACCCCTTCCCTTCGGAGCTCTTTAGGGCAGCTGGGAGTGTCCCGGGGAGGGGAGACTATAAATGGATCCATGAATAATTAATGCCTCCTCCCCTTTGTTCAGCCAGATGGGCCTGCCCCCGGGGGCAGGCGGAAATTTGCATCTCTGCTGGGGGGAGGAGCCCCGAGGAGATGCTTGGGCCTAAAATGCTGGGGTTTAGTTCATCGGAACTCTGGGAAATGGCCCTGTTAGCCTCTGATGGCAGCCGTGTCCTGGGATGGCTTAAAAACTATCGATTCTGTGTATTTGTTAGGTCGCGCGCACACACACAGCGTATGTTTTCCTGCGAATTCACTATGGTGGCCAGAGGGAGTCGTTTCAACCCAGGTTCCCTGATGAGTGTCCTGAGGAGGCAGTGACGGTTCCCATGGGATGGAAGCGGTGGGCTGCCGGGCCGGGCTCCGGGGCTCTCTGCCCATTGGCCACCTGGCCTGGGAGGCTCAGGGGGCTGTGGCACCCACAGCCAGGGGTCAGCACGCTGGGCGTTTCTGTGAGCACGTCCTCTCGTGCTCAGATCTTTGCTACATACAGATCATGGGAGGCAGCCTGGGGTGGTGGGGACAATCACAATGGCCGCAGCTACCAGAACTGGGTGCCTCTGCTGTGCTCCGTGCTATTCTAAGCACCACACAGAGCCTAACGCATTTAATCTTGATAGAAACCCTGCAAGTGGGGAGGGGGTGGGTACTGCAAGTCTCCCCTTTTATAATTGGTGAAACTAAAGCACAGAGAGGCTAGACGTGGGCTGAGGGCACACAGCTGGTGCATGGCAGAGCGTGGACTAGGATTCTGAGCTTTGGGCTAGTTGACAGCCACGGAAACATCTAGTAAATGAAGAAGCTCGGCCCGCACCCCATCAGGATGGTTGTGGGTGCTCGGGGCTGTCGAAAGCAGCAGAAGCACGGCATCAGAGGCGATACCTATGACTGCGGACGGTTCCGGTCACGGCACGTGACAAGCACCTCACTGGGCCTCGTGTCTTGGTCACGCATCCTCGCAGGAGGCCCTGGGCATGGGAGGCGCTGACACCCGCATGCCAGTCAGCAGGGAAGGCTCCCAGCCCGCAAGGACCTTGCAGTAGTTCCAAAAAGCAGCACTGTGTTGTCCAGTCCCTGGGGGTGTCCGGTCCGTGGGTAACCGGGAGGCCAAGCCCGAGCAGGCCTGGAAGCCTGACCCCCAGCCCCAGAGCTGGCTCTGCTCCCCGCGGCCCATCCACAGAGCCTGGCCGTCCGGTGATCCAGTGCAGACAGCACGCATCTACAGGGGCCTCTGTCCTCCCAGAAATAACCTTTCAGAGTTGTCCTCCTCAATAAACAGATATCCTAGATATTCTCCCCCCCTCCCCCAACTTGTATGAGGGAAACAATCAGACTTAGACAGCTGTGCTAAGCCAGACAGAGACCTCCATGTTTATGTCAGATCACTGCAATGTGCAGACAAAGGCACATTTCATGTGTCCACACGGTGGGTACCGGCAGGTCCTCTAGATATTCTTTTAAAAATATATATATTTTATTGATTTTTTTTACAGAGAGGAAGGGAGAGGGATAGAGAGTTAGAAACATCAATGAGAGAGAAACATCGATCAGCTGCCTCTTGCACACACCCCCACCGGGGATGTGCCCGCAACCAAGGTACACGCCCTTGACCGGAATCGAACCCGGGACCTTTCAGTCCTCAGGCCGACGCTCTATCCACTGAGCCAAACTGGTTCGGCCCCTAGATATTCTTCAGAGGCAGTGTGACATGACAAGCGCCCCAAACACAGAGTCAGACACTGCACTTCAGCTCCACCTCTGCCATTTCCAAGTTTTGCTTTGTTTGTTGTTGTTTTTTACATTGAAAATGTCACTAGTCTCTCTGGGCCTTTTTTTTTCTCAATTATAAAACAGTCATCACAGAAGCTGCCCGCCCTGCCTCCCGGAGGCATCGGGGAGTAAGAATGCATATGAGAGCACATCATCAGGCATTGGTAATAAGTGGTAATGGCTGCTCTGGTTATTTTATTGTTGTTTTCCTTCTAAAACTCAATTTCAAATATTACTGAGAGCCCTTATTATGTATAAGGCACTGGGCTAGTACCATCCTCTGTCTCTCTGGACTCCTGGGTACTATCCTCAGTCCTCTATCTCTGAGGATGGTACCCAGGAGTCCGGAGAGACAGAGGATGGTACCCAGGAGTCTAGAGAGACAGAGGATGGCACCCAGGAGTCTTCCTAGAGACAGGCCCCACCTGGGCTGAAAGCTCGAGTCACACCAGGGTGGGGCCAGTCCTACTTCTCTCCTTCTCCAGATCCGCTGGCTGATGGGGGAGAAGCGAGGGGAGGGGTGCGGGGGGTGAGACCAGTGCATGTCCAGGAAGGGCCTGGCCTCCCTGCCCTCTCACAGCAGATGCATTGGTAGAGCTGCCTTGTCTTCCATACACACATCCACACATCACACACAAGACATAGGCGTGACATATAGGTAGCTCATGTCAACATGCACTCATGTGAACACCCCATGCACAGTGAATACAATCTCTCTCTTTCTCTCTCTCTCACACACACACTCAGACACACACACACACATACACACTCCAAGAAGACAAGGATGAATTCTAGTTCAGATCCTTACAATGTGGTTGATGTCCTGTTGACTTACCTATTTCACAAAGACTCAACCTTATGTTATAATCGCTGTTTCGAAAGTCTTTTAAATGACATCTTATACCATAGAAAAAGTTTCCAATTAGGCTAACGAGGTAGAAAAAAATCAGATTCTCAGAAAGCCTTCTAAAATGCTGTAGGACCTGCCCCTCACCCATCCACAGCACGCAGAAGCAAGGCCCAATTTGGACTGCCATCCAAAGGGTACAAGGAAAATGCATGCGGGTCCAATAAAGATTGGAAAGACGGGGGCAAAAATGGGGGGGCCTCCCGAACTGGGAACCCAGAAGTTCTGCCCTAAGGTGGCCCTACCCCTCCCCTCACTCACTTCGCCTCCCTAAACAGCTTTTCCTGTGCTCCTTCCCTCTGCTGCCTACCCCTGCAGATGCATGGAGTTAAAGGGACATGGCCAAGGACGCTCCCTGATAGGTTCACTTTTTCATGCCATCACCCTGGATCCAGTGGGGGAAATGATGGCATTCCTGATGGATTTGTGTGGCTCCTTCCCCCCTTTTTCCCTCCATCCCTCCCTTCACCTTTCTGTCTTTTTCATTTGTCAAATAGTCTCCCCCCCCCCCCCCCCCCCACGGTGCCAGTGATCCTTGAAACGTAAGATAACGGCGTCCCTTTAACACGGCTTGCTTGTTTTGGCCTCCTTATTTGCTCCCTAGCGTCATCCAAGATCGGCATGGATGCTACCAGCCCAGCTCTGGAAACCCTGTTTAGCAATCCTTCCTACTCTAGAGCCAAGAGGTGGGCAGGGGCTGGGGAGCGAGGCCTAGGTGTTGGGGAAGGCCCGCCCGAGGCAGCTGTTCTCTTCCGGTTGTTTCGTTTAGTTCAAACGGTGGGAGACTGGCCTTGGCAACTGCCGGCGTGGTCTTTGGCCAGCGCAGTGCGCGACACGCGAGCTGGGGCCGGGAGATGACCCCCACTTGACCCATGTGGGCCAGACCCATTAGTACTCAGGCGCCCCGGGGAAGCGGTCCTGGGGCCGGGACATCTCAGAGCTGCGAGCCAGGGCGCAGGGACCTCCCAGCTCCCTTCTGTGGCCTTTCCTCGGGGCAGCTTCAGAGCTGGTGCTGAGAGGGAGTTCACCGAGGAAGAGTGATGGGTGAGGCCACCTAGAGGCCCACGAGAGGATGCTGGAGCTCCCAAGAGGGCCTGCCCCACCCCCCACCCCCACCCCCACCACGTTCCGTGTCCTGGCAGGCGAGCGCAGGAGGGTGTGGGGAAGGTATCTCTCTCTGTGAGTCTGCGTTTGAATCGTCCGTTCCTTCCTCCGCTGCAGATGAGTGAGAGTGAGACTCTCATCAGTATGGTGAACCGCATGGTGGAGAGCTCCTCCCCCAGGGCCCAGCTCTTCATGCAAGTAAGACCTCTGCTGGCAGCATGGGCCCTGTCAACACCGTGTCAGCTGCTTGTGCATGGTCCAGTCAGCCCACCGGGGATGGGGCTGGCGCCGCCCAACCCACTCACCTGCCGGGCCTCATCTCCCAGGCTCAGCCCGGTCTCCCTCCTTCAGTGCCACTGTGTTTCCTTCATTCTTCATGTTCATGGGCAAACCCCAGTCCCATTTCCCAAACCATCAAAACAGCACCGACATCTCATGCCTGCCAGGGACCACGGATCTGCTTTTTCATGCCCAGGGCTTCTGTTTTGTATTTGGTATCTTCTCCACGGACATTGCTGGGGATGAGGGCGTGGGTGTGTGATAGGGAACCATTCAAGGCCAATGGTGTGAAAAGGCTGCTGTGGTTACTGGATGTGTCGCACAGGGAGCATGCACCGGACCCAGAGACACTTCTGTATGTGTGTCAGTCCCGGTTGAGGCACCAGCCCTGTGACTGGTATTCAACCCGCTAGGTCGTCTCAAGTATTTCCAGTGCTCATTCCATTCTCCCATGCCTGATCCTCAAACCCAGCTGACGGGTAACTGTTGCTCTCAGGGTTGTTACCAACAAGCCCTCTGGAAGCTACGCACTCTTGGAGTCCCTCTCAGCAGTAGGTCCTACAGCTTTGGGAAGAGGAGACAGCCAGAGCTGAGCAGTGCCTCTCCTTCTAGAAAGGGCCTGGGACAACAGGGATGGGGCCTCGACCAGGCCGTCCCCGGCTTCCCAGACAGGGGACACAGAATTCGCCCAGCCCAGGGGCCCCGGTGGAAGCTACCGGAGGTGGTGTACGATGGCTTCTGGCAAAAAAAAAGAGCGAGGGTCGGCGCTTTCCCACCTCCACGTGCCCTCTGTGCCCTGCTGCAGTAACCGGCCTCGTGTTCCTGCAGGTCCCTCCATACCCAGAGGTGTTCCGGGATGGCGTCCACACCTACAAGCTAAACGAGCAGGATACGGATGTAAGAGCAGCGCTCCTGCCCCCTCTGTCCGCTCCACCCCTCCTGCTGCTGTTCTCGTCCTCAGCCCCTCCATCCATCTCGCTCCTCGCCGCTCTTCACACGGGTGACTCATGTTCTCTCTCCCTGCAAAGACGCCATGCCTCCTGTCCCTCCTCGCCCCACTTCTTTTCTCATTCTTCCCCCTCCCCCTGGCTCCCACCCTGGCTGTGTGTTTCCCCCTGAGCCCTGGGCCCCGTGCCTCCAGCAGTGGGATCTGCTTCCTGCAGGAACCCAGACTTTGCTAGGAGGTCAGTCGTAGCCCCTAGGTAACTGCAAAGAAGAACATGGCTGTGTCCAGCCCTCGGGGAGCCTCAGGGTAGCGGCAGACGCCAGGTGCCAGTAGGTGGCAGCACAGGATTCCTATACGAACAGCCCGATAGCAGGTTCTGCAGGAGTGAGGCCATGTGGGCTGGTGGGTCAGGGTCAAAACAGGTGGCATGTGAGCCGGCCTTGAGCTAGAAGGCGCAGAGGGCATGATCTGGTTCAGGGGGAAGGAGCTGCCGGGGTGTCTGAGGAATGGCGTGGACAGAGCTGTGCGCGTAGAAAAGCACCAGTCTTCCCGGAGGAGAGGTTTGGCCCCGCCTGCTTCCTCCCCAGCTCCGCTGGCCTTGTCTGGGGAGCAGGTCTGCCCAGCGGGCCTGGAGAGGTTCCATCCCGGTGGGGACCAGACCTCCGTGGGACCCCGGCGTCAGCCATCCTGAGACCCTGGAGAGGGGAGGGGAGAATAGGAGGTGGGGACCACGGAGCCCGTTTACGTTGTTTACTGATTTCCTGAGACTGTTGTTCAAACACCCTCCCTACCTCCTGAGTCCACATCCCCTAGGAGGCCCGGAGGGCCAGGCTCACGAGTTAGAGGGCCTGGGAGGATGGGAACGTAGGAGCCTAATGCTTGGCGACCAGCCCTCTCTTGACTCACTTCCTCAGAGAATAAACACCCCTCCCCTCCCCGGGGGTTCCTGGGGGGTCAGGCCCCCAAGGTAAAGACCACCTTCCTGTCCCCAGGAGTCCCCCAAGTCAAGGTGAAAGGCTAGGCTTCTCTGCGGGGGAGAGGAGGCGGTATCCAGAGGCCGGGCCCTGCCAACCCAAGTCTCAGGTCCCCGTCAAACGTGCCCTTCACCCGTTCTCTCTCCCTTCCTGCCCCCCCCCCACACTCCCTCGGGACCCCAGAAGTTGCTGGGCAAATTGTGCGAGCAGAACAAGGTGGTGAGGGAGCAGGACCGGCTGGTGCAGCAGCTCCGAGCGGAGAAGGTGAGAGCCGAGGGGTGGCCTTGGGTGGGGGCAGGTGTGGGGGAGAGAGCTGCGGGGGGGGGGGGGGCCTGCTAGCTCCATCTTGACTAAGCTGAGAGCTTCTCCCTCCTTGAACTTCTGTCCCGCCCTTGCTCTCCTGGGGAGCCTCAGGCAGGGTGAGGACAACGGCCACTAATCGGCCTGGTTGGGCCTCTAGGTCTCAGGCCTGGGGTGCTAGCAGCCCCAAAGAGGGGGGGGGGCTCAGGGCCGCTCACAGCCGCCCCTGCCTTCCCTCAGGAGAGCCTGGAAAGTGCCTTGATGGGGACCCACCAGGAGCTGGAGATGTTCGGGAGCCAGCCCGCCTACCCGGAGAAGCTGCTGCACAAGAAGGAGTCGCTGCAGAACCAGCTCATCAACATCCGGGTGGAGCTGTCTCAGGCCACCACGGTAGGTAACCACGGTAACCAGAGCGGGTCTGCCCCTGCCGGGAGAGCCTCCCCTCCCCTGCGGGGCTCCCCGAATCCCAGGTCTCCCCAGAGCAGGGTGCTCCTGGGGAAGGACACAAACAGACCGGAGCTCTGCCTTGTAAGGAGATGGCCGGTAAGCCAGGCTGCTTGCCCACAGTCTCCATGGTACTGGTGAACTTTCCACCAACTGTACCTGCCCCAGGTCGGCGTGAAATCAAGGCCACTTGTTTCCCTGGCTGCTCTGCCTTCTCCCCTGGGGAACCCGGACCCTGGCAGCGATGCTGCTGCCTGGTCATCCTGGTGGGCCCAGCGCAGACCCTCCCAGCTGATGGCCTGGGTAATAGCTCACAGGCGCCAAAACCAGTGTTGCTCAGTGGATAGAGCATCGGCCTGCGGACTGAAAGGTCTCAGATTCGATTCCAGTCAAGGGCATGTACCTTGGATGCACGCACATCCCTGGTAGGGGGTGTGCAGGAGGCAGCTGGTTGATCTTTCTCTCTCATCGATGTTTCTAGCTCTCTCTCCCTCTCCCATCCTCTCTGTAAAAAAAAAATCAATAAAATATATATTTTTAAAATAGCTCACAGGGCAGCAGCAACCCCCCTCGCTGCTGCCCAGAGAGGAGAGCAAACCTCCAGAGGCACTCCCCTTCCCTCCGTCTCTTCCCTTTATCCTCCGCTTTCCATGGCCCCAGCTAGGAGAGCAGGAGCAATGCCCCCCACCGGAGTCCACAATGCCCCCCACCTGTCCTCGTGTCTGGAGAGGATGCTATTTTCTCTTACTTCCGTTTGCGGCAGGGTGGGCTGTGGCGCCTCTTGTAAGGCTGGCGCTTGGCTGTCATTAGCACGTCGCAGGCCCGTGCACTCTCCTGCCGGCCCTCCCCGGATCTGCCGGCCGTGGGCCCCTGGCCCAGGCCCAGTCGCAGGAGGAGAGGGATGCTGGGCGAGCTGCTTTCTCAGTAAACGCTCCCCTGCAGGCCCTGACCAACAGCACCACCGAGTACGAGAGCCTCGAGGCGGAGGTCTCCGCCCTGCACGACGACCTCTGGGAGCAGCTCAACGTGGACATCCAGGTGACCAGGGCCGGGGCGGGCGGGCGGCCGCACGTGCGGTGGGTCTGCCCTGGTCCTTGCGGCCACCAGAGACCGAGGTGGCGCCCGCTCTTGCTTTGGAGATTTCAGACTTACGAGGAGGCGTTGGTTTCTGGGACAAAAGACCAGGCTCGGGCCACTTCAAAGGGACTCCGAATCTCAGGATGAGGATAGCGTGGGGGTCTTCTTTGGTTCCATCGAGTGACAGGGAGAGAGCCCAGGAGAAGCACGGGAGCTCGCTAGACGTCAGGGGTTGTATGACTGAAGGATTGAACAGGCATAAATAGACGTACAAGATCCATACAAAGCTCCCTCGGGACAGCAGAAGAGAAGGCAGTATGGGTTGCACTAAGGCAGTTAGGAAAAGACCTCCTTTCTGGGACCTGTTAGAAGCACGGTCTGGAGGCAGCGGCTGGACGCGCTGACCGTGGGCAGGTTGTTCTGTCTTTTCTCTGCCCCGCTCACTCCCCCGTGCCCCTCTCTAGCCAGCGTTACAAGCCCCGTTTCTCTAGAGCGGTTAAGCCCTGCTTTCCCCGGGTTTCCTCCCGCTTCCTCCTGGTAACAGAACTTGCCACCCCAGCCTTGCAGCTGGTGGCGTGGAGGGAGGCGAAGGCCTGGTCCGAGGAGCCAGGTGGTCGGCGAGCGATTTTAGGAGGCAGGGAAGGGTGACCCAGATTCCGGTGGTGGTCGCACCACTTACTCCCAGGTGGCAGGGCTGGGTCCCTTGGTCTCGGAAGTGGGGACAGCTGCCGCCCTCGCCTCACAGAGTCAGCTATGGGCCAGAGCGGGTTAGTGTCTGCAAAGCCCTCAGTGCGGTGCCCGGGTGGGGGTGCTAAATTAGAGGGGGCCATCGTTTTTCAAAGAGTGGGTGCTGTCATCGAATGTAATCCACGAGCCTTTAGGCATACGCTGAGGGTGGGCGTTCCAGACGAGCTGCCTGGATCTGGAGAAAACCAGGGAACTGGAGCCCTCAGCCTGGAAGGGGGCTCCCCTAGAATGTCCACTTGTGGGGCCTCCTCTCCAGGCCCTGTCTCCCCCAGGGGCTCGGGGGGCGGGTCCCCATTCTCTTTTAGTTCCGAGTCCTCAGGTTGAACTAAGAGGACTCTTTACTCTGATAACAGAGTCCTCTCTTTAGCATTCGGAACTGCGTTTCACAGAGGCTGAGGACACGGAGGCTGCCCCCGTGAGAGAGACGAATGTGTTGGAGGGTGTGTGTGTGTGTGTGTGTGTGTGTGTGTGTGTGTGTGTTACCCTCCCTCGTGCACAGGGCTCCTGCCTGCTGCTGGCTTAGGGAGGTGGGGAAAGGGCTGGGACACTCCTCAGCAGTCACTTCCTGTGACCTGCTCTGTGGCTGTTGCAGAACGAGGTGCTCAACCGGCAAATCCAGAAGGAGATCTGGAGGATCCAGGACGTGATGGAGGGGCTCAGGAAGAACAACCCGTCCCGGGGCACGGACACAGCCAAGCACAGAGGTGGGCGCCGCCCCTGCCAGCCTCAGGCCTCCGGCTTCACCAGGAATGCTCCGTGCCCTGGCTCCTCCCACACCTGCCGGCTCACCCTCTAGGGCGGCGGTCGGCAAGCTCATTAGTCAACAGAGCCAAATATCAACAGCACAACGATTGAAATTTCTTTGGAGAGCCACATTTTTTTAAACTTAAACTTCTTCTAACGCCACTTCTTCAAAACAGACTCGCCCAGGCCGTGGCATTTTGTGGGAGAGCCACGCTCAAGGGGCCAAAGAGCCACATGTAGCTCGAGACCCGCAGTTTGCTGACCACGGCTCTGGGCCAAGCATGTCAAACTCACGGCCGGCGGGTTTACTGGCCACAATTTTGACATGCTTGCTCTAGGTCTTCACTCTGTGCTCAGAACCAGCCATGGCCTCTCAGGGCTCCAGAGTCCTCCCCAGGGCCCTGGGGTGGTGGGTAGGACACCCTTATCCTCCCCTCCGCTCCCCAGAACAGAATGGATATACCACTCAGAGATGCTGTTGACCCTGATACCCTAGATTTCCCCCCCAGAAAAGGTCAAAGAGCAGCTGGGCATCCCCAGTCCCTGGGTGGTCTGAGGCCTCTACTTAGTGTCTTCCTTCAGCTTGGGACCTTGGGCTGGCTGGCTTTGACATCCTCTCCCCTGTGCAGCGCACCTCCCCGCCGGTGGCCCAGTCCATGTATAAGTCCCTCCGGCAGGCTCGGGGGACCCTCCCATGTCCTTGAATCCTGCCCTGCCTTCCCCACCTACATAGCCATCCATCCCCCGGGCCACACCCCTGCCCACCCTCATCTTTCTCCTCTTGTTTTCCCCCAAGGAGGCCTTGGCACCTCGACCACCTACAGCTCCAACAGCCCTGCCAGCCCTCTCAGCTCCACCAGCCTCACCAGCCCCCTGAGCCCCTTCTCACTGGTGTCTGGCTCTCAGGGGTCCCCCACCAAGTCTGGGTCCAATGAGGTAAGCTGACAAAATGGAGTAGAAGGTAAATGGAAGAGAGAGGAGCAGGTCCTCATTTGCCTGAAAGTACGCAGATTCTGTGCCCCGTCTTCCCCAGAGGCCTGGGGTCCGAGTGCCTCTGCCTGAGGGGCCGTGCTCACATCCAGTGTGTGACCTGCCCTCCCATTTCTCCTGTACCTGCTCTGGTCTTCACCGGCATCCCTGCTTCCTTCCAGAGCACCGGGATGGGGAGCAAAGATAGGAATTTAAACCCAGCGTTGTTCCAGGGGTGACAGGGTGAGGGCTGGGGGACAGTGTCCTAGTCAGTCGATTAGCAAGCGTTTACCAGCTCTACTGCGGGAGAGGGTGGCAGGAGGCCCTCTCAGGGCACCCCTGCGTGCCCACGGCCTCCACTCAGAGGGCCCAGGCCGATAGACAGCAAACCAGCCTCAGGCACATGGTGCTGTGTGTCTCAGTACTGAGCCACGGGGTTCAGACTGTAAATGCTCTGCTGTTCCAGAGAGGATGGGACTGGAATGGGACCTGAGGCTTTGGCACAGGTAGAGGAACAGGCCAAAGTATTGAGACGGGTAGAGGAACAGGCCGAAGTGTTGGGACAGGTAGAGGAACAGGAGAAGCGTTGGGACAGGTAGAGGAACAGGAGAAGCGTTGGGACAGGTAGAGGAACAGGAGAAGTGTTGGGGAGGTAGAGGAACAGGTGAAGTGTTGGGACAGGTAGAGGAACAGGAGAAGTGTTAGGAAGGTAGAGGAACAGGCTGAAGCATTGGGACAGGTAGAGGAACAGGAGAAGCGTTGGGACAGGTAGAGGAACAGGAGAAGCGTTGGGACAGGTAGAGGAACAGGAGAAGCGTTGGGACAGGTAGAGGAACAGGAGAAGCATTGGGACAGGTAGAGGAACAGGAGAAGCGTTGGGACAGGTAGAGGAACAGGAGAAGCGTTGGGACAGGTAGAGGAACAGGAGAAGCGCTGGGACAGGTAGAGGAACAGGAGAAGTGTTAGGAAGGTAGAGGAACAGGAGAAGCGTTGGGACAGGTAGAGGAACAGGAGAAGTGTTAGGAAGGTAGAGGAACAGGCTGAAGCATTGGGACAGGTAGAGGAACAGGAGAAGCGTTGGGACAGGTAGAGGAACAGGAGAAGCGTTGGGACAGGTAGAGGAACAGGAGAAGCGTTGGGACAGGTAGAGGAACAGGAGAAGCGTTGGGACAGGTAGAGGAACAGGCCATCGCAGGCAGAGGCGCTGGCAGAAGCACAGGTGCAGGGTGGGAAGGTGTCGTTGCGATGGTGAGGCGATGAGGAGAGAACTTTGGAGAAGAGCTGGGAGTGATGGGAGTGTGCACAGGGGGCTCAGCGGAGGGAGCCTGAGGGCCAGGCACAGCTGGCTCTGCCGGTAGCCGTGTCCAGGCCACAGGTGGGAGTTTGGGTCTTGGGTCCCGGGTCTCTTGGACTCTGCCTCTGCTAACGCTCTTTTCTCCTGCTCTCACAGCGCCTGCTCTCGCTCCTCCTAATGCTCTGGCTTCTCTCTGCCTCAGGAGCCCGGCCCTCCTCGGCCCCCCCTCCCCAAAGCCTACGTGCCCCTGGAGTCTCCTCCCACCGTGCCTCCGCTCCCTAGCGAGAGCCACTTCTGGCCCTACCCCACCTCCCCTTCCTGGCACTGCAGTGGCGAGACAGCCAGGGGCCAGGTACCCAGCACCCTGGGGTCCCGGAGGGCAGGGGTGGAGGGAAGGGGACAGAAGGCCAGGCGAGGGGCAAGGTGGGACAGGGAGTCGCTTCTGCGTGCCAGTGTTCATCCCCGCACTGAATTTCTCCTGGGCCCTCTGTCCGGCCAAACTCTGGAAAGAGGAAAGGCCGGTGGGGACACTCACACACACGCCCTCTTTCCCCTCTGTGCTTTCTGTGGACAGCGGGGAACTGAGCTGCTGCTCTACCCTGTGCCAGGCTCCGAGGGGCCCCTGGCTGTGGGTGGTGGTACGGCTCCCTCCCTGCCAGCATGACCAGATGATGGGAATCAAGGCCCCCACACACACACACACGCACATACTGGCCTGTCCTTGTCCACCCCAGGCCCCAACCCCCCATGCTCTCTCTGTCTCCGCCTCTGTCCTCTCTGGGGCTCACCACCCCCTGGAATATAAGGGTACAGGCCCCCTCTCCCCCGTTCGGGCCTCCCCTCTCGCCTGGATCCCTAGCGAAGATCGGGGAGAGGCGTGCGGTTAGGCTCGGGAGAGGTTGCACGGTGAGTAAACATCCTGTGCCCAAAACCGGGGAACCCACATTCTCGTCTCAGCTGCTGGTGGGTGCCGAGCCCCGGGGGCCCGCCCGGCGAGGTGGACAGAGCAGGGGGCGGCCCTGCAGAGGCGCAGGCGAAGGCAGGAGTGTGGCTTGCCGTGCCCTCCATGGAGCTTTCTGCCTCCGTGGTCCTCCCTGAGACTTTAGATTCTTCAGGCGCACGGAGGGGTGCGGGCGTGGGGGAGGGGGCACGCACAGAATGGGGCAGATGGTGGCCGAGGTCCCTTCTGGCGTCAGGACTCTGTGAGTCACAAGCTAAGTGGCCCTTTCCTGCCCCCCAGAGTCCTGGTCCCCAAAGCTCGCCCGGTTCTTTGGCTCAAGTCTTGGGGCAGGATCCAGACAGAGTCCTCAGAGACCCTTGGCCTGCTGGCGCCTCCTCTCTGGCTCACTTGGTGCTTGCCGAGGGGTGGAGGGGCCTCCCGGAAGCGTGAGCCTCGCTTCCCCAAGGACCTCGCCCCGGCCAGCCCAGACCCTCCCTGCCCACCTCACAACTGGCACACGCAGAGGGGCCCTGTCCCGGGTTTTCAAGGGTCTGCATGCCAGCCATTGCCAAACAAAGAACTGTCACCGGGGCCTCCTTCCTGGCAGTCACTCCCGCCTGAAACACCTCCTCGCCCTTCCTTCCAGCCCAAGGCAAGCTACGACCCAAGCAAGAGGGAGTCCCACCAGACCTCACCCCCGGACACGTCAAGGGACATCAGCCTTGTGCCTACCCGGCAGGAGGTGGAGGCAGACAAGCAGACAGCTCTCAACAAAGGTACCTCCTGCCCCGTCTTCCCCGAGCACTGAGGCTCGGGGTCCGAGAGGAGCGCAGGGCGGTGCTCACGCATACCCACGGAGTGCTCCCCCGCCCGCCCGGCCTGTCTTCTCCATGGGAGCGGGTGGGGAGGTGGGTGGGGGTGAGACCGAGCCTCTCTGAGACGCAGCCCCGCCCCGTCTCTCCGCCTTCCTCTCTCCATGAGGCCCACTGGCTGCTCTGTCTCCCTCCAGTTGGCATTGTGCCCCCGCGGACAAAGTCGCCCACCGAGGAAGAGGGCACCCCGTCGGGGGTGGTGAGGAGGAATGCTAACGGGCTCCCCAACGGCCTCTCTGCCCGGGTAAGCACCCTCGCAGGCTCTGGGGGCTGGGCGGGCCTGAGCCAGGCCAGGAGCCCAGGGGCCCTGGGTGTCCACATCTGTCGCTGCTGTTGAAGAAACCCAGGGCTGGAGGCGGGAGGCGGGGTAAGCAGGGAGGCCAGCAGCCCCCGCCGAGGGGTCTTCTTCCAGGAGACGTGCCGAGGGACAGGAGTGTGTGCACAATAAAGATTTTAAAAAAGCACTGAGCAAAATGACTACAATGACATAGAGATGTGGCAGAGGCCGGTGGTCAGAGACGTGTGCTGGCCAAGGCTGTGTGTCGGTCCTGGGGCGGCTAGGAGAGGAGCAGAATGCCCCAGACTTGGTAGCTTAACCCACAGAAGTTTACTTTCTCACAGTGCGGAGGCCAGGGATCTGCACTGGAGGTGTTGGCAGGGGTGGCTCCTCTGGAGGCTGAGGGAGAGGCCCCACCCCCTGCCCAGGCCACTCCCCTCCCCTCCCACCCCTACCCCCGCCCAGTGGATGGTCATTGCTGGCGCTCCTGGGTGTCCTTGGCTTGCAGACACATCACTCCAGTCTCTGCCCCCACCTCCGCATCACCTCCCCCATGTGTCTTCTTGTCTCCCATTATTGGTTTTAGGGTGGCCCTGATTCAGGATGCTCTTGAGACCCTTGATTTAGTTACACCTGCAAAGACCCCCTTTCCAAAGAAGGTGGCACTCACAGGTCCTGGGGGCCAGGACTTGGACCTATCTTCCGGGGACCGCTATTCCATTGACTGCAGGCAACTGCCCATGGAAGGGAAGCTGAAAAGGCTGGGGGGAGGGCCTGCACCCCTCAGAGCCTCGTCTCCCCCCGCCCCCCACCCGCAGCAGGAGCGCCCCAAGAGCGCGGTGTTCCCGGGCGAGGGCAAGGTGAAGATGAGCGTGGAGGAGCAGATCGACCGCATGCGGCGCCACCAGAGCGGCTCCATGAAGGAGAAGCGGAGGAGCCTGCAGCTCCCTGCCAGCCCTGCCCCCGACCCCAGCCCCCGGCCCGCCTACAAAGTGGTAAGTCCTCCCAGCCACCCACGGGCTGCTTGACCCGACAGTGGTCAACACTGCCTACTCCCGGGGGCGGGGGCGGCCAGCCTGGCTGGAGTCCTGGGGGTAGGCTAGTGTTAGAGAGGGAGGGGCCAGGGAGGACCCATGTTGGGCGCTGGGAGACCTGGGAGGCTTCTGCCCACTGGGCAAGGAGATCCTGCTACAGGCGTTCCCTTCTTCTTTTTTCATATGTTTGTGTTCATTTCAGAGAGAGAGAGAGAGAGAGAGAGAGAGAGAGAGAGAGAGAAACATCAATGATGAGAGAGAATCATTAATTGGCTGCTTCCTGCATGCCCACATCGGGATTGAGCCCACAACCCTGGCATGTGCCCTGACTGGGAATCCAATCGTGACCTCCTGGCTCACAGGTCAACACTCCACCACTGAGCCACGCCAGGCGGGCTGGGTGTTTCACTAACTCACACACAGGAGTGCCTTGGTTGTTTTGGTTGAACCAAATTACACAGCATCCCGTTAACAGAGGGCAGTACACCATCCACCACCCACAAGTGGCCGCCCCTTACCAACGGTTCCAGCGCGCTTTCTGTGGGCTGAGCACTGGGCCGGGAATCCTGACGATCATGGTGCCCACTCCACAGCTCAGTACAGCGCCCTGTCCCTTTCCCGTTCTCCACCTCGTCCTTTCAATAACCCGGGTTTGGAGTTGCCATCCTTAGAGAGAGAGAGAAACCAAATCAGAAGGAATTCAGGGAGTCCTGGGCCACACAGCCAGTAAGTGCAGGGCTGGGAGGAGCCCGAGGCATCGGCCTAACTTTTCTTTCTGAAATATGGGAAAGTTGTGCCCTCCGACGGTTTACATCCCAGTTGGTGGACTGGAACTTCCATAACAATAGGAAATGGTTAGCGACACTGAGTGTAAGACACTGAATCAACTGCCCAAATATACATCACAGGAGGCGACCGAAGGGCATGGGGGGTCGGGGGGGCGACGAATGCTGGTGAGAAATGTTGGTGAAGTCTTGCCTCCAGTCCTGGCAGCGGGCAGGCTCTGGACAGGCCATGGGCAGGGTGGCTCGCAGTGGGAGCCCCGGGGTGGCAGCCGGACCGGGCGCAGCGGGCAGGGACAGCGGGGGGCACGCGCGGCTAGGGCGCCCGGGAGGCACGGGTAGAAGCGGAGGTGCCCGCGTCCGCAGGTGCGTCGTCACCGCAGCATCCACGAGGTGGACATCTCCAACTTGGAGGCGGCGCTGCGGGCGGAGGAGCCGGGCGGGCAGGCCTACGAGACGCCGCGGGAGGAGATCGCCCGGCTGCGCAAGATGGAGCTGGAGCCCCAGCACTACGACGTGGACATCAACAAGGAGGTGCGCGGGGTCCGGGGGCAGGGCGGGGTGGGCAGGAGCCCGGGGGGGAGGGATGGGGCGGTGACCACGGTGTCCCCCCACACCCCACAGCTCTCCACCCCCGACAAAGTCCTCATCCCCGAGCGGTACATCGACCTGGAGCCGGACACGCCCCTGAGCCCCGAGGAGCTGAAGGAGAAGCAGAAGAAGGTGGAAAGGATCAAGACGCTCATTGCCAAGTCCAGGTAACTGGCCTGGGGGAGCCTGCACTCTCTCTGCCTCTCCCCCCGACGGCACCTAGGACACCAGCGCCCCAACCCATGTCCGAGGGGACCCCAGCCCCCCCCAGAGTGGAGCGAATGGAGGCCCTGGCTCAGGGCAGCGATCTGGGCCTGGGTCCGGGCCTGGCCCTCCGGTGGGGCTGGGAGCTGCCCGTGGGTGCCCAGAGGACCGTGAGCTCACACACATGCTCATTCAGACGCACCGATGGGCTGCCTCTGTGACTTCTCCCCTCAAGGCACCCCTAAACGTGCACTTGAACCTTCTAACTCGTTGTAAAGCATTGTGGGTAAGGGTCCTCACATGCGTTTCGCCAGGACCCACTCATCCCTGGGGGACAGCCTTGCCGGGGACCAGAGCTGGCACATGCCCCCCTCAGGCCAGCTGGACATCCTGTCCCCCCCCCATGTCTGTGTGTCTGTGCCTCCTCAGTATGCAGAACGTGGTGCCCGTCGGCGAGGGGGACCTTGTGGACGTGCCCCAGGACTCAGAGAGCCAGCTGCAGGAGCAGGAGAAGCGGATTGAAATCTCCTGCGCCCTGGCCACCGAGGCCTCCCGCCGGGGCCGCATGCTGTCCGGTGAGAGGGGCTGGGCCTCGCTCCGCCTGGGAGATGGCTGGCCGACCACGTAGGGGAGGAGGCACGGCGCTGCCAGGGGTCAGGGCTGGAGAGGAAGAGGGCGCGGGCCGGCTGAGCACTGACTGGGCGCCAGGTAGTGAGCTGGCTCAGGGCGCGCAGAGGCCGGAGCTGCCGAGGTGCGGGAGCTCAGAGCCGGGAGCGCCCCCCCTCGCCCCGTATAGCGGGATGGCCACGGCCATGCAGGGAGCACGGGGAGCCACGCCACCTGGGCAGGTTGGGAAGCACAGAGCAAGGTGATCGCGGACGTGATTGGGAAAGTTCAAAGTATTTACCAGTTGAGGGGTGAGGGCCAGGTATTCCAGGGTACCCTTCCCTTCTCCTCCTCTTTATTGGCTTTGTTAATCCTCACCCAAGGATATTTTTCCATTGATTTTTAGAGAGAGTAGAAGGGAAGGGGGGGGGGGAGAGAGAGCGAGAAAGAGAAAGATAAATATTGATATGAGAGAGACACACCTATGACCAAGGTACATGCCTTTGACCGGAATCAAACCCGGACCCTTCCGTCTTTGGGCCGAGGCTCTATCCACTGAGCCAAACCAGCGAGGGCTCACTTCCCCTTCAGGCTGCATGCGGAGAGGAAGAACGAGAAAGAGGGTGCAGGCAACCGAGGGGTTGAGCGTGCCAACCATCGCCACATTGGCTACGGGCCCCGCGCTCTCTTCCGCTGAGGGAAGAGGAGTCAGGAGCTGACTCACGCGGGTCCGAAGGGCAGCAGGTCCCAGACGGACACCGTGAGGTCAAAGTCACCAGGACTCGCTCTCCTCAGCCTGAGACATCGCCAGGGGGAGGTGGGAGTGTCGCAGGCGAGCACGAGATGCGCACAGGCGGGCAGAACGAAGGGGGTTCTCTCTGAACGGGAGCAGGGAGGGTAGAGGAGAGGCAGCACTGAGGCTCGAAGGCTGAGAGCTGAGCTGTTGTCTCCCCTCAGGACAAGGTGGTCTGGATGGAGAGGGAGAGGGTTAGGGTTAGGGGCTTTGGGGCCGGCCAGGAGGGATGCCCGGGGGTGGACGCCAGGCTTAAGGACTTTGGTCCAGGCAGCAGCCGCGGGCGCCGGCCACAGGGACAGAAGCCTGGGTGGGAGTCCGTGGAGGGGCTGGCGTTTCGTGGCGGTGTTGACGAGGATTCCAGTTCCGGCTACGTGAGGCTCCGGTCCCTCCTCCGTAAAATTCAAAGCAGGCCTCCGGTGTGGTGGGGTGAGGGGCAGACACTGTGCTCAGCGCCCGGCCCAGGGCCAGGCTCTCGGTGGGTGTCAGTAGCTCCTGCCAGTGGGGTAGCAGGGCTGTTGGTGGTGGTGGTAGTTAGTGCTCGTTGAAATGGCCGCGGCTGAAGCAGGAAGAGGAGCCATTTGTGTTTTTCTAGCTCTTTCAAATAGGGACATTTTCAGAAACCAGCGGCTTTGGGGCTACAGCAAGGACGTAAGCCAGCATCCAGGAAGAACCCAGTGGCACTTGGGGTGCAGTGGGCATTAGCGGGGTGTCCTGGGGAAGCCCCTGGAGGTAGTTCAGAGAGAGGGCCCCCCCACCCTGGCCTGGACTTGAGGGCCAGGGAGAGCCTGTAGCCAGAGGCCGCAGAACCAGTTTGGCTGCCAGGAGGCCCGGTCAGACCTCCCTGCCGTTCAGCTGTAAAACGCACCCGCACCCTCCCAAGATCAAATTCCACACGCTCCGGGCAAAAGGAGACTTCCTGTTTCCAGGGTTAGAGCACACAATATTGTTCTTAATCCTCCCCTCCGCCCCTGCCCCAGCCCCTGGCGCTCTCTCCCACAGTCCCCCAGCCGAAGGTTCCACAGAAACAAAACCCGCCCGCTCCCCCCCCCCATACACACACACATACACACACGCACACACACACACACAGGCTTACATTTCGGGGTCTGTGCACCGAGCACACACGGTCACCTGGGTTTTGCCAAAACCCCAACTATTTAAAAAATGGCTGTGAACGGGCCAGACCTCAGACTTAGCCCCCTGTCCCCACCACCCACCGTCCGTGGCCCAGGTGCCCGGAGCTGCTGATCTGCCAGGCACAGCGAGGACTGTTCCGGGGCACACATAGTGTGGGCACCGTCCGTGCGGGGGGCCTGTGTGCATGGAGTGCTGGGCACGGGCGTGAGGACAGTGCCTGAGTGTGGCTGTGTGGCACGGATGGTGTGGTCAGTGACGAGTGTGGCAGCGTTGGGCCATGATACCCAAGGTGCACGGGGGCAAGTCCGCACCATAGGGGAAGGCGTGGCAGTTTTCAGGTCGTGTACACTGAGTGGCCACATTAAAAAGCTAACGTGCAAATTGACCAGGAGTTCAACCATCAGGCAGGCCGGCCAGACCCCACCCATGCACGAATTCATGCACTGGGCCTCTAATACACACTCTCTCTCTCTCTCTCTGTCTCTCTCTCTCTCTCTCTCTCTGTCTCTCTCTCTCTCTCTCTCTCTCTCTCTCTCTCTCTCAGTGGCCAGATTATTATGCGTTCAGAGATCATAATAATCTGGCCACTCAGTGTATATGGCATGAGGGCATATGGAGTGTCTGAATCAGTATTGTTTTAGGTATGCATGTATTTGTGTGTATTCAAGTGTGCAGTATGGGTGGAGGGAATGTTTGAGTAAAAACATAGGCATGTGTATATATGTGTGTTCATGTGTGCGAAATGCCCATGGGTGTTATGTGGAGACCGTTATGTATGAGTTCAGGTGTACTTGGTAGGCTGTTAGAGTGTAAGCATGAGTGTCCAAGGGTAGAGGTAGTGTTTGTGTGTGATTGGCTTTGTTTGCCGAACGGGGGATGATGACAACGTTTGTGTGTATTTTGTGCACAGTGTGTACATTGCAATATTTGTGAACTTGTGTCTGCGTGGGGTGTGGGGAGAGCAGTCTCATGAATGTGAGTGTGTGTGACTGGTTGTTGGCGCATGCAGCTGTGGCGGGACTTGTGAGCACAGGTGTAATATCACATCTGTCCCTCGCGTACCTGCAGCAGAGTCTTTCTTGCTCTTACTGCTTTAGGATCATTCAGAACAGCCTTGCTTAACTGACCTCTGTCAGGGGTTGCCCTGAGGGGTTTTAAATGGTTCAGACTGTGTGTAGCTACATCCAATGCTCCCAAACTGTGACGCTTTTAAAGTTATGTCTACTTTTTGCCAAGGATTTTCTCTCTTTGGTTGTGCCTCCTTATGGATGTCCTGGATCCCTCGATTCCTCGTTCCTTTCATTTTTTTAAATATATATTTTATTGACATTTTACAGAGAGGAAGAGAGAGAGATAGAGAGCTAGAATCGTCGATGAGAGAGAAACATCCACCAGCCACCTCTTGCACACCCCCCACCGGGGATGTGCCCGCAACCAATGTACATGCCCTTGACCGGAATTGAACCCGGGACCTTTCATTCCGCAGACCGATGCTCTACCACTGAGCCGAACCGGTTTCGGCTCCTCGTTCCTTTCTAATTCTTGTTTTCACTCTCCCGGGGGCTGGAACCCCAGCCAGGTAGCTCCTTAGAGCCGCAGGTAGCTCGGGGTCCCTGGACTCCAAGGAACGCTGCCCAGTCACCGGAAGGACTGACTCCCGGATGTGCATTGTGACATCCACCTGGCTTCCCTGAGGCAGTCCTTGCTTAGCTTTTGACGTTTTAGAAACCGAGGTTGCCAGAGAACTAGCCATCGCGATGCAGACATGCACAGGAATGTGTGTTTCAAAAGCAAGTGTGGATGCATTTGAATGTGAAGTTACAGGTGTGCTGAGCCATGTGCACACATGTGCGCACACACATATGAATCTGAGTTGTGTGTAGTAAGGATACTGTTCAGCTGCATCCCGTGCACAAAGTCCGTGTTGTGTGTGGGCAGACACGACTCCCTGCTCTGTGTCTTCAGTACATATGTGAGTGTGTGCACATGGGTGATGGGCGGTGCACTGGCCCTGCCTCCTGCACAGGGCAGGGTAGGTGGCGAGGTGGGGAGGGGGGAGGGAGGGGAAAGGGAAAGAGCAGGGAGCAGGAATTTAATGCCCAGATCCCTCTCTCGGAGTAAATGTGAGACCTTGGTGGGGTCTGGCTCTGCTCCGGGCCACAGTGAGGCCATTCGCTCGGCTCGTTCCTGCTCGCTCACAGCTGGACACACGCTTCTTTCTTTTTAAATACATTTTTATGATTTCAGAGAGGAAGGGAGAGGGAGATAGAAACATCAATGAGGAGCCCTAACCTGTTTGGCTCAGTGGATAGAGCATCGGCCTGTGAACTCAAGAGTCCCAGGTTCAATTCCGGTCAAGCACATCCCCAGTAGGGAGTGTGCAGGAGGCAGCTGATTGATGTTTCTCTCTCATCGATGTTTCTAACTCTCTATCCCTCTCCTTTCTTCTCTGTAAAAAAAAAAAAAATCAATAAAATATATTTTAAAAAGAAAGAAAGAAACATCAATAATGAGAATCTCCAAGCCATGTGCTCTTGGCTGGAATCAAACCTGGGACCATCTGTAGGCCAATGCTCTATCCCAGTGGTCAGCAAACTCATTAATCAACAGAACCAGCTATCAGCAGCACAACGATTGACGTTTCTTTTGAGAGCCAAATGTTTTAAACTTAAGCTTCTTCTAACACCACTTCTTCAAAATAGACTCGCCCAGGCCGTGGTATTTTGTGGAAGAGCCACACTCAAGGGGCCAAAGAGCTGCATGTGGCTCGAGAGCCGCAGTTTGCCAACCATGGCTCTATCCATTAAGCCAAACTGGCTAGGGCGGGGCCCACGTTTCTGAGTTACCAAGACTCACTCTCAGTCTCTGAGAAGCCTCCGTTATAAGGAATCCATTAACGTGGCGATCACCTCACTTTGATCGTCAGAGGTGGGGGGCTGCTCTCCTGTGCTGTCCCCCCAGGAGAGGCGCCCCCAGTCCCTGTGCACATTAGGGAGGTTTGTGACAACTTCCCCGTTGTCGGTGGGAGGGGAGCCTTGGGCCCGGAGGCCAGGCCTGGCCCAGCCCCAGCCACACTGGGTCCCAGCAGAGCCTGGACTGGGCCAGGTCTCCCCCCGGGCCGTGCTCTCCTCCTCAGCGCCCACAGGCCACTCCGCCTGGCGTGGGCGGGTCCCCAGGCTGCACTGTTCTCTCTGCTTGTCGCCTGGCCTGCTCTCTGCCCTCCGGGGCAAGGCCTGCCTGCTCCCCGCGCCCCTCCCCGCCTCCCCCCTTCCCCCCCATTCACCTCCCTGTTCATTTCTGTTTCCAGTGCAATGTGCCACCCCAAGCCCTCCCACCTCCCCTGCCTCCCCGACTTCACCAGCCAACCCCCTCTCGTCTGAATCCCCACGGGGCACCGACAGCAGCCATGCCATGCGGGTCTGAGCTCGGACGTAAGCACTTTTCTACTGTATTTCCTCCACCCCGGGGAGGGGGACCCCCCCCCGCCCGCGCCCCCATCGAGCCGTCTGCACCCTCTCATTCCGGCATTGCTTCTGCCCCCCGCCCAGTGCCCGGTCGCTCCCCCCACCCCCACCCCCACCCCTCTGCTTGAGCCCGGTGTCCCCTCCCGGGGTCCCGGTGCCCCGTGCTGGCCAGGGGCCGGCGGGCAGGGCGGCTGCTTGGAGCTGCAACGCCAACGCCATGGGCTTTGCTTCTCCGGAAGCAGACGGAACAGAGCCGAGGCCTCCCCTGTCCACTGTCCGGAGGGGCCTTCCAGGACACCCTCCCCTGTAGCTCCTGTGACTCACACAGCCTCGGGAGCCCCCCTGAAGCTGCTTAGCCCAGGTCTGACTTACCCCAGACCTCACTGCAAATGCCAGCATCACCGGGCTCTGTGGCCAAAGGCTATGCCCAGCCTTCCCCCCAGCACAGGGCGCTCAGTGCCAGGCGAGCGGAGAGCACGTGGCTGCGGTCTGTTTCTCTCTCTCTCTCTCTCTCTCTCTCTCTCTCTCTCTCTCTCTCTCTCTCGGGGTCTGACCAGTCTGGCTCCCAGGGAAGTGTCTGGAGTCTGCTCTGTGCGCCCCCGTTCTCACCGATGTCCCTTTTCTTCAGTGCAAGCCCTGGCGGAGGCCGCCGCCGCCGCGAAGCTCCCCGGAGCCACCTTCTGAAGCCCGGCCCGCCGGCCCAGCCCGCCCCGCTGCCTCCTGGGAAAACTTCGAGGCGCCAGGCTGAGGGCCAGGGTGCCGCCAGCGGAGCGGGGCACGGATGCTTCAGCCCCGAAGCCCTCGCCGCTCAGACGCCGTCCCTCCGGTCCTGAGACGGAGCGGGAAGCATCCTCTCCGCTGCCCGAGTCACAGGGCGCCCAGGCCTGACCGGCTGGGGTGGGGCTGGCCCTACTGGAACATTCCCCGAAGGAGAAGACGCCTGGGGAAGATGCTCTGGACCATCTTAGGTTGGGGCGAGAGGGGAGGAGCAGAGGGACGCTCTGCCTCTTGCCACCCAGGACAGCACCTGCCGTTATGCCCTCCCCATCAGCGCCCCCCCCCACCCGCCACGGCCCCCGCTGTGCCCGGGGCTGTGATCCCTGCCGTGGGTGCTCCTTTGTGGACCCGTGGAGACTAACCACCTGTCCGAGCCAAAGACAAGATGACGAGAGATGGGGCCTCGCCTTGGCTCCCGGAGACAGGCAGGCTGGGGTAGAGAGCAGGTCTGGGCTGTGTCTGGGGAGGTTGGGAAGGGGGAGGAGAAGGAAGGAGGTCCGAGGAGAGGAGGGGAAAGAAGCTGCAGGGATCGTTCGCAAGTAAGAGGACAGAGACGGAAGGTGGATGGGAATGGGTTCCCGGGGTGAAGCCAAGTACCGAGTGCCAAGTACCGTGCCACACTGTCGGCGTGGCCCTTCCACACTGTCCCCAGGCCGATGCCGAGGCCCCAGGAGGCCCCACCAGTGAGCAGACGTCGGCCTTCAGCTGACGTGCTTGGCATGGGGGCAGGGGCAGGATGAGGGTGCTGGGTAGGCCAGTTGGGGGGACACAGGGCCCTTTGTAGGCCTGGGCCTGGTGTCTGCCGCGGGTACTGGGCTTGGGGGCAGAGGAGGATCTGTCGTGTGCAGGGTGTGGTCAGCCTTGGGGCCTCTCCTCGCCATTTTGGTGGCATTTTCTGGCATGTGCTTGTGGGCCAGCTGCCAGTGTGCCCGGGGAGGGGCAGGGAGCCTTCCCCTGGGAGGCCAGATGCCCGGACCCTGCCGCCCACCCCGGCCCCCCAGACGAGGACCCGTGGAGGCTGTACCAAGGACGCCCTTCTGGCTGAGTCTTTCGGGATCCACCTGACAGGGAGGCCAGTGCAGGAGGGACAGAAGCAAACTCATTCTTTCTCTGCTCCGCCCTCCATGAGATGAATGTAGCCAGGAGGAGGGAGGGGAGAGAGTGCGGCTCCACAGTCTGGCTCCTAGGCCTTCTCTTGGCCCGAGTTGCTGCCTGAGGCTCCCGCCTGACCTCCAGCCGCCCTAAGAACACCGACCTTACCTCCCACCAATTCTTCCCTCCTTCACGGCTGGGCTGCCGCAGTTACTGGTTCATATGCAAGTAAAGGTGACAAGTCATTCAACAAATATCTACCGAGCACCATTTATGCCCTAGGCCCTGTCCTAGGTGCTTAGGAAGTTGCTTCTGAGGGATTACAGACTGGGGGGGTTCCACTTGTCTTCACTTGTGGCAGGTTTTTGGCTTCATTTCCCGTCTTCAGCGAAGCTCGGGTACCCCAGACGGTCCTTTCTCTCCCCCCCCCCCAGACTGGCAGGTGGGGTTGGCTCCCAGCTCTTCCTTGTTCCCGCACCTTTCTCCATCCACGAGACACATATTTTTTCAGGGCCTCCCATGCCTTCCCCTTCCTTGATCTGTCTCTCCTTTTTTTTTAAAGTGATATTTTTAAGAAATACATGGAAAATACCAAGGATCAATGTCTGCTCGTCTGTCACCTCCTGTTTTCATAAAGCTGGCCCTTTATGTTGCTTTACATGCCTTAATATATGTTTTATGAAGATGACACATGGTACAGGTGTGTGTGTCAGACGCGTGTTGGTTTGGGTGTCGGGTCCTTTCCCAGAACGCCTGCCCAGGCCGTCTTCTCTCCTTGGCTCTCCGCACCCCATGCCTTGGATCCAAAGAAGGGGAGAGAAAGGCTTGTTTTAAGGCAGATCTATTTTACGCTTTTATTACGAAAGCAGATCTATTTTCCAATGTGCAATGCCTAAATGGAATTGGCCAACCACGGGAGGAGACCGGGGCGGCTGCCTCTAGGTCCGGCCTCCACTCCGCCCCCCCCCCCCCCCCCCCCAGCTGCTCCCTTCCGCCCACTGCCCGGTCTGCAGAGGGCTGGGCCAGCCGACAGCCTCCCCCCAGGGCAGGACGTGCCCTCGGACATCCTGGTCGAAGGATGTGGTCACACTGTCTGCTCTTGATGACCCTCTCGGATTCTCGGGTCTGAGTCCCGAGGAAGAAAGCGTTGAAGTGTGTGCACATGAGCGCCCCCTGCAGGCCTCGCCCAGCGATGTGCTCTCAGCCTCCCTCCATCACCTGCTGCCACCGGGCAGGCAGTTTCGTGGCAGTCTGTCCCTTGGCGGACCCAGGCTACGGCGGCGCGAAGGCCAAAGGAAATGGTTTGGGATCCCTGGTCCTTCGGCGCAGACCTGTTTGAGTTCCCCGGACTTCCCACGCTCCTCGGCACGCGGCCGCTGCTGCTCTGGGTGGCGCCGGTGGCACCTGTTTCACTCTGTGACCTTTCTCCTGGAGGCTGTGCCTCAGGGCCTGGTACCTCGGTCTGGCATCCAGACTGCGGAGTGCGCCCCTGCGCTGAGGAGGGTCCCACGGACTCTGTAGCGTCTCAGTCTTCCAAGCTGCTTGTCACCTGGCCGGGGGCTCGGGGCTCTTGTCTCGCACAGACCTGGGCAAGATGGGAGTCTTCTGTCCAGATCAGGAATCCAGGGCGTTGGAAGCTCGCGCTGGCCTCCCAACGTGACCACCTGCCGGCCCCTGCTGCCAGCCTGGCGCATCGTGCTGCGGATGGACGGGGCCCGGGTGGAGGCCGGGGCTGAGAAACCCCCCTGGGTGCCCTCCCGGCCGCTGATCTAGAGCCTTCCCAATTAGCTCAGGACCTCCCTGATCAGTAACTGGGAGGCTGCCATCAAATATTGCTGCTGTCACTTTAAAGGTTTTCTGAGGTTGCAAGCTGCGCACATTTTTCTGCCTTGGCGAGAGAGGCATGTTCTTGGGGCGGGGCTGACTATCGCAAGAAGCGCCCAATTCCTTTCCCCTTTAGGCAACGTCCACCTGGAAGCTCTTAAAACTAAGGGAAAATATGAAATATACATACCTATATATATATATACATATATACATATATACATATATCTATTTATGCACATATGGGGGCCAATCTGATTTGCTAGTATTAGACAATAAACTACACACGGAAATGTCTGATCTCAGCGTCTTCATTTAGCAGAAAAGTGGCCTTAGAAGAAGAGTTCAGGTTAGATGCGCAGACGGCATCGCTGCCGGGGGACCGGCCGCTGCGGCAGCCCTGAGCATCTTTCCAGCCGAAGCCCCTCCCGGGGAGGGGCACCTGCCCCACGGGCTGGAGTTGGGGTCCGCGCTCAGCAGCCAAAGAGCCCCCCGTGAGCCCTGCGTTTGTACATTGCAAGTCTGTGTAAAGCCAGCCCCGGAAATAAAATGGTTTGTACAAGTGGTGCGTGTCTTGCCCTCTGTGTCCGCGTCTGCCCGCGGCTGGCCTCGGGGGTTCGTGGCCATTGACGGGGGTCTGGGGCCAGGCCTTCCCGAGGAGCGGAGCGGGTTCAAGGCACACGGACCGCCGCCTCAAGCTGCGTCTCCCCCTCCCTCCCGGGCAGCTACCCCCGAGTTCTCGAAAGAGTGCCACCTCCCTCCCTGCGCCCCTGGGGGCGATGCCATGCTGCCAGCACCACAGTCACCGTTTTGGCTCAGGTGACCCCAGGCCAAGGCCTGTGCCAAGGTCTGTGCACCGGGATGTACACCAGGATGTACATCCGGTGCTCCAGGCCCCGGAACCTCCTCCTGCTTGGGTCTGAGACGGAGGGGAGGACAGTGGGAGACATCCTCAGCCTCTCTCGGTGACCGCACAGTGCCCCGTGTTTCTGCGGTAAGGGACAAGAAGGCGTGTGTGATCGGGAGGAGGGGAGTGTCATCAGAAAGGCCCCTCAAGTTCTTTGCATCCAGCCTCAATGCCTCGGGTCCATTTCTCCTGGTAGGTTATCGGTTATTGACACTTGGCGTGAAAGACTGAACTGAAGCCTCTCAATTTGAATCTTTCTGTGAAGGATAGGCGTCAAGAGGCCCTGTGAATCCTCTCATCTCAGTTTCCTCATCGGTGATGGGGGGGGGGGCGGGGATAGGGAGAGAACAGGGACCCAGAACTGTGGCTGGCCCAGCTGGAGTACAGCAGGGTGCCTGGGGGGAGAGGGCAGGGGGGGTGGTTCCGGGAGAAGAAAATTAGGAGAGGAGGTGGGGAGGCGAGCTTCCTCTAACTGCCGATGCTGCCTGGGCTGGTTTTGAACCCTGGACGCCTGTCCTCGTCCCTAAAAGGGCCTGTAGGGTAAGTACAAATAAGGTGACCATTTGGAGGGCTTCGCAACATCCCGGGGAGCAGGACAGGCCCTGATAGCCTCGTGAATCGGGGAGAATGGGGACCAGACGTTGGCTCATGGCGGAGGCCGTGGGGCTGGGAAGCAAAGACCCTTGAAATGCGGGGGATCTCTGGATCTCTTGAGTAACTGTTTTTCGATGTTATTTCCTATTTTCGCTGACCTTTATATTTTAAAGGGTGTGCAGCCCAGGGGTGCCCACCTCTGCTGTCAGGGTCACCTGGGGAGTAGTCTGGGGGTGTTGCCTGCGGTGTTTTATCTTTCTCTCATGCTGTCCCAGGGCTCCCCATGCAATTGCTTTGAACCACTTAGCTCACCATTTCTCTTTCCATTCCACCCTCTGTTCCCATCACCTATCGGAGATGTATGCGCTCCAGGGCCTTTAAGAGCCTCCAAATGGAGTGTTACCTGAACCCACGGTGGCGTTTCCGGACGGAGATCTGTGTGTCCGATACGCCACCATTTCCCCATTCCGTGCCGTGACACAGGGAGCGAGGGCCCACGCCTGTGCATTCACACTGCTGCCTTTGGCTCCACGTGGCCACCCCCACCTTGCCTTGCTTTCTCCTCCCTACTGAATTTTACATATATAATTGATTTTTTTTTTTTACAGAGAGAAAGGGAGAGGGAGAGAGAGTTAGAAACATCAATGAGAGAGAAACATTGGTCAGCTGCCTTCCGCACATCCCCCGCTGGGGATGTGCCCGCAACCACGGCACATGACCTTGACCGGAATCGAACCAGGGACCCCGCAGACCGATGCTCTATCCACTGAGCCAAACCGGTTTCGGCTCCTCCCTATTGAATTTAGGTTATAACCCTCTTTCTCTTTTTTATATGCACGTACACCCGGTCTATTCTTACCCACCTAGCTTTCATTTTTATTCTAGCGTTTACTCCCTGTTACTCTTGTGGGTTTGTTTTAAATTACATAATGGCTCTAGTCTTCTATTCCTTGTAAATTCAACTCTATTTATTAATAAGTAGGTGCAAGTAGTCTGCCGATGCCATGGATGTCTTCCGGTAAGTCTCGCCTGTGCACTCGTATATTGAGAGACATTGTGTTTGATTACACGTTATTTTTCTCTGCTATAACTAGCTTTATTTGTATAAGGGGTGTATGTAGATTAGCCATGTCACCGATGAACTTCATTTCGGGGTGGAGGGGACATTATCACAGGGGTGCTGGCTCTCATGGGGTTGAGGACCACAGCCCTCAATGGGAGGAAGGCGTTGGGAGCGATCCCTCCTCTCTCCTCAGGCCCAGGGAAAGGAAAGGACACAGGTGTCTGCTCACCGGCTGGAACCAGGCTTCCTGGACAGTCCAGCCCTCCCCCGAGGCCAAATTCACCTTTTATCTGCCAGAGCTCAACCCCAACCGCCAAAGCTGGGAAAAGGAGGCGGAGCCCTTGTGTGTCGAACACAGTCTGGCACTCCCAGGAGACCAGCAGCAACAGGTTTTACTCAGTTGCTTGGCGCCCCCTAGGGCAGAGCCCGGGTACTAGCGCAAAACAAGCCAACTGTATACAAAATGAATTTTGTGCTTTTCCAGAAGGGAAACACAGATCCCAACTCTTCCCACACACACGCCAAACCCCGTCAGGAGCCTGGCCACTCCTGGGTCTCCGTTCTTCTATGTGCAGTCCAAGTTGTGCCGAGGAGCAGAGAGCACCGAACTCGACCTGAAGGCAGGGAGGCCGGGGGAGAGGGGACGGTGGAAGTCAGGTGGGATATGAGATGCTCCAGGGGCCAGCACCTGGAGGGACAGTGACCCTGGGAGGAGGCAGGGGAAGGGAGCCTGTGACTTTCAACAGCCATTTGTGAGTGTGTGAGTGTGTGTGTGAGTGTGTGAGTGAGTGAGTGAATGAGTGAGGAGAAAGTTAATGATTTACCGGAGGCTCCTTTCACAACTTACCAAGGGTCAGCTTCCCTCGGGCATGCACAAGCCCGGATCTCTGTTCTCCTCGCCCGGGCCAGCTTGAACCGGCAGGCCCCCCAGGCAGCCGGCGGCATGATCTCCATCACCGAATGGCAGAGTGAGTGTGCGGGGCCCCGGTGCGGGGGGCAGGGCTGGAGCGGGGTGTCTAGGCGAGGCGGGGGCCGGGCTGCCCCTCCCAGCTGGGACCTCTCCGTGGGAAGTCTGCGAGGTGACCTCTGGAGCCCGGGGCCCGGAGCTGCCGTGTTGGCATCCTCCGCGGGCAGGGCCGTGGCCAGGTGTGGCTCCTCAGCCCGCCCGGGGGCTGCGGGGTGGCTCGAGGCCTCCCGGAAGCCAGAGGCTGGTGTTGGGGGAACCGGCAGGTTCCGCTCGGGGCCCTTAAACCTGGGGTGCTGCCAAAGGTGGGCCTAGGAGGCAGTTGCCCATTCAGACATCTTTTCCCCAAAACTCTCCTAGGGTCTCCTGTGGCCCCGGGTCCCTTCCTACCAGAACGTAAACTCAACACCACTCCCCAAATCACCATATCCTCGCTCCTAGACCCTCTCCCCCTCTCTTTGGAGCGGGCAGAGAAGTAGTCTGCGGGTCCGAGGGGCGTGGGAACTGGCTCCGTGAGTTTCATTGGGGGGAGTTAATTGGAGCCTCGGCGCCCCAGGGTCTCCTCTGTGACCTGGGGTGACACTCAGTCACCCACTGAGCAGATGTGTCTCTCCCGTGCCACGTGCCGTGCTGGGCGCAGAGTATACAGCAGTGAATGGACATGTTACCCCCACTTACCATCTAGAGGGGGGAACAGGAGCTGGCCGAGGAGGCAGCAGCGACCTGGTGGGAAGGGACCGACGCTGGGTCTGTTTGGAGGAAACCGCTGAGAGGATCCCCCGATGGATTGGGTGCGGAGTATGGAAGGGAAAAGTCGGGCATGTTTTTAACCTGAGCAAGCGGAAGGTGTGAGTAGGGGAAGCAGGCACGCTGAGTTTGATGGGCTGGCATTAGGTGCCCAGGTGAGAGGTCAAGGGGGTAGTCAGGTACGTGACGAGTCTGGGACGGAGAGAGGAATTTTGGAGTTGCCCACCTATAGATGACCTTCAGGAGCGACTCCAGCTGGGTAAACTGAGGCCGGAGAGACGGAGGAAGGTCTGAGGCCTGAGTGAGAGGAACGGCTTCGGACCCTTTTGGTGAGGTTTGTGTCCCCGGTGCCGTGGCCCATGGGGAAGGCTGCCCTCACAGGAGCTGTGGAGTGGCGCCGGTCCTTGAGGAGCCGAGCGGGACAAGGGAGGAAGCAGAGCGATGCCAGCCCGCACAGCGCTGCTGCGGGAGAAAGGGTGAGAAAAGGCGGAGTGTGGAGCTGAGAGGCCTGGGCGGGTTCCACGAAGGGAAGAAGACACTGTTCCCGCGTGTTTACAGGACGAGCACGTGGATGTTTTAACAAAACGAAAGGGAAGCCTAGTAAAATGTGCACACTGTGTTTCCACACAAAACACACACACCCCGCCCCGGGGGAGAGAGAAGAGAAGGATGGTCCTCAGACCTGAATCAACGGCGTTTTTTTGTGGCGGTGTGAGCTGGGACCAGATACTTTTATCACCGGCATAAAAATGGGAACACGCCCTAACCGGTGTGGCTCAGTGGATAGAGTGTCGGCCTGCGGACTGAAGGGTCCCAAGTTCGATTCCGGTCAAGGGCACGTACCTTGGTTACGGGCACATCCCCAGGAGGGGGTGCGCAGGAGGCAGCTGATCGATGTTTCTCTTTCATTGATACAGAGGAAGTAACTCCCCTTCCTCTGTAAAAAAAAAAAAAATCAATAAAATATATAAAAACAAACAAACAACAGCAACAACAAAAATACCGGAACCCCTTGGCCATCTGGATGGAAGAACAGGGCTGTGGTCTTCCCACGTGGCATCGTCGGGGCAATGTAGGTGCACGTGGAGGCCCTCCTGAGGACAGAGGAATCTCACAGCTAGGAAGGACAGGGCACAACGGCCCACGGAGGCAGCACGGCAGGGCCCCGGGCCCTCAGAGACCGGGTTCAGACAGGCCCTGCCGAGAGGGGGACGCAGGAAACAAGCCCGGGTGGTCAGAAGCGGGCGGAATCGGCCATTAGTCCGGCGGGATGTGGGCAGGTGGCCATTCCGCCGACAGATCCGCCGTGGCGCTGGGTCCTAACGGAATCCGCTCTGCGGAAAGGGAGACAGCAGGCCCGGCGCTTCTCGGGTGACCAACGGAGTGCGGTTATGGTGGGGACGGTAAAGCTCCTCTCCGGCTATGAAAGGAGAGATTTTGAAGGAGCCCCATTGGAACTGGTCCGAACCCTCCGGGGTCTGTCTGATTGAGGGTTTGGCTCCAAACCTTTGCAATAAAGCAAGTCGTAATCTTTATGCTGGTGGAGGGTCTTGCCTTTAATTTGTAAAAAAAAAAAAAAAAAAAAAAAAGTCTGTAAAACAAAGCACAATAAAAAGAGGGATGCCTGTACATTGAAAACTACAAATCGTGGCTAAAGATGTTGTAAAAGCCACAGATAAATAGAAAGGCATCCTGTGTTTGTGGATGGGAAGATTTAATATTGTTAGGATGTCAGTACCGCACAAAGCGGTCTGCAAATTCAATGCCATCTCTATCAGAATCCCAATCTGTGTTTTGCAGAAATAGAAAAAATCAATCCTAAAATTCCTTTGGAATCTCAAGGGCTAGCGAATAGCCAAATTAGTCTTGGAAAGGAGGAGCAACGTTGGAGGGTTCACACTTACTCATGTCAAAACTTATTACAGCCCTGACCAGTGTGATCAGTGGATAGAGAGTCAGCCTGTGCACCGAAGGGTCTCGGGTTTGACTCCCAGTCAAGGGCACGTACCTGGGTTGCAGGTTCGATTCCCAGCCCCCGTCAGGGAGTGTGTGGGAATCTCTCTCAATGTTTCTCTCTCCCTCCCTCCCTTCTATTCTCTCCTTAAAAAAAAAAAAAAAAAAACACACAACACAATGAAAACAACAACAACAAACCAAAACCCATTACAAAACTCCAATAATCAAAACAGTGTGGAACTGGCCTAAAGACAGACACACGGACCAACGAATATGATAGGAAGCCCAGAAATAAACCCCGGCAGAAAGGACCGAGTGATTTTCAACGAGGGTGTCAAAGTCTCTCAGTGGGAAGAGACCGTCTTTTCAACAAATGCTGTCAGGAAAACCGATACCCACAGGCAAAGAGCGGTTCATCTCAGCTCAGAGTGAGAGCTAACACTACAAAACTCTCAGGAGAACAGCTCCCTGACACTGGACTCGACGATGACTTCTGGGATAGGGTACAGAAATATAAGCAACGAAAGAAAAATTCTATACATTGAGCTGCGTCAAAATTAAGAACCTCTGTGCATCAAAGAGCACAATCAACAGAGTAAGAAAGACAGTCTATGAAATGGGAGGAAATATCTGCAAAGTATATACCGATAAGGCGTTAACATCCAGAATCTACAAAGAGCTCCCACAGCTCAACAACAGCCCAAAACCGACACGTCTACCAAGAAGATGCACACGTGACCAGCAGGCAATGAGAGCTGCTCAGCACCAACCGTGAGGGAGAGGCAGTCAACACCCCCGTGGCACCACCTCACACCCACCAAGATGGCTGCCATCAGCAACAAAACAAGCCCGGCCAGGGGCTCTGCTGCTTGGAGCGCCGACCTGTACACCAAAAAGGTTGGGGGTTCGACCCCCTGTCGGGGCACGTAAGGGAGGCAGGCGATCGATGTTTCTATCTCACATCGATGTTTCTTTCTCTGTCCCTTCCCCTCTCTAAAAGCAATAAGCAGCTGAAACCGGTTTGGCTCAGTGGATAGAGCGTCGGTCTGCGGACTGAGGGGTCTTGGATTCGATTCCTGTCAAGGGCATGTACCTCGGTTGCGGGCACATCCCCAGTGGGGGGTGTGCAGGAGGCAGCTGGTCGACGTTACTCTCTCATCTTTCTAACTCTCTAGTTCTCTCCCTTCCTCTCTGTAAAAAAAAAAAAAAAAAAAAAAAAAAAAAAAGCAATAAAATATATTTTTAAAAACGAAAGCAATAAACATGTCCTCAGGTGAGGGTTTAAAAAATGATAATAAGGGATTACAAAACAGAAATAGCAGGTGTTGGTGGGGATGGGAAGACGCGGAAGCCTTTGTGCCCTGCTGCTGGGGATGTAAGATGGAGCGCCTGCTGTGAAACGCACGCGATATGGTGGCTCCTCAACAAACTAAAAATAGAGCTACCGTTGGCTCCAGCGATCCCACCTGTGGGCACAAAGCAAAAGCATTGACAGCAGAGCCTCGCAGGGATATGTGGTCCCATGTTTGGTCACAAGAGTGAGAAGGTAGAAGCAACCCACCTGTCCATCCGCAGATGGAGAGACAAACCAAATGCAGTGTAGGCATCCGGCGGGATATTCCTTGAAAATAAGGAAATCCTGACGGACACATGCTACAACACGGATGACCCGTGGGGACATCATGTTACGCGAGATAAGCCAGTCGCAGAACGGCAAATGCGGTGTGATTCCTCCTCTCTGAGGCCCCTCGAGCAGTCGGATCCATCGAGGCAGGAGGTAGCGGGGAGGGCGCGGCGGCCGCGGGCGGGAGGAGTGAGCAGTTTGGGTTCGGTGGGCACAGAGCTTCAGTTTTGTCAGATGAAGAGAGTTTGGGAGATGGATGGGGTGGTGGTAACACAACAACACGAAGGTACTGAATACCACTGAGCCGAACATTTACAAATTGTCAAGATGGCACATGTTATGGGTATTTTGTCACAACATAAAATAAAACTTCAAGCTACCGTAGTTCCATTTAAAAATGAAGCAATACACCCTGGCCGGGTTTGCTCAATGGATAGAGGGTTGGCCTGCAGACCAAAGGGTCCGGGGTTCGATTTCAGTCAAGGGCACATGCCTGGATCACAGGCTCAATCCCCACTAGGGGGCGTTCAGGAGGCAGCCGATCCATGATTCTCTCATCAATGATGTTTCTGTCTCTCCCTTCCTCTCTGAAATCAATAGTAATATCTTAAAAATGGAGCAATAGCCGGGACTGGTTTGGCTCAGTGGATAGAGCATCGGCCTGTGGACTGAAAGGTCCCGGGTTCAATTCCGGTCAAGGGCATGTTCCTTGGTTTGGGGCACATCTCCAATAGGGAGGTGTGTAGGAGGCAGCTGATCGATGTTTCTCTCTCATCGATGTTTCTAACTCTCTATCCCTCTCCCTTCCTCTCTGTGAAAAATCAATAAAATATATGTATTTTAAAAATGAAGCCATACAATGAATCATTTGCCGACTCTCAGAATGGCAAAGATAAGTAAAATGAACAATTCTGTGTTACGGAGAGGGCTTAAGAAAAAGAGAAACTTCATATCCTGTTGTTGTTACAACTCTTCCTGAGGGGAGCAATCTGAAACATGCATCCAAGTGTCCAACATGGAGCCCTTGACCCAACCAGGGTCTGAATGTCCTGCACTTGGGTGCGGGCCGCCCTGGCTCTGAGCAAACGCCTGCAGCCTCAAAGAGCGACGCCCTGAGGCGCACTGCCACCAGGGGGCGCTGCACAGCCCAGCCTTGCGCACAAAGATGGCAGGGCCACTGTGGCCACAACCAGAGAGGTTCCAGTGGGTGGTGGGGGGCCCAGAGGCACGGCTACAGGAGGGAGGGAGAAGAGGGAGGAGGTGCTGACTGGGCTGTGGACTTCAGGAGGACAGAAGGCCGGCAGCGCAGGGCTGCACGGTGTCTCCAGGAGCTCAGTGTACTTTGGTGCTCATCCTTCCCTTCCCGGCCCATCACCACCACCACCCCCCCCCCCCCAGCACAGAGCTCCCCAGAGGGCACCTGCCCAGTGGTGAAAGGTTGTAAGGTCCTGACAGAGAGGTTTGTAAGATCCCAGCTGAGAGGTAGGCGGCGCAGAAGCAAGACACGGAATCCTGGCGATTAAGAAGGGGGTTTTAATCTGCACTCCCGGGCGAAGCTCTCTGGTCCGAGGGTGGGCCAGGGAAGTTAGCGCCCAAAAGCGGCATAGGTGTTTCTTTTATAAGGCTGTTTAGGGAGGGGAGGGGGGAGGGCATGAGAGGTGTGGAATTCCTGCCTCGGCCAGGGGTCTAGGAAGGTGCCAGCTAGCCAGTTATCTTTGTCACCATCCATCCTGCAGATGCTTGCATCTGCTCTGGGCTACCCCCGCCCCTGCCTCGACCGACCTAACAAGTGGGACCCCGGAAATACCAGGCCCCCGCCTCTCCCCAGAGCCCCTCCCGCCACGGCCCCCTTGCCTGTTGCAGAGATTGGCGTGGGCATCACCGGCTTCGGCGCCTTCTTCATCCTCCTTGGAGTGCTCCTGTACTTCGATTCCGTGCTCCTGGCCTTCGGGAATGTGAGTGCCCCTGCCCTGAGGCCTCTATTGCTGGGGTCCAGCCTGAGTCCCTTCCCGTGGGGCCTCCCAGGGTCAGTGCCGGCGGCCTGGGCCGGCGGGTGACTGGGGATGGAAGCAGGCCCCGCCGGGCAGAGAATCCGAGGCTGCTTGAATTCACGCTCCTCTTCCTCTTCCTCTTCCTCTTCCTCTTCCTCCCCGCAGCTGCTGTTCCTGACCGGCCTGTCCCTCATCATCGGCCTGAGGAAGACGCTCTTCTTCTTCTTCCAGAGGCACAAGCTCAAGGGGACCAGCTTCTTCCTGGGGGGGGTGGTCGTGGTGCTCCTGCGCTGGCCCCTCCTGGGCATGTTTCTGGAAACCTATGGCTTCTTCAGCCTCTTCCGGTGAGTGCGGGCCCCTGTCCCCCTCCCCGGCCCGGCCTCGAGTGCCTGAGCCCCCCCAGGTCCGGTGGCACAGCCAGTCCCCAGGTCAGCGGGGGTGGGAAGCTGGACCTGCCTGGAGGGACTGGAAACGGGGAGGAGGCCCTAGCTGGCGTGGCTCAGTGGATAGCGGGTCACCAGCAGACCGAAGAGTCCATGGTTCGATTCCAGTCAAGGGCACATGCCAGGGTTGCAGGCTCCATCCCCAGTAGGGGGGATGGGGAAGGCAGCTGATCAGTGGTTCTCTCTCATCATTGATGTTTCTACCTCTCTCTCCTTTCCTCTCTGAAATCAATTTAAATTTTTTTTAATTAAAATTAAAATGCTAGTGAGGGCAGACCCAAGATCGTCTCCCAAGGAATCTGACCCCAGGGACTTCGTTCTTTTTTAAAAATATATTTTTATTGATTTCAGAGAGGAGAGGGAGAGAGAGAGAGAGAGAGAAACATCCACAATGAGACAGAACCATTGCTTGGCTGCCTCCTGCACACCCCACACTGGGATTAAGCCCTCACCCAGGCATGTGCCCTGATTGGGAATGGAACCATGACCTCCTGGTTCATAGGTCAACCACTGAGCCACGCCGGCTGTGCTGGGACTTCATTCTGAACTATTCCACTTGGCCGCCTCTAAAACACGGAGGGGCGGGGGGTGAGCCTGCCCCAGTGCCCAGGGGCCGCTCTCTTGGGAGCCAAAGCCTGTCTGTGGACCTCAGCCTTGCTGCCCTCTATCTCCCCGCCCCTCACCCCCCTCCCCAGGCCATCACTGACCCTCCGCCCCCCCCCTCTGTTCTAGGGGCTTTTTCCCTGTGGCCTTTGGCTTCCTGGGCAATGCCTTCAACATCCCCTTCCTGAGTGAGGTGAGTGCGTGTGCCTGTGGCTCAGTGGTAGGGCCTGGGGAAGGCGGGAGCACTGCTGCTCCAGGTCCAGTGGACCCGCCCCATCTCCCCTTGCACTCCCTTCCCCAGGCTGGCAGCCTCCGCTCCTCCTCCCTCCCTGCTCCTCCTCCCCTCCCTGCTCCTCCTCCCCTCCCTGCTCCTCCTCCCCTCCCTGCTCCTCCTCCCCTCCCTGCTCCTCCTCCATGGGACGAGGGCAGCTGAGGCTGAGAGGGCCCTTCAGCAGCTGTGCCCAAGGAATAGGATAGTGGAGGAATAGGATAAAGGAGGGATGGGGATGGAGGAGGGATGGAGATGGAGGAGGGATGGGATAGAGGAGGGATGGGGATGGAGGAGGGATGGAGGGAGGATGGGGATGGAGGAGGGATGAGGATGGAGGAAGGATGAGGATGGAGGAGGGATGGGGATGGAGGAGGGATGGGGATGGAGGGAGGATGGGGATGGAGGAGGGATGAGGATGGAGGAGGGATGGGGATAGAGGAGGGATGGAGGAGGGATGGGGATGGAGGAGGGATGGGGATAGAAGGAAGGATGGGGATGGAGGAGGGATGGGGATGGAGGAGGGATGGGGATGGAGGAGGGATGGGGATAGTGGAGGGATGGGGATGGAGGAGGGATGGGGATGGAGGAGGGATGGGGATGGAGGGAGGATGGGGATGGAGGAGGGATGGGGATGGAGGAGGGATGGGGATGGAGGAGGGATGGGGATAGAAGGAAGGATGGGGATGGAGGAGGGATGGGGATGGAGGAGGGATGGGGATGGAGGAAGGATGGGGATGGAGGAGGGATGGGGATGGAGGGAGGATGGGGATGGAGGAGGGATGGGGATGGAGGAGGGATGGGGATGGAGGAGGGATGGGGATGGAGGATGGTGGCTATTAATAGCTCTTTATTTATGCCAACAAAACAGACACTGAGAGAGTCTAGGGGACCCAGCCAGAAAGTGCCGATTTGGGGGCAGCCGGCTGGGTCTGGGCCCCGGACGTGGAGAGGATGTGTGACAGCTAATGCCAGCTGGGAAAGCTGGGGCAGATTCTGCCTCTCCTCGGGCAGGCGTGGGCAGTGGTCCCGTGTCTCTCCCTCCCCTATCTCCGGCCCGCCGCCCACCCCGCTCTTTCTCAGAAGCATCTGTCAGAACATGGGCTCTCTGAGAGCACCCGGCACGCCCGCCAGCTGGGCACATCCCCGCAAGCCCCTCTCCGTGTCCGCCCTTGGCACAGCTCCCCCCTCAAGGCCAGCTCCCCAATCACGCGGACATCGGGCCTGCTCTCCGCTCTTTGTCTGGAGTAATGACTCTCGGCTCCCGCAGCTGTTCCGGAGGCTCCAAGGCTCCAGCTCAATGGTCTGAGCCGCAGAGACGAGCTCCTTGAACTTGGATCACTGGCTGAGGGGGCTGGAAAGGAAATGGGGCCGCCCTCTCAGGCCCCCCCACCTGCGCTGACGCACCCACCCCGCACCCCCGGGCCTCTCCGAGTCCAGAGGGAAGGATGGCGCCGAGTGACCGACCTCGGATTCCCACGTCACCCCCAGAGGCCGTGGGCCTTGTGGGGAGCAGAGCTGCAGGGCCCCACAGAGCTGGGACAGGGGCCGGGACCACACCCCGCTCTGTATGGGAGGAAGAGCAAAGATTAAAGCCCAAGCTGTGTGTGTGAGAGACTCGAGGTCAGTGTCTCGGGCCTGTGAAGTCTTCTCCCGACCCGGGGGGTCTCAGTCTACACAGCACGGGGCAGGCCTGCTCTCAGAGGATCGTTTTCACCCAGGGAGTGAGATAGTTTTCACCCGGAGAGTGCCGGCCCCGGGAGCAGAAGGCATTGGACCAGTGATGGGGAGATCGTGTCCTGGCAGGAAGTGCTTCTCGGCCCGCAGGCGGGTGTCTGCTCGGGATGTCCCCCAAGCCAAGCCTGTGCCGGGAGAGCTTCCTGTCTGAGGGTAGAGACAGCCTCCGCCTTCAGGGAGCCCTAGGCCCCTGGTCGGCAAACTGCGGCTCTCGAGCCACCTGCAGCTCTTTGGCCCCTTGCGCGTGGCCCTTCCACAACATACCACGGCCTGGGCCAGTCTATTTTGGAGAAGTGGCGTTAGAAGAAGTTTACGTTTAAAAACATTGGGCCCTCCAAAGAAATCTCAATCGTCGCGCTGTGGCTCTTTGGCTCTGTGGACGAGGGAGTTTGCCGACCACCGGCCTGGGCTGACCGGAGGAAGAGGCTCTGTCCCAGGAGCCCCTGGTCCAAGGGTAACGATCACGATCGCGAGGCCCAAGAACGAGACCAGGGTTCCCCGTGCCGTGTACAGAGGGCGCCCCCCAGAACGCGCACGCACTGTAACGGCTGATAGTCGTCGAATGCAAATGGACTGGGTTTTAACCACCGCTGCCTGCCCCTGGAGATCCTCACAGGGCGTGTACCCATTCGCGGGGACGCCGGCACCCAGGAACTGTCCGGGAGGGCCCTCTGTGTCTGTGCTGCGCAGAAAAGTGGGCGCGGAGGGTGCAAAGGGAGGGAGGCCTGCCCCTGCCGTCCAGGGGGAGCACAGCAGTTCCAGACGCCGTGATCGCGGCGCCAGGCCCCCGAAGGCGGGTCCTGAGAGCCTGAAAGTCGCTTCCTACCTCCCCACCGCACCTCCCAGGTGAAAGTCACTCCCACCAGGCCCAGCTGGCTCAGAGCGACTGTGTGTCCTGGGCGCTCAGCTGCCCACAGGTGTTACCCATCTGACTGCTAAATCCACCCCAGAGCCCGGAGCTGCGCAGTGCTCGGTCACTGTTTGGGAAAGAAGGAAGGAAAGGGAGGAGGAGGGAGGAAGACCATCCCTCCCAGTTGCCCAGGAGCCCCCTCCTGGTCTGAGCCCCAAGGCCAGCGCCAGGCCTGGAGCACTCAGAGAACCAGAACCCCTCTCCCCGCCCTCCTGCCTTCCACGCTGCCCACTCCACTCTGGGGGTTCACGTGGCTCCTGTCTGGAGGGGGACCTTTTCATGCTGCCCCCTCACCACACGCCTCCTCACACAGGCCACGTCCCGGGTGGTTAGCGCACAGTGGGTCTCCAGGTGAGCGGGTCTGGGAGGAGTGGGGGGAGGAGGGGGAGGGAATCAGAGAGCCGCTGGCCTTGGAGGCTCTGGAGGGGGGAGGGAGAGACTGGCTCCAGTCGTGACAGCCAGGGGGCGGGAGGCAGCCGCCCGCCGCTCTCCAGGGGGGTCTGCGGAGGAGGGCGAGGGAGACCTGGGGCCAGTGCCGGACACGTCACCCTGGGCTGTATAAAAGGCGCAGGGATGGGGCAGGGCGCTGGCAAGAGCGAGCCCAGCTCCCCGCCCTGCCGGTGTTCACCCGCCGGACACCCGCGAGCTCCCACCGCCGCCGGGACCCAGGACCAGGACGAGCCAGGTAGGTGCGCTGGGCATCCCCTGGGGGCGGGGTCCGCCCAGGCTCAGGGAGGCTCCCCAGACGAGCAGACACTCAGTTCCAACACCGGCGGCGGAGGTGGCCCAGGCGGGGGAGCGGGCTGTCGGGGCTGGGTTACTGGCGAATGCCTTGGTCTGCACGTTATCTGTGAGGCCGGGACCCTCAGGGACTCCTCTGGGTTGTGAGCACTGCGTGAACTCTGCGGCTGGGATCCGGGGCCGGGGGAGGCTGAGGGGGGAGCTGGGGGCCCCGTAGGGCGCCTGGGCTCCGCAGGGCTCCTCTGAGCTGGTTCTCCAGCTGAGGGATGGCAGATGCAGTCCCAGCCAGAGAGCCCTGGCGCTGCTAGGAAGGCGCCCCAGGAGGGAGCCAGCCAGCCCACTGCGAACGCTTCCCGGCCCCGCCTGGGACTCTGCCCTCCCTGGGCTCAAAAGCGGGTGGATGAGCCACAAAAGTGCCCCCGAGGACGGCCACGTGGGCCCCTGGGAGCTGGCGGCTTTGTTCCAAGCGACTCATTTCACGTGTGTTAAGAGTTGGGTGAATGTGTCCGTGTGCATGCGCATGTGTATGTGCATGTATGCATGTATGTGTGTGAGTGTGCGTTCTTGTGTGTGTGTGAATATGTGTATGTGTGTGTGTGTGTGTGAGAGAGAGAGAGAGAGAGAGAGTGTGTGTGTGTGTGTGTGTGTGTGTGTGTGTGTGAACGAGCAGCAGGAAGCGTAGAACTGTCACGTGGCACCATGGTACGTGCTGGGAGGAGGCAATGGGGAGAGGCCAGGGGCGCACACAGCCTGCCCGCTCCTCCCTCCCCCCCTCCCCACCTGCTTCTGCAGAGCAGCCGGAGGCCCCCTCTGACATGCAGGTCTCCACACATTCCTCTCTGCCTCAGACCCTCTCCTTGGTGGGGGGGAGCCCCTGGTGGCCCTTCCGCAGACTCCTCGCTTTCCCTCCAGCAGAGCCCCCCTCCTGGCAGTCACCTGCCTGACTCTCGCTCAGAAACTCGGCGCAGGTGCCACCCCCGAAGACACCCGTCTGACCCTCCAGGCCGGCTCCCAGAGGCCCCGGGCCCCTTTATGCTGACACACCTCCGGGCTGTCGCTCACAGTGCTCTCTTCCAGTGGGCTGCTCGGGACTCCGTCTCTTGTCTGAGGACTCCGTTTCTCGAGGTGGGGGAAGAGGGCTTGCAGCAACTCTGTCTGAGCACCTGTGCCCCCTAACCCCTAGCCCCTGTGCCTGAGCACCTGTGCCCCCTAACCCCTAGCCCCTGGGTCATGGCACTGTGCACCCCAACCCCTGTGTCATGGCATGTGCACTATAGCCCCTTAGCCCCTAGTTCATGGCACCTGTGCGCCCTAACCCCTGTGTCTGAGCACCTGGGCACCCAGCGCCTAACACAGCACCCGGTCGGTACTCAAGAAATGAGTTCCAAAGTCTCCTGGACCCTGTGCGCCCACAGTCTGAAGCCACACAGAAGCGGTCTCGCCCTCGCCTCTCTAAGGAGCGGGTCTGCCTCTGCTCCCCGCCCTTTAAGGAGGTGCAGGAGGCCGCGGTCTGGGTCCCACAGAGTCTGCACGGACACGCGGCCATCCGTGGGCACACTCGGTGGCCAGACGGACCCAATGGTCCTATTTTACAGGTGGGGCTCTGAGGCCGGAGATGGGGGTGACTGGCTCCCGTCCTGTGGGGAGGGCAGGCATAGCGGGGCCAGATCCAAGGACTGCTGACCCCATCTCAGGACCCTTCCCCTCCACGCCAGGCCGGGGTCCTGGAGGGAGCGGGAGGGAGTGGGGTGTGGGGGGTGAACAGAGGATTGATGGGGGTGAACAGAGGATTGGTGGGGGTGAACAGAGGATTGATGGGGCTGGTGGGCACACATGGGCCCCCCCTCCACCCCACAGTGGCTCGGGCCTCAGATCTGGCATCCACACCCTTTTGGCTCCACCTGCAGCTCTCTGCCTCCTCGTTGGTTTGTTTTTCATCGTGTTTGCTGGACCACCTCCAGGCGTCTGATGACTTTTTTCAAAGAGAAATTAGACGTGGGAGCTGGACGCGACGGGAGGGGCAGCAGAGGGTGAAGGGAAAGAGGTGGAGGGAGAGGGTCAGAGTGAGCACACAGCTCCCACCCCAACAGCCCACATTCTGAGGTCAACTCCACGCCGACCCTCTCAGAGCCGGCCGGAAACACAACGGGAGGCACGTGACCTGACAGACAGGTCGGGAGAAGTCTTTTCTCTTCCCTGGATCCGAGGCAGTAAGACGCCTTAATGGCGATCTTCGAGATGACTGCTGCTCCTCCCTGCTCATGAACGGGGGAAAGAATCCCGTTTCTATGGCAGCAGGGAGGAGCCGGGCCAGGTTTGAGCTGCAGGTGCTAATGGGGAGAGAGGAGCGCAGGGTCTGGGTGTGTGCAGAGCTCAGCACGGAGGGAAGTGCCAGGCTCCGGGAGAAGGTCTGGACCTCGATCCTCCATGAGGTGGCGCTCGTGGACCCTCTTCACGTCACCCCTCCCTGCTCACTCCTGCTCATCCTTCTCCCCCTCATCTCTCCAACCTTCCTCTCAAGCAAACCTGAGATTCTGGCCACTTTCCACCCTGAGCCACCCTGCCCCTCCCACCCAGAGGGATCCTTCCTCCAGGAAGCCCTCCCTGATGGCCCTCCCCTAGAATGGGTTCCGCTTTGACTCTGCTGTGCAAGGGGTGCCGGTCCCATTTCCATGGCACGTCTGTTGGGACGCATCCCTCCAGCGGGGTCTCCAGGGCAGAGGCTGGCTCCTCCCTTCACCGTGGGCTCCGCCCCAGCTCCCAGCCCCCACCTGTGCCTGACCTTCTTCCCTTCACCCCTCCCTCCCCCTCTCTCTGCCTCGCCTCAGGGCGCTGCCAGGACCCGCACGTCTCTCCAGGATGAACCTGCTGGTTTCTTGGCAGCTGGTGCTTTTCCTCTGTGCCACCTCCTTCAGGGACTCCCTAGAAAGGGTGGTGCCCGCGGAGAATGGGAGAGCCACAGGTACGCACTGTCTGGGGGGGAGGCCGGAGGGAGGGAGCCAGGGAGGGGTTTCCAGGTGAGATTGACCGCCCCTTTCCGATTCCGGGAAGATCTGCGGGGAAGGAATCGACTATGAACGTTTCGTGAATCAGAGACCCCAGTCTCTTGATGGGGACTTTGGGGGGCAGGGTGGGAGAAGACCCTACACAAAAGGACAAATCCTGCCAACCTTATGGGTTACTATGGTACCGATGAGCTGGAGAAACTGAGGCCCAAAGAGGTAAAGATGCCACACACACATACTGCAGAAGGCCAGCGGGCGCGGAGCTCCCTGCGAGGGTGTCTGCATGGTGGCACCGTCGGGAGTTGTGGCTTCACGCTGCTCGGTCAGCTCTGGACCAGCAGGAGCCGCGGCTCAGCCTGCCGGACCGCGGTTCGGAGCCGGAGCGTACTACACACGCGCCCTCCCTGCGCCCTGAACTCGCCCAGCCCCGGGAGGACACAGCCCCCCCCATTTCCCTTTGCCAGGAGCGTGTTCTCTCCCGGGACCAGGTGTCCCTTCTGGGTGAGCGTCACCTCCCCAGGCCTCGGCGGCTGCAGCGAGTCTGATGGCTGTGGGGGGGGGAAAGGCTGGCCTCACGCCTTCTCTCCCTGTGGCTCTGTCCTAGGCCTGCAGCTCCGCCCCCTGGCGCTGGGGGGCGCCGGGGAGCAGAGCCGGCGGAGCGCGGCCCCAGAGAGCGCGGAGGGGTCCAGGCCAGCCCTGGGCCAGCCGAGCAGCCGCCGGGTCCCTCCAGCGCCGGACGAGGCCCTGGTGCGGCGGGAGAAGGGCCTGTCTGCCTTCAACTGGAACTCCTTCGGCCTGCGCTACGGCCGGCGGCAGGCGGGCGGGCCAAGCCCCCCGAGGGCGCGCAGGGGCCAGGGACGCCTGACCACGGACTGACCCGCGCTCCGGGCGCCTGGAGTTCCCGTCCTGAACCAATAAAGGAAACGCTGTCGACTCATCCGGGTGTGATTGATTTGGGGCTGATTTTTGCAAGGCTGTTCCCCTTCTTTCCTCACCTGGCTCTTCAGCTGGTTCTAAGACGGCCAGGGCAGAGCTGGGGAGGGGCCAAGTGCTCCCCCCCCCCCCCACACACACACCCAGGTCAATGCTTCTAACGCGCGCTCACACGTTCTCCCCGCTCATCCCCCCAACCCCAATAAAAGGGTGAAAATTTACAAAATAACTACAGAGAGGTCCAAGTCGGTTGCTTAGCAATATCAGGTTTCTGGCCCCGAAGAAAGAGCCAGCTGTGAACCAAGAGGCAGGCCTTCACCACAAACCACACCTGCAGACGCCCTGACCTTGCCCTTGCCAGAACCAGGAGAAAGCAGTGTTTGCGGGTTCGGTCCCCCGGACAAAGGGCAGGTCCGGCTCCGTAAGGGGCATCCCACACCTTCTTGGGTAGGAAGAACGTCACGCAAAACTGGTGACCCGGCCAGATCACCGCTGGCGTTCGGGAAAACCGAGGCTTGTCCCAGTCAGGAAGCAGCTGAAGGAACTCAGAAGAAAGGGTGTCTGTGCGGTGGAAGGCCCGCCTCCCAAAGACCCAACAGCAACCTCCTGACATAATCCCGTGGCAATCCCCTGGCTGCCCCAGGCCCGTTCCTGTGGCTTCCGTGGAGAGCCCTGGGCTGGCACACACCCTGTGGACGTAAAAGGTCTGCTCCTGGGCTGGGGAGCTCCCTCCTGGGAGAGGCTGCCGGAACCGCTCCTCCTGCCCACCGGCTGGACCAGGTGCGGCGGCGGCGGCGGCGGCTTCATCAGAAGGGACCAGAGAGCCAGCCCCAAGCCGTGGGCCTGGAAACAGATCTGGACCGGCACTGCAGGTGGGCAGCTGGGCGACCATCACAAGGCCATCCCCGTAGCTTGTTTATCGGCTGTCCTGGTGGGAATCACCTCTCCCTGGCAGCACCCCGGTGCCGCCCCAAACCCCCAGCCCCACCCTGGGACCTGCCACCCTTCCAGTGAAGGCCCACATCCCGTTCTATTGTAAGGTGGCCAGACGTCCTGCTTTTGAACAATTTGTCCCATGTCCCTCGGCGATTTTAAAAAGTCCCGATTTTTTAAAATGCCACGGGACGCCGAAACTGGTTTGGCTCAGTGGATAGAACATCGGCCTGCGGACTGAAGGGTCGCAGGTTCGATTCCGGTCAAGGACATATACCTTGGTTGCAGGCACCTCCCCAGTGGGCGGTGTGCAGGAGGCAGCTGATCGATGTTTCTAACTCTATCTCTCTCTCCCTTCATCTTTGTAAAAAAATCAATAAAATATATAATTTTTAAAAAAATAAAATTAAAAAATAAAACGCCACAGGACACGGGACAAATTGTTAAAAATCGGGACTGTCCCGCCAAAAGCGGGACGTCTGGTCACCTTATTCTACTGGGCCAGCCAGCCCCATCGGACTCACGAGACCGCCCTGGGTGGGGGCTGTCTGGCCCAGGCCAGGGCACCCTGCCACCCTGCTTCCTGTGGGCCTAGCTTCCTCCCAGGCAGCCCACTCTGCTCCCAGGAGCCACTTGCAGCCACGGGGAGCCCCTTGAACCCGCTGCCTGCAGGTGTCGGCCCGGGGAGCAGCAGTGGGCTCCCCAGAGCTTCTCCTTCCGTGCCTGGGGGCGGGCGGGCTAACCAAGAGCCCGGCCATGGGGGGGGGGCTGCACGCCAGGCTCAGGTGTCCTGGGCTGAAGTCCCCGAGCCCGCTGCCTCCTCGCCAGGGTCTGCAAAATGCCAGGGAGGGACACACGGCAGCACTATAGTCTCAGAGTGGGGGGAGGGGAGGAGGGAGATTAAACAACCAAATAAATATTTGAACAGTGACCCCCCCCCCCCACAATACGAAATTCCTATAAAAATTCCTGGACGGTGTCCTCTTCACTCTTAGACTTCTCTCCCTGTGAAGGGGTAACAAACACTCTGCAGCGGGCATGGGCCTCAGCCCACACGCCGAGGGGCCCTGGTCTAGGCCCGTGGTCGGCAAACCGCGGCTCGCGAGCCACATGCGGCTCTTTGGCCCCTTGAGTGTGGCTCTTGCACAAAATACCACAGCCTGGGCGAGTCTATTTTGAAGACGTGGCGTTAGAAGGAGTTTAAGTTTTAAAAATTTGGCTCTCCAAAGGAATTTCAATCGTTGTGCTGCTGATATTTGGCTCTGTGGACTGATGGGTTTGCGGACCCCTGGGCTAGGCCAGGGGGAAGCAGGAGGCGTACGTGCCTTCCCCCTTCCTGGGCAGCTCTCAGGAAGTTGGTCAGCTTGATCTGGATGAGGGTGCCAACCACTGCCCTGTCCACTGAAGCTCACCTCTCAGCCCAGCCCCACCGGTAGCCCTGTGCCGGGTGCGCAGCCCCAAGGCACTGAGCCCCACTCTGTGTACAAGGGGTGCCAACAGGGACCAGGGCCGTCCACCCCCCTCTCCCCACCGAGCCCCAGATGGGCTTACATCACTCACCCCGCATCCTCGTAGCCACCCAGGCAGCTGCGCACGGCGGCCCCGTTCTCACAGGTGAGAAAGATAAGGTATAACTCACTCCATGCACGCAGCCCGTGAGAGACCCGCCTAATCAGGCTCCGGACCCCAGAGCCGGCTCCCCCCGTCCCTGCCCTGTGAGGCCTCTCCGAGGTGGCAGCCTCCATCTCAGCCGGAGTGGACATCAGGAAAGGTCAGTGTGCCTGTGGGTGCATTTGGGGGCCCCCACAGCTGGGGAGTTGGAATTTCTGTGAGCTCATGCCACAGCATGGCATGACGGGGTGCTGCTTTTGTTTGGGAGGGCATGACACCCCCTCAAACAGCACAGGGTGTCTACCTCAGGAGAGGAATCAGAAACACACCCCACTCCCCCATCCCCCATTTGTTGAGGGCATTACTCTCCCGCTCACTGGCCACTCTTTCCCCGAGGAAGACTGTGTGGGGGGAAGAGGCTGGTCGCCTCTGAAATCTACTGAGGCAGCCTCATCTTGCAGCAGGCTCTGGGCCCCTCGAACCCTTCCTCAGACCTGGCTTGAGGCAGGCAGAAGTGTGTGTGTGTGTGGGGGGGGGGTGCATTGCCTCGGGGCCAGGAGAGGGAAGCATGCTCTCTGCTGTAAGAAGCACGCTGTGGGCGTGTGAGAGGGTAGATAAGTGTGCGTGTTCATAGACGTGTGTCTGGGTGGCCCGGGGTGTGAGGTGGGCCCTTCGAACTTCCTGTGGGGCCTCAGCTCCCACCGCAACCCGAGTGCCCCGGGATGCCCATTCCTCTGACTCAGCAGGAGGCGGGGAGAGCGGGTCTGCCGACCCTGCTCCTTCCCCCTCTACCCCCCACCCCGGGACCGCTGCCGTGGGCTCGGGCTTTGCCGCTCTTGGCCCATGTCTTGGGAAGAGATCTTGGATTTCATGAGGCGCCGGCCTTGCTCTGAGCCTGCGGCCCCGATGGGAGGGGCGCGGGGCAGGCTGGGGCTGGGCGGGGAGGGGCTTAGACATTGCCGGCACCAGGGACTTTCTGGGTAGTCCCCCTCAAAGGGCTGGGGCACCGGAGCCACAAAGCCTGGAGACACGGCTGCCTAGGGGCCCCCAGACCCACTGCTTTCTGAGGTCTCTGGACAGTCCCCCGGGGGCAAAACACCCCGGAAGGCCTGGGCCTCCCTCACTGGGAAGGATGGGTGGGAGGCCCCTTTCCCGGTGGAGGTTTCCACCACGTTGGCCAGGCCTGTTATCAGGGTAGGGCCTGTCTCCTGTCCCGGGCACAGGACACGGTGGGCGGGGCCGGAAGGGGTGCAGGAGGATGTCTGTCTGCTTCCAGCATCCCTCTTAACAAAGCAGCAGCAGTGGTTGCGTCCCGGTGGTGTGCCCAGCCCCGGGCTCCTCCATGTCGTCCCCTCAACAACTGCATGCGGCCGGCATTGTTGTTCGCACTGCACAGAAGAGGAAACTGAGGCTCAAGAGCCTGGGCAGCGCCCCCGGGTCCCGCAGCCGGAGAGTTACAGCGCCGGGAGCCACACTCACTTCCTGACTCCGCACCACCGCCTTCCTCTCCTCCCCAGCCCACGGCTGCTCTCCCCCAGTGTTCTGGGCTGGAAGGCAGATCTGGAAGCCAGACAGCTCCACCCCGTCCCTCCCCACACTTCTTTGTTTAGAACATATTGTTATTGGTTTCAGAGAGGAAGGGAGAGGGAGAGAGAGAGGGAGAGGGAGAGGGAGAGGGAGAGGGAGAGGGAGAGGGAGAGGGAGAGGGAGAGGGAGAGGGAGAGGGAGAGGGAAATATCATTGATGAGAGAGAATCATTGGTCGGCTGCCTCCTGCACACCCCCCATTGGGGATCGAGCCCGCAACCCCAGACTTGTGCCCTTGACCGGAATCAAACCCAGGACCCTTCAGTCCTCAGGCTGAAGCTCTATTCACTGAGCCAAGACAGCCAGGGCCCCGGACTTCTTTAACGACAATGCAGGCGAAGTCCCCAACCCCCCGAGCACGCCTCCTCCTCTCACCCCCGCCGGGGGCCAGGCATCTGCATGTGGGTCCTGCCTGCCTCCTCCTCTCTCTGGAAGCAGCTTCCCCAGGTCCAGGCCTGATGGAAGTCAGGGCCAAGAAGCGCCAGCCCGCCCTCCCCGCAGTGCCTGCTTCCATTTTAGAGGCACCAGAGCCCAGCAGCTCCCGTGCTTGGCTCAGGGCAGAGAGCCGGGGGCAGGAGTGGGCTTTGACTGTCGAAAGAGCCAGGACAGACCAGCCCTCACTTTCCTCACCTCCTCCTTGGGTTTTGCTGCCTATCGGCCGAGCAGATCTATTGGTTTCTAAAGCAAGAGTGTTTATTTTTCTGATAAAAAAAAAAAAATGATAGTGCCTGGCTGGTGTTGCTCAGTGGTTAGCATCAACCCATGCACCAAGAGGTCGCTGGTTCGATTCCTGGTCAGGGCACATGCCCAGTTGCAGGCTTGATCCCAGGAGGCAGCTGGTTGATGCTGTTTCTCTCTCATCATTGATCTCTCTCTCTCTCTCTCTCTCTCTCTCTCTCTCTCTGTCTCTCTCTCAAATCAATAAAAACATTATATATATATATATATATATATATATATGAAAGAGGGAAGGGAAGGTCCATTTCCTGGGAAATGTATTCTGGGGATACAACCACTTTCCCTAACAGCCCTCCCTGATCCTAGCTATCCTGCTGGGGACATTCTTAGCACACAAACCCCTCACCCTCCCACCAGAACCACCGCCCCTGCATTACCCCATCCCAACACACACACACACACACACACACACACACACACACACACACACGCCTCTGAGCTGCTCGGCTGTCATGCCCTCCTCTGAAAGGGGGCCTTCCAGTTTAAGCTTTTTAATAACGAGGCAGACCTCCGGCGCCGTGTGGGGAAGGCGGTCTGTGATGGGTCTGCTGTCGGGCTCAGCATACGGCGTCTGGCCCCGCGGCGCTGGTGCGGCTCAGTGCAGGGGCACCTGGGGCCAGGCTCTCCCCTCACCCTGGCCCTCCTCCCCGGGGCCCCTCCTTCCGGGCCTCTCCTCCCCAAGGCCCGGGAGACCTGCCTTCAATTTCCCCCAGCAAGCCTCCGGTCAGGATCACCCCGTTCCTCCGGGTCCCCAGAGAAGGACACTGGGTTCTCCCGCCCACACAGTCCTCCCGCTCCAGGTCTCCCTTCTCCCCTCGGGGCCCCATCTGCTCATCTCCGCTGAGCTCCTGGCCCCTCTGATTGACAAATCCCTTCGAGGAGCCAGCTGGGGCCTGAGCGCGGTGGGGGGAGGAGGGCGGGGGGACGAAGACACGTCCATTTCCATCTCTCCTCCTCCTCCTCCTCCTCCTCCTCCTCCTCCTCCTCCTCGCCGCCCCCCCCCCCCCCCCCCCCGTTGGCTCTTCCTGCAGAGGCAGGGCTGGCCCAGGGCTGCTCTGCTCCCCACGCCAACCCTCAGCCAGTCCCACTGCTACCCCCCCCCTGCCCTGGGGCAGGCCCTGGAAAGTATTCCCGAAACAGAACGATGCCGGGCACAAAAGCATGCCCGTCCCAATGCCAGGCACACACCCGTGCCTGTCCCACAGCAAACGTCGGGCCCCATCCTCTCCCTCCGCCGTGACCCCTGCTGGCCGCGCCCAGACTCGGTCTGAACGCAGATGCTCCTGGGGGGGGGGGGGGTCACCATAGAGCAAATGGGAAGCCCCCTGAGCACCCCTTGCCCAAAGACCCCCTCCCCCAGTCACCGCCCCCACCCTCTACGCCCGCCCGGCCGTGGGCCCCGACGTGAGGCCGAGGGCCCGGCTCCAGCGGGATTTATGCAGCAGCTCCTGACCCCGAGGGCCGCCCCGTGGGAAAGGGCAGGTACCACGCAGCCCTGCCCTCTGCTTCCGCCCGCTCCGCCGGCCCTGACCTCGTGGTGACGCAGCCAGGGGCCCAGATGTGGGTTCAGGAGGGAGGGGCTTCTGTGAGAACAGGGGACCCCTGGCTGATGGGGCTTGGGAGATGACCTGATAAGGGTCCCCACCACGCCCCTCCCGCCCGCCCGCAGCCCGGGGCACTGAAAGGCCAGGTTCAGAGAGCAGAGGCTCTCCTGGTGGCTTCCCCTCCTCCTTAGGTTCCCTCCTCCCACCCTCCCCCACCCCCACTCCCCCACCTCCACTCTCCCACCCCTCACTCCCCACCCCCACCCCACACCCCCTCCTCCCCGCTTTGGAAATGGCAGAGGAACGGGTCAGGACACACAGGACCCTCAACTGCCAGAGCCGAGTACCCCTGGGGCTCAGGCCTCACCGGGCGCTCCGCCTGTGGGCCGTGCTGACTGGGAGGCATGGCCTCCTGAGGCCGGGACGAACCAGCCCTTTCTCCGGCCACCCCTGGGCTCGGGCTTGGTGGCAGAGGAGGCCGGCCTGGCTCTGCTTCCCAGGAAGTCTGCCGGGGCTCCAGGACCCTGGGGCTGAATGCAGAGGCAGCCTGAGCCCAAAAGGCTGCCCCCCGCCCAGCCTGGAGCTGGAGTGTCAGGAAAACAAGAGAGACTGTGCTTTTCTTTCTCCTTTTCTTTAATGACGTTTCATTGATGTCAGAGAGGAAGGGAGAGAGGAGAGAGAGAAACATCAGTGATGAGAGTGAATCGCTGATTCGCTGCCTCCTGCAGGCCGCACCCTGCGGACGGAGCCCCCAACCCGGACATGTGCAGCCCAGTCCCCGACCGGGAATCAGACCGGGACCTCCTGGCTCAACAACCACCGAGTCCTGCCGACGGGCAGGAGAGACGGTTCTTTCCAGCCCGGTTGCCCTCATCGATGTCCTTGCCTCTCTTCTGGCCCTGCAACCCCTGGGCGCAGTTTGCCTGCGGCCTCCTCCTGTTCTGTGTCTCTCGGGGCAAGGTGCTTCGCACTCACACACGCCCCCGTGGCTGCAGGGCCAGCCCGCGCTGCGCTGGCTGCACACGCTGGCGGGAGGCGGGAGGCAGCGAGGTGGGGAGGGAGGGAGCCTCGGTCCACAGGGGGCCCCGGCCCTGCCTTTGCCATGGAAGAGAGCAGTATATTGATCTCACATACCTGTGTGTGAGGGTCCTGTGCACTGTGCCGGGCTTCTGGCTACAGGCCTTAAAACATGTCCTGGTGCCCTGACCGGGTTGCTCAGTGGTTAGAGCGTCGGCCTTCAGACTGAAGGGCTCACGGGTCAGTTCAGTCAAGGGCACACACCTTGGTTGCAGGCTCCATCCCTGGCCCTGGTTGGGGCCCGTGTGGGAGGCAGCCAATCGATGGGTCTCTCTCACATCTCTCTCTCTCTCTCTCTCTCTCTCTCTCTCTCTCTCTCTCTTTCTCTCTCTCCTCCCCCGCTTCCCTTTCACACTCTCTAAAAGTCCTTAGTAGACACAGTAGCAATAAAGATGAGCTCCTCTGATTAAGTGTTTGCTGCCCACAGCTGGTGCAGAGAGCACTCTGTACCCTGAAGGCCTAGACGAGGCACTAGACCAGGGGTGGGCAAACTTTTTGACTCGAGGGCCACAATGGGTTCTTAAACTGGACCGGAGGGCCGGAACAAAAGCAGCCTGACCATGCTGGCACTCTCATCCTGGGCTGCTGGTGAAGGAGCGGAGGGGAGAGCAAGAGAACCCTCCGCTCTTTCAGCTCCGCGGGCCGGATAGAACAGCCGAACGGGCCGGATCGGGCCTGTGGGCCGTAGTTTGCTCACGGCTGCACTAGAGTGTCTGAGCTGGCAGGCACTCTGGGGGCCTCCGAGCACCTGCTTCCTTGAACAGGGTTAGGGACTGAGGCCCAGAGAGGGGGAGGGAGGGGTCCAGGGTCACACAGCAGGTGGGTGATAGAGCCCAGGTCCCTGACAATGAGCCCGAGCTCTCCACGCTGCCCAGCGCAGCCCGAGAACTGGCGCAGTCGGTGAGGACTTAGCACAAGAGGAGGGGGCTCGCGTGCAGAGGAGGCGGCTGAGGTCCTCGCGCTCCTAAGAGGGCGCCCACCCCGCTGCCGGAGCCCACGTCAGGGAGCGGTCCACTCTGGCTAACTGGGGGCCTGCTTCCCCGGGGGAAGCGGTGGCACCTGCCGTGGTTCCCTGGAGAACCAGCAGGAAGAGGGTGGGAGAGGGTATCCGCACACACAGCACCCATGCTGGGTTCAGGGCCGAGTGGGTGAGCTGTCCCAGGCCGCGTGGGATCGGCAAGGTCCAGGGAAGGCGAGGGGGGCACCCGGAGGGAAAGGGGATTAGCGGTTGGACGAGCAGCTGCCCACCTCACTCTCCGGCAGAAGCTTCCCAGGGCCCCTGAGCTGCCGCCCGCACCAAGCTGATGGGGATGGACACAGCCCCTGCCCCCAGCCCCTGGCTTTCGTAGGGCGACGCCAGGTGCACTTCCGTGAGCAGCCACGGGTGGCAGGCCTGGGAGGTCGGGGAGTGGCCAGGGAACCAGCCCGGAGGAGTCGCCCATGCTCCGGATGGGAACACTGAGGTGCAGTCCGGCAGAAGCCAGGTGGCGCCACAGCCACGGCCAGTGGAGACAATGAGGCTGCGAGGGCGGGGGGTGGAGCCGCGGTGGGAGTGGAAGCTCAGGGCCCAGGCCTGTCCCAGCCCCGACCTCGCTCATGAGCTGCGCTGTTTCCCATCAGCCTCTGTCCCCTCCGGGTCACAGGGCCGGGCTGAGGCCGGGCCGCTGGCGTCACTGGTGAGGCCCTGGGTTCCCACGGCCCCTCGGCTCCGCTCCGTGTGGGAGACCTGGCCACCCTCTCCCTCACCTAGCTCAGTCCCCTGGGGGGGTTTGTTCCGGCTGCCCTTGCCATCTGCCCCCGGGGCAATCAATCCAGGCCGGCAGGCCCGCCACCCTCCGGCGCGGAGAGTTTAAAAGGAGGAGGGCCTGGGAGCCATCGGCTCAGTGGCCCCAGGAGCGAGCCAGGCGCCGGGAAGATGGGCGGATGCTGCGGGCCGCGCTGGGCCCTCCTGCTGCTGCTCTGGGGCTCCTGCACCTCCGGCCTCCCCGCGGACACCAGCGCCTTCCAACGGTAACCGGGCCGGAGAGGGTGGCGGGGCGGGGGCTCCCTCCTTCCTAACACTCCTGGCTCGCAGGTAGGTGATGCTATCTGGCCCTCACTGCCCGCCAGGCATGGAGGCCAGGGGACTGGTCCATGGTCGCACAGCCGCAGTGGCCAGGAAGTGGGGGGTGAGAAGCTTGGGGGGGGGGAGGGTTGTCCCCGCAGCTTGTGCGGGGTGCAGCCTCCGCCCCAGGGTACAGGCGGAGAGAGGTAAGAGAGGTAAAAATGTCCTCCCTCATTCTCTTCAAAACGAGAAGAGGGTCGGGGCCAGCAGCGGGGAAGGCGCTGGGAACACAGCCGCACGGACTGCGCCGCTGCGAGGGGCCGGCACGGAGCTTGGGATCCGTGCTCACGGTGCCTGCAGGCCTTTGCGTGCACATGACACTCACGGAGCGGCGTGCGGGTCCCGCAAGGTGTGCCGTGGCTCTCTGAGGTGGGCGTTGCCATTCAGTACCTCCCCCCCTCTTTTTCTGTGGTGGGTGACATTTTACCTAAGGCTTGTTTTGTTTTGTTTTTCCATCACCATCTATCCCCTCTATGCTGTCTTCCACCTCCCCTGCTCCTGGGGGCACCACACCGTTATCCATGGCCACGAGTTCTCTCTCTCTCTCTCTCTCCTCTCTCTCTCCCTTTCTCTCTCTCTCTTTTTCTTTTTTGCTCAACTCGCTGCCCCCTCCCCTACCCTGAGCTGTCTGCCTATCTCTATCTATACGTCTGTCTCTATTTTGCTTAGTTGTTCAGATTGTTCATTAATTTCTACACATGAGTGAGACCCTATGGTATTTGTCTTCCTCTGCCTGGCTTATTTCACTTAGCGTAGTGCTCTCCAGGTCCCTCCATGCAAAGGGTAACATTTTCTTCCTTTTTATGGCTGAGTAGTATTCCATATGTACATGTGCCACAGCTGTTTTATCTGCTAACCCACTGATGGACACTGGGGCTGCTTCTAAATCTTTTTAAAATATATATATTTTATTAATTTTTTTACAGAGAGGAAGAGAGAGGGATAGAGAGTTGGAAACATCGATGAGAGAGAGTCATCAACCAGCTGCCTCCTGCACACCCCCCTCTGGGGATGCGCCCACAACCAAGGTACATGCCCTCGACCGGAATCGAACCCTGGACCCTTCAGTCCGCAGGCTGACGCTCTATCCACTGAGCCAAACCGGTTTCGGTTGCTTCTAAATCTTGGCTGTCGCAAATTATGCCGCAATGAGCATGGGGGTGCATATATTGTCCTGAATTGGTGTTAAGTCCATTTTCAGAGAGGAGTCCACAGGGCTCAGACAAGGCCCGGAGAGGTTGGGTAAGTCGCTCAGAATTACCCAGGGAGTAAGGGGTTCAAGCCTGTCGCCGCCACCACCGGGGCCTCACCAGCCAGCGGCACCTCTGTGAGCGCCCGGCCGTGAGCATCGGGAGCACAGAGAAGGAGCCCACGCCGAGGCGAGGCCAGCAGGAAGCTCCTGGGCAATGTCCTGGCAGTGGGGGTGAATGCTGGGCTTGGAAGAATGAAAGAATGGGGGTGGGGTGGAGAAAGGGACTTTCTGAAAGAAGAACGGTGAGAGGGAAGGGCCAGAGCAGAGGCTGTTCAGAGTAAACAGTGGAAAATGCCCCCTTTTTGGGGGGTCAAGCCTTCTCTGCCCCTCCATTTCCCCACCTGTAAAAATGGGAATAATAAAATCACCACCTTGTGGGACGACTGAGAACCGAATGAGATCATAACTGCACAAGTACTTTTCGAATCGTGAACTGCGGTGGATGACAAAGTCACCGACAGGCACAGGACACGTGACTTCCACGCGGAATGTAACAACGGCATCCCTATTCGTGGGCACGATGGGGTGCGGGCAGCGTGGGGAGGCTCCCCGTACAGGAGGACTGGCAGCCAGAAGAGGGCTTCTCCATAAACTGGGCTGCAATCCTGGGACCCCCCACCTTCCCACCAGCAGCCAGGGGCATCTGCCTTCATGTCAGAGTGGGTGTGGGGGGGAGGGCAGGGGGGAGGGGGCTATCTAGGAAACAGGGCCAGACACGCAGCCTCCAGGACTCTGAGTCACCTCATCCCTGTGAGCCTCCGTGTCCTCACCATAAAGGGAGGACAGCCCCAGGGTGGAGTTGTCCTGCCTGTTCCCCCGGGCGTGGCAGCCCGCTCTCCTAGGAGTTCTCCAGGTCTCCAATGCTGCCTCCCACAGGTGGAAGGAGGGCCTCAGGGCCAGAAGCCGCGGGGCTGGGAGGAGGCTGGGGAAGGCACACTTCCCAAGGACCGCCCCCACCCAGTGGGTTCCCTCCACCCTCCACCCTCCAGCGCAGCCGAGCCCTGCCCCAGGCACCGGAGCCCCTCAGGGGGCTGTGGGTGTCTGCTGCCACCTACAGGCCGCACGAGGCACTGCCTCTTCCTGCCCTGCTGGCGGGCACTCCCGGCCCTCCTGAGTGTGAAGAGATGCCGTTGTGTTTCCTCTGTCTCCCCTGACGGAGCTCCTCAAAGGCAGCAATGGCCTTTATCTTCATACTAGAGGCCCAATGCACGAAACTCATGCAAGGGGCTCAGCCCTTGCAGGCCCGGCTTCCTCCAGAAGGTCATCGGGAAGGTCGTTCGTTCGGCTGCCCCGTCTAATTAACATATTATGCTCTTATTATTTTTTAAATATTTTATTGATATTTTACAGAGAGGAAGGGAGAGAGATAGAGAGCTAGAAACATCGATGAGAGAGAATCATCGACCAGCTGCCTCTTGCACACCCCCTACCGGGGATGTGCTCACAACCAAGGTACATGCCCTTGACCGGAATCGAACCCGGGACCTTTCAGTCCTCAGACCGACGCTCTACCATGGAGCCAAACCGGTTTCAGCTTATGCTCTTATTATTATAGATCGATCTCTAATCTCCTCCAGCGGAGGTTTGAACATGTGATTGTGGAATGAATGAATGAAGGAATGAAGGAATGAAGGAATGGATCAAAGTTAGACAGCAGGAGGAAGGTAGTTGTTGAGGGTCATTTAATACGCGTGCAGGAGTTCACCGAGGTTGGCAAATTCTCCTCCAGAGGCCCAAGGGCGCACGAGTGAGGGTCCGAGGTGCGCCGGGGGCTCCCCCGTTATTGTGGGGGGGACACAGAGCTCTCCTCCTCTTCTGTCTTCGCTCTGCGCCAGGATCTTCCTGAAGAAAATGCCCTCCGTCCGGGAGACCCTGCGGGAGCGCGGCGTGGACGCGGCCAGGCTCCGGGCGGCGGCGGGGAGCCAGCTCTCGGGGAGGCCGCCCCTCACCAACAGCACCGCCCCCGTGGTCCTCACCAACTACCTGGACGTGAGTGCCCGCCGGCGCCTCCCCCTCCTCCCCCCGCTCCTGGGCCCGAGGCTCCCCGCGTTCTTTCTGGGGTGTCGTCCACCCACCGCGCTGCTGAGGAGCAAGCCCTCGGCGTCCCACCAGGTTCCCACTGCACAGCCGGGGGGGGCCTGGGACAGCCCAGCGGCACTTCTGTGGGTCTGGAAGTGGGAATGCAGGGCCGCGGGCCCAGGGGCGCTGGGGCAGGTGTGTGTGACCTCAGATGTCTGTGATCAGGCTCAGCACAAACCACTGCTTCCTGTGGTTCCTCGAGGGGCAGGGGCGGGGGGCTCCCAACTTCCTTTTCAGTATTTGAATTTTGCCTCTGATCTCACGTCCTGGGAGGTCCTAGGACAGTGCCGAGCCTCCCTCCATGCCCTGCTGGAAGATGGAAGCCCACCGAGGCTGTGTGACCTGCCTGCTCTCACCCCGAGTACTAAGGGGGTGGGGGTGGGGGACCAAGGGAAACCCCAAGAGCCAAGGCTCCCCAAGTCCCTCCAGCTGCCTCCTCCGTTCGTCCCCACAGACCCAGTACTACGGCGAGGTTGGCATCGGCACCCCTCCCCAGACCTTCAAAGTCATCTTTGACACGGGATCGGCCAACCTCTGGGTGCCCTCCACCAAGTGCAGCCCCCTCTACACAGCCTGCGGTGAGCCCCGGCCCCCTGCCCCGCGCCCAGCTAAACCCCTCCTGCTCTCACGGGCACGATTTCTCTTCTTCCTCTGCTCCCACTGCCCCTAAAAGGAGAGGGAAATGCCCCCCGTTTTCCTGATGGGACCGTCCCGGTAAAACAGCAAGCTTTGGGAGACACCCCCACTCCCCCACCCCACCCCACCCCATTCCCACTCCGGGCTTCTCCCCCTTCCGGAGACTGAGAGCGGACTGGATGCTCAGACCCACAGGCTTTTGGGCTCTCCCGTCACGCTCCTTAGCCCAGGGGTCGGCAAACTGCGGCCCTCGAGCTGTGGTTTGCCGCTCTGTTGATTAATGAGTTTGCCGACCGCTGACCTAGACTCTCAATCCCAGTAATTCCAGGCTGCTGTTGTTCCCTGTGAGTAAGCCCCTATCCAGCGGTCGGCATACCTCTCGAGCCACGGTTTGCCGACCGCCGCCTTAGCCAGCAACTTCTCTCGTGGCGTGCTGACTGGAACCAGAATCTTCTCCTCACCCCAGGGTTGGCGCTCGCTTTATCGTACCTCACCTGGGACACAGTTCCCAGAGGCATGGGCCCAGCGAACACGGTCCTTGGTTGACGAAACACAGTTTCCCAAACCTCTGGCCGACCCCAGGACCACCCCGTCCCTGCCCCTAAGTCCTCAAGCACCCGGGCCATGGCCACGGGCACCCGCCTCCCTCCCGGGGACACACCTGAGCCCGTGTCCCTCTTCCAGAGATTCACAGCCTCTACGACTCCCTGGAGTCCTCCACCTACACGGAGAACGGGACCGAGTTCACCATCCAATACGGGTCCGGCAAGGTCAACGGCTTCCTGAGCCAGGACACGGTGACTGTAAGCGGGTCCCGCCCGGGCTGTCCCACCTCCGGCCCCCTCGTCCCCAGACGCTCCTGCAGCTCCAGGGCCCGTGCTTGGGAGAGGTGCCCCCCCAGCTCCCCCTGCAGGCTGGAACGGGCTCTGCCGCTGGACAGAGCTAACGCAGGCTGCCCCTTGGCCTGTGTGTCTGGCTCACACGCAGGGCCTGTCTGCGCCCCTCGGCCTGCAGCCCAGTGACCTGCCCCCAGGGAGGCGGGGGGGGGGCGCCCTGACTGAGCCCCTCCCCAGACCCTAGACCCGTGGTAGGCAAACTGCGGCTCACGAGCCACATGCGGCTCTTTGGCCCCTTGAGTGTGGCTCTTCCACGCAATACCACGGCCTGGGCGAGTCTATGTTGAAGAAGTCTAAGTTTTAAAAAATTGGCTCTCAAAAGAAATTTCAGTCGTTGTGCTGTTGATATCTGGCTCTGTGGACTAATGAGTTTGCCGACCACTGAGGTCAGCGTCAGAGTCAGGGGCAGCCGTACAGTGGACGTTGCGGGCAGGGTTAGTTTGGGGGCCCGGCAGGGTCATAATTAAGGTCAGAGGTTAGGATTAGGGTCCGGGCCTGGTTTGCTTTCCCGTTTGGCCTGGGTCTCACCCGTTCCCCATCCCAGGGCTTGTCCAGCCCCTGCCTGGCCAGGGGTGGGGAAGGGCTACTTGTGGGACCTGAGAGGCCGTGTGCGCCCTCCCCCCGCCCTTGTCTGTGAAGCCGGGGGGAGGAGGGGAGGCAGGCCTGGCTGTGCTGAGGAAGCTCTCCGCCCACGATGGGGGTGGGCACTGAGCCAGTCCTGCCAGGGGAAAGCGGGCACTGGGGAAGGGGTGTGGGGGCTCCTGGCAGCTTTCCTACTACAGCTGGGCAGACCACCTCCTCAGCCTCTGCCCCTCCCTGTCACTGGGCAGCCCCAGGTCTCTGCAGTTCCCACAGCCTAGAGCGGTGGCTCTCAACCTTCCTGACGCCACGACCCTTTAATACAGCTCCTCATGTGGTGGTGACCCCCAACCAAAAAACTATTTTCTTTTTTTTTCTTTTTCTTTTTTTAATATATTTTATTAATATTTTACAGAGAGGAAGGGAGAGAGATAGAAAGCTAGAAACGTCGATGAGAGAGAAACATCGACCAGCCGCCTCCTGCACACCCCCGACCAGGGATGTGCCCGCAACCAAGGTACATGCCCTTGACCGGAATCGAACCCGGGACCTTTCAGTCCGCCGCAGACCGACGCTCTACCACTGAGCCAAACCGGTTTCGGCCAAAAAACTATTTTCGTTGCTACTTCATAACTGTCGTTTTGCTGCTGTTAGTGAATTGTAATGGAAATATCTGTGTTTTCCGACGGTCTTAGGCTCTATAGCAGCGGCTCTCAGAAAACACAGATATTTACATTGCGATTCATTTAGCAGTAGCAAAATGACAGCTACGAAGTAGCAACGAAAATAGTTCTATGGCTGGGGGTCACCACCACATGAGGAGCTGTATTAAAGGGTCGCGGCATCAGAAAGGTTGGGAACCACTGGTCTAGATGCATTAGAAGAGAGGACCTTGTAGCTGGGGCGGGGGCGGGGGTGGGGGTGTCCAAAGGTCTCCCCCCGGAACCTGTGCCGCCCCGAGGCCCCCAGTGCGGAATCCAGACTGGCCCCTGGCGGGTGGGCAGTGGGCGCGGTCTCCTCCGGTCCTCCCTCCCACAGGTGGGCGGGATCACGGTGACGCAGACGTTCGGAGAGGTCACGGAGCTGCCCATCATCCCCTTCATGCTGGCCAAGTTTGACGGGATCCTGGGCATGGGCTTCCCCGCCCAGGCCGTGGCTGGGGTCACCCCCGTCTTCGACCACATCCTTTCGCAGCGGGTGCTGAGGGAGGACGTCTTCTCCGTCTACTACAGCAGGTGGGCCTGGGTGGGGGTGGGGGCGGGAGGTGGGGGGCAGAGGGCTAGAGGAGAAGTGGCCCAGGACTTTGGTGTTTGGGATCAGGGGGTGTCCAGTCATTCAATCCATATCTAGAGCTGCACAGGGAAGCTGTCTCTCAAATTTACATAAATTAAAATTAAGTAAAATGAGGCACTCAGTTCCACAGTCCAACTAGCCATGTCACAAGCGCTCAGCAGCCACGGTGGCTGCTAACTACCGTGCTGGATAGCACAAACCTAGGGCCTTCCCCTCATCGCAGAGAGTTCTGTCGGCACTGCTCGGGGACAAGAGAACATGGGTGATGGGAGGTAAGCATTGCCGTGGCCTGCGAGGGCCATGTCCCTCCCACACAGAGATTGGACATCATTCATTCATTCACTCACTCATTCGCTCATTTGCATATTCAACGATTCATTAAATGCTGGGCCCTTCTGCGCCAAGCACTGTGTGGGGTGCTGAGGCTGCAGCCAGGAACGCAGGGTGCCAGACAGAGGCCTGCCCTCCCCGCGCCGGCGGTCCCAGCGGGAGGACACGGAGTAGGACAGCAGGTAGCCCGGGGCTGACACCGGAGGCCCTTCCAGCTCCGGGCTGAGCCCCGGTGCAGGTCTGGGGGCCATGGGGGGGCCACTGTCCGCTGATGAGCACGTTGGAGATCCGCTCCACACGCCGCTGGGTTCAGAGAAATGGCGTGAGTGAGAGACAGGGTCCTAAGGGCAGGATCACGGGGCGGTGGCAGGGAGCATGGAGGGGCGGGTCAGACTCCAGGGAAGGCAAAATGAAGAGGAGGTTCCAGTTGGGAGCCAGGGAAACACCGAGGAGAGGTTGGCTCTGCAGCCAGAGGCACCTCGGGAGGGGCTGGGTCCGAGGTGGGGCGAGGCCAGGTGGCAGGGAGTTCCCAGGCGGGCGTGGGTGCGAGAACGCGAAGGGCAGGCGCCGGCCCTGCGAAATCCAGCAGGGGAGGACTGTCAGGGGCGGGCGCAGGCAGCGGTGAGGGGAGCAGGGAAAAGAGGGGTGGGTGTCTTTAAATGCGAGAGGGTGTCTGAGCCAGCCTGCCGGTGGAGGGAAGGCCATGGACAGCAAGAGACTGAACATGGGGGGAAGGGGTGACAGTGGAGGAGGGCACAGGAGACCATGGGAGGGGGGGGGGACCCAGCACCGGAGGGAACATCGGAGAATCTTGAAGTGCCGGGAGAGGAACGTGTGCCAGCCCACATGCGTGCAGGCTAGATTTGTAAAAATGCAACAAAATGCACTTGTACAGAGAGGATGTGCAGAGCTACACACCGGGGTACACATGCCTCCTGTTAGGAATGATGGAAGCCCCATCTCTCTCTCTCTCTCTTTCTCTCTCTCTCTCTCTCTCTCTCTCTCTCTCTCTCTCTCTCCCCCTCTCCCCCCCCCCCTCTCTCTCTCTCACACACACACACACACACACACACACACACACACTGGAAACCAGCCCTAAGGCAGGCTCCGTAGGAGGAGAGGAAGGGGAGGGGGTTAGCTTCAGACTGGGCCCCACCAGCTCTGACTCCAGTCCCCCAGTCGCCCCATTCCCCAGCAGCCCGGCACCGGGCTGGGGAGGGGCTCTGACACAAAGGCTTCCTTCTGCTATGTCTTTTCTCTGCAGGAATTCCAAGAAAGGAGAGGAAAAAAAAACACACACACACACACACACACCCCGCCCCACCTGACCTTGACCTTCCACCTGCCCCAAACTCACCTCACAGGCGCAGGCTCTGCTGGACACTGAAGAACTCCCCCCCCCCCCGCTTCCTGCTCTCCTCCTGCCCCCCCCCACCCCCACCCTACAGCCCCCCAGGGCCCTCCCCTGCACCTCTTCAGCCCACAGCAGCCCAAACCCAAGTGCGGGTGGGGCCAGTGTGTCTTGTTTGCATTCTTGTCGGTCCTGGTGCCCGTTCTTTTCTGTGACCATGATGGGGACGGGGACGCTGTATTGGCGCAGCTGGGCCACCCTCGGGCACCTCGGAGGTTGGGCTGGCCGGGGGGGCGGGGGGGGGGGACGGGCAAGGAAGGTGGAGAAGGGGCACATGCTGCAGTTTCCCAGCCTGGCACCCTGCCCTCCCCGACCCTCACCCTCCCCCCCACCCCCACCCCCACCCCGGGCCCACTTCTCTCGTCACTGGGTCACTGCTCTCCAAGAACTCCTGGTCTTTCTTTAGGAATTCCCACTTCCTGGGGGGAGAGATTGTGCTGGGAGGCAGTGACCCCCAGTATTACCAAGGGAGCTTCCACTACGTGAGCATCAGCAAGCCCGGCTCCTGGCAGATCAGGATGAAAGGGTCAGATACACCCGGCCCTGCCCGCGGCCCCCAAATGCTGCTGCTGCTGCTGCTGCTGCTGCTAGGGGTGGGGTGAGGTGGGGTGGGGCGGGGCGGGGAAGGGGCGCGGCTGCCATCCTGCCCTCGCTCCAGTGCAGCTCCCGCTTAAGGCTGCACAGCCAGCCTCTGCTCTCTGCCTGCTCTGTCCAGGAATGGGGACCGGTGAGATGTGAGGGGCAGAAGGGAGGGGGCCCCTGAGAGGAGGTGGGGGCCACTAAGCACATGCCCAGAGGGGGCAGCCGCTTTCCCCCGCCAGCTCCTGCCTCAGCCATCCTTCCTCGCATCGCTGGGCCAGCATGGCCGCCCGTCGCCTGCCCGCGCCCACGAGAGCCTTGCAGCCGGCTGGTGCCCCACGAGCCTGTCTGCCTGCCTGTCTGTCTGCCTGTCTGTCCGCCTGCCTGTCTGTCTGACTGACGATGGCCTCCCCCAGGGTGTCCGTGAGGTCGTCCACCTTGCTCTGTGAGGAGGGCTGCACAGCGGCGGTGGACACGGGTGCCTCCTACATCTCGGGTCCCACCAGCTCGCTGAGGCTGCTCATGCAGACGCTGGGGGCCCAGGAGCTGAGCACAGACGAGGTACGCCGCTGGGAGAGGCGGTGCCAGGGGTGGGAGGTGCTGCTGGTTCAGACCCCCAAATCACCCAGGCAGCACCAGGCCCCACAGGAGGGAGGCATTTCAGGCCTTCACCTGCTCCCCTCGCACTCGCTTCACCTGTGGCGGGGTCCCCGCCCGGGTAGGGGACAGGCCGCAAGCACGGGGCTGGGGCTGCTGGGGAGGCCTCCACTCGGCAAGCGCCCCCCTCCTTCTCTCCGCAGTACGTCGTGAGCTGTAGCCAGGTGCCCACCCTCCCTGACATCTCTTTCCACCTCGGGGGCAGAGCCTACACCCTCACCAGCGCAGACTACGTGCTACAGGTGAGCTGCGGGCTGCCTCGCGGCGGCGGCGGGCGGGCAGGGAGGGCGGGCAGGAGCCATCAGCAAGGGACAAGCCATTGTGGCCGGTTACCTACGAGCCCAGAGTCCTCACTCCTGGCTGGTAGAGCCTCCCGGAGCTCCTCAAAGTCCCTGGAGCAAGCCACATCCCCCACCTACCGAGTCCGAGCCTCTGGGGGCAGAGCCTGGGCGTCCGCGTCTTCACCACTCCCCCAGATTCTGCCGCTCCTTCTCCCCCCTTTCTCACCAAACGCTCCCATAATTCGAGGCTCCTGCATTCCATTCCCCCTTTTCTTTTCTTTTTAAAAAAAATATATTTTATTGATTCTACACAGAGATGAATTGAGAGGGATAGAGAGTTAGAAACGTCAATGAGAGAGATACATCGACCAGCTGCCTCTTGCACACTCCCCACCGGGGATGTGCCCGCAACCAAGGTACATGCCCTTGACCGGAATCGAACCTGGGACCTTTCAGTCCACAGGCCGACGCTCTCTCCACTGAGCCAAACCGGTCTCGGCCATGCCCCCTTTTCACTCAACAGACTTAGAGGCATTAGGTAACGTGCCGGGATCAGCAGCTCTGCCCACCAGCGGGTGGGGGTGGCACTGTGCCTACGGCCCCTTGGGCCGGGTGTCTGCGTGCAGGAGGGCTGAGGCCCGTGAGGAGCGGAAAGGGCCAGGATTCAATGGGGGCGCAGTAGGAAGGGGAAGGAAGAAGAGGAGGGACGTGGCTGAGGAAGGCCTCTGGCGTCAGGGGGGATGAGGGCAGAATGGCCACGTGCTGGGCAGTGAAGGAAACCCCGTTGCTTCCCGCCAGGACCCCTACAGTAACGATGACCTGTGCACCCTGGCCCTCCACGGTCTGGACATCCCGCCGCCCACGGGGCCCCTCTGGGTCCTGGGCGCCAGCTTCATCCGCAAGTTCTACACGGAGTTTGACCGGCGTAACAATCGCATTGGCTTCGCCCTGGCCCACTGAGGCCCTGTGCAGCCGCCGGCAGCCCTCTCTGCCCGCCTCTGACCACGCCTGTGTCCGCGTGGGAGGGCTCGGGACACCGCGCTCCCCGTGGACGCTTGCCCGGCCCCAGCCCCGCTCCTCCCCGCTTTGAGGACAAACAGAATAAAGAGTTCATGTGCACGGCCCTATTGCACCCGGGTCCACGGGGGCTGGAAACGGAGGGAGGGGCAGCCGCGTGATCATGTCCAGACAGGAATGTGGCACGGAATAACAAACACACTCACCTGACGTCTGCAGGGCTCTGGGGGACGTGTTTACACAACCTTGGGGGGGGGGAGGTTTGCAGAACCGCCAGCCCCTGCCCCCCCCCTCCGGCCCCTCCGGGACCAAGGCCAGTGCTGTGGCCGTAGGCTGTGGATCAGCGAGACGCTCCCAGCCGCCAGGCTCTGCCCCGATGAGCTAGCCAGGCCTGCCTCTCCAGCACCGAGGACCCCCGCGACCCCATCCCCGCCCCCGTCCCAATGGAGCCATTTACAGAGCGGTCCAAGACACCATCACCTGAGGAGGTGGAACACCAGAGATCTGAGCGGTACTCCCTTTTCACAAGTGGGGAAACTGAGGCTCGGAGAAGTGTGGACTAGCAAGACCGGAACCCGGCCCCCGAGCCTTGGGTCTTAGGGGCTTTCCACCTTCCCACATGCAGGCGAGCTTGGCAGGGAGACACCCCCCTGCTCCCCCCCCACACACACACACCCTGAGCACAGACACACACGCTCTCTCCACCTCCCGAACTTGGGACAGGCCGGGTCTCCTCCTACTCCTACCCCTGGGCCGTCTGCAGGGATGTCCGGCTCAGGGAATGAGGGCCGGTGTCCCCCTAGAGCCACGGGTGCTGTCCCTCTTCCTGGCAGCTGCTCACCCCTCTTTTGACCAAAAAGGGGGGGGGGCCCTGACTGAGTAGCCTGACCAGGTCCCGGCAAACCTCACAGCTCTAGAACACTGCCCCTCAGGATTTGGGGGGGGGGGACCCCAGTCTCCTCCAGGGCGGCATCTCCTCCTGCAGAACCAAGAGCATGCTTCTCGGAGGTCGCCTGCCCCGCTTGATTTCCTTCCTGCCAGAAGGCCGGGTCAGCAGCGGCGCCCGCTCCAGCTCCACGTGCTGGGGCGCCCTGACCTTAAGTGTGCAGCCCCCCCCCCCCCACTGTCCAACATGATAACCACATGTGGCCATTCACGTTAACACTCACTGCCACGCTACCCATAGTTCAAGTGCAGGAGCGTCACGTGGGGCCCGTGGCCGCCGCACTGGACAGGACTACATAGGACACTCCCGTCGTCACGGACGGTCCTCCGGGCAGAGCTGGGCTCTGCACAGCAGTCCTGACGGGGCCTTGTGGGTGACAGGTTCCCCAACAGGACAGAGAGGCAACTTGGGGAGATAGAAAAGGGCCCTTCTCTTTAGGGGATTTCTGGGCGGGACAGTACGAGCTCTCCCACCAGGCTGGTAACTAGTAAGATACCCATTAGCACCCCGCCCCCAACATGCATCATCCCCAATGTCCCTTCTCTGTGTGTGTGAGTGTATGTGTGTGTGTGTAAGTGTGAGTATATATATGTGTGCGTGCGTGAGTGTGTGTATGGGTGAGTGAGTGTGTGTGTGTGTGTGTGCGTGAGAGTGTGTGTATGTGTATGTTTGTGTACGTGAGTGTGTGTGTGTGTGTGTGTGAGGGTGTGAGTGTGTGTGTGTGTGTGTGTGTGTGTGTGTGTCTGTGTGTGTGTGTAGGGAGAAATTTGCCTGGTGGCTTCCCTGCAAGGAACCGCCATTGAAATGCAGCAGGGGCTGCAGAGCCTTTCCCCAGGGGTCCGGGGACCGGAGGCAGAGGGCTGGGCAGGGGTGGCCCACCCAGTCTTCTGGGTCGCGGGCCGGATTCCCCCACACAGAATGGGGTGGGGGCGCAGGAAGAGCCCCCCTCCCCCGGGCCTGCCCCAGAGAGAGGGAGAGAGAGGCGGCTCCGGCCGAATCAGGAAGCCACCTTACCGCCTCGGAAGCCAGGGAGCAAGCCCCGGGAGGAGGTGGGGGCGCCCCAGGGTGCCCCAGGGTGCCCCAGGGTGCGGGGGGGAGACGGGCCCCCGCCGCAGGCCCGCCAACCGCCCCGCCCCCCAGCCAAGGCCACGGCCCGGCCCCGCCCCCATCCTTACGTCAGCGCCGCGGCCCCGCCCCCGCGCCGGGCCTCCCCGGGGCGCCCCGCCCCGCGCTCCAGGTGAAGGCGGCCCGGGGGGAGCTGCCGGCGGCGCTTCCCGGTCCGGCCGCGAGGGGGCGGAGGGGGCGGAGGGGGCGGAGGGGGCGGAGGGGGCGGAGGGGGCGGAGGGGGCGGAGGGGGCGGAGGGGCGGAGGGGCGGAGGGGAGGAGGGAGGAGGGGGCGGAGGGGGCGGAGGGCGGAGGGGAGAGGCGGAGGGGAGGAGGGGGCGGAGGGGGCGGAGGACGGAGGGGCGGAGGGAGGAGGGGGCGGAGGGGCGGAGGGGCGGAGGGAGGAGGGGGCGGAGGGGCGGAGGGAGGAGGGGCGGAGGGAGGAGGGGGCGGAGGGGCGGAGGGAGGAGGGGGCGGAGGGCGGAGGGCGGAGGGCGGAGGGGGAGGAGGGGGCGGAGGGGGCGGAGGGAGGAGGGGGCGGAGGGGAGGGGAGGAGGGGGCGGAGGGGGCGGAGGGGAGGGGAGGAGGGGGCGGAGGGAGGAGGGGGCGGAGGGCGGAGGGGGAGGAGGGGGCGGAGGGCGGAGGGGGCGGAGGGGAGGGGGCGGAGGGGCGGAGGGGAGGAGGGGGCGGAGGGAGGAGGGCGGAGGGAGGAGGGGGCGGAGGGGCGGAGGGGAGGAGGGGGCGGAGGGGGCGGAGGGCGGAGGGGCGGAGGGGAGAGGCGGAGGGGGAGGAGGGGGCGGAGGGGAGGAGGGGGCGGAGGGCGGAGGGGGCGGAGGGGCGGAGGGAGGAGGGGGCGGAGGGGGCGTTCCCGCGGCCCCCGCCCCGCTGCCCGCGCCCGTGATGTCACCGGCGCGGCGGGCCCCGGCGGCGGCGGCGTCCCCGGGGCGGCTCGGGGCGGCGGGCTGCGCGGAGGCGTTGGCGGCGGGCAGGGGCCCCCGCGGCATGGCCTGACCCCGGCCCCGCCCCACCCGCGCCGCCCCGCCGCCGGCCCCCTGCGCCGGGCCCGCGCGCGCGCGGCGGCCCCGAGGGGGCGGCCCCGCGGATGGCTGCGCCCCCTCCGGCGCCCGTGCCGCGCGCGCCCTTTTACCTGCGGCGGCCGGCGCCCGGCCCGCAGTGCCCATGGGGCATGGAGGCGGAGGGCGCGGCGGCCGGCGCGCGCTGCCGGGAGCCCCCGGGCCCCGCGCGGGCCGCCGTCCCCTGCTTCGGCATCTCCGTGCGCCCGGAGGACATCCTGCCCGGCGCCCTGCGCCTCATCCACGAGCTGCGGCCGCACTGGAAGCCCGAGCAAGTTCGGACCAAGGTACCCGGGCGGGGGCTGCGGGCGTCGACCGGGGCATCCCCGTGGGCGTAGGCCCGGGGGGCGCGGCGCTGAGCAGGAGGGTTGAGGGGGGGGAAGGGTAGGGATGGAGGGGGGAGAGAGGGGTTGCATGTATGTTTCCTTCTCCGTCCGCCTCTCGCGCCCTCCACACCCCCTTCCGCCCGGGCTGGCGGGCGTGCACCCCGGGGTCCACCTGTCCACCGTCGGCGTGCAGCGCGCCGGCCACACCCCCTGCCGCGGCGCGCACCCAGCGGGCTGTGAAGCCCGCGGGCAGGAACTTTTCAGGAACCCCCCCACCCACACCGGTTCCTGCCCCTCTGCACCATGTGGCGGTAGCAAAGCCTCCAGGCTCTGAGCAGCTCCTGCCGGTCTGGGATTCATTCAGCCGGCCACTGTGCTGTGTGGGAGTCCTCCCCATCTTCCCTGGCTCTGGCTGAGCCACCCACCCCCCTCCGAGAGACACACACCACACACACCACACACACACACACACACAGCGCCTCCCACACCCAAATGGACACATGCACAGGGAGTCGCTGGCTGACACCCCAGCTGACCTGTGTCTTCTGAAAAAAAAACAAAAAACGTGTCGCCTGCCCACCCTCTTATCCCTTCTGGGAGCTGCTTGGGGGGGGGGGGAGAGGGGGTGGCCCTGGGCAGGCGGGAGGCACCTGCAGCTTGTGCTGGGGTGGCTCCTCCTCCGGGAGGTCCTGGACCAAGTGTGGAAGCTCACAGACCCCCTCCTAGGGGAAGGGTGGGTCAAGGTGGCATTTTCAAAACAAAAGATCCCCTTTGGAGTATGAGTGCCAAAGCGTCACTTCCACCACTGGTCCAGCATGCTACCTGCCAGTCCCTCCCTCTGAGGGCCTCAGTTTCCCCACCCAGAATCGGTTCAGAAATCCTCTACAAGGCCCCTTCCCGCTCTGCCACTGTGCCCTGTGAATCCCACGGTTCCGTCCTCCTTGTCCCCCCCGTGGGGAGCCTGGTCTCCCAGCTCAGGGTCGATGGTCTCGTCTGGTGTGGGACGCAGAGGCCCTGAGGAGCTCTGACCACCCAAGCCCTGGGGTGGGTGCCGCCCTCAGGACCCTGGATGGGCATGAGGGACAGCAAAGCGCCCTGCGCCTGCAGGCAGCGAGAGTTGGTCCGGCGGGGATGTGCTCGTCCTGGGCCCTCAGACCAGAGTGAGTCCCCAGGGTCTCCTCTGCCACTTTCTGGTCCAGGCGGGCTTCCCTCGGGGCCAGGGTGGAGGGGGAAGGAGAGAAGGGGGCTTCTAACCCTCAGGTGGTGTGCAGGCACCCCGCACACACGAACCCCATCCCTGGAGGTAGACACGGGGGGTGCCTGGCCTGAGCCAGAGCGGCCACTTTTTTTGGTAAATATCTGTGTTTTCCGATGGCCGTGACCTACAGGTTGAGAGCCGCTAGCAGGGTCGCCTAAGACCCTCGGAAAAAACACAGGTATTCACATTACGGTTCATTAGCAGTAGCAAAATGGCAGCGAGGAAGCCGCAACGAAAATAGTTTTATGGTCGGGGGGTCACCACCCCATGAGGGGCTGTATTAAAGGGGCGCCGCGCCAGGAAGGTTGAGGACCACTGCTCCAATCCATCGCGGGCGTTGGGGAGGGCTGAGCTCCGTGTTAAAAGAGTGTGAAGGACGGGGTTCAGGACGGGGTTCAGGACGGGGTTCAGGACGGGGTTCTGTGTGGTTGGGCTGGAGCTGGGCGGCCGTGGGGCGAGCGGAGACCCCCTGCCCCAGGCGCCCTGTGCGGCCCTCTCCCCGTGCCAGCGCTTCACCGACGGCATCACCAACAAGCTGGTGGCCTGCTACGTGGAGGAGGACATGCGGGACTGCGTGCTGGTCCGCGTGTACGGGGAGCGGACCGAGCTGCTGGTGGACCGGGAGAGCGAGGTCCGGAACTTCCAGCTGCTGCGAGCCCACGGCTGTGCGCCCAAGCTCTACTGCACCTTCCAGAACGGGCTGTGCTACGAGTACCTGCGGGGCGTGGCCCTGGGGCCTGAGCACATCCGGGAGCCCCGACTCTTCAGGTGAGGAGGGCGCCCCGGGTCCCGGCCCCCTCCACGCGCCCTCGGGCCTCGGGCTTTGGAGTCCCCGGCCAGCTTCCACGGGGCAGCGGGGAGTCCGCGAACGAGTCCGTAAGATCTGCGATCTCCCCGAAAGTGCATGGGAAATGGGTGTGTGTCTGTGGGCCTCGCGGTGCAAAGAGGGGCGACCGCTTTGGGTCGGTTTGCGGGGGTGGGGGGGGGGTCTGCTAGGAGTTCTCAGGGGAGGCGCTTGAGGAACTTGGGTGAACGTGGGACCAAACCAAGCGCCTGGCTCCCCAAATGCGGCAGGGATCCTCTTCCTGGTCCATGGACGCATCTCGGCCTTGGAAATGAAATCTGAGCCAAATCCCCAGCCCGTCAGGGAGTTCAGCCCCTCCCCTCCTGTTCAGTATTGGGGGGCGGAGGGGGGCGGGGAGCAGGGGTTAGTAGCCCAGAGAGATGCCATCCCTCCCCCAGTGTGAGCTCCGTTCAGATGTCCTGACAAGGTGGGAACCCAGGTTCGGGGAGCTGCTGGGCTTCCAGAGCCTCACAGAACCCTCGGTCCCCAGGGAGCCAGTCCCGGGGATGCCTAGGTCTAGAGGACCTTCAGGCCCTGGGGCTGTGGGGCCTGGCACCCTCTTTCCATGCTGGGCAGGACCCACCGCCCTCCCTCCAATGCTGCGGCCAGAGTGAGTTCCCAGGCGGCACTGGGGGCAGCGGCATAGGGGTCTGCCCAGGGCTCTGTCCTGTCTCACCCACAGGGAAGGAACCTTCCAGATTCCGAGGGGCAACAGCAAAGCCCTCCCTCCCCCTCCCCCCCCCCCCCGCCCCTGGGGAGTAGACCAAACAGCTTCTTTGCTCCCTCGCCTGCTGCAGCTAACCCCAAGGTAGTGTCCCTGGCCCTGTTTGCAGGGAGCCCCTGTCAGAGGGAATCTAAGAGCCTCACCCTCCACCCCACGGCTCCTGACCACGGCTTCTGCGGCTGCCGAGGCCCCAGCAAGTCCCCGGGAGTTGTAATTTGTCAGCTGAGTGTTTGTGTCTGGGTTTGGGGGCTGTGCCAGCCCACTTAAGGGGCACCTGCGGCTCCCCGCTGAGCAGCGGCGCCTGCCCCCAGGCTGGAGAGGGAGGTCAGAGCCTGGCAGAGGGCAGAGGGTGCGGACCCCTGTCCTGCTTCCCCACCAGCTCCCCCAGCTCCTGTGCCAGCGAGCTCCCCATCGGCTGGTCCTCGCCTCTCCCAGTCTCCCCGCCCCTGTGCGTCTGGCACCGGCACTCACCCTCTCGGGGAAATAATTACCGTTGTCAGGAAGAGGAAGGTGGATTTGGGTTCAATAATAAGAACTTGACATTCGGGGGGTCGGGGGGAGCCAAAAATTGAGCAAAGTATGGGAGGTAGCCCCTCCTTGATCCTTTTCCCAGGATAGACCATGATCTTCCTGGGATAAAGGCGGGTCTTGGCGGGAAGGCGGGGCTGGGGGGCAGGGGGAGAGCTTTGGGGGCCACTTCACCGCGCGGCCCCGAATCCCACCTCCCAGCCCGGGCCTGCCGAGGCTCTGCCGCATCAAGACGCTGCGTGGAGAGGTGAACCCCCATTGCTATTCCAGGCCGCAGCCCTATTGGTATTCAAGGAAACGCTCTGCTCCTCGCGTTCTGTGCGGCATCCTCCTTTGGGGAGGGGGGAGGCCTGGGTCTCGGGCCTGTTTCTCCCCTCGCCCGGGCCATGCCCTGGGCTCCCTCCTCTTGCAGGGCCTCCGGCCTCTGAGAGCCCAGCCTTGGTCTCTCACCCACTCAGCTGCTGCCACACCCCCGCCACCCCCCCCCCCGCCCTGTGGGAGGTGGGAGCCCTGGGGGCTTCCAGAGGAGCCCCCAGAGTGGCGAGTTGTCCTGTTGGGAAATGGCCTGGCCCTTCCCAGGACCCGGCAAGGGGCGGGGGCGTCCCTGGACAGCTCGGCAACAAGGTTTCCAACAGCCAGGGCCTTTGTTGTCTCTCCCAGATTATTGTTGGAGCAACAGGCAGAGGTAAAGGGAGCTCGGGTGCTGGAGGCTTGGCAGCCCGAGGGGGTGGGGCTCCAGAGGGGGAGCTGGCCCAGGCCTGGGGGAGCCCAGCTGGGACCCAGGCCTCAGACTCTGGGTCCTTATCAAGCACCCCCCCCCGCCCCCCCCCACCCCCGTCTCTGACGGTCAGCCCTCCACCCACCTCGCCTTCCCCGGGGCTGCCTTCTCCGCCCCCCACCGCCCCTCCTTCCCTCCTGGGACCTTGGATAATGTCCACCGGAGAACTTGAAAATAGAACACTGGTTTGTTTTGCGTCCTTGGCACCCAGCCGCCAGCATCAACTCCCTGCCCCAGAGGAAGGGGCTGCCCTGGGCCCGCCTGCCGCCCTCCCCACCTCGGCCGGGCCGGGCTGCGATAAGAGGCGGGCCTCTCCCCGCCTCGCATGACCACCCCCGGTCCCGATCCCTCGGTGCCCTGTGTTCACTTCCCGCTGAGGGTCAGAGTCCGGGGGGGGGGGGCGGGGGACACTGCCCCCATCCCCAGTGAGCCCTCTGTCCTCCGGGGCTGCTGTGGGTACATGACCTTGGGGTGGGGCAGGGTCACTGACCAAGCAGCCAACAGCCCTCTGCTTTGCCCTTCTGCGAGGCCAGCTCCAGTCCTGGAAAAGGCCCTGCCAGGCCAAAGGCCAGTCTCCCTTCCATGCCTCCGCTGAGGCGCGGAGAGAGCTCTGGAGAGAGATGTGACAGCCCCTCCAGCCTCTGCCCTCTGGCCAGCCCCTTCCTGGACAGTTTTGTAGGGCCTCTTTCTGATCCTCTACCCTTCCTGTGTTGCGTTTTGTTTTTTTGCTGTAGGCTAATCGCCTTGGAGATGGCCAAGATTCACACCATCCACACCAACGGCAGCCTGCCCAAGCCCACCCTTTGGCACAAGATGCACACCTATTTCACCCTTGTGAAGAACGAGGTGAACCCCAGGTACAACGATCTGGGGGGGTTCCAGGCCGCCCCTGTCTCCTCCGCCCTAATGTGCTCCTGTTCCCCGCTCTTTTGCTGCACCCCACCCCGCGGGAGGTTAGTGGTTTCGGGTCCCGATCGCCGAGCCTCTGTTGCCGAGGAGAGCGGGGCCAACTGGGAAACCTGAGGACCTCGAATCCACAGTTTTAGACCCATGCTTGTGCGTCTTGCTTCTTTTTTTTGATCCTCACCCGAGGATGTGTTGTTTCTTTCGTTGATTCTAAAGAGAGAGGAGGCATGGCGGAGAGAGAAACGTCTACGGGCTGCCTCCTGCACGCAGCCTGACCAAGGATCATGCCTGAGACCCTTCAGTGCACGAGGCGGTCCTGTAAGCAACACCTATTTCTTCTGGAGTCTGCTGGTTGTGGCAGGGCCCGGGTCAGAGACAGTGTCTCCCATTTTACGTAAAGGGCCCTGAGGCTCACAGCTCAGCTTTGCCCCGTGTCTGGGCTACTTGAGCTGCCTTCTCGCCGAGGAGGGAAGCCAGCCCTCTGGGAGAGCGGTGAGGCTGTTACAGCCAGTCAGAAGTCAGCTCATCAGCGGAGAAGGTCTTGGGACATCAAGACTCCCGCTGCTTGTCTGGATGCCTCTCACCCCCTCGTGCCCCAGCCCCACCCCCGCCTGGCAACCTCGCTTTCCACCTTATTCCGCCTGACAGCTCGCTGTTTCCTCTCTGCTCCTTTCACCAGTGTAGCATCATCTTTCCCCAGAGTAGACAGGACCCCCAGATCAGCCATCTGAGAGTCCTTCGAGCCTCCAGATACCTGACTCACCCACTTGCCCTGGAGTGTTGAGTCAACAATGGGGGCAAGGAAGAAAGAGGGGTGTCACCCCGCCTCTTCCCCCCAAAAGTCTTGAACACCCTTTTCTCCAGATGTTCATGAGATGGGGTACCCAGGTCTGAGCGCAGGGTACCTCCTCCCCTCCTTGAAGATGATAAGACATTAGCGGAATCTCTCCCGGTCGCGTATCTCCGTCCCACTCTCGCACACAGGATGCTTTGTCTGGATCCTCCCCCTCAAGGATGATCAAACACTGCTTTGGGACTATTTGTCCAGCATGGCGCATGCTCAGGCCTTCTGCGTTAAGTGTTATCTCTGGGGCAAGAACCGCCTTGCCCACGGAGCCAAAAGAGCAGAGGGTTCTCTTGCTCTCCTCTCCACTCCTTCACCAGCAGCCCGAGATGAAAGTACCAGCATGGTCAGGTTGCTTTTGTTCCGGCCCTCCGGTCCAGTTTAAGAACCCATGGTGGCCCTCGAGTCAAAAAGTTTGCCCACCCCTGGCCTTGCCTCTTAGGACTAGAACAGCACGCAGAGAAGTAGGCCCCCTGCCGTCTCGGCCGACAGGACCGACCCGAGAGCGCCCAGCCCACCACATCCATTTGACAGGTTAAGAAGCTGAGACCCTGGGTGGGGGTAGGACTTGCCCAAGGTCATTGCTTATCAGCAGCGGCAACTCAAGGACTGGCGTCCAGGCCTGATGCTCAGGCATAGCCCTGGCTACCGCAGCCTCCTCTGAGTCTGCGGCCACTGTGTACCCTTTGGGGGAGGGGTGGCCTTGTGGGGAGGAGAGTCTTCTCTGGAGAAGAGCCGACCAACTCCCTTTGTTCTCGCCACACTTTTGACCTTGGCCAGATCAGCTGGCTTTAACTTTCTTGAGCCTCGTTAAGGGGGTGACGCCTGCCCTGCTCTGCCCACCATCCCCCAGAGCAGGCTGTGGTGAGCAACCGCTCAGACGAGATGAAGCACCGGGTTCTGTAATAACCCTCCCTAATCATTTCCCTAGTGTTACTCAGTCCACCCTTCATTTCACAAGCACGGATTGATTGGGATTTAAAGCAAACAAAAAATACCAAGGTGGCATTGGCGCTGCCTACGGAAGCTTAGGAGCCCCCTGGGTCAAGAGGACCTGCCCCTGAGAGGCATAGGAGGAGGCAGGGAGTGCGGTGTGTGCCACGGGTGGGAGGACCAGGGGAGGGCTTCTCGGCAGGGATGGGAAGGGAGGTGCTCTGGCTGGAGGAGGTGGCCTGAGCGCAGCTTGCTCCTGGATATGGGGTAGACCAGTTGGCCGGAGCAGATCTTCAGGAAGAGTTAGGAGGGGTTTGGAGAGAGAGAGAGAGAGAAGAGAGAGCACACTGCAGGGGTTGTGTGAGCTGGAGCTAGAGTGTGAGGGGGCCTTCAAGGTCAAGTTGAGGAACGAAGATTCCATTTGGTCGGGGTGGGAAGTAACTGTGACGGTGTTTGAGCTGGGGACTCGGGTCAGTAACCTGCCCAGGACATGGTGGAGGTAGGAGTTAGGGAAGCAGGGATGCGGGGTAGGGAGACCAGCTGGAGGAGAGTTAAAATGCAACGGGACCGTTAGAACTAGGTGAAAGGTGAAAGTTGCTGATGCGAGGGCAGGCTAAATACCCATCTCAGACGGTGAATAAAGAACAATGGCATTTATTTAAGGAAAAGGGGATGGGGATGGGGATATCCGAAGGGAGGGGCTACCCGGCACTGAGCCGAAGGGCACTGGGTCCATAGATGGCGGCAAACACACACGTAGGACAGGGAGACACGGAAGGGCCTGGAAGCAGCAGCAGGGGAGCCTGGGCTGGGCCGCTCTGGCTCAGGAGCCCGCCGTGGAGACAGGTCAGGGGGTCAGCCTGGGACGAGCTGCCGCTGCCTGTTGCTCCCCTGGGTGGGTCCTTACAGGGAAGAGGGGGAAGGGAACGGCAGGCCGTGCTCCTTGGAGGGAGAGCGCACACTGGGTCCCTCGTCCTGAGAGTCTCTCTCTCTCTCTCTCTCTCTCTCTCACACACACACACACACACACACACACACACACACACTTTAGCAGGTGGAAATCCTAGGGGAGGTCTCAGGGAGGGTCTCAATAGAATGTTCATCAGCTTTCCGGGTGTGCTCTTTCAGGGTCGTGGTCTCCACTGATTGGCTGGTGCCAGGGCAGAGGGTCATTAGTCAGTGCGGCTGGTCCTGGGGCAGCTACGTGGCACTTGTCTGGTTTTGCTGCTTTTTTCTGGGCCTGGAGCTGAAAGTCAACTGAGGCCTGGCTGTTATCTTCAGGAGGAAAAGGTCACGATCAGCGATAAGCTAGGGGAAGATAGACTGCCCTGCGCACAAGGTTCTTGTTTCCCCAGTTCCCCCCCCCTGCTAGGCCTCCGGGGCTTTCTGCCGTGGTGCGTTTCTGTGCCTGGCCCACCGTCCGTGCTCTCCTCCTGTCTAACGCTAGGGTTCCCCGAGCGTGAGCATGAGATTCCCTTGGGTGCTTGCTCAGAGCAGGTTCTGACCCCGGGCAGTGATGGGAGGTCTCACATTGGACCTTGGCGTCCGCATTTCAGAGGCTCCTGGTGACGCTGAGGCTGGCGACCGCTTTGGAGGAGCACTGCCCCCCCCACCCCCCGCAGCCTCAGGGGGTGGAGTGGGCGGAGGCAGAGACCCCGTGGAAACAGTGGTGGCCTAGGCGCCTGGGTCGGCACGGCAGTGTCCAGGGTGGCCAGGAGGATGTGGGGTTGATAGCGGCTTTGGGGCAACCAGAGGGACTCAGCCCGAGTGGCGTGAGGGCAAAGGTAATGCAAGCTGAACACTGAGAAAGTCCACCCTTCCCCACTCGGACCCCGGGCGCTGAGTGGACACTGGCCAGGCATTGGTCCCTTCCTCGGGAAGAGCCCCAGGCCCTGTCACCTGCTCCTGTGGCCTCGGAGGGACAGGTCCAGGGAGCTGGCCACTGCCCGGCGTGGGAAAGTCTCCGAGATGAGGCTCAGGCCCGCCGCCGCCGCGGAGAGGACGGTGGTGTCAGGCCCGAGGGAAGCTGCGCTGGCCACGGCCCAGGTGCTCGGGGGAGGGAGGGAGGGAGGGAGGCCAGGGCTGTTCCCACGGTAACCATCTCTGTGGCCTTGGGGTGGGTAGCGCGGGGGTCAGACGGAGGTCAGGGCCTGGGCTGCAGGTATCTTGGATGTCAAAGCCATGTTTTTCAAGCCGAGACCCCGGCAAACCGAAGGAGGCCTCCTAGGTTTTATCTTTGGATGGTCTCCGTCCAAGAAAAAGGAGAATCTTTATAAAAAAAAAAAAAGAGCCAAGAGGGAAGTGCCGGCTCTGCAGCCTGTGGCTGCGGATAAGCTCCGGAGAAGGGAGTGCGGGTGGGGAGGGGCCTGCGCCCCGAGGGCCTGCGCAGAGCCTCGGGGGGCACCGGGCCCTCGTGGTTAGGGGGCCTGGCCTGACGCTCATCCTTGGCCGGGCTGAGGCCCGCACTCCTTAGTGAGGACGTACAGGGTCTAGTTCAGCCGTGGGCAAACTATGGCCCGCGGGCCAGATCCGGCCCGTTTGGCTGTTCTATCCGGCCCGCGCAGCCGAAAGAGCGGAGGGTTCTCTTGCTCTCCCCTCCGCTCCTTCACCAGCAGCCCGAGATGAGAGTGCCAGCATGGCCAGGTTGCTTTTGTTCCGGCCCTCCGGTCCAGTTCAAGAACCCATGGTGGCCCTCCAGTCAGAAAGTTTGCCCACCCCTGGTCCAGCTGTACAGGAGACACCGAGGCTGGAAGGAAGACTGCCCTTTCTTGAGCCCCCGTTTCCCCACGGGGTTGGTCTGGAGACCTGGGATCCTCTTTAGCTTTGACCTTCTCAAAGCGTGAAGCCATCTGCCACTCACCCATTCCCTGGGAGACCTGGGGGGACCTTAGTTCCTGAGAGCCCTCCCGCACATCCCGGTTTCTGGGCGGGGGGTGGGGGCACCCGTGGGAGCACCAGGAGGTCCTCTCTCCTTCTCACGCCCCTGCCCGTCCTCCCCCTGCCCTGGCGGAGAGAGCAGACAGGAGACAGATGTATGGAAGCAAGACACCAGCCCCCCCCCCCCCCACCTCCCGCTTCTCCCATCCGTGGTTCTGGGGGCCTGAGGGCCGTGCTGACTCCTGGCCTTTTAGGGTGCACGGAACCGGTGCGTCCTGGGACCACAGTTCAGAGCTTCTGTGCACGGTGGCTCCTCGTCAGCCTCCCAGGCCTCCGCGGGACCCATCCGTTCGCTCCTCTGCAGCGGGGCCTGTGGGTGCTGGGGGAGGAGGGGGAGGGTAGAGGGTCTCCGGGTGCCTTGTTCCTGCCCTCAGCTGGCCCGCGCCGTCCCACCGGGCTCTGGGACAAGGAAACCACACTCCCAGTTCAGGATGGAAGGGCTCGATACCGGGGGCTCTCCCTCTGGACGGTCCCCAGGAGCCCCGGCCTCGCAGGAGGGAGCTCAGCGGGGCCCGCCTGGCTGTGGGTGGGGTGTGAAGGGAAACTGCCTGACCCCTGGGGCCGCCGGCAGCCAGAGCGGGAGGGACACGGCCCGGCACGTCTCTGCCTCCTTGAGAGCGTGCCAGCGCTCTAGCCCCTCATCCGAGGGACTTTGTGGGGAGCACTGTTTCAGAGTGGCCCCCTCCCCGGGAATCTTCCTGCATTTCCCTGCACCCTACGAGCAGGTCCGAGCATCCCTGCCCCGCTGCCCTGCTCTTGCTCAGAGATAAGTGAGCTTGCTCCCCGTCCTCCCCGCCCATCCTCCCCGGGCCTCCCCTCTGCAGCACCTCCCTGCCTCTCTCACCAAGGAGCGGGGTCACCGTCCCGGCAGGGATCATGGTGCTTTTAAGCCGGGGTTCCCATCAGCTTCTGAGGGTGACCCCGGGACAGGCGGACAGGAAGCCCTAGTGCCATTCTGCAGGTGACAGGGGGCTGGCCATTCGTCCGGGTTTCCTCCGCAGTGCGGGGTCGTGCGGAGGCCAGAGCCCAGGGTTTTGGAGGCCAGGCCCTGCCTGTCCGCTCCCGAGCCCCTCTGGGCCCCCCTCCACGGTCACCTCTCTCCCGCCAGCCTCTCCGCAGACGTCCCCACGCTGGAGGTGCTGGAGCGGGAGCTGGCCTGGCTGAAGGAGCACCTGTCCCAGCTGGGCTCCCCCGTGGTGTTTTGTCACAACGACCTGCTCTGCAAGAACATCATCTACGACAGCACCAAAGGTACCGCGTTGCCGAGACCGGGGTGGCCCAGTGGATAGAGCGTCATCGGCCTGAGGACTGAAAGGTCCCGGGTTCGATTCCTTGGTTTCGGGCACATACCCAATGGGGGGTGTGCAAGAGGCAGCTGATTGGTGATTCTCTCTCATCGCTGTTTCTAACTCTCTATCCCTCTCTCTTCCTCTCTGTAAAAAATCAATAAAATATATATATATTTTTAAAAGGGTACAGCTTCACGGGCTGGGCGGCCGGCGGGGCTCTGCTCCCGAGGTGGGTCCGGGACAAGCACAAGGAGACCTTTCCGCTGAGATTGCAAGTTCATTAGTCGGAGAGAAATGGAAAAGGAGACAAACTCCCACATCGAAAAGCCTGCGTCCAAAAGGGCTCACCTGCAGGGCTTTGGGGGGCCTCTACTGTTAGGGCACCCGATCGATCCCCCACAATGCTTTGGGCTTCTCATGCCTTCTCAACTGTTTCTAGCCTTCCTGTGGACTGACCTGAGCTTCCCCCAGGCAACCCTTTGCTTTATTTTTTTTTAATATATATTTTTATTGATTTTTTTACAGAGAGGAAGGGAGAGGGATAGAGAGCTAGAAACATCAATGAGAGAGAAACATTGATCAGCTGCCTCCTGCACACCTCACACTGGGGATGTGCCTGCAACCAAGATATATGCCCTTGACCGGAATCGAACCCGGGACCTTTCAGTCCACAGGCTGACGCTCTATCCACTGAGCCAAACTGGTTTGGCCTGCTTCATTTTATTTTATTTTAAACATTTTATTGATTTTTTTTTACAGAGAGGAAGAGAGAGGGATAGAGAGTTAGAAACATCAATGAGAGAGAAGCATCCATCAGCTGCCTCTTGCACACCCCCTACCGGGGATGTGCCTGCAACCAATGTACATGCCCTTGACCGGAATTGAACCTGGGACCTTCCAGTCCACAGGCCGACGCTCTGTATCCACTGAGCCAAACCAGTCTCGGCTATTTTTTTTTAAATATATATTTTTATTTCAGAGAAAGGGACAGGGAGAGAGGTAGAAACAGCAATGATGAGAGAATCATTGGTCAGCTACCTCCTGCACGCCCCCCACTGGGGACCGAGCCAGCAAACCAGGCATGTGCCCTTGACCAGAATCGAACCTGGGACCCTCAGCCTGCAGGCCGACGCTCTAGCCACTGAGCCAAACCGGCGAGGGCGGGAACCCCTTGGCTTATAAGTCAGGCCCTCGACCATGCTGAGGACCGATGTCTTTACCTGGGGAGAGCCCCGGGGACGGGCCCTGTGAGAGGGCCAGCCGAGTGGGGGCGGGCAGGTGGACAGAGGGAGGCAGAGGAAGCAGCTGAAGAATGCTGCTGACGAGGTCGGGCGAGGCCCGCGGGCTGGAGGCCCGCACGGGAGCCGGTGCGCTCCGCACGTCTGCGGCGGCGTGACCCGGCTTGTCCGCGTCTCCAGCGCCAACCCCGGCGCCTCTCTGCCTCACAGGTCACGTACGCTTCATCGACTACGAATACGCCGGCTACAACTACCAAGCCTTTGACATCGGCAACCATTTCAACGAGTTTGCAGGTGAGAAGGGCGCCGCTCTCTGGCCGGTTGTCTAACATCCCCTCTGACTGACGGCTGGCCAGGCCAGGGAGAGGAGAGGGTGAGAGCCGTCCCGTACTTGGGGGGTGGAGCCTAGACAGCCCCTGTCCCCCGAAACATCCCAGCCCGGGGCGGGGAGGTGGATGGGGAGACACAGACTGGCTTGGAGAGCTCCAAGTCTTCTGGGAGAGGCAGGGCCCCCCCCCCTCCCCCCCCCCCCCCCCCCCTGCCCAGAGTGCAGCTGCTGGCCAGTCTGGCAGCTTGGTACAAAGCAGGAAGGCATGCCCACGTGTGTGTCTCATGTCGATACTACGAAGGATCCCTGAGGAGCCCTGGCTTGGCATGGGACGTCGAAAAAGACCCCTTCCTCTGGGTACATGCAGCCCTCGCCAGGACAGCCTCAGCACCCCCCCCCCCCAAGCTCCTTTCTGCCCCCTGCAACCTGCAGGGCTGTAGTTGAGGGCCCGGCAGGCAGGTGAGGGGCAGGACCAGCTGGAAGCAGCTGCTTGCCTGGGGCCATTCTGGAAAGAACCTCGTTGCAGCTGGTTAAAGTATGTGCTCCTCGACTTGAAATCCTGGCTCTGGTGCTTGCTGCCTGACCCTGGCCTTCTCTGCGCCTCTGTAGACCGGGGACTAAATACTAGGACCATGTAGTATTGACATGAGACACACAAGTGTGGCATATACTAAGCAGGGGTGGGCAAACTTTTTGACTCGAGGGCCACCATGGGTTCTTCAGCTGGACCGGAGGGCCGGAACAAAAGCAGCCTGACCGTGCTGGCACTCTCATCTTGGGCTGCTGGTGAAGGAGCAGAGGGGAGAGCAAGAGAACCCTCCGCTCTTTGGGCTCCTCGGGCCGGATAGAACAGCCGAACAGGCCGGATCGGGCCCGCGGGCCGTAGTTTGCCCACGGCTGTACCAAGCAGATACTAGCGCTGGCTGCGGATACGGGGCGGGCAGCCTTCGGCAGGCCGGAGACTGGAGCGGGGCTGGGTGGCGGATGCGGAGGTGCTTCCTGGGAGCACATAGCATCAGTGTGTAAGGAAGCCGGGCGGTTGTCCCCAGCTTGAGGGCCCGTTAAAAACAATTCCGTGGGACGAAAAGCCAGCCCCTGAACCCTGGGGCTGGAGGGGCACCCCGGGGTGGCAGTGTGGGGTGCCCGGCAGCCCCTGAGGCTTAGGATGAGCCTCACCTGGCCCAGCCTCAGCCACTCCGCAGCCCCGTCGAGGCCGATCATGACCCCTCTGGAACCCCAGCTGACCAGGTCGAGTGCCAGGGACCAGAGGCTGAGCCGGGCCGAGCAGCTGACCTGTGGGGGCTGGCACGCGCTGAGGCTGGCACCCGCAGGGCACGGGGCCTCTGCATGCTCAGCTGCCAGGCCACTGACCTTTGCAGAAGGGATCATTCTGAAGCGTGTTGTAAGCCCTTCTCACCTAGCACAGAGCGAAGTCCAGCTGGGATTTCTCCAAAGGGGCAGACTGCATCCTGCTCCTAAGTTTCGACGGAGCAGGGGGGAGGGGGGAGATTGGGAGCCGGGGAGAGGGCCCTCCAGGGTTCGTGGGAACAAGGGGGCCTGTTCCTGGGAGCTGGAAATCCGGGTTCCCACCCTGAACCGCCTCTAACCGGCTGCCTGACCTTGAGCGAACGTCTCCTCTCTGGGCCTCAGTTTCTCCACCTGCACAAGGAGATTCTTTCTAGCCATACTCTTGGGGCCCTGGGCGACCGAGTGTGTTTCTCCAGAAACTAAGGGAAGCTTGGGAAGAAAAGGAGGGGGAGGACGAGGCTGGGGAAGGTGGTCAGGTCCTAGTTCTGTCTGAAGCCCAGGCCTCTGCTGCCACCGTGCCCAGGATGTGCCCAGGGGCCCGGCTGGCAGCTGGAGGACTCGGCGGACCGACCAGAAGGGGTGGAGGCCGCCTAGCCCTGGCTGGTCCCCAGTCTGGAGAAGCGGGTGGGGGCAGGTGCCTTGGAGTCTGCTGTGAACACTCTCCAGGTGATGTCTAAGCAGCCAGCCCCTGGGAAGCAGCGTCGGGGTCACACCGAGCCCTTCGTTTGCCATGGAGCGATCTGGGCCCCTGAGAGGAAGGGGCTCGTCCGGGGTGAACTGGAGGTCAGCATCGCACCGAGACCGCCGGGCCCTGGCTCAGTGCTGTGCCCCATACCTCCTGTATGGCATCTTGTACTACAGGGCATCGGGGTGACAGTGGTGCTCAGGGGGTCCCCCATCACTCCCAGGACTGTCCCTCGCCCCTCAGCCAGTCTGCTTCTCGGCGCCCCAGCTGGGGTGGGGCTCGGCCCTCTACCCATTGCAGCTGGCCGGCAGGCTAGCGAAGCGGGGACACCTGGGCTGGAGGAGGCCCCGGGGGCCACCTCGCAGCCACGGCTGTGGTGCCGCCCCCCCAGGTGTGAACGAAGTGGATTACAGCCTCTACCCGTCGAGGGAGACCCAGCTTCAGTGGCTGCGCTACTACCTGCAGGCTCAGAGGGGGACGGCCGTGACCGCCGGCGAGGTGCAGCGGCTCTACGTGCAGGTCAACAAGTTTGCCCTGGTGAGTGCGCGGCGGGCAGGGCAGGAGTGGGCAGGGCAGGGCAGGGCCAAGAGGTGGGACGGGGGACCCACCCCCAGCTCCTGCCTCTGGCATCCTGTGGAGGAGGAGGAAGCAGGTAGAGCCCAGGGCCAGGAGTGAGGTCCCGGGAACCCCACCCTAGAGGTGAGACCTAGGAAGAGCCATCTCGGGCACCCCCGTAATACGAAGGTGCCCTGTTCCCCGTTTCCCCCAGCCCCTCAAGTCTAGGTTCTCCCTTTCCTAGGAAACCACTTCCGGGAAAGAGCTCTGCTTCCTCTTCTAGCCGATCTCTCACTCGGACCAGTTCTTTCTGGTGCAGGGGTGGGCAAACTTTTTGACTCGAGGGCCACCATGGGTTCTTAAACTGAACCGGAGGGCTGGAACAAAAGCAACCTGACCATGCTGGCACTCTCATCTTGGGCTGCTGGTGAAGGAGCGGAGGGGAGAGCAAGAGAACCCTCCGCTCTTTCGGCTCCGAGGGCCGGACAGAACAGCTGAACGGGCCTTAGTTTGCCCACAGCTGTGTAGTATCTAACCTCGGTCTTTCATGCTACAGCTAAGCACGCCCCTTCTCTATCAGCGCCTTCGGAGGCGACCGAGAGTGCCAGCTCTAACCCCGGGTCAGGGTCCTCTGCTGACTGCACTTGGTCAGCCTCTCCCATCGGGCTCTTCCTGTCCGTTCTGGGTCCGGTGTGCCCCACTCAGTCCGTGGTTCGTGCCCGGCCTCCACCGGTGCGTGCCCAGGAGCACGCTGCCTAGTCTCGCTAACGTCAGCCATGCGTAAACAAGAGCGCGGCAGCTGCCCCGAGTTTCACAATCCGCCCAGCCAGGAGCTGAAGTAAAATCACCTGGGACGTCCTCACCCGCACAGAGCTGGTTCTCCCTCGGGCTCTTCCTCCTGACTTGCTTCACTCAATCAAGTCTTTCTCTCGCTAACGTTTTTAGTAATCTTTCAGACTTGCTAATTGGCCTACGTCCCCTTTAAGTCCCGAAAAAGGCAGAAAGGGGGGGATGGAGGTACCGGATAGTCAACCCCAGAGCAAGCAAGACTTGGGCCGGGGCGAGGGACCCCAGCAGGGAAAATACTGGGGTCACCAGTGTGTTGGGGGGCAGCCGGACGCTCGGCTCTCTGGCTTCGTGAACCTGGGGTGACCTGGGCCCCTGGGCGCCTCTGGCTCTGGGGAAACAGCTGAAAGCGGAGTGCCTGGATTCTGGCTTCTTATTCCCACATCCACGCTCACTTCCCAACCCGACCACCTCCTGATGGAAGGCAGGGAAAGGTCACTGTAAGGGGCCGTCTAGCAGGCCAGGCCTTGATGGCCATGTGGCCAGGGCACTGCTGAGGGGCAATACCTCCCTCCCTACCACTGGCCAGTGCCCTAAGTTCGCTCAGAGGCTCATCTCGCCTGGACCTGCTGGCCTTAAGACTTGAGGAGCTGCTCTGGGGCGGAAGCCGGGGGAAGCTGTGTGGGCCGGAGCACCATCTCACTGACCCCCCGAGGGGGTGCGGGGAGAACCGGATTCGTTAGAGGGAGTGGAGCCCCCAGCTGCTACCCGGCGACCTCACCGCCTGTGCTGGGGGGACCCCGCCGTGTCCCTGCTGGCGGCCTGGTTCTGTGTTTGCCGGAGAGACTGCGGCGTCCCTCGCGCACACGGGCCGGTGCCAGGCTTGGCAGGACACCGTGCCCCCCTCTGCCCCGTTCGCAGGCTTCTCACTTCTTCTGGGCGCTCTGGGCCCTCATCCAGAACCAGTTCTCCACCATCGACTTCGATTTCCTCAGGTGAGCACCTGTCGACGTGTGGCGGGAAGCCGGGGGCGTGGGGGCAAAGGACAGCCCAAATGGAACGTCCAGAGTCCACTCCTCTGCTAACGTGTCCCCGCCGGCCGGCCAGGGCCCGGGGTCAGTGCTCCAGGGGAGGTCAGGAGCCGGAGGAGCCTGGAGTTCACGGGCCTGCCCTGCCCGCCTGGCGGGCGATGGCACTTTCCCCGCCTCCGCCTCCAACTCCAGGGCCCTAGCCACAGGGTCTGGTGGGGACTGGACGATGGCAAACCAGTCTGAGAGGGGGGAACCGGACCGGGGAGTCACTGTTTAAGGGGTATGGAGTGTCCATTTTGTAAAATGAAGTCCTAGAGATCTGTTGCTCAGTACGTGACATGGCTGAACAGTAAAACGTCAAAAATGACCTTGTTGGCCGGAACCGGTTCGGCTCAGTGGATAGAGCACCGGCCTGTGGACTGAAGGGTCCCGGGTTCGATTCCGGTCAAGGGCATGTACCATGGTTGCAGGCACATCCCCAGTAGGGAGTGTGCAGGAGGCAGCTGGTGGATGATTCTCTCTCATTGATGTTTCTAACTCACTCTTCCTCTCTGTAAAAAATCAATAATATATATATATATATATATATTCTTAAAAATGACCTTGTTGAAGGAGGGTAGGCTTAGCCTGTGCTGAAAAGCAAGTAAGATTATAGTTGAAGTAAAAAAAAAATTTTTTTTAAATCAGCCCGGGCTAGGGTGGACCTGCAGACCCGGGTGGGCTGCGCGGTGAGCAGCCGTGAGCCCCCAGCAGCTGCCCTCCTCACCCCGGCGCCGCCCTGTCTCCGCAGGTACGCAGTGATCCGATTCAACCAGTACTTCAAAGTGAAGCCTCAGGTGTCGGCCTTGGAGATGCCAAAGTGACCGCGCCCCTCCCTCCCCTACCCCCTCCCCCTGCCTGGCAGGCCGGCTCTCCGGGGTCTGTGCCCGGGACAAGGGGGGAGAGGGGACAGGTGGGTATCCGGGGAGGAGACTGCCAGCCCCTCGTGGGCGCTGCTGGGACCACATCCTCTTGTGTGGAGGGGCCGAAGGACCTAGCTCTGGGGGTCCCCTTCACCTGGCCAGTCCTGGAGGGGGCCGTGCCTGCAGCAGCCGGAACTCGGGCCACAGCCACCCCTGGGGAACCAGCGTTCTCTGCCCCGTGCCAGGCTGCAGTCTGGGCTGCCGGAGAGGAGTCTTCCACCCCCCTGGCCTGGGGAGGGGGGAAGGGGGGAGGGTCCTTTCTACCTCCAGTGCCCTGAGCCTGCAGCCATGGCCCTCAGGCCCCAGGTGGGAGGTGTGGGGCCCAAACCAGCACCATGCCAGCTCTGGCAGGTGGATGTGCTTATCTGGGGGGAGGGGGAAGGTTCTAGAAGAGTTGAGACCAACTGCCTCATCACTGATCGTTCTCCGAGCCAGATCCAATCAAATAGCCCTTACCAAGCCTCAGCCCAGAGCCTCGTCCTGTGCCCTCTGCTCCGCGCCGCCCCCTGCAGCCGGCTGGGAGGAAGGCCAGGGAGCGCCACCATCCTGGGCCTCCAGAGCCTGGCTCAGCCCGGGGGCCCGCAGCCTGGTTCCTGCCCCCGCCTTCCAGGCTTCTGTCTCCACGCCGCCCACCTGGGGTTGGCCAGTGGGAGCCAAGGAGCGGGCGGGCCCAGGCTCTCCGGTCGAATCTGTCCGAAGGTGCTGACAGCACTGACTCTCACCAGTCTCCACCTCCTTTCTGCCCTCACAGCCCCTGGGCCCCTGGCCTGGGCCCGCCAAGTGATTCATTTGTAAATTATCTCGATTTTTCTGCATTAAAAATGGCCGTTTCTGGATCACTCTGTGTCTGAGTGCAGCTGAGGAGGCTTTGACTGGAGGGTGTGGTTAATATGCCTGTGGTGGGGGCTGGTGGGGGTTCCAGCCCCCTGGGGTCCCCTCAGGTGAGTCAGGGTCCCATGCACTGGATGCACCTGGCTTTCCTGGCCCCGGCGCCTGGTTTGGGGTAGGTCTGGGCAGGGCTGGTGGCTGCTGCCGGTGACCCTCTCGCCAGAATCAGTTGGCCCTGGGAGGATAGGCTGTGGACTCCTGGACGTGGCTTTATCCGGAGGAGGAACCAGCGGGACACTGAAGGGAAGTCCCGGGCTCCTACCGCGGTCCTCTGGCTCTGCTCTGCCCGGAACCCAGCTGTCCCTCTCAGACCCTCTCAGGAGGCCGAGGGAAGGGAGCAGGAGCTCCAGGTGAGCTGGGGCGCCCCTCTCAGCCGCCCAGATTGCTAGGGCTGCCCTCCCTAGACTGGGCAGCAGTGCCTCCAGGCACCCCTCCCCCAAGGTGCCCCGTGCCCTCAGGGGCACTATCGTCCCCGCCAGGTGGACTCTGGCTGTTTGGCTTTCGCCTGTGAAAGTACCAGGGTTCCATGGCAACCGCTGAGCCCAGCTGGCCTGCAGCCGGAACTGCCTCCAAGGTCCCGGTGACCCACAGTGGGTGGGCCCCAGTGGGCAGCAGGACCGAGCCGAGGGGTGCCAGTGACGCACCGGTGGTGCCAGGACTGGGGGGCAGGGCAGGGCAGGCCTGAGGGTTCTCTGGTGGTGGGGGGGGGGGGGCGCCAGGCCACGGTGCAGCCTTCCTGGGGACCGAATGGCAATGCCCGCTCTCTGTTCCTCTCAGATCCACCTCCGGAGCTGAGGGCAGGAATGACCATCCTCCCGGGCCTTGCTGCCACAGTGTCGGATGGTGTTGCAGTGGTGAGCAGGGAACGGCTGGTCCGGGGACCCCCAGGTACCGTTCTGGCCCCTACGGGCCCTGGTCACCACAGTCTCAAGGGTGTTAACCTGCAGGCACCTCCTACTCCTTCTTTGGAAAAGCATCCTTATTCCTCAGTTCTCCAGGGAAGAGGGCAGGTGGGTGAGAGTTTAGGCACATCCTCCATGAGCCTTGGAGTCCCACCACTCCAGACTGGCAGCACCTGGCTTTTTTACACCCAGCAGGCACTGCGGACAAAGCTTGCCTGGGCAGGATTCACCTGCTGGGCTTGGACCCTGGGCCTGGGCAGGGGGAGGCGAAGGCAGAGGCAGAGAGAATGAGCTTGTAACTCAGCCTTCCCGGTAACGATTCAGGACACGCTGTTCCTGGCCTTGCAACCAACCCACCTGCCCCCACCCTGCCCCTCCTGGCAGGGGGCGGCGCTCCCGGGCACCAAGCCAGCTGCCCCCAGAGAGGGAGGGCTTCTCCGGGCCCAAAATCAGGCCGGTACGTGGCTGTCTCTGTAGCTCCAGTGAGGTTAGGACCGTGGTCAGCAAACTGCGAGTCACAAGCCACATGCGGCTCTTTGGCCCCTTGAGTGTGGCTCTTCCACAAAATACCACGGTCCGAGTCTATTTTGAAGGCGTGGCGTTAGAAGAAGTTTAAGTTTTAAAAAAAAAAATGGCTCTCCAAAGAAATTTCAATCGTTGTCCTGCTGCTGTTTGGCTCTGTGGACTGATGAGTTTGCCGACCCCTGGGTTAGGACAAGGACTCCCGGAGTGGGAGGGGACGGTATTGGCCTCAGGTTCCGAGGCCAAGAGGACCTGGGAGTAGGGGAGCAGGAGGAACTCGGGGTGCCAGGGGGTGAGGATGAGGGTGAGCACAGCTGGGAGTGTCCTGCCCGGGCCCCCCCGAGTTTTGTGTGGAGAGCACAGGGTGGCAGTGGAGACGGGAGGGGTGGGGGTGGATGGACAGAAGTTGAAATGAGCGGCTCTCCCAGTGGCCACTAGAGGGCAGGCGCTGCAGCCAGCCAGGCTTCTCTGCCCCAGGCCCACCTGCGTCTCCTCAGTAGCCAGGGAGGCTGGGCTCTGCTGCGGAGACACGGGTGGGGAGGGCCAAGGCGAGGCCCAATGGATAGACCACCCCAGGTCAGCAGCCAGGAAGACCCCTAGATCCAAAGGCCGCAGCGGCCGAGGGCTGAACTATGAACCAGCAGGTCCCCGTTCGATGCCCGGACTGTGGGCTCAGTCCCCAGTGGGGGGCCGTGCAGGAGGCAGCCGATCAATTCTCATCACTGATGCTTCCATCCCCCCCTCCCTCCCTCTCTGGACCCTCCTTGTTGGGGGTCCTTCCAAGTCGTGGCCCTGGAATCGGCCGCACCCGTCTCTCACCAGCACCCTCTCCAAGCCTAGAGCCCCTTTCACCTCCCAGGAGCCTCCGCGGGAACACTTCCTGTGTTGGGAGGTTCACTACCACGCTGAACGTCTTGGTCACAAAGTTGTTTTTTACTCTAAGCCAAAACACTGGCCCTTGAGAAGCATCCAGGTGAGCTGCAGGTTGTTGGCATCTGACAACTTTGAAGCGGTCTTACCCTTCATCTCCTGCAGCCAGGCCTCTGACAACACGCCCACGAGGGTCCCTGTCAGAGGGCCCGCCTCCGGCCCCTCCCGTGTGACAGCAGCCTTTCCCGGTGAGGGCCTGGGACCGCCGTGGTGCACCGGGCCAGGCCGGCGGGGGGCACGCTGGCTCCTCACCTCCCTTTTTGTGAACGCATGCCTCTGTCCCTCCAACCCAAGCCTGACTCCTCACAACTCTGCCGCTCCCGTTCCGTATCAGCAGGGTTGGTTTTTAACAAGTCTTTTTATGGATCCCTGTTAATGTCTTTCTGCTGTCACACACACACACACACACTTCCTGGCTGGCTACAGCGTTTTGTTTTACCTTCTTTCCTGGGCCTGGGAGGACCCTTTGTGGTGAGGTCTGGCTCTGGCTCTCCACCCGGGGGCAAGGGCAGCGTTGCCCTCATTCAGTGTGCACTGTGGGCTGGGGACAGGGTCAGGGAGTGGTGGGCAGGAACGGGATGTGGGGGGGTTCATTGGGGGGAGAGGGGGTAGTGTTGAGCCTCCGTCCAATGCCTGGAGGTCCCTCGAGCTGCCACGAGGGCGGGCGCAGTGGTGCCCGAGCTGGTGGCACATTTAGGGCTCCCTGACTCGAGCCTGCCTTCCCCCCTCCCTCGTGCAAGGGCCCGTGACTCTGACGGTCTGCCTTTATTATACCAACAGAAAACAAAAGACTCCCGGGTGCAAACAGGAGAATGTGCTGGTTAAGTTACTCATCATCATCTTATTATTAACAAAATAAAGCACTATGTTTACAGTCATAAAAAAAGAGACAGCCTGGAGAGAGATGGGCTGCGGGGAGAAGATGGGGGTAGGCACAGACTCCACACCTGCCCCTGTGGGATTTGGGGGGTCCCCTTCCTCCTCTGGCCCACCTGGATCTTTGGAGTCATGCCGGGCATGAGACCGACTTTCCTTAAGGAAATAACTTGTGAAGTGACCGGGAGCAGAGTCAGGCCCCAGTGCAGAGTGAGGGGCAGGCAGGGAGCGGGCAGAGCTGTGTGGGAGGGCGTGGGGGGGGGAGGCCCCCCCAGGGGAACCCCCCGAAGCCCCTGTGCACAGGGAGGGGTGGAGACCAGTGCCAAGGGAGCCCGCTCTCCAGGCCTTCCGTCACTGACAGGAAGGGGGCGCCACCCTTCCTCCTGCTCCCACGGCTGGCACTTGGGTGGGGCCAGGCTCTGGGCCACAGGGACAGCGCTCCTTGGAGGCCGAGCACATTCCCAGGCTGCTGGGAACTGACGAAGGCTGTGGGGACCCACCAGCAATCAGGGAGGGGGTGATCGGGTGGGCAGGGAGGCCAGGATGGCCCAGAGTGACCAGGGCAGAGCGGCAGTCAGACACCAGGGAGGGGGGAGAGAGAGACACACACACACACAGGGCCCTGCAGGGACGAGGACAGAAACGCACACGAGGAGGCACAGAACCTGAGACACCCAGACTGACAGAGGTAGCGCTGTGGGGACAGAGAGCTCAGAAAAGAGGCCCCCGGAGAAGCAAGACAGCATCCGGGGACACGGAGGAACTCAGCAACGGTGCCTGGCACACAGCGGGCACTCAATAAATAGGCAGTGAATGACGGGTGGGCACACGCGTGCACACACGCGTGCACGCATGCACACAGCAGCCAGGGGCACACCGGGCTTGGTGGCGCTAAGACAGAGGGAGGGACAGCCAGGCCGTTTTGCACGGGGTACAACGCGATCCTGGCGGGAGAGGAGCCATGGGCGCGTGGGGGGGAGCGGGGGTACGGGGTGTTGGTCCCACGGTGGCTGGGCCAGCCAGGACAAGAATGGGAACAGAGCGTGTGGCTCCCGGGAGATGGGTCTGGAGCTGCCATGCCCCCAGGGAGAGAGGGGGGGGGAGACCTGCAGGAGGGAAGGGTCACACAGTGTCAACCCAGCTCAACCATCACCACCACGCAGGCCCTGCCACGTAGCCGTGCCTGCAGGCGTGGGGTGGGGGTTAGGGGGCCTGTGTCTACAGGGACACCGCCGTGCCGTCTCCCAGCCTCCCAAGTCCAAGTACCAACAGAGTCCAGACGGGCGGGCCGTGCCCCTGCCCGCAGCCAGGCCTCCCGGGTCAGTCCGTGAGCACCACCAGCTCCCCGTCGCTCTTCTCCTCGCCCTCCGAGTCCTCGTCCTCGCTGTACCGGTACATCTCCCCGTCGGCCGCCGCCGCGTGCCGCTCCTCCGCGGCCTCGGCCTCCGCCCGGAGGCTGCAGGTGTTCACGATGACGGGCATGCTGGGGTCCAGGCCTCGGGGCGCGTAGTGCTCCGCCGGGGGCGGCGCCACCCGCGGGTACAGCACTTCCGGGGCGCTCAGCGGCACCTGGTCTGCCTGCGAGCTTCAGGGCAGACGAGAGGCGGGTTACTCGGCACCTCCGCCTCCCCGCACCCACCCTCTGCTCCCGGCCGCCTGCGGCCAGGCCCTCTCGCTCCCCCGACCCTGACCCTTCCCCCACCCCATCTGCTGTCTGATGGGGGCCGGATGCACTGTCAGCGACAGCCCCGCACGCACAGGCAGTCTGGGGGTCACGGGCGTGTCCCGGAGAGATTCCCGGAGGACTGTGCCTGAGTCCCACGTGCGGAAACCGTGTTTAAACGCACGCTTTGGTCAAGTCGGGAATAATCCCCCTGACGTGCTACTGAGTGTGTCAGAAATGGGGTCCACCGGCACATTTCTCCAGCCCCCCACTCAGTCACAAATGTATATCCTGGGCCACTGGGTACTCGCCACACACAGCTAGTGCTGCAGCCACACACGGAGCCCCAGCCACACACGCGCACACACACACACACACACACACACCCCTATGCACACACATATCCACACAGCCAATAGACAGGCACATGCAGTCACAAAGGCAAGTCACACATCGACGCCCAGACACACACACGCGCGCACGCGCGCACACACACACACGCACACACACGCTGCTCACGGCGTCAGGTAGCTCTGGCGGGCATCCTGGCGCCGAGTCCTCATCAGGGCCTTGTACTCGCCCACCCGCAGCCGCTTGCCCTCCACGATGCACGTGCGCTTGGGCCGCGGCTTGTACTTGTAGTCGGGGTACTTCTCCAGGTGCTGCCGGCTCAGCCGGGCCTGCTCCTCGTAGTAGGGCTGCTTCTCCTGGTTGGTCATGGACTTCCAGCGGGAGCCTGGCCCAGCCCCAGCCCCAGGGGCAGGCAGTCAGCGCTGGGCTCTGCCCACCCCTCACCCTCCAGCCCCCTGCAGGCCCTGGAGGTGCCAAGGAGGTTTTCATTCCCAGATAGATGCGAAAGCACTTAGCTGCCCCTTGGATGTCGAGCGCATGAATGAATGAATGTAGTTGGCATGTATATGGGCATCTAACTGTCAGGTTTTTTTTTTTTTTTTTTTTTTTTTTAAATATATATTTTATTGATTTTTTACAGAGAGGAAGGGAGAGAGATAGAGAGCTAGAAACATCGATGAGAGAGAAACATCGACCAGCTGCCTCCTGCACACCCCCTACCGGGGATGTGCCTAACTGTCAGGTTTTATGATACAGCACCCACACACATTCCTAACCACCTGCCCAGCAACTTCCTGGAGGCCTCTTGTCTGCATGATTTGCACAAACAAAAGAGCGGCTACCGCCAGCCCCAACGAAATGGCTTCCTGCTCAGGACAGAACATCGGTGTCTGTGCTCAGAGACCAGCGCAGACACTGAAGGAGCCTCCGTCTGAAAACCACTGCCCTCTTCTTGCCCCACCCTACACCCCACCCTGCACCCCACCCTGGCCTCCAATCAGGAAACCGCACTCCAAGCTTTCTACTGCCCGGCCGGTGTGGCTCAGTGGTTGAGCATCAACCTATGAACCAGGAGATCAGATTCCCAGCCAGGGCGCATGCCTGGGTGATGGGCTCGATCCCCAGGAGGGGGTGTGCAGGAGGCAGCCAGTCGATGGTTCTTTCTCATCACGGAGGTTTCTATCTCCCTCTCCCTTCCTCTCTCTGAAATCAAGTAAAAAAAAAAACAAAAAACTCTTTAAAAATGGTATAAGCTGAAACCGGTTTGGCTCAGTGGTAGAGCGTCGGTCTGCGGACTGAAAGGTCCCAGGTTCGATTCTGGTCAAGGGCATGTACCTTGGCTGTGGGCACATCCCCGGTAGGGGGTGTGCAAGAGGCAGCTGGTCGATGTTTCTCTCTCATCGACGTTTCTAGCTTTCTATATCTCTCCCTTCCTCTCTGTACAATATCAATAAAAAAATATTTTAAAAAATAAATAAATAAATAAAAATGGTATAAGACCCCAGCACCCAGCTCTTCCGCATCCCGCCCGACTCCCACACCCCATCAGACTCCTCCAGAGTTCACCACGGTGTGGACTGTCACCAGGCAAGTCCCACATGGGCCCCCGAGGCCCCTGAAACCATGTCCTGCTGGACCATGGCTCCGCGCCCCGCGCTCTGCGCCCCGGCCCGCCTTACCGAGGATCTTGCTGATGCTGGAGTTGTGCATGTCCGGGAAGGCCTGCAGGATCTTCCTGCGCTCGTCCTTGGCCCACACCATGAAGGCGTTCATGGGCCGCTTGATGTGGCTGCTGTTCCGGGACTCGGGGAAGTGGCGGGAGCCTGGGGGGCGGGGGCGGGGGCGGGGTCAGCAGGACCAGGGAAGGGCGGCCTGCAGGGCCAGCAGAAAGCACACCCCATGGTTGACCACCAGGGCGCGCCAGGGGCTCCCGCAGCACCCAGGGGTGGCCGGCAGCAAGATGCCGGCAGAGGCCGGGCCAGGGACCCAAGGACGGACAGGTACACACGGGACTCCACAAACAGGGCCTGCCCACTCTGGCCCTGGTGAACCTAGAGGGGAAAGGTCATTCCCAAGGCCCTCCTGCCCACCAGCTCCGGGCCCCCAGCCCTCACCGTCCACGTCGCAGCCCAGCATGGCTTCCTCCAGGGGGTGCACACAGGCCTCCTCCAGTCGCTCCTTGACTGGGGACATGTCCAGGCTGATGAGGTCCTGGGGTTGACGGACAACGTGTGCATCAGCCTCTCTCTGTCACCCCACTTCCCGCCCCACCCCACATCTCCCTTTGGTGGCCTCCAACCTGTGTCCCCCCCGCGCCCCGCGCCCCCCCACCACCATCTGTTCCCGGCTCCCAGGCACAGGGGAGAGGGGGCCCCTACCTTCCGGAAGGGCGGGTTGGGGGAGCTGTCCAGGGCCCCGCTGTGGCTGTGCAGCAGCTGCCGAGCGTCCTGGATGGCCTTGGTGACGGCGTCCCCTTCACCAAGGAAGCCTGCGGGGGCAGGAAAGAAGGGACAGGGGAGAGGAGCTGAGGGCTCACCCCACACCACGCCCCCTCCTGTGCTCCCTTGGGCCCCTCCCCAGGGCTGTTGCACTGCACATCCTCAAGGGGGTGCCATTCACACGGGCTGCTGTGTCAGTAGAGTGAAGTAAGGATAGTACGCCCCGAAACTGGGCAACCCAGGGGCCTGAACCTCCTGAGGCCAGGGTGCCAGGCAGATATGGTGGGGGTGGGGGGGGGAGGAACCAAAAAGGGGGCCAACCAGAGCAAGTCTAACCTAGAGGGGAAAGGCCATTCCCAAGGCCATTCTCACACTCCCTACTCTCCCCTCGACGAGGGCTGAGGGGAAGGCGCCGGAGGCAGAAAGCTTACCCAAAGGCAGGCTCGGGGGGCTGGCCTGCAGGTCCCGTGTGGGAGCCCCATGGCTGGGGGGGCGGGGGCCACAGCTGCTCATCTTCAGGCTGGGGGAGCTAGAGGTGTTGGGCAGCTCAAGGACCTTGGGCTTGGCCGTGAGGTTCAGGGGCTGGGAGGGTTCCTGAGGGAGACCCAGAGGCAGAGGGTGAGACACACAGAGGGGATGAGCGTGCCCAGAGCAGCCGAGGCGGCGGCTGGCCCACCCGCCCGCCCACCCGGGGAGTGGGCAGCACCGTACCTGCAGCGGGTGGTGGGCGGCCATGGCCCCCGGCCTCTTCATGGCCGGGGCCTGGGGGCTGTGCAGCAGCTGGAGCGGGTACTCCACTGTGGAAAGGCGGCCAGGAGAGAGGTCCCGGGTGAGCACAGGACTGCGTGGCGAGGTCCGGGCAACACCAAGCGCACGAGACTCGGAGCTGGCCCTGCTTGCTTCCAACCACTGCGCCCCCAGCCCCGCGGTGCTGAGAGGACCTCCTGGGCCAGCCGTGGGCAAACTACGGCCCATGGGCCAGATCCGGCCCGTTCGGCTATTCTATCCGGCCCTCGGAGCCAAAAGAGCGGAGGGTTCTCTTGCTCTCCCCTCCGCTCCTTCACCAGCAGCCCAAGAGGAGAGTGCCAGCACGGTCAGGTTGCTTTTGTTCCAGCGCCTCCGGTCCAGTTCAAGAACCCATTGTGGCCCTCGAGTCAAAAAGTTTGCCCACCCCTGCTCTAAAGGTTCAAGCACACCCCACAGCCCACAGAACAGAGCCCAGCTCCACACTCGGTCCCCGCTGCCCTCCCCGCACGTCCCACCACCCAGTCACACGCTCGCCTCAGCTCCAGGACCTCTGCCCACACCGCCGCTCCCCTGCCCTCCACCCTCACAAGTCCCCTCTCCCAGGACCCAGGCAAGCGCCAGCTCCTCAAGACACCGCCCCAGATCCCCTGGCTGCCGGCAAACTTCTCCCTCCCTCCCCGGACTGAACTCCTGGAGCTCCAAGTCCACGCCATGTCCCCCGTGGCCACCCCACAGCTACGCGCCAGCGGGTGTCCCAGGGTCAGGGCAGAGCGCACGCGTGCCGAGGCCAGTGAGAACGGAAGCACCCATCCGGGACACGGATGTGGGCGGAGGGCTCCGAGGGAATGTTGGAAATACTAACATCCTGGCACCGTAAGTAGGCCAGCTAGCTCAGTGTGGAAGGCACTTGTCTCCAGGGCACTGGTGTTCCTTCTCCCAGCGACGTTCACAAACAAGGGTTCTCCTCCCCCAGAAAGCCTACACGGCGAGTTCCCGGAGGAGAGTGCCCCGGGCCTCCCCGACCCCTCAGGGACCGCCCCCCACACTCACCTGGTTTGCAGGGGATTGGCTGGATGGGCAAGGCCAGCTGGGAGTCCGGGGTGACAGGGAGAGGTTGGTGGCTCGGGGGGAAGGCTGGGATCATGACATAAGGCATATTGACCTGCTGAGGGCACAGAAACCCTGTGTGAGTGGCCCCCGGAGGCCCCAGCGGCTGGCCGGCCCCGGGCAGAGGGCAGGCTCGGGGGTGAGAGGCGCAGGGCCTGGGGCAGGGACCGTCTCCCGAAGGATCTACCGGACCCCACGCCACCTCCGAGGGCTGTCTATCTGCCCTCAGGCCCCAGCTGGGAGGAAGGAGCGGGGGGGGGGGGGGGGGGGGAGCAGGACGGAGCCTCCTCCTCAGGGTCACGTCCGAATGATCCTGCCTATCCAGGGCCCCAGCCCCTCTCCCAGCAGGTGCCAGCCCCTCCGCCCCAGCGCCCCCAGCGCCCCGCCCGCCCCACTCATCACCTGGATCTGCTGCTGGAGGACGTTGATTTTGTGCTGCTGCTGGATTAGCTGCTGCTGCTGCTTGGCGATCTGGCAGAGGGGAGAGGAGGAGGCAAAGGGGGCGTGGGCGCGGGCCCCGGGTCCCACCTCCCAGATCCTTCTAGGCCCCCCCACACCCAGCCTCCCAGGAGCCCAGACGCGGAGGAGAGCTGAGCCGGCAAGAAGCAGAACGGCCAACCCACAGCACTGATTCTCCTTCTGCCGGGAGCTCTGCCTTCCCCCAGAGGCCAGGGGTGGAGGACCCTTCAGCATCCCCACCCCCCACCGTCCCTGTCCCCCCAGAGCCTTGGCCCCCTCCTGCCCGCCCCCTGGGGGCCACACCGGCAAAGCCTGCCCCCGAGGGGCTCCCCTCCAGGCCCTGAGAGCCCTGCCCGCCCCGGGAAGAGAGCCGCACGGAGCCGGCCTACCTGCTCCTGCTGCTGCCGGGCCAGCTCCATCTGCTGCTGCTGCTTCTCGAACAGCATGGCCGCCATGTTCTTCTGCTCCGAGTGGGCGGTCAGGAGCTGGTCCCGCAGGGTGGACAGCTGGTGGATCATGACCAGGAGCTGGAGCTCCTTCTCGGCCAGGCTCTCCTGGGTCCCTGTTCCGAGGGAAGCGTCGCTGTTGTTCCCCCGTCTACACCCGTCGCCTGATACGCAGGCAACCATGTGCAGCCTCAGGCCCGCGAGGGGGGTCCGAGGTGGCGGACACAGGGGCCCTGCCCCGAGGGGGCTCCCCATCGTGCTGTCGGACAACCAGCTGCCCCTGGAAAAGCCGACAGTGGGGCACCCGGGCCCTGCCCAGCCCTTGGACATGGCCGGTGCCCAGGGCCACAGGGTCAGGGTGCACAACCATCCCCCAGGCGCGGCCCAGCGGACATGCTCGGACTCTGGGGCGAGAGAGACCAGGGGGCAAATCCCCGCTGGCAGCCGTCGTGCCTGGGAGCTGCGGGCAAGATACCAACTTCTCGGCACTTTGAGTTTTTTAATCTACACGTGAGCACACAGGATCGACGGACAAGGAAGGCAAAAGGTTTAGTCCAGGATCTGGCAACCGACACCTGCCAGTGCTTCCCTGCCCTCCGATTAGCCAACGCAGACGCAGAAGCGCCGGGCCAAGGCCCTGAGCCTCGGAAATACTCCGAGTCTCTGGGAAAGCGCCAGGGCCCCCGCCCTCTGTGGCTCATTTGGCGGGTGGGGGTGGGGCCTGGGCATCTGCATTGTCCTGAAGTGCCCTCTGTGACGGAGATGCACACTTCACTGAGCAAGGCATACGAACCTCGCCCTGACCCATTTGGCTCAGTGGATAAGAGTGTTGGCCTGTGGACTCAAGGGCCCCAGGTTCGATTCCGGTCAAGGGCATGTACCTCGGCTGCGGGCACATCCCCAGTAGGAGGTGTGCGGGAGGCAGCTGATCGATGTTTCTCTCTCATCGGTGTTTCCAACTTCCTATCCTTTTCCCTTCCTCTCTGTGGAAAATCAATAAAATATATATTTTTTAAAAAGACCTATGAACCTCAACAGACGGCCTTGCAAAAAAACTTCCTGGAATTAGCACTGACCCTACCGCCCTGGTCAGCAGGCAAGGTCAAGACAACTAGTAGTGCCCTGGCTGGTGTGGCTCAGTGGATGGAGCGTCGGCCTACAAACTGAGGGATCCCAGGTTCAATTCCAGTCAAGGGCACATGCCTGGGTTGTGGGCTCGATCTCCAGGAGGGGGCATGCAGGAGACAGCCGATCAATGATTCTTTCATCATTGATGTTTCTAAATTACTAGTATACCTTTGTAAGCAGCATTGAGACAGTTATATTTTTCTCCCTACCTGATCTCTCCAGGATTTGGAAACTCTTAGTATTTTTAATTTATGGCAATATGGTTATTTGCATTCGTTCAGTGAGAGACCTCTTCTCTTTATAACAGGACACAACTCAAAACTGGTTTTAAGGCTTTGATGGGAATGCCGTATTTGAGAGATGCTTAGACTCAGATATGAACAGCCAGCTTTAAGGAATTAAGATTGAGCTATGGAAGCCAGTGAGAACTCTGGGAAATACTGGCCTGGCCCCCTGCTTACAGGGTTCCCAGCAGCGTTACCATGTGGGTAAAGAATGGCACTTGTTGCCGAAACTGGTTTGGTTCAGTGGATAGAGCACCGGCCTGCAGACTGAAAGGTCCCAGGTTCAATTCCAGTCAAGGGCATGTACCTTGGTTGCGGGCACATCCCCAGTGGGGGGTGTGCAGGAGGCAGCTGGTCAATGTTTCTCTCTCATCGATGTTTCTGGCTCTCTCTCCCTCTCCCTTCTTCTCTGTAAAAAAATCAATAAAATATATATATATTTTAAAAAGAATGGCACTTGTCGGCAGGTGTAGAAACCTCAGGAGAAGAGAGGAACCTATAGGTATTGTCGTCGACATCTGGTGGCAAGTCCTTGCCTTGGCTTGTCAGGCCTTGAGAGGCCTTGTTAAACTCAACCTGCATATTTCTTATGAAAAACTCCAGCAAAGCAGACTTAAAAGAGCTATGTGGTGCCCGGTTGGCATGGCTCAGTGGTTGGTTGAATTCCCAGGCAGGGCTTATGCCCCGGTTGCAGGCTCAATCCAGTAGGGGGCGTGCAGGAGGTAGCCGATTGATGATTCTCTATCATTGATGTTTCTATCTCCCCTTCCCTTCCTCTCTGAAAATAAGTTTGTGTTGTGTGTGTTTTTTAAAAAAGAAGTTACGTGATTAATTCCTATTCTTGCTGACCTCACACAAATAATCAGGCCAAATTCATTGAAACTAGGCTTATTTTGCAAGTCCTAATGTGGCTTTCTTTGGTAAAGATGGGAGTGGTTTTAGAGAGAAAAACATGTTTCAATACAAACTATAATAGACCCTGTGGATATGAGATTCTAATGATGTTTATTGTCTTTTGGGTTTTTAAGGTTTCCTACCTATAAACTGGACTGGATCCCGCGTTCTTCGTTTTCTTAAATATTTGACTGCAACCCTCCAAACTAACATTTCACTTTCCCACCCTTTGACTTAGAACCACTTAGCACTAAACCCGCCCTTTCCCAAGGTCACAGAAGCTAGAGGGACAACTTAAAGAGACTACCTCCACTCCATCTGAAGATGCTTCCAGCCAGATATTCAGAAATCTTCTCGGCTGCCTGCCTTCAGAACTCAGAAATTGAGATTACAGCCTGCGTCAATCATTACCCTTTCTGTTTCTTTGTTTCCACAGCTGCCTCTCAATGAAAACCTGGGTGCTTGCACCACGGGCTTGACCTTAGGAGCCCACTGGCACCCACCTCCTGAAATGAGCTACAGCTTTGGCCACCCCAAGAGGTGCTGCTGTGCGTGCGATGGTTTTGCACTCAAGGCAATTTTAGCCCCGGGCTCAAGAGAAACCTCTGCCCCACCCTGTACCGGTGACTTCCCAAAAGAACGAGAATGAGGGGCCTTGTCCGTAATAAGAAATTATCAGCAACCATCTCTTTTTAACCCGCCTCTGTGGCAGGGAAACATTTACCGAACATCTGCTCTTCCTGGCAGCCTGCAGTGACCCTGTGACGCTCCCAAGGCATCTCACCTCATCCCCAGCTCAGTGCCTTACAACCTCACTCCCCGTTTCCACCTCCGAACCTCTCCTGCAAGTGGGGTCTCTGACTCTCCTGCAAGTGGGGTCCCCATACGTATGTACATATTACATTTGGTTATCTTCTCCTGCAAATAAATAGAGTGCCCTCTGTGAGTGCGATCAACCACATGGGGAAGATGATCTCCAACGAACCACGCAGCGCCCTTTAAGTCACACCGTGGGGTCCTGTGACCTAGATTCGTTTTCAAAAGTGAAAAGGAATGTTCAGTCCGAACTGGTCTGGCTCAGTGGATGCAATGTCGGCCAGGCTCGATTCCGGTCAAGGGCATGTGCCTTGGTTGTGGGCACATCCATCCCCAGTAGGGGGTGTGCAGGAGGCAGCTGATGGATGTTTCTAACTCTCTATCCCTCTCCCTTCCTGTTTGTAAAAATCAATAAAATATTTTTAAAAAAAAAAAAGAAAGAAAAGGAATGTTTGGGTCAGTTTATAGTTAGACCTGGGAAGTGGCAAGGGTCCCTGCTGAGAGCCCGAAACCACACCCATGAGCCTCACTTCCCGCCAGGCCTCTCCCGCCTGGGAGTGAGCAGACCTCATGCGTGGGCCCGGGTGTGTGCTGACCGAAGGCAGGCAGGAGCCAGGTGGCACAGAAAGCCCCGAGAATTGCCCTGTTGAACTAGAGCAGGGGTGGGCAAACTTTTTTACTCGAGGGCCACAACGGGTTCTTAAACTGGACCGGAGGGCCGGAACAAAAGCAACCTGACCATGCTGGCACTCTCCTCTTGGGCTGCTGGTGAAGGAGCGGAGGGGAGAGCAAGAGAACCCTCCGCTCTTTCAGCTCTGCGGGCCAGATAGAACAGCCGAACGGGCCGGATCGGGCCCACGGGCCGTAGTTTGCCCACGGCTGGCCTAGACTGCGTGGCCAGGCTGGGAGGAGAGGCGGGGGTTCAGCCGTGCCTCCCCTGCCCGCCCCCGTGGCCCTTCACCTTTGACATCTTTTGTTTCCACAGAGCTTCTTCCCAGAAACCTCTCCTTCCAGTCACTGGACAGCAGCTTCTCGATGGCCGGCACAACTGGAGGAAGACAGCGAAGGCGTAAGGACCACGCCGGCCCCACCCCGCCCTGCCCCGCCCCAGGCCCCGCCTCTAACCAGACAGACGCTCACCCTCCTTTAAATTCCGGTTGAAGTCCAGCTTCTCCTGGCTCCCGGAAGCAGCCTCCGAGTCGCCTGGTCTCTTGGGCTCGGGGGACACGTTGCTCTCCGGCGAGCTGCAGTCCTGCAGGGCACACGGGATGCCCGGTCACCTCCGGAGAGGGGCCGGCTGCAGCCAGGGCCCAGCCCCCCGGAGACGTCCACCGTTGGGCCCTCCCTCCCACCTTCCCCGCCTTCGCTCTGATTCGCCTGATGTCCTAAAGAGAATAAAAGACTTAAGGAGCCGAAACCGGTTTGGCTCAGTGGATAGAGCGTCGGTCTGCGGACTGAAAGGTCCCAGGTTCTATTCCAGTCAAGGGCATGTACCTTGGTTGCGGGCACATCCCTGGTGGGGGGTGTGCAAGAGGCAGCTGGTCGATGTTTCTCTCTCATCGACGTTTCTGGCTCTCTCTCTCCCTTCCTCTCTGTAAAATATCAATAAAATATATATATATTTTTTAAAAAGGCCTAAGGATAAGCGACCAGGCCGAGTCCAGGCCGTGACTCAGGTCCTGGGCCTCACGTGAGTCCCCGAACCTCTCTGGACCTGCCCGGCCTCTGTGGGGAACGGGAACACGCCCGTTCGGGAACACGGGATGGTGCTGGAATAAAGGGAGCAATGCCCGAGGCCAAAGGCCGGCGCGCCGCTCCCTTGCACGTACACACCCATCACTCCGCCCCGGTGGGCTACCCCGAGCGCCCCCACCCATCCTCGCCAGCCCACTGCGGACGGATCACGAGGATTCTCGTGTTTTCTGTGCGGAGGCTTGTGGTCAGTCACGAGACTTCTTTAAAACGGCACTAGCTAGTAAGAACCTGTCATAAATAACTCCAGGAGGCAATGGGTGTTTAATTGGGAAGCGTGCCTCTGACGTTTACGTGAAACGCTTTGTGTACCTCGTTCCGCAGAAACCCATCTGGCCACTGGGGAAGGCCAGCAATCCAGCTACAGGTCCACAATGGGTTAAGGCACTGACCCCCCCCCCCCCCGACTCCTCTCCCCTGAGATCCAGCTCCAGGAGGTCTCCCCCGATCACCACCCAGCGCCCTAACCTGCTCCCCGACACTGCTCTCAGCACCCTGCAGCTCTCCTATGTTCTCCTCACTTGGCTTTCAACTATGTATGTATCCCCCTTTCACGTCTTCTACTCGGAATCACAGCGTGTCCATGCGCCGTGAGAATCCTTACGACCCTACAGCTCGGCTCCTCCACTTTAAGGAGAGGCGCTCGGCTCCTCCACTTTAAGGAGAGGCACTGTACTGTCCTAGTGGCAACTTAACCCCGGCTGTGGTAACAAGACTGATTTTTGCCGAAACTGGTTTGGCTCAGTGGATAGAGCGTCGGTCTGCGGACTGAAAGGTCCCGGGTTTGATTCCGGTCAGGGGCATGTACCTTGGTTGCGGGCACATCCATCCCCAGTAGGGGGTGTGCAAGAGGCAACTGGTCAATGTTTCTCTCTCATTGATGTTTCTAGCTCTCTAGCTCTCTCCTTCCTCTCGGTAAAATATCAATTAAAAAAAATTTTTTTTAAAAGACTGACTTTCTTAAACCAGATGAAAAAGCTGGCGGGCTGCCTCTCAGCTGAACTTTTCGAGTGTAAAAGTCTCCTCTCTTCCCAACCATCCTCGGGGTAAGGCCTGGTCACACAGGGGAGCGTCAGTACCGGGTGAGCGAGTGCAGGTGTGAGTCCGTGTCCACGCGGGCAGGTGGTCCCGATGACCTTGGCCGCTCCTCCCCACTCACCTAAGTCTCGCCCCGGAGCTGACCATTTCTGCCTGCCCCTCCCTCCAGCTGGGGGGCTGGGGGCCGGGAGGGGTGGGTGGTGCATGGGTGTGGTGGGGACACTGACCCCGGAGCCCCTGGGAAAGCGCTGGGCACCTGGGCTGGAGCTCGGGGGTCGGCACCATCCTGGGCGGCGCGGGCCGGGTCGCCGGGCTGGGGGTCGGCCGTGGCAGCCGGGCCCTGGGGGGCCTCGGGGCTGGGCTCCTTCTGCCCCTCGGACTTGAAGGCGCAGTTCACCATGGCGCCACCGCCATCCGGGGCCAGCTGGGCAGAGCCGGGGCTCCTCATGGACATCCTGGGGGAGGAGGGCAGCGTGAACGAGGCGCGTCCCGAGACCCAGGGCGGCTCCTCCCCGCCCCCAGCCCCACGCAGGCACTCACGCAAGGCAGAAGCTCCCAGTGGGCCCCCCGTGTACACGCATTTGTGATGTTACCAGAATTCAAGAATCAAGAAGTTATCCCATAAAAATCTGGATTTTGAACTTCTGTGGCGGCAACTGGCTGGAAATGAGGTACCCCCACGGACAGGCCGGTCTGCCTTCCTCCCACCACTCCCTACCGCTCCCCAAAAGGGAAACCAAGCATCGGCCACCCTATATAATACAGTTATCCTTTGCTTTCCTTAGAGTAGAGATGACAAGACAGAACTGTTTCACACAGCCACGTATCTACCGAAAGTGGAAAAATAGCAGGCTGAGAGTGGATGAGGGGCTGTAAGAAAGCATGTCCTGCCGAAACCGGTTTGGCTCAGTGGATAGAGCCGACGTCGGCCTGTGGACTGGAAGGTCCCAGGTTCAATTCCAGTCAAGGGCATGTACCTTGGTTTCGGGCACATCGCCAGTAGGGGGTGTGCAAGAGGCAGCTGATTGATGATTCTCTCTCATCGATGTTTCTAACTCTATCCCTTTCTCTTCCTCTCTGTAAAAACTCAATAAAATAAATATTTTTTTAAACTATAAAAAAGAACATTTACTATTTTTTAAAAAAACACTCAATAAAATATTTTTTAAAAGAAAAGAAAACATGTCCTTTTCGGTAGCGACAGTCTGGGTGAGAGCCGGCCCAGCAGGCTCCTGCACTCCCTGGTTAAAGGCTCTGAACCCACTGCTGCCTCCCTCCCTCCCCACGGCCCTCCAGAGGAGCGGGCAGTCACAGGGTCCTGCGGAGCGGTTCCCGGGGCCACGCCAGGCTCAGGGCCAGAGAGGCGGGCAGATGCCCACAGCTCCCCTGCTCACCCTCCAAAGTCCCCGAGACGAGGCCAGCGGGTCCCACCGCAGGTTCCTCCAAGACGAGGCCTGGGTCCCGCCTGGACACTCAACTAGCTGCCGAGTGACCTCGGGGGGTTACTCATCCTCTCCACACCTGTTTCCTCATCTGTAAACCAGCTGCGCACTGTTATCTGGCCAGTGTCGGGACACTACCGGGTGTGGCCCGCTAGGCCACGGCCAGCTGGGATCAGCACCAGAACCACCTGGGCAGGGCCCGGGGCCGGAGAGGCAAAGTCACAGGTCCACACGCGTCAGCCGCTGTGGGTGGGGCTGTGGGTGGGGCTGTGGGTGGGGCGGGACCTGTTTTAACAGGCCCTCACCGTGGCTCTGGAACATACTGGTTTGAGAAGCACTGTTAAGTGAAATTGTTTCTACGTGGGCATTCATGTTTTTAGGAGGGGAGGGCAGGGCAGAAATCGGACGTAGTAAAACAGCTCTAATTAAACTGCAGGTGCACTGTATCTGCATGCGGCATCGACTCCGTGCAACTCCGTGTTTCTCGAGACCTGGAACACGTGGCAGAATGTGCCGCCTACAACACACGAAGGGAGCGGTTTAAAGGCCTAGCGGCTGGGTAAGATGTATTCGATCTGGTGCCATCCCACAGGTCAGCCGGCAGCCGCTGGCAGAGGGCAGGGTGCCCTGGGGCTGGGGCGGGACCCAGGGCATGGCATTCCGGGGCGAGGAGGGGCGGGCTGGGCCCTGGGAACGCCAGCCCAGGAGCCGAGGCCACAACCAGCTCACCGGGGCTTTGGGGTCCAGCTCGGGGTGCCCTCCCACCAGCCGGGGGCCCGGAGAGCATCCAGGAAGTGGGCGGCTCAGCCCATCCGGGCCCGGGGAGGGGCGCGGGGCCAGGTCCGAGCCGGCGGGCCGGGTGGGGAAGGGGGGAGGGGGGAGGGGTATTATCCTGAAGCTGAGGGCAGCAATTACATAACAAACAAACCCCGGCTCAAGCTGTGAATTAATCAAACCGCTGAAAATAAAACCTTCCTCTCAGGAACTCCCAGACAAAAGAAATGAAAACAACCAGGCAGGCCGGGAAATAAAAGGCAGCGGGCTGAAAGGGGGACAAAAGGAAGCCAGACAATGGGGTGTGGGACAAAGGCAATAAAGCCAAAGGAAGTGTGACGGGCGAACAATGCGGGCCTGTGGGCTCTGATCCCGGCGGCCGCGCCCCCGCGCCCACACCCGCCGCTCCCGGTCCTGGCCCGGGCACGCCGCCACCGGGGGGGCCTCCTTCTCCGAACCTGGGGCCCAAGGGCCGTTCTCCTCCATCCGGTCCCGACCCCGTGGCCTTCCGGCTCCCTCCGCCAAGCCGAGAACCCACGCAGCAACGCCTGGTTAGGAGAGTGGGTCCGAGACCCAGATGCTGACCGTTCGTCTGTCCCCAGAGCCAGATGCTGACCGTCCGTCTGTCTCCAGACCCAGATGCTGACCATTCGTCTGTCTCCAGACCCAGATGCTGAATGTCCACCTCCCAGACCCAGATGCTGACCGTCCATCTGTCCCCAGACCCAGATGCTGACCGTTGGTCTGTCCCCAGACCCAGATGCTGACTGTTGGTCTGTCCCCAGAGCCAGATACTGACCATCCGTCCGTCCTCAGACCCAGATGCTGACCGTTCGTCTGTCTCCAGACCCAGATGCTGAATGTCCACCTCCCAGACCCAGATGCTGACCGTCCGTCTGTCCTCAGACCCAGATGCTGACCGTCTGTCTGTCCCCAGAGCCAGATGCTGACCGTCCGTCTGTCCTCAGACCCAGATGCTGACCGTCCGTCTGTCTCCAGACCCAGATGCTGACCGTCCGTCTGTCCTCAGACCCAGATGCTGACTGTCCGTCTGTCCCCAGCTGAAGTGGAAGCGGGGGAGAGGACTCTCCCATGAGGCTACCGAGAACGTCCAACTGCCCCGTCCCGGCGGCGGCCATGGGCTCCGTGGGAAATACACGTGGCTTTTCCAGCACTGGCAGGTGGAGGAGCTTGTCAGCAGCTGGTCCCGGTGAACTGACCCGTCAGACAAGACACCTGTGGGCTCCCCGCCCCGCGTCTCCCTCGGGCGACCAGGGGGCGCACTGACCCCGCGGCTCACGCTCCCTCTCCGTGGGCAGTGCTCCCTCGGACACGTCCCTCCTTCTCTCTGGCCTTTCCCGCCCTCACCTCGCCCCCCGGGTCCTCGTGGGCCCTGGGGCTGCCTCGCTCTACGGGAGCCCGTCCCCAGGAGCGCCCCCTGGCTCAGCCCGGCCCCCGGCCCAGCGCCTGGTAACCAAGAAAATGGCTTCTGGTGCCCACCACGTAACCCTGCCAGAGCCTGCTGCCCCGACAACGGCCCTTCACCGCCGGCCTCACGCCGACTCGGGGCCCTGGGTCTCGGCCGGTCCTCCCTGCGCCCGGGGGCCGACGGGTCCTCCCGGGAGGCACCTCCCTGTCCCAGCTTTGGGGAAGAAGGTCCCTGGGCCCCTCTTTTCCTTCCTCTGCCCCCTCACCACCCCCCAGCACAGGCTGCTCAAGGAGAGCCTTCCTGCCCTTCCACGGCCAGAGGCCTCAGAGATGGGAGTCTGTCTGAGGAACGTGGGTACAGGGCCCTGGACCATCCCAGCTCTTGGTGAACGCAGAGCCCACGTCGTGTGTGGTGAACTGGACGAGGTGGAGGGTACGGAGCTGGCACAGCCCCGCTCTGTCATGCCGCGGACGGTCCCCGCACAGACTGCGTTACCTCTGCCGCCTTCGAAAGCAGGGAGGGGGGCGGGGGGTGGAATAGAGCGGAAAACGCACAGGCATTGGGTTCAGATTCCTGCCCTACGGCCAGCTGACTTGTGTGACCTTGGGCAAGTTAATTAATTCACCTCTGAACCTCGGCCTCCTCGACCATATACTGGGTGTAAGAACGTAGACTGGCCCCAGCCGGGTTGGCTCTGTGGACAGAGTGACTGAAGGGCCCCGGGGTTCGATTCTGGTCCAGGCCACGTATCTCGGCTGCAGGCTCCTACCAGCCTGGGCCCCGGTCAGGGCGCGTGGAGGCAGGCAACCAAAATCGATGTTGTTCCTCTCACATCGATGCTTCTCTCTGCCTCCACTCTCTCTAAAACATCAATGGGAAAATACCCTCGGGTGAGGATTAAAAATCTAAGAGCCCATGAAGATGGAATGATAGAGGGTAAGCATCCACGAAGTGGTTGGACGGCCCAGGATGCAGAGAGGCCTGTGGGGTCA